>JAWNPS010000334.1:3600591-4800788 GCA_035047385.1 Drosophila tripunctata
TCATATGTACATGCACATATCGTACTACATAGCTCAATTAGAGCGCCCCAAATGGAAGGCTAGACGTTGATTAGCAAGAGCCCGCATAACTTCCATGAAGGCAACTCGAATTGAAACGTATGATAAGATTACCATATAATTGCTGAACGTAAATAGCTCTTGATCAATACTCGCAAAACGAACATAAGTTGAAATTCTATTCTATCAACTTGAATATGACATACGAGTGGACAATTAATATCAAAGTAGATGTTACTTGTTCAACGAGAAACTTATCGTGTCTCAACTCAACTCAACTTGACGCGACTCACTCACTTAATTTTCAATTATGATGTCACTATGTCCACCAAGTCAATGAACGTCTTCCGACACCTTAAGCAGCAACAAACAACAACAACAACAACAATGACTAGTTGTACTCGATTGGGTGACTCGACATACTGTAATACATATATGGCATAAAGCGTGTCGTCAAGTTGTCTTGACTTGTATCAAAACGGAAAGCAATGCCAAAAACCATAACAATCAAATAACAAAAAAAAAAATGCACCAAAATAAAAAAGAAAATAAAAACAAGTATGTTAGCAACACTGCCAGAAAATTTGTCAAGTAATCGTAACAGTTGGCAGAATTTTAACGGCACAAAAAAAGGCATAAATATACAATAGTCTAAAGGGGGTGTTCTATTTTAGTCGCGAAATTCAAGGAAATCGATTTCCATCTTATTTTCAAGTCTTAAATATTAAAGTTTTAGTATGTTCTTTGAAGTATTTATTAAAAATGAAAAGTTTTTCTGTAGATATATTTGTTTTAGTTAAAGAGGTAAAAATTTAAACTGGGTTTTTAAACGATGGAATAGTTTTTATAATTTTATAAGTAATTTTTTCTTTAAGTTTTGAATAAAATTAATAAAAAAGATCAATGTTTTTACTATTTTAAAAACAAAATGTAAAGAAAAAATGTGACAAAATGAATGGTCTTTTATTAAAGAAACGGAATTATTAACTTTAGATAGTAACAAATTAATATAATTTAATTGTTTAATTTAAAATACAAGAAAGGCTATGATATATTATTAAAAATATTTCTGGGTTCTTATATACCTAGTTTATTATTACATATAACACCTAATAACATGTCTAAAATTCATGCCTATTAACTCGCATACCCCCCTCCTTAAGCATCTATCTAAAGAAATTGGAACAGAACGTAAATATGCTGGTAACCTGGAACAGAGAACGACACAGTAAGAGTCACCTAATCCTCTGCTGCTATAACATAAAGAAACCCGACGCCATAGTAAAACGAATAGCTTGGCAAACAGCAACAACATGGAACCGACAACAAAACAATGAGAACAACAATAGCAACAAATCAATTGTGCGAGTTTTATAGATAAAAAAGAAATAAACTGAAATTAAAAAAAAATTGATTGCTTTCTTGCCGGCGCTTGTCATCCGCTCGTTGTGATGCACAGTGCTTCTGGGTTCATTTAAAATGTAAGCAAACTAACTGTGCTTAAAACAACTGTGAGTAACCGTCAAGCAATTAATAAGATTTATATGTTGTATTAAGTTATATCAACAAAATGTACTTGAAAGAAAGTTGAAATTAACATACAATAAATAGCCAGAAGGTAAAATGAACTCATTTCCGTGGAATTACAAAGCTGGCTTCGAGTATAAAATTAATTCTTGCTATAAAGTGCTAATTAACGCTTGTATATTATGTTAGGTAATTGGAGAGCTGAACTTGGAAGAACGATGATGCAAAGAAGATGTAGACGAATGGAAATTGAACTTGTTTCCGTTGAGATATGTAAATAAAAAAAAAACATATAAATACGGATTATGTGTAGATGGGGTTTAGTAGAGAATATATAGAAATACAATATATTTGTACCCTGAGCGCTTGTTATAATAGTTAAATTTAATAATTGACCGATTACTGAAATGATTATAGATTAGTTTTAGATGTTATTCAACCAAAAACCAGTGTATTCATAAAATTTGCTAAAATTCAGCCAAAACTTATTTGAAAGGTTTGACACATTAGATATTTTGTATGAATGAAGTCTAAGACTAATCTGTATTCTTTTCAGGCATCGGGCTAATGTGTATTACCTATTAAAGAAGTCCGAACCACGAAACAGAAATTTAGTACTAAAATATCAATTGTTTTAAAGCATACTATTAAAAAAATAGATTTTTTGTCTTTTCTTCTATATTTATTTTAAGTCGTTTACCAGTTTACTGTAATAGAGATCGCGGAATGCTAATGTATTTGAGTTGAAAGGAACTACTCTGATATATTCTTTTCGCTTACGTACCACCTTTTTTTCTATATAAACTGTACAAATTGGAACTGTCTCAAAAATTACATTAAAAAATATTGTATTAAATAAAACAAACCATAATATTAACATTATTTAAAGAAACATTTACATAATCTTGTAACATTATTTTTTTTTTGCAATAATAAATTGCCCGTAACCACTGTACAAGTCACTTGCCCTCTATTTAAAAGGCACACACGCACGCACACGGCAACAGCCAAGAAGTTGTATAAATATTATTGCCATTGTTATTGTTGTTGTTGTGGTTCTGTTTGTTGTTGCTATTATTTGTTATTGTCACAATTTGCCGCTTCTCTGCCATTATTTGCCTTCATCATAATCAGAGCGAATTCCACAATTTGGATAAGTGCTCATGCTGTTATCAAGAGGAACCTGACCAGCTGCTGCTTCTCCTCATGCTGCGGCTTATTGAATGTTGTCTGCTAAATTTGTTAATTAACTAAATCTTGTAAGAGATATTTCACTACTCTGTCACGGAAATACACACAGATGTTTAAAGATTTATGAGCCGGGCTTTTTACATGGGTCTTGAACTTACCTCATAACTGCGTTTCAATGAGGTGTATTCCTGTAGAGTGCGGGACACATTACGCTTTAATGTTGAGATCTCTTGTATTTCTTTATCTAAGATGTTTTTTAAACGCCGCACAACTTTGGTCTCCGTTTCCAGTTCGCTTTCGATGCTGCATTCGGCAATTGTCTTCTCCAGTTCGCCTGCAAATTGCGAAAGATTCAAAATAAATACAAACTTATAACAAACTAGCGTTATCTCTCTCTTTCTCTCTCTCTCTCTCTTTTCACAAAATAATGTTAAGTGTCTGCTGTGTGTGTAGTAGAGTGTCTAAGTGAGGAAGTCAATGCTTATTTAAGACCTTATCGCAGGCGAGGACGGTAGCAGCGATATTGTTGGCGTTTCGTATGTTGTTGTTGTTGTTGTTGTTGTTGTGCCGGTTCATAGTTGTGGGCCGCACATTGTGACAACATCGGAGCGAAGACAGCGAGGGCGTAACGAGCCTGACGAAGCTGAGTAAGCAAAATTGTGATAATTGTGTTGAGTGCAACGCTGCTGCAGCAACTGAGCGAATAATACAATGAAGTGGCACGAATAGTGTAGAGTCGAGACGAGAAGAGAAGAGAAGGGAAAAGAAGTGGTGTTCGTCTACTGGGGGCGACAACACCACTGGAGTATAACATTTAAGATAGCTTCGGTTTTTTTAGTTTTCTTTGCTTTTTCTTGTCAGATAGGGAAAAAAAAGTTGAATTAAAGCGCATCGTGGCTAAGACTTCATGTAGTAAAGGGTGCACAGTGGCGCAAAGTGCTTAAAGTTGCAAGTTAAAGCTAGTGATACTTAACCCTTTGTATGACATGGATAGTCTTTAATGCAATATCTTTTATTTGATATTTTGATATTTGATATCAATAATGATATTTGATATTTGAAAGAATAATGAAATTTAAAATTATAATTATTTTATATATAATTATTATATAATTATTTTATATAAATTTATTATATAATTATTTTTTATATAATGCAAAAATGAAAAATATAAAATATATTAAAACCTGGACGGAAGTCTATAGGTTGCTATAATTGCTTATGTTTTGAACACAAACATATTAATTAAATTAACAATATTTAAAATATTTTCATTTTAAAAATTTATATAAATATTATAAAAAAGTGACGACTAATTACTTTTAGTTATTATAAGACTGCTAATATTGAAGAATTTATCCTGTAGCTGCACACAAAAATCAAATATTTTCTTCAAATACTATAAGAAATAATTTGGTATGAGCATTGTAGATATGCATCAGTGTCATATGTATATAAAGTTAATTTATAGAAAAGGAACATGACTTATTATTTCAATGAAACTGGTAAAGTAAACGATAGAGCAACAAACAAAGTATTTATATTTATTCAATCAAGTAAGCAATTTGAGTACGTGAACTTTATATAAATACATATACTTATTGATAAGCCAACAACAAATGTAGCCAATGCATGTACTAAGAAGCATTTGGAATTATACATACACAATTGTGTTTGTTTGTAAACAAAGACTTTTGGTTTTTCTTGTGCTCCAAATGCAAAACACTAATCACATACACTTGAACCAAGGTAAGTTACAGTTGTTCATGTTGCGTTGCGCTGCTGTCAACGCTGGCCGAGCAGAGCGCCAAGCATTGCAATTGTCACACGCATTTGTGTGCGAAAAGTTTAAGTGTAACCAATCATGAGTAATACAACGAAGAGCATGCCAAAGCAGACGCAAAAAAAAAGAGGTGTGGGAGTGGGGGTTGTGTATTTGTTTTTGCTTTTGCTTTTGCTGATATTGAAATACAGTTGGATGTAGGAGTTGAAATCCGTCTGATTTTCGGCTCAACTTTTACTTTTTATCGACTGTAACATATCATAATAATCATAATCATAACTATATATTGCAGTTCACTTTTACTTGGGTTTTTTTTAAACTCTCTTTTTTTGTTGTGCTTTAATAAAATGCACAGTGAGTTTATTTATATTTTTTATAGGAAACGGTAATAAAGCAGCGCATTATTAAGCGGGAGTTGACCAAGTGACGGGGAATAAATAGAAATACAATAACGAGCAAAACAAAAAATAACAAAAAAACAAAACAAAAAAAACTGTCTAAATAGATAGGCAAATAAAATAAGAGCGGCAAAACCACAACAACAGCGAATGGCTGATGAAAAGAAAGCAACGGAAAAAAAAAGTCATCATAAAAATTATTATACATAATGATTAAAAAACGCGCTAAGCAGCGGCAGCGAAAAAAACAACAACACACAAATGAAAATCGACGTCGATGTTGAGAAATGTAAATGCCACAAGGCCAAGCGCAGACAAGGCGAGGCCACAAACACAAATGCAAACACACTGAGTATCACTGCAAAGCGCACGCAAGCCCGTGACACACAGTCATCAGCATATATGCATAGCTATGGTATTTATGTGCCTACCCGTCAGTACTGGATTCACGAAACGTGAACGAGTCATAGGTGAATTCAGGCACGCCGTGTAAGCGAACGCCTCAGCAAACGTCAAAGCGAACGCTGAACCGAACGCCGGCTGAAGGCTGAAGCAAATGCCGATCTGGTCTAGTTTTCGCCACTGGGTTCATGCATTGGCTTCATATGATTTCATACATGAAACATGGCTAAAATTCACCCCTGCCTATCTAATGCAAGCACGCATAAAAACACTCAAAATTTCCCTTTTCAATTCATGTCTAATATCGTGAAAAGTTGTGACATGCCCATACAAAATTCATGGGTCGAAAGCCTGTGCTGGAAATTGTAGTTTGCTGCATGGACCTTACCAAACATGTGTAATTTCATGTATGCTTCAGGTCAGAACCGTACTGAAGGGTATTTACATACACACACACACACAGTCACACACAGAACATTGTGCACACCTTGCGCTTTTTTTTTTTGTATGAATTCAAAATTCTTCATATGACGGCGACTGAGGGGCCTTATCACTGCCACCGATAATACACTTGTATGTGTGTGTGTGTGTGGTAGGCGTGTTCGTCGTGTAACCAACTCACCGCAATTCGATAACACCTTCTGCAGTGGCAGATGCTTGGGCAACTCCTTGGCGGACTCATCCAGTGCCTGTGCAATTTTATAGTGACTATTTTTCTTGATGCGCTTCTCGTGCTCCTCGCTGCTAACGGTGCCATTGCTGTTGCTGCTACTGCTGCTGCTGCTGGTGCCGCCGCTGCTTAAAGCTGGCAATTTACGCACTATCTTTTCAATGGTATCCCGATATCTGTCCACTTGCTTTTCAATCGTTTCCAGCTCCGAATCTTTGCAGTCCGATTTCGTTGATCTATCGAAAAAACAAAAACAAACAAAATTCATTTAAATGTGCATGTTTTGTATTGTATGAGTACGCACAGTGGTTAGCAGCTTATTTCAACAAGGCAAAATAAAAATTACTAAATATTAATTCCAAAAAAGTGCTTTTAAACTTTGTTTAAACTTTGTTTCCGTTTGCCACTTTAAACAAATTCAGTTATTTATTTTTTTTTTCATATTGTCTGGTGCAAATAAGCCTTGAGCCACTGTATTAGTATGTGTGTGAGTGTGCGTGAAAATGCCATTACACAAAAAATGAGCTACTACTGCCGTTAGGTCATCAGCGGCGCAGCTGACAAGTCGTTGATTGCAGCGACAAACGTAAAATGTAAATGCTGCGCTTTATTTTGGCATTGATTTCTTTTGTTGTTGTTGTTGTTGTTGTTATAGTTATATTGTTGTTTTGTGTTGAATTCGTTGTTATTGTTGTTGTTATGAGGCAACACCTGCCCGCTGATTGCTGTTCAGTTCACGCTTTTGTTCGCTGTCTTGAGTTGAGGCAGCTTTTGAACGTGCGTCTTCTTTGGTTTTTGCTGGCCTTTGAACTTACCTAGATAAATTTTCTGCAGCAATTTTAATTTTTGCAAATTGCTTCTTCATTTTGCTGCAGCTTTACACACACAATTCCGACCGCCGTTTTACGTAAAAATGCACTTTGTTGTGGTTATTTTTGTTTTTTTTTTTTGCTTTTCTTGCTGTATGTAATTAGCTCGGCATCAAGTAAATACTACTTAATAAGTAAATACACTTGTAACACTGGCAAAATTAGTCATTCTCCAACAACGTTTCATGAAAAATGACAGTGTAGTGGTATTTCAAATTATCGAACAAGCTATCGTAAACATCGATGGCAGCCATAGCGAGCGGAATATATCGATAAGCCGGTATTTTTAAAATACCAAATATCGTGCAACACTCACATCTCTAACTGTGGGCGCGAAAAATAAGCACAGAGAGGAAGTGTTTTAAAGAGATAAGCACTATTCTTAAAGAACAAATAAAATAAAATATTGAATTTATTGATGCTAATATGGAAACTATGTGAAGAACAGTTTTTCTGCACAACTATTTGTTCTATTCGATTACTTTGCGCTGCAGTTTGTTAGAGATGTTTATACATCGTTGACTTTCAAGCGATAGTAGTCCAGGTGCCCATCTCTAATGAGCTACAGCTGCACGTGTATACCGCAAACATATTTTTTACTTGCGTGTTTACAGAAATAATTAAGTCAAAATGAGGGACGAAGATATTGAACGAAGCGTTCAGGAGTATTACAATCGCGAGCATGGACTGGTGAAAGAGTCTGCCGAGGTTAAAGATGATTTTGCACACACAATAGAGCCTTTTCGCCAGAATTTGCTCAACCTGTTGCAAATGTTCAAAGTGCCATATTCCAAAAAAGAAGGTAAGAAATAAACTATTTGCTACCCGTTGTAATGCTAAATTGTTAAATATTTTTATAGATGAAGACACCTACGAGGACTATTTGCTGTCCGACGATGAAAGCACAAATAAATCCAAGGGAAAAAAACGAAAGCAATCCGATGTGGAAAACGAGGATGTGGATGAACGAATTGCTTCAATTAAGAACAAATTAAGGCAGAAAAAGCGACCGACTACAGAGCGGCAGCAGAAGAGGCGGGAGGCCAAGAAACTGAAGGGCAGCAAGGGAGTGCAAAAGTTACTACAGTCTACGGCAAAGACGGTAAAGAACGAAAACATCAAGCAGCAGAAACTAAAGGGAGGATTGATTAAAATGGAACAAAGCGGTGATGCGGAAACAGGAGACAGCAAGGAACTCATTCAGCCGGTTAAAGTGAAACCCGTGTATAATGAGGAAGCAAAAATTGTTTATTCCAAAATCGATTTTGCTGCCAATCCCGGCACAAAGGCTAAGAAATCCCATCAGAATCCCAAGGAGATATTGAAAAAGTTGAAAGACACACGTCAACACCTCAATGAACTGAAGGAACAGGGAGAAACGGACAAAGCGGCGGAAATTCAGAACGATATTGCCTGGAAGAAGGCGTTCGACAAGATCGAGGGCAAGAAAGTCAAGGATGATACGAAACTGCTACTAAAGGCCATCAAAAAGCGCAAGGTGGAGAAGAAGGTGGCCAAGAAGAAGTGGACGGATCGTAAGCAAAAGGTGGAGCACGATATTGCCAAGCGACAGAAGAAACGCCAGGAGAATCTGGACAAACGCAGCAAGGACAAGAAGATTAAGAAAATGAAAAAGGCTAGCAAAAAGGGTCGAATTATAGCCGGCTACTAGTTACAAAACTTAAATTTAAGTTAGTTTCAAAACTCAAATTAAAATTGACAGATCGAAATTGAATGTGCCTTTTTTCACATTATTTACTAAACATTTTTATTCATTTCGGCCGTTAAGTAGTCCAAAATTCTTTGTGTTTTTCCGAAGCATTTGTTTGGCCGCTTGGTGTCATTGATTGTACCACGGTGCGCAGCATTGACCATTCACAGTAGACAAACAAGAAGAAGAGTGGCGCGCAACAGCTGTTATTGAGCCAAGACAACAGCTGTGACTCTGTCGCATTTGTTGTATTTCTTTGCACAATAAGCACGAAAAGACGGCCAAGCAACGGAACAATTGTATCGAATGCAAGATTTGGTTGGAGTATAATGCATTTAAATTCGTTAATATAGTTTTTTTTATGCTATGGATTGTGGAAATTAAAGCATTTAATTGAATAGCATTTTCAAGTGAATTGCATTAAAGCAAGAAGAAGCAGCCATCGCGCACGAAACGGCGTGTGAGAAGAAATCAGAAAACCGAAACACACACACACAGCCAAACAAGTGCAGAGATACAGCAGAGCGCCGAGCGCAATCTATTTTATTCACATTTTCCACACAGAAAAACTCACAGCGCAGCCACAGCACCGCACAGCAGCGAAAAGTAACAATTGCGTCGTACAATAAGCCGAAAGAAGTCGCATAAATAATATAATTTGTGAATATATCGCTGAATTGTGCGCAAGCAAATCGAATGATCTGCACAATTTGCTTGTCAAAATAGTCTCCAGAACAGGCTGGCAACACACAAACAACAACAGCAGCAGCAGCAACAACAACTACAACATCAAGCGAAGCAAGTAGCTGAACAAGGGAGAAGAGAATAACAAGAAGAAGAAGAGTGTGTGTGTGTGCGCGCCCGCCAGCTGAGATTTCCGTAATAGCAGGCAGAGCAGCAACAACAGAGCTCCAGAATGAGCATGGTCCGGCGCATACTCTTATTAGCTCCAAAATACAAAATTTGGACAAAAGGTAAGTTTAAACAATTGCAACTCACGCACACATAGACACACACACACAAGTTCACATAATTTGTGCTTGTTGTGCAAAACCGCATACGTAACTGCGTCATTTTCGGAGAGCGGGCGTCACGTAGCACATACATACATACAAACGCGTGAATGTATTTACGAACAGACGGAGCAGATCAACCATGAGAAAAAGAGATATAACAAAAGCAACAACAACAACAACAACAACAAACAACAGCAGCACAACTGCTCTGTCCAACTGAGACAGAATGCAAAAAAAACTTGCTTATCAGAATTATCTCAGTGCTCCTACATACATATGTAGGCTTTTTCTGCAGATTTGCTCTCTTTCGCTCTCGCTCATTTTGGCTTTGGCTTTGACGAAGGTCGCAATTCGATTTCAATGCAGCTAATTCTCAACATGGACCCAGTTTAGTTGTTGTTATTATTGGTGCTGTTGTGATTTATATTCATGTCAAACAGCCCGTGTGTCGTGTGCCGAAGGTCAGCGTTACGCGTTGGCCTAGTCGTGTCGCCAAGACGTAACGTTATTCCAATTGGAAAACGTAACGCTTGACGTTCGATTATTACTTGTTTACAAAAACAACAAACAAAACAAACCTAAAACCTAATAAGCCCAAACGGCGCGACGTCAGTGCAGCGTTTTTGTACTGAACTTGAATTGTTTTCCAATGTGGTTTGGGGTTTTATTATTTTGCGGTTACTGCTTTTCAGCCGGCTGATTTGTTTTTTGTAATATTTATGCGTTGTTTAGGTGTAATTTCAGTCATTTGATGTAACTGAGAAAGTAGTTAGTTGGTAATAAAGTTTTTTGTTTTTTTTTTTTGTTTTCGTTTACGAGTCAAAAGCAAAAAGTATCGCAATGATTATGAGGAAGAGGTTTTATTTCACAGTATTGTACATAAAAAGTGTGTGTTAAACACCAGCATTATAGCATATTATATAAGCATAATTACAAGTGGCTATTATGTGTCCAGCTGCTGGTTTTTTTTATAGTCCCTTCTGTGTGCTATTAAATTTCCAAATTATCGTATGTGGCTGGGTCTTCGCTGGAATATAACACTGTTCGGTAGATCTCCATGAAACTTTAGGACTTGGACACTATTATTCCTGGCATAGTGTGTTAAGCAAAAAAATCTACGAAAACCCAGTTAGTTCAATATTTATAGTAATATATTGTTACCATAGATACGATTGCTGGAACATATTCTTGCGTCTTAACGATATAAAACTTACAGCTTATATTTCTGGTAACATTTTATATCAGCTGCTTATCCTTAGTTAAAATCAGACTGCCTTTTGGACTAGTTTTTATAAAACGATTAATAGCTTTTAGTGATACCTTACTTAACTTATACAAGAGATGCTTAACAATGTCTTATACTTTCTGCTCAACTTTGGTTAAGAGTCAGACCACTATATTCTATAGCTTATATTGGATTTTTGATTGTTTTTGTTAAAATATCGTATTCAAACTCACAGCTCATATGTATCTTTAGCTTTGTTGATCAACTTTTTTTAAGATCAGACTTCTATATGCTATAGGATGCATGGAACATATTAATTATTTATAAGAGATGTCTAAATATATTTATAGTAACGTCTTTCTAACGTCTGACTAACCCTTGGTTAAGATCAGAACCTTATATATTATAGAATCGAAATGATTGATTGTTTTCAGAGATATTTTATGTTACACTCATAGAACTGATATTTAACATTGTGTTCATATGATCAGACCACTATATCATCACGATTACACCTTCGACCAATTTAGATTAAGATTTAATTACTATATCCTATAGTTTGCATAGAATTGATTTTTTTAATACTTATCTAAACCTACATTTTTTATTATAATTTTAGTAACTTCTTTTACATAATCACAACTATCTAAATCCTTTATCTTATTTATTTTTTTATTTATCTTAGAGTTAGGACTAATTAAGATTAGTCAGAACTTAATTTCTATTAAAAGCGCTAGCTGCTGGGCCCTCCGCAAAATCCTATATCTTACATTTTACTTTTTGTTGAATCTCAACTCCAACCAAAATTTGTCATAATCTAAAATAATAATCATTAACTGTAGAATAGACGGACATACGTCCGTGCCAAATTTGAAAGCTCTAGCTCTAATAGGCTCTAAGATCCAAGTGTTCATACAGACAGACGGACATGGATATATTGACTTGGCTTTTGATGCTGATCAAGAATATATTTTATAAGGTCTGCAACGCCTTATTTTAATCTTTTGATTAAAATAATGAGAAAAGTAATTGATTTTTACTACAAATTATAAAGAAATTTAATTAATTCTATTTTATTGGTATTTTTTATGAAGAAAAAGTTTCAGAGTTAATAGAGTCATTTGTTATATGCATAACTGTCAAATTGGCCTTAAACTTCTAGTCGGCTTTAACCATTTTCTCCTAGATTTATCTAGGATAGCCATATCGATTGTTGAGGGCTTAATCAAACTACACTATATATCATACACTAACTATCTGTCTATCTCCCTCTCTCTCTTATTCAGCAGGTACGAGCGTGAGTCACACACAGCACACAGCGAGATGCATCATAGTGAGCACAGGATGCACTCGTCACTTTCATCTGGCCACACGGCAATTGGCCGCAAGTGGACATCAGTTGATGCCACTGATGTCGATACCTGCCTACATAGACATAACAAATGGCGTAACAACCATGTCAGATGGTGATGGCAACAGCAGCAGCAGCAGCGAGGGCGGCAGTAGCAGTAGCAGCGTAAGCGGTGGCGGTGGTGCCGCCGGTAAGGTGCCTGGCCCGGGTGGTGTGGGGGGCGGTGGCGCAAACACAACCGGGGGAAACGATAAGTTTCTGTCTTGTCCAAAATGCGGCAGTGCCTGCACTCAGGTGGAGACGTTCGTCAGTTCGACGCGTTTCGTGAAGTGCGCCAAGTGCAATTACTTTTTCGTAGTGCTGTCCGATGTGGAGACAAAGCAACGTGTCAAGGAGGAGCCAAAGAATCAGCGCAAGCCACCGCCGCCACCACAAAAGATTATGGAGTATCTGGATAAGCATGTGGTTGGCCAGGAGTTTGCCAAGAAGGTGCTGGCTGTTGCCGTCTACAATCATTACAAGCGCATCCATCACAATCTGCCCCAGCTGCAGCAGCAGTCCCAGAGCGCCTCTGGCGGCTCAGCTGGCATGGATGGCATACCGCGCTCCGACCTGCTGCACATCACCGGCATTGGACACACACTGAATAGCACACCGGGCAGTGAGCTACCTCCCAAGCCGGCTCAAATGGGCATGGGCGGCGGCGGCGGCGGTGGTGGACTGACGGGATCTGGACTTGGTCTGCATAGCAGCGGCAGCAATGCTTCCATACCGCGCGGAGATCACAGACCCGGCTCTGAGATACTCGACAGACAGAACAACGATGTCAAGCTGGAGAAGAGCAACATTATAATGCTCGGACCAACTGGCTCGGGGAAAACCCTAATTGCACAGACAATTGCCCGCTGCCTGGATGTACCCTTTGCCATCTGCGATTGCACAACGCTCACCCAGGCTGGCTATGTGGGTGAGGATATTGAGAGCGTCATATCAAAGCTGCTGCAGGATGCCAACTATAAGTAAGTTGTTGAACTGCCCCCCTGCCTTACACTAGTAACGCTTAAATTAACTGAACTTTCCTCTCTCTATTTGTTGCAGCGTGGAGCGTGCTCAGACTGGCATTGTGTTCCTGGACGAGGTGGATAAGATTGGCGCTGTGCCCGGCATTCATCAGCTGCGCGATGTGGGCGGCGAGGGTGTACAGCAGGGCATGCTCAAGATGCTCGAAGGCACCGTGGTCAATGTGCCCGAGCGCAACTCTCCCCGCAAGCTACGTGGCGAAACCGTGCAGGTGGACACCACCAATATACTTTTTGTGGCCTCCGGTGCTTACACGGGTCTCGATCGTCTCATTGGCCGTCGCCTCAACGAGAAGGTAAGCTTAACGGAGTTTTCTTATATTGAGTTGGGCTGCTTAAACTCCAGAAATTGCAAAAGTAAATCCTTCATGGATACAAGAGCATAATTTAACATAATTCGAGGTTCATAAAGGATTCTTATTCGTGATTTTTATACCCTCTAAGGGGTATACTGGGTCAGAAGTCTGTAAGTATGTAACAGGCAGAATGAGGCTTGGCAGACCACATAAAGTATACATATTCTTGATCATTACCAACAGCCGAGTCGATATAGCCATGTCCGTCTGTCCGTATGAACAACCAGATCTCAGAGATGGTAAGAGCTACAAGTTCAAAGATGTCAGTATCGACAATACAAGTTTGTTTCCTTTTTTTGATGCCACGCCCCATTCGCCTACAATAAGCAAAAAAAAACAGACATACCTCGGAAAAAATACAGGTTTTTTGCGAATATCTCGGTAACTACGACACCTAGGGACACCAATTTTGGCATGCAGGTTTCTAGATGCAATATAAAGACTATGACATCACAATTTTTTGAATGTCACACCTCTTTCGCCCACCAAAAGCACAATTTCTTTGTAACTTTGCATGCCGCTGGCTTACTTATTTATTAACGTATAGTTTTGTTACTTAGCATTTACTTGCAGACAAATAATATCAAAGGATTGTGAAAATTTCATTAAAATCGGACTATAATTAAAAAAGTTTGTCATACAAACTTAAATTTTTATCGCAATAGCAGTGCACTGCTTGTGTATCTAAAACTTACTCAGTGCACTGCTTGTGTGTATAAAATTTAAGCAGTTTACTGCTTGTAAGCAGTCCAAAATGAACTCATATAATTGGAAACGAAGCTCAGAGGGTATTACACAGTCGGCATGCCCGACTGACATTTTCTTTCTTGTTTAATTTAATTTAATTTTTTAACTTTAAGTATTTGGGCTTTGGCATGCCCTCCACCAGCGGCTCTGGTCGTCGTGCCGCCCAATCAGCTGCCGCGCCCATGGACAATGATCAGGAGGAGCGTGACAAATGCCTGACCAAGGTGCAGGCGCGAGATCTCGTCGAATTTGGCATGATACCCGTAAGTAGCTAGCTTGCTTATAGTCTGCTTAAATTCACATATCTTTTTTTTCTACAATTTGAAAACAGGAATTCGTTGGTCGCTTTCCGGTCATTGTGCCTTTCCACAGCCTAAATGTCAACATGCTGGTGCGCATTCTCACCGAGCCGCGTAATGCTCTGGTGCCGCAATATAAGGCGCTGTTGGGCCTGGACGAGGTGGAGCTATCATTCACCGAGGAGGCGGTCGAATCAATTGCCGCACTGGCCATGGAAAGGCATACGGGTGCACGCGGTCTGCGCTCCATAATGGTAGCAACTATATATACAAAAGATAATAATTATGTCACAGTGCATTAACACTAATTTTTATGTTTTGTAGGAACAACTGCTGCTGGATCCCATGTTTATTGTGCCTGGTTCGGACATAACGAGTGTGCACATTACGGGTGACTATGTGCGTGGTAATGATAAACCAATTTATAGTCGTAGCAGTGATGCTGATGCCATGGATAGTAGCAGTTCAGCGGAATCCCCAGACTCGGATCCCACCGACGATAATGATAAGAACTTTGAGAATAGTGAAAAAGTACGAATTAAACAGTAATTTAGCTAATGCGTCGCCGCCAACCCAAAAAATACAATCACAACAAATTGCATCACAACAAAAGTTAAAGCTCGAAAACAGTTTTTGATAAACTGTTTTCGAAATGCGTTTCTTATGCTTTCAACTCTTGATCCACTTTTCACATAAACATATACATTTGCTTTGAAAATGCTTGAATTATTATTGAGTTATCGTTAATGTGTTATATTATTTTTAGTCACATTTAAATGGTACATGACCAAAAACCCGTCCTACAAATCCCTAACTACTATCCCCACAACATTTGAATGGCATTTGCGCAATTTACTATTATATAATTACAAAACGATATATTATGCATATATATACCTGTGATTCAATAACTGACGATTGTCTCTTCATCGCAACCATTCAAAAACATCGATTGTAAAACATCCCAGCAATTGTAATAAGAAAAACCAAACACGCAAAATTTACATAAATTGTACACCAGATAATAAACAAATTTTCTAAAATCCAATGTAATGTATCTTCAACTATAATTCAACAGTGTTGGCGCTGCATAAGTCTTTTTATGTATAACATACTTATATAAATTTCAATTACTTCATTTATAAACTATGTAACTATGTATAGAAAGCAAACTGATCTAGGCAAATCAAATTGCGTAGCTACAAATGTTATCAACTTAGTTTTTTTTAGTATCCTAAAGAGATGACGATGATGATGATAATAGAGAAGCAAATTATATTTTTAACTAGTTTAAGTTGTAAATGAGAAAGTTTAAAAAAAATTCATATTAATTTAATAAAAAAAAAAATTAAGAAAACAAAATATGTGGCGTTGTTTTAAATCTACAATAGTTTTAGGCATTTTGCAGTTTGTAATTTTAATCTACAATAGTTTTAGGCATTTTGCAGTTTGTAATTTTAAGAATCTTGTAGTAAAGGAAATCTTAAACAAATCTTTGTTTATCTTATAAATTGTAATGTGAATTTAGCACTTATGTATGCCGAATTAAATCTGGTGATATTATTTGGACTCTAAAAATATATACGGCTTATAAAACAAGAAAAGAAGAGTAGAGCAAGCCCGAATTTCCTCGCCCCTCATTATCGAGTAAACAAAATTGTAGTTACAATACTATACGATAAGGAATATATATTTTGAAAAGGCATGGTACAAGTTTTATAAATATGTGAAAGGGCTTTGCAGCAAAAATTGTATGATGTAACTGTCTTTTATGTTGTATCTAGGAGCCTCTACCAAATTGGTTTCTTGTAGTTAAGGAAAATCTTGAAAAATGTTAATTAGATCCTTAACCAATAAGGTTGTTACACGAGATTAACAACTTTCTGTGTTGTATTAAATAAATTAAAATCATTTGTACTTGAAAAAAATATGTTGACCATATAAAACCATAGAGAAATGTACAGGGTAGCATGCCCGACCTAATAATAATGTTTTCGACAAAGCAAATTTGAAGGTACAAATCTGCATGATAAGGAATAAGATTTTATTTCTTACAGACAAAGGGAGAGTAACATCAAACGAATTATGTTGACATTATCTTTGTATAATATCTTTTGAAAATTGGTTACAACAAGCTTTATAGTTAAATAACTAAATATACAATCCACACAGCAATTGTTGAGCTTCTGATCTCCATCTTCCATCTTTGAGATCAATATATTAATACGCACCAACGGATTTGGTAATTTTTGTAAAACTTGATTTGTTGTGAACAAAATTTACGGTCAAATTAAAATCATATTATGGTGCTCACTTATATTGACTGAATGATACTCGATTGAACATTTAAAGGTATACTTGAATTTTGTTGATTTTTGTAGCAATGAGCATTCATACTCAAATATACCCATTGCAGTTCTCTGATCAACTTAGTCATGTCTCCTAGGTGTCTCATATTTTTAACAAATTTAATATACTCTAAGGAGAGGTTATAAAAAGCTTACCACACAACTGATTGCAATAAAAATTCTAATTTACATCAGTTAAGAATATTTCAACTTATATTTATAGATCCCACTAAGCAATTTTTCCATGGGTTTCTTAAAAAATTACCACATATAATTCATAAAATTTATTATTGTTTTTTATTTATCATATTTCAACTAAACAAAATTTGCACAAATTAAATTGACTAAGGTTAACTACTCAAAAAAATTAAAAAGATGGCATAAATTAACTGTTTTTATATATATTCGAAACTCATTAGGACGTTTTCCGCTATTCAGTATAGTATTCAGCCCAAAATGATATTTGGCGAATGCAACTGAATAATGGAAAAGGCACATTTATAAATAGGTTTTAAGTTTATTGCACTAATATATAATTGTTTTTGTTTTTTGGGGTTTTTGCAGTTTTTTTTTTTGTTTTTGTTTTTGTTTTTTTCTTTTACGTAGTGTATAAATTTGTATAAAAATTTGTAAGTAAATAAATATCTTTGTCATGAGTAGTGAGTATGTTTGTGGTGTACTTTGAGTGAGTATATGTATGAGTGTGTGTTGTGTGTGTGTGTGTGTGTATAAATAAGTTGTTAAACGAGCTTTAATCATTCTCCTCGGATATAAGCAGCTCGTATTCCTGTGCCGCAAATCGATCCCAATCCGAGTTCTGAAATATAGCAACAAATTGAGTTTTGGGAAAAATTTATGATACATTTTTAAACAAGAAAGAAAATGTCAGTCGGACATGCCGACCGCGTAATACCCTCTGAGCTTCGTTTCCAATTATATGAGTTCAATTTTTGACTGCTTACAAGCAGTGCACTGAGTAAGTTTTAAATACACACAGCACTGCTTGTATGTTTACACTGCAGCGTAACACGAAAGCAGTGCACTGGCTATTTCGATTGAAAGTAATATCTAACTTAGTATGACAAACTTTTTAAATTATAGTCCGATTTTAATCGAAATTTTCACAATCGTTTGATATTAATTGTCTGCAAGTATACTGATAAGTTACAAAACTATACGTTAAGAAATAAGTGAGCCAGCCGCTTGCAAAGTTACAAAGAAATTGTTCTCTTGGTGGACGAAGGAGGCGTGGCATCCAAAAATTTTTGATGTCATTGTCTTTATATTGCAAATACCAATCTGCATGTCAAGATTGGTGACTTTAGGTGTTATAGTTACCGACATATTCGCGAAAAACATGTATTTTTTACAAGGTATGTCTGGTTTTTCGCTAATTGTGGGCGAATGGGGCGTGGCATCAAAAAAGGAAACAAACTTGTATTGACTGACTAAATATGCGGTTGATACTGACCAAGTTTGAACTTGTAGCTCTTACTATCTCTGAGATCTGTTTGTTCATACGGACAGACAGACAGTCAGCCAGACAGACAGACAGACAGACGGACATGGCTATATCGACTCGACTGTAGATGCTGTTCAACAATATATATACTTCATGTGGGGTCTGCCACGCCTCCTTCTACCTGTTACATACTTCTGACAAACCCAATATACCCCTCAGAGGGTATAAAAAGAAATACTTACGGATTCATCCCGCTGGGCGGCGAATGGATCACGCTGCTCATGATCCAGATATTTCTCTAGATTAAAGAAAGTATCGAAGAACACGTGCGTCATCTTGCAGCGCTTTAAGTCTCCCAGCGTAATGGAATCACGGTTCGCCGGCTTGATCATGTCCAGCATCTAGAGGATGAATGCTACAGTTAGACAACGTTAATTGGAGAGATAAGCTGGCCACTCACCTGACAGAGGCAATCCTCGAATGGCAGACACTCGATGCCGATGCCCTCCATGCGCTGTTGCTGCTCCTCATAGAAGTATTCCAGCTCGTACATGGAGAGTACACCATCGCCATCGATGTCCATGCAGCGGAACCAGTACTCAATGGCTGTGGGCGTACGTTTGTCCTCCTCGGAGAGTATGAACCAAACAAAGTCTGTGTAGGACATCTTGGCCTCATCGTCGGCAGACTTTTTGTTATCGCTGCGTGTCACACAGCCGGAGAAGATGCGCTCAACGATGCGGGTGGAGAGGGCGTTGTCACTGTGCTTGGCCAGATCGTCCTGGTTAATGAGCAGATCGTGATCCTTATCCAATTCCCAGAATTTGCAGTAAATCACATAGAAATGCTCGTAGCTAAAGAAGGCCATTATCTGATTGATATCATCCTCTTCCTCCAGCAGACTAATCATCTATTACGAAAACAAATTCATCAGTTGTATGATTTTTGTGAATCGTAGTTGAACTCACCTCTAGTAGATCGGATCGCTTTAGCTCCGATATGGTTATCTTGCCGCTCCAACTGCGATTCACCGAATAGAAGATGCGTGCGATGACCGTATGCACGTATCTGGAATGGAACTCGGTGGCTTCTTTGAGAAAGGCCAGACCTGGATGCGTATCTACCACGTCCTGCACCATTGGCACCAGATCCTCCGGCACAATATACGAACGAAAACGCTGACCACGTGACATGATGTACACAAATCGCGAGGCCGCCTCATGGCAATACACATTCATTCTATATCGATAGAAAATTATGAGTTTGAGGCTATTTGGGTGTAGAACTACAAGACTTACTGCTTCCAGAACTCTACGAAACGCTGTCGTTCCACCAAACCCGTGCTGGCTGCTTGGCAGAAGATCATAACCGGCATGCGCCAGTAGAAGGGCAGTCCACATAGCTTCAGGATGCGCGGCAACTCATCCTTAGTCACCTGATTGTTCGGAAAGCTATCGAAGGCCGACAGTATGCCTCGTATAACCCGCTCCATGGCAATGGTTGGCTGCGGTTTGCCATGTGGAAAGTAGAATCTGCAATTTGACAAATTATATTTTAAACTGGTAAAGAACACTGCATTAAGTAATACCACTAACCATACAATACCTGTATTGTATGGTTAGTGGAATACTTTAAGACTAAAATGTTAAATGTAGATAATGATGGGTTGTCGATTGCTATGCATACAATTCCCAAATCTTCTGATTCGTATATTATCACAATTAAAGTGACGATTTCGGAGATTTTCAGTATTTGTTTCTAAATTGGTACAAAAACTCTGAAACAATTTCTAAAACTGTTGGTTCAAATTTGCTTTTGCTAATGTACCGACAAAAATTTATTTTACTTTAATATAGTTTGTGATTTTTAAAAAATAAAATTCAGTTTTAAAGAAATGTTGAGTAAAAATATACTAATAAAATTTGTGCTCTTTAACTTTCTGGTTTATCTTCGTTAATTGATTAATTATTCAAATTTCTTTCCACTTAAATAATATAAATAAATATTGTATCCAAAGAATGTTTAGATTTATTAATAAGAGTAATAAAATATATTTCTACTATATTTTAAAATATTAAAATTTTTTGTAAATATAGGAATATTCTTCTAGTATTTAAACACTGTCAAAATTTTATAAAATTAATTTTGTTTCTTATATTTATTTGCAATAATAGTATTTTCGCATGCTCTGAAATGAACTCAAAAATGTGAAAAGTTGTCAACTTTGAATAAGATGTAGATAAATACGTACTGCTAACACAATTATTAAAAGGTAATTTAATATTAATAATATCAATAAATCTTGTGAATTTTCTAATTTTCGACTAGCATAAAAAGTTTTCCTTTTGGATTATTAAAAACAATAAAATTATGAAATTAATTTTGTACTTAATACTTACAATACTTGTTCTAAATACTTGCAATATTCAAATTTTTAAATTTTTTAAAATGAACTCAAAATCACGAAATTATGGCAAAGTTTAAAAAAAAAATCTTAATAAATATTGTTTAAACAACTATGTAGCTCATATAATTTTGTATACATTTTTGGATAATCATTGTATTTGGAAATAGCTTTTCTTACCTGGGTATATAGACACTCTTCGAGCTCCTAATCTCCTTCTGCAGGGAATTCTGTTCCTGTGGCGTTGGAGCTGGCGGTGTTGCGTGCAGTTTGACCTGAAATATGAGCAAAATTAAATCCCAGTACATAATCTTAACCACACATTTATATACTTCAACGTAAAAGTTAAATGACTTGGTTTATTTCCATTTAGCGGTGTAGAAACAGCACTAAATTAAATTCCATACTAATTTGTAAATGTTTGCCAAGTTGTTTTTGATTCTCTGTTTACATTTCACATATTTCGTAGAACGAATTTTCAATTGCCGCGCCCCATAGGCAATGCCCTTAAAATTTATTATAATGAATGCTAATGCATTTAAATAAACAAATTCAAACGGGTATAGGGTATGAAAGGGTATAAGCACTAGTAGACTACGTAAGTAACAAGCTATGACTATGTCTAATAAATACATTTTATATACCTTTTAATCATGTTTACAGCGTATCTACGAGTCGAACAATCGAGTACATTGCCTTGTTTTGATTTGGTTAAATTTAAGCACTGGAATTTGTTTAATCTACAAATTGTTAGGCAACGTATTAATATTTTTGTGTGTGGGTTCTCTTTCGATTTCATTCTCAATTTATATACTATCTATATATACAGCTAACTATATATTTCGTTGAAATGCGATTTCAATTCATTGTTCCCAGTGCTATTGAACTACCAACTTTTGCGCAAATTGAAGCGAAATTTACAATATCTTAATTGGCGCTAATGAAAATGATCTATAGAATCAAGTCAATACATGCTAGAAAGTAATTTTCAAACGCATAAATTTATTTAATTAAAAGCGATTGTAATTTAATTCTTTTACTCTGTGGGGAAAAAAAAAACTTTCTTTTAAAATTCTGTAAATTATAGTTTGGTGAATTGGTAAAAGTAAACTGATTATCTATATAGAAATATAGTGCTTTTAATGTAAATTTCTGCTTTGTTGTTTCAGCTGATCTTTTGTGCGGTTACAAGTCTTTGTTTTAGTATTTGCTATTCGTTTTGTTCAGTTCCAACTTGAGGAAATATTCATCCATTCATGATTTTAAAACTGTCAACGACAGCATTAACATTAATCCAAGAACAGAAAACAGCAAGAAATACAAACACCAACACACACACATATAGCTATGGTTGATTGCATGTGCGCACATTACGTATACGCACGGATACGCGCGATAGCCAAGCAAAATATTACGCATACGCATAGTTGTTAAATAAATAAGACGAGCTGAGGTGAAAGAACAAGACTTCAATTGGTGTCTGCTAAAGAGTTAATAGCACAAATAATTGCCGACAGAGTTGTGAATTATTTTTAGCAATTATTTACTTTGATACTATAAACAATACACAAAACAACAAATCAATGTGGGCGAGAGCAATCACTGAATAAAGCACACACATAATTTGTACTCAGACACATGCCATTAATACTACGTCTACCAATTCTCATTCATGCTGTAATTAAATAATTAAGTAAAAAAAAAAACAAAAACACAATACAACAAAACTCCCCCAAAAACATTATAATATAAGCTATAAACATGACAAAAAGTATATATGCACTTTTCATTGCTTAAATAATCATGTGCTTTTATTCTAAGTATTTGTTGTTGTTGCTATTGTTGTTGCTACTTAAACACACATAGTTTTTTTTTTTCTGTTCTCCTCTCTTTGGTTTATTTTTTGCTCAATGCATGATCGTGTTGATCGTAAATGCTTGATTTGATTGTTTGTATACGAGAAATGTGCAATAGTTAGTAGGGGCATTCAGTATTGAATTATTTTAACTCAACTTAATTGAGTCAAGGCTAAACAATTATTATAAAATTAGTGGAATTATTTAATTCGAAAGTGCAAGTTGAATCTAATAATTGTAATTATACCATTAAACAATGTTGCAATTAGACAAATAGATTTTAAATACTACAAATATGAAATCTACTGAATCTCAAGTATCTTAAGAGGGTTTTAATAGTACAAATAAGTAAGCTACTCAATTTAAAGTGTTTTAAGTATTTATAAAGCAATCATACTTCATTTCAGTATGTTTTTTTTAGGTTAGAAATGTAAATTTAAGTGAATACTAAATTTGGAGTATTCAATATATTTGTGAAGCAAACTAAATGAACTTATCAAAATATTTTCTTATATTGGAAAAAGAGGTTTTTAATAATTCAAAAAGTCTACAAAAATTTCAAGTATCCCAAGTGAAGCAATTATAATGAAATTTGCAGAATATGTTTTTATGTTAGAAAAGTAAATTTTTAATAATACACCGAAAAAGTCTGTTCAGTTTTAAGTATTCTAAGTATTTATGTAGAAACTGTCATGAAAGTTTTAGAATATATTCGGATAGTAGAAAAAATATTTTTTTATAGATTTTTAATAATATTATAAGAAGTTTAAAAACTGTCATGTATTTAAACTATTTATGAAGCAATTAGCAATGTTTTCTTATGTGAATAAAGTATATTTATAATACTAGTATATTTATAATACTAGAATAAAAAAATATACTCAATTTCAAGTATCCTCAGCGTAATATTTATGAAGCAATCGTCATGAAATTTTTAGAATATGCTCATATATTGATGGTTCGATAAGGGTGGATGTCCGATAAGCTTGATCTGATCTGCATGCACTATATAAAAGTCTGAATGATTATCATACCCAATTTAATGACTTTGGGTATATAGCACTTGAGTTTCAAAATAGATAAATATTAAAGTTTTAGTCTAATGAAAGAAAAAAATGAAAATCTCCATGAATTTGCAAATCAAAGATTCACTCAACGATTTTATTTTAAGATCTTTAAGATCATATAGGGCTAATCTATTAAATCTTCTATAATCTATCAAAAGCTGTCAGCTATTGTAATATAATTTGGAATTTAAATAAATTTGAATTGAGTGAATAACCCTATTGCCCTATTGGCAATAGTATTGTTCGTTTCGTCTCTGTCTCATCTCTCTGTGTTGGCAAATGTTGGCGTTGGCGTCTTGAGGTAACCTTAAATCAATCAATGACGCTATATAGCGGCCCGATAACAGCGGCAGCCACGATATATTCAACAGCTAAGCAGCGGAACGGCGGGGAGGGTTTGGGGTGTGGCTAACACAAATTGTTGCTATTGTGCTGATCTGTTGCTGCTGCTGCTGATCATGCTGCTGTTGCTGCTGTTGTGGTGATTTTACATTTGCTATTTGCAATTTGTTAGATAACAATTGAATACACTCGAGTAGGCGATAAAACCAATTGATAATTCTGTATAAAACTAATGAAATTATGTATTAAGGGAGTCGCTTACCTTAAGTAGACTTTTGGGCGGGGCTTCGGCGGGTCGCTTGATGTCGAGAAACGAGTTGCGAACATCCGGACGCTTCTCAAACAGCAACACGCGCTCGGCAACAGAGCCACGTGTTAGTATGGGTCTGCCCACTGCAATGGAGTTTTTGGACAATATGTTGTAATTGATAAATTTTCACAATTTTTTATATTTAGATATATATATATATGTAGATTACAATTCTTATCCTGGCCATTGGTGAGCGCGGCACGGCTGCCGCTAGTCGGTTTGATTTTAGTCAACGTTGGCATCGTTGTGTCCGCCGATGTTGCTGGCAATTCAACGACCGTCGTTGCTGCTGTTGCAGTTGGTGTTGCTGCCTTTGCATTTGAAACAATGTTGCTGGCGTTGCTGTTATCAGTGTTGCTGCCGCTATTTCGACTGTTGGCAGTTTTTCGCGTGATTGTTGGTTTCTCTTTGGTTGCTGCTGTTGTTGTGGTTGCTGTTGTTGTGGTTGCTGTTGTTGTTACTGTTGTTGCTGCTGCTGCTGCTGTTGTTGCCGGCTTCTGTTGTTCGCTGTTGTTCTCTTTGGTTTTGCTTACTTTACGATTGCTGTTCGTGGATTCGCCGGCAACTTTATCTGTCGCATTCATCACTGCCACGCCTACGCGAACTGTGTCCACAGTGTCCACATTGCTGACACTGTTGCTACTGCTGCTGCTGTTGTTGCTGCTGCTATTACTGTTGTTGCTGTTGGCTTTGCTTAGTTTCTTGCTGTTCAATGCTGTTGCTGTTAACTTGTTGCTGCTGCTGTTATTGTTTAATGTATTGCTATTGCTACTGTTGCCGCTGGTTTTGTTGCTGCTGCTATTGCTGTTGCTCTGTTGCTTTTTCTTAGCAGTTGTTGCTGTTGCTGCTGTTGCTGCCTCTTTTTGCAGCAACTCGGTGATTTTAAGCAAGTGTTGCGTCTGTTGCTGCGACAAATTGTTAACATCCAGCTGCAAATTGATGTCATAATTGAGATTAACATCGGGCAGCGTTTTCTTAGCGATTGCAGCTACTTTTTTGGGTGATTGCAATGCCTGCTGCTGTTGCTGTTGCTGCTGATCACTTTGACTTGGTTTGCTGACTTTGGTTGTTGTTGCTTGTGTTGCACCTGCTGTTGCCGTCGTCTTCTTTAGCTTGCCATTGCCCATTGTTTGTGGCACCACGCCCACTTCCGTTGATTTTGCAACACCGCCTTTGCCACGCTGCTCTTTGTCTTTGTTCACAAAGCTGGTGACCATCTTTTGCAAGCCCTCCGTGCTGCTGATGTCCGTTGCAGTTGTTGCCGTCGCCGCTGCCGCTGCAACAGCAACATCCGCAAAATCGCCCGAGGCCGCCGCATTTGTGTACATCTCAAGCAGCTCGGCGGGCGGCAGTCCCCGGCTCTTCCACGTGTGATAGATGGCATCGGCATGCTCGTTGATCTTCTTTGACAGCTCCGCAATCTCAGCATGAGCATCACTGCTGCTGATTGCTGACTGTTGTGTTGTTGCTTTGGGTGATTTTGGGCTTTGCCCAGCGGCAGCGGCAGCAGCAGCTCCTGCCGGCTTTCTTGCTGTCGTTGTTGTTGTTGTCGTTTTACTGGCGCTCGTCATGGCCAGCGAACTGACGGCGCCACCGCCGCTGCTGCTGCTGAGCTTTTTGGTTTTGGTCGTTGTTGTTGTTGTTGTCGAAGACGCTTGCATTTTGTTTCAACTCTGGTCAACACTCGTTTTTCCACACAGTATTTTCTTGTGTCACTTATACACTGCTATTATTTATTTGCACTTGAAATTTACATATACCAGAGCTATGCACATTTTCGCCTTTGTCTATTTATATACAATAAACAATATATATTGTTTAGTACTATTATAATACGCATGTATTGCATTTAAAACTTTGTTTCTCATCAAATTTTGAAACACTCTCACTGGTCACATTGTGGTCTGTGTAATTATGCGGTTTGATTTTTAACAAATTCTCGTGCGTTTCATTCACTTTTCACATTTTCCTCGTTTCTTAACTTTTCTCCGTATGGCGAAATCTATTTATAAAAGAAATACCAAAATTTCCTATTTCGTTTATTTCAGTTGCCGAAACACACACACAGACACAGAGACACAGACACAGAGCCCACAGCCCGATCTAGACGGAGACGCACACACAAAAATATACGGCGGCATTAACATCGGGATCGGGGCATCATCATCTCAGCAACATACGTAAAACGCGCACACAGTGGCCTATAGTACCACCTACAGTGGTTACAGTACAATTTGTCAAACAACTTGTTGGCTATAATACAAAAATTTCAATATGTCACGTGCGCAAAGTCTAAAAGAATTATTATTATTATTTTTCAAACATAGTATATAAAAACTGTTCCAAACTATTAAAACCTGAATTAAAATTTTCTACGGATTTTTGATGGATAAAACTATGCATACTGGTAATAATATAATGATAAATTTAGCCTATTTTAATAGAATTAATAGCATGAAATATTATATTCATATATTTGAAACAATTTGAATTACGTAAAAATCTATTCTACACTCAAAACAATTTATAAACAATTTTGGGTTTTTATTTGGTATTTTAGTACATAAAATAACAGTGAGAAAACCAGTTTAAAAACTCTAAAGTATTTATCATAAATTGTAAAATGAAAACAAACTGATTTATTGTGATTCTAAGTAGAGCATAACATGAAATGTTGTATTTACTTGAAACAATATATGTAAATCACATTATTGGTATTTATTTATTATTTAATTATGCCAAATACAGGTGCAATAATCACTTGGAAAGTCCTAAAATATTTATCATAAATAGTAAAATTAAAACAAACTGATTTGTAATGCATCTAAGCAGTGTATAACATGAAATATTCTTATTCACACTCGAAACAATATAAATCAAACTGTTGGTATTTATTTGGTATTTAATTACGCAAAATAAAGGTGCGATAATAACTCTGAAAACCCTAAACTATTTATCACAAGTTTGTGTGAAAATCAATAAGCTACAAAGTTCATAGGAAGCAGTTGTCGGCTGATTGTAATTAAGTATGAATTTATTAGCATATATTTTGTGCAATTGAAGCAATGCAAATCGATTGCAGCACACTGTGCACGCGTAAGAAAACTAAAAGCGTCCGTCTCCCCTTAGACCGTTGCGGCGTTTTTGCTGTTTTTACGTGTAGAACGGCTGCTGCGGCTGCTGCTTCTTCT
Source organism: Drosophila tripunctata (assembly GCA_035047385.1). Taxonomy (NCBI): domain Eukaryota; kingdom Metazoa; phylum Arthropoda; class Insecta; order Diptera; family Drosophilidae; genus Drosophila; species Drosophila tripunctata. The sequence continues at coordinate 3,628,214 of JAWNPS010000334.1, forward strand.
TCTTCAACTTTGTACTATTTATTCGAAAATAAATTTTGAAGTAGTTGCCGCTGCCGCCGTTGCTGTTGTTGCTGCTGCTTATGTTGCTGCTACTGTGTGTTTGTTGCTGCTGTGTCTGTTGCTGTTGCTTCTGTTGCGACTGTTTGCTGCTTCCGTGCCACACACTTTTCTATTGCACTTAACATAAGTTCAGATGTCTGTGTGTGTGTGTGTATGCACAGACTCAACGAATATCGAGTATATTTTGATGTTTGTCTGACTTTATTAATGATTTAATTGCATTTATATGCCCCCAAGGCGTGCGCACACTGACGACAGTCGACGATGACGCGCTTCACGTTGGATTTCGTCATTAATTATTAATGAAACCAAACAAAGGTTAATAGAAATTTGCACAATTGACAATTCATTTTGGCCGCATGGCAAAAAAAACACGTTAACAACAATGAACTATGTTATCCATGCGGATTGCAAAATTAAAAAAAAAATTTACACACACATTTTTCACATACGGATATATAATTGTGTACTATATGTAGAATATGTAAGTACGCATCTGGCAAAAGTTGGCGGAAAATCTTTTTTGGAATCTTTGACCGGGGCGCTAAATTTAACAGAATATTGCCGTGTACGTTCAACAAATTACCGAGCGCAATGCACGCGAACGGTTAAACGCGAGCGCTGTTGATTAGCTTCGTGTTGTTACTGTAAATCTTTAGCTGCTCTCTGCTCGCTGCTCGCTTCTCAAAATAACATCAGCCGCGGTCGCAGTCGCCAGCGCCGTCACCAGCGCAGTCGCAGTCGCAGCCTCACAGCGCTGTCTGCGTAGTTGTAGTACAAAGTGGAAATGATCTCAGCTGTTGCTGCTGCAACTAATGACACTGAGAGCAAACGATTAGGGCGCTCCCACACACACATACACACACTTAGCAGAGAGCGCCAAGCGTTGCCATTACTTTGGCGTTCTTTGAGTAGGAACTGAGAGAGGCTGCGGTTCCTCTTGCTCTCTCTCTCTCTCTTTGGCACTTATGTTTGCTCTCTGCGCAGTGCTCTCTAACTTACCCCCACACAGCACGCACACTCAGACGAAAACGCAGACACTGACGCAGACGCAGAACACTTGCCGTACCCACACACGACATGCTGTCGAACAAAAAACAACAACAACAATAACAAATACAACAAACAACGATTCAAAGCAAAGGTGTTTGTTAATTATGTGTGCACAGTGCAACTGAAATGGGGTACATTTAATTTGGCATAGGGCTGGCGAACTGTCTGCATTGCTTGCCCACACACTGCTTGCATAAGCATACGCAGTGCTGCTGCCTCTTTGCTTTACAACCGACTAGTAACGAAAGCAGCCCTTAAACACTTGAATTTTTTTAATTTCCGCAAAAGAGTATTCAGAGTTCAATATTGTCATGTGCAGACAAAAAAGTCGCCACTTGTCTATGTTTCTTGTGTGTGGCACACGATGAAGAATAAAACCTGAAACATTTATTTCGCTTTGCTAATGCCAAATTACTTATATCGGTCGTGCCTTATAAATATCTATAGATACGCTGCCTGTTGCAGTCAATATTTTAGTTTTATTTGATTTTTTTGATTTTATTTTTGGCATTTTTTTTGTAGTATTTTGTTTATACATTTGTATTTGTGTGTGTATGAATTTCGCAGGTGGGCGCTATTGTTTGTTTTACGAAACTTGAAATGATGTTCGTATTCAGTGCGATCATCTGTCATATAGTGGGTGCACTGAAAGAAAAATTGTATATCAACATTGTGTATTTATTCGATATAGTGCATAGCGTGTGTGCGGGAGTTATCGTGTGATTGAAATTGCGAGCATCTTTATAGATTCTGCATAAATGTAGCTTAATTTGGGTATTACTTTATTTACTCTTAACCAACCTTAATGAAATTTTTAGAATATTTTAAAAATAGTATATTAAAAAAGTATGCTTAGTTTGAATAGAATATAATTAGGTTTACTTGTTTATATTACGATATAAAGATGAAGATAATGTGGTATCAAAAATAAAAATGGTGGTTTTTAATTTTGCTAACAACATATAATTTAATTTAAGTCGTTTCATAATAAATTCTACTCTTAAATCAAATGTTTATTTGGTCATTTTCCAGTTCTTAATATTGTACTAATATATTCAAAATAACTAAGATATTTTTCTCGGTGTCTAAATGTACATAAATTGCATGATGAAGCATCTTTATTATTTAGATATTTGTTGTTTAAATTTTACACATGCAAAGCTAGAAAGATACACACAGACAGGCGTGCACAGACATGTCGGGTGGTGGGTTAACCGCAAGTGTTGTAGCCAGTAGCTACTGTGATGACGATCGCAAACGAACATACTATAGCACAGCACAGCACAGCACAGCTTCCGGTTTCCATTTTGTGCCATCTTTATTGCATGTTCTCTGCTTCTCTGCTTCTCAATTCGTTGCTCGATGCTTTTGCGGTAATTGATTTTAACCAAAAGATCTCAACCTTTACACACACGCTGATTGTCTCATAAATTGACAGTTATTTAGTTAAGCTGTTTCTTCGACTTCAACGTTCCATAGCCATATAAGGGTGATGCTCGGCATTTGGATTAGTTCTTCAAGATCTTAGCTCGAAGATCTCTGCTGACAGAGCTGACCCAATTTATGCGAATGTGTTGAGCTAACTGTGCGCAGCGCATAAAGAAACAAACAAAGAGGTTTATGCCCCAGACTAGCCCCAAGCCAAATGTTACACCCCCGCACACCCTCGAATGGGCCACACACACACCCGCACACCACACTAATTTGTGTAGACGCTCTCTGACATGTGAGCCAACACGTAAACAATGGAACACGAGCGTCACAATTGAAGTGTGAATAGATCAATTGCCGCACTGGATGAATAAGCAGCTTACGCTCTATGCAGGGGTTTCGATCATTAAACGTTTATTATATGACACCACTATACACAACATACAATCGACAATCGAAAATCTGCGCTTCATAAAAGCAATTAAAAAACCAAATTATAAATATCGCGTGCATCTAAACAAACGGAATTTATATTTATAGAATACAAATTATAAGAAATATAAACAAAACTTTTGTATATTTGTTAATATAATATTAATAATAATACAATTGTTTATAATTTATTTATTAATAATTATATTTGGATATGTTGAATGTGACTCAAAACACTCTCAATGAATTACTGTACAAACTCGGTTTTTAAAGTTTATAAATATTTATTTAGCAATTCAGCACACTGAGCTACTGAACTACTATAAAAATTATATATTTATTTAAAAAGGTTATAATTTCTTTTGTAAACTAGTTTAATGGGATCAAATTTATTAGACTTTATATCAATAAAAAACTTTAATCAGAATACAATGCAGCCCTAAGCTGTAAAGATTTACAATAGTTTGCTAATGAGGTCATTGCAAATACAATTTATATTATCCATACAATGTTGATTAATTTAAATTATAAACTTTTATAAGAACATATGTTGGAAACGTAATTACGGTTCATAAAAGTTCACTGATTCAGCTTTAAATATAGTTATTTGTTGAGGTCATGTTATTTATTAATTAGCTAACTAGTCGACTGATTTATTTTTATTTTAAATTTTAATTTTAGTTGGCATTAACTTAATATAATATACAAAATGTCGGTATTTTTCACTTTTAAGATTATTAATTTAAAATTAATTTAATGATTTTTTAAGTTTAACAAGCTAAAATTTTTAAAGCATTTTAAACATTCTTAAACAAAGCTGTTTTAATGTTTTTTAAACACCAAGTAGTAATTTTTTAACAACAAAACTTTTGTTTATAATGTAATAGTAGTACAAAATTTATATAATAAATATAAATATAATTGAATAAATATAATTTATTTAATTTTATTGAATATTTTTATTTTATGCAATCAGCTTTAGAGAATTATTTACAGAAATAGCAGCCACAGTGCGTATGCGCGATAAGCAACTGCCTGATGGTGCATTACGCATACGCAACGTGAAGTCAATGTGCTGCCAATAAGCTGTCTTATAATTTTTGTTCATCTTGTGCTTTTCTTTAGCTTATTGATTGTCTGGTTTCTGTGTTTTCTTCATACTTTTGCACATTGCATTGACACATTAAATCGCTGACTTTCCACGCCCCTTTTTTTCAATTTTATGGCACAATGTCAGCTCAAGCGAAGCGCACAGAGGGGGCAAGAGACGATGTGGCTGTTTGGGTGCAATATGAATGTGGAGCTTGGAAACCTTTGAAATTTTCGAAAGAACTATAACTATTGACATTGTGCCGCGTCTTTAGTGTCAACGCGTCATCGTTGCAAGCGCATATTATAATATATTATTATTATTATTATTTTTGCCTTTTGTTTTTTGTTTATGTTATAAGCTGTTAACACTGTTATTTTTAGGCCCTTGCCGAATGCAACACAATGTCTCTGGGCGTCTAATTCAATTTGTGGATGCAACGTGGTGTATTGGCTATAAAAACGCCAGTTGCCTGAGGCACAGACGCAGGTTTCCAACGACCAATCGCCGCGAATAGTCCGCACCAGTGAAATTTTCAGCAAAGGAAAACAAGGAAATTCAAAAGGAATATCCAGAGATTTATGTACAAAAAAAGTGTTTGAAATTTAAAAAAAAGTTTTAACTTGCAGCTTTTTATGTAACGCAGAAGTTGTTTATAGCGAAAGCCGGGATATAGTGCTAGATCAAATTAGGAATACTATATAGACAAACACAATGGAGAGGTAGGCTTAACATCTTTGTATATAGTATATTCGTTTTTGGCCATGTTTGATTGTTTGTATTGTTTTTGCACAGCTTTGCAGCAGTTGCCACACAACTGGGGCCACATTTTGCCCCACTGTCCAATGGATCTGTGGTGGACAAGGTAAGAACTGATCGAGACATTTGCATCAAGAGTTGAGTGCTAATGGAAGTGTCTATCATAGGTCACACCCGATATGGCGCACTTAATCAGCCCGTATTGGAATCAGTTTCCCGCCATGGATCCCATTTGGGCGAAAATTCTAACCGCCTACATGATCATGATCGGCATGATCTCCTGGTGCGGCAATGGCGTGGTGATTTACATATTTGCCACAACCAAATCGTTGCGTACACCTGCTAATCTGTTGGTCATCAATTTGGCCATTTCGGACTTTGGCATCATGATCACCAATACGCCCATGATGGGCATCAATCTGTACTTCGAGACCTGGGTGCTGGGACCCATGATGTGTGATATTTATGCCGGTCTTGGTTCTGCCTTCGGCTGCAGCTCCATCTGGTCCATGTGCATGATATCGCTGGATCGTTATCAAGTGATTGTCAAGGGCATGGCCGGCCGTCCAATGACAATACCGCTGGCATTGGGCAAAATTGCCTACATCTGGTTCATGTCCAGCATTTGGTGCCTGGCGCCCGCCTTCGGCTGGAGCAGGTTAGTTGGTATATAGCCTCTAGCAATACCTATAAAAACTATAAACTATATGTGATATTTGTGCCAGGTATGTGCCCGAGGGTAATCTGACATCGTGCGGTATTGACTACTTGGAACGCGATTGGAATCCACGCTCGTATCTGATCTTCTACTCCATCTTTGTCTACTACATTCCACTGTTCTTGATCTGCTACTCCTACTGGTTCATCATTGCCGTAAGTGGTTGATATACAGTTTTCCCATCTAGCATTCTTCTCACATCATCTAATCCTTTTCATAGGCCGTCTCTGCCCACGAGAAAGCCATGCGCGAACAGGCCAAGAAGATGAATGTCAAATCTCTGCGCTCCTCTGAGGATGCCGAGAAGAGTGCTGAGGGCAAATTGGCCAAGGTTGCGCTGGTCACCATCACCCTGTGGTTCATGGCGTGGACACCCTATCTGGTCATCAATTGCATGGGTCTCTTCAAGTTCGAGGGTCTCACACCATTGAACACCATCTGGGGCGCCTGCTTTGCCAAGTCGGCTGCCTGCTACAATCCCATTGTATATGGCATCAGGTGAGTTATGCTCCCACAAACCTTAATGAATCTTCTGCTTACTCTGCTGCACTCTTTGGCAGTCATCCCAAGTACCGTTTGGCCCTGAAGGAGAAATGCCCATGCTGTGTCTTTGGCAAGGTCGATGATGGCAAATCCAGCGATGCTCAGTCCACAGCGACAGCTAGCGAGGCCGAGTCCAAGGCATAAGTGACCACGACAACAATAACAACAACAACTACTTACAACAGCAACAGCAACAACAACAACAACAATTGAAAAATACTATATAAAGAGAACATCAACAATCAATACAAAAGAACAACAACAGCATGAACAACTGCAGCAACAGAACGAAACGCTTTCGAATAACAATAATAGCAATTTGTTAAATAACAATACAATGTTAACTAACTTATGTCAAAAACAAAACTTCTGCAATGTCAATAAAAGACTTAAAAAATCTACAACAAAAAAAATAAAGGCAAACGAACTAGAAAAGTTACATAATTGTTTTCTGTTAACAGTTCAATACAGTACAGTAGTTCTTCCCTCGTATAACAGTTACAGTTTAACAGCGTTGAGTTTAACATTAACATTTATTACAATTGCTGTAAACAACATGTACATATAAATATTGTATAAATATTTTTGAGTAGCATTAGCAAATCAATGAAATAGTTTAATCATTTCATTATGTATTTATCCAGGCATTAATTTAAAGGCACTTAAATTCCATTTTATATAGATTAACATTTAAAGTTAATTAAAGGCAAACTTTTCGCACGCATTGAAGAACTTTTGAAGCTTAAGACTAGGGGTTTCGTAACTGTTAGTAGTATCAGCACAAGGACAACATTTACAATTAAACAGAATCAGTTAAAAACAACAACAAACGATGTATGCGCATCTCTCTCTCTCATCCTTCCTTTATATCCTCAATTCAGCGTGCGGCTTAGTCACTCACTGCACGAGGCATATTCACTATCGCTTTTCTTAGCCTTTGGCTTGGCCAAGGTAACAATGTTATCATCTGTGGCACTAGTGGTTATGGTGTTATTGTTAACTGGCTTGTGATATGTGCCCGGCGGACTTTCCATGCACTCCGAGGTGCAGGCACGTTCCTGTATAATGAGTTTCCACAGTCTCACCTCAATGCCAACCCTGTAAAACAAAAAAGCTTTAGCTACTTTTATAAAAGAAGCCTCCTCCGCCTCCTCTACTTACCTTAAGCCCAGACGCATAAGGTCTATCTTTTCCATGTTGTAAATGAAATCCTCAAAGGTGAAACCTTCATTTAGTATGAGCGTTTTTGAGAAATCATCAATGTCATGCTGGGCCAACCATTGCTGCAATTGCTCGTCTATCTCGTGCAGACCAAAATTGTGCTTGGTTAGTTGCCGGCGGGGATTGGCATTGGCGTTGGTGGGGCGTACGGCTACATTGCCCACTCCGGTGGGACTCATTCTATGGCACTTCTTGTTAAATCCGTTAATGCTGCGTCTACAATTGAAGCTGGACAAAATGAGTGTATCACTTAATGTTTTGTTTTGTCGCTATCGCTCACCTCAGTCGCTTCCGTCCGCCCATATAGATGTGTGCCAGCTCCTGACTAATGTTGTGCAGTGCACGCAGACTCTGTCGATTCTGTTCCATAATCTGTAGCTGCAGTTGCTTTTGATTGTCACGTATGTCACGCAAGATGCGCACACATTCCACCGAGCTGCCAATGCCATCGCATTGATCCGATTGTAACAAGGGACCAGGATGACTTATAGACGGTTTTTCCTGGCTATCCGTCACTACATTATGCACACTCTCATCATCGTTGCCCGAGAGATCTTTGTCGGCGAGATTGGCACCTAATTCGGGTGAGAATATGGTAACTGCTGCCTGCACCGCACGCTTCACCAGATTGTCCAACGCAAACATCCAATGGGGCTTAATGCAGTGCAGCCGCAAGGCACAAACGACGGCATCTTGAAATGAGTATAAGGCCAAATGCAAATGATCCAGAGCAACTGCATCGTTATTGAGTTTCTTCTTCAGTTCATTAATCGTCGCCTCCAAATGTTTTTCGTTCTCGTTCATAATGTAATCGCGTAGACCGCGTATCAGCATCTCCAAATCACTCTTGGTTATGGCAATTTCATTCTGATCCGCATTCAATTTCTTCTCCCAAAGCTCACAAATCTTGCTCTCGTCCAGTGCCAGCACCTTGGACAGCGTTGTTCTCCGTTGAGAGTCCTTCTTCAAGCGATAGAAACCATCCGTTTCGCTTGTGTCACTGATGCTAGTACGCAGCGAAGGTGTCAATGGTTCTATTTCCGGGGAAAGCAAAAAACCCGACGAGTTACGTCGCTCAATGTGACTGGTGCCAAGATCAATTATGTCAACTGAAGATGTGCTGAGTGTAACTCTGTGAAATAAACTTCTAATGAGAATCAATTGTAGAGCAAACTACGAACAACTTACTCTAGATCCGGAGTGGTGGGCGTATTCGATGTGGTGTTGTATGTCAAAGGCGGTGTTGTTTTCTGCACTAGACGATCTGCGGGCACGGATATGCTGCGTCCAAACTCTGAGGTATTTATGGGCAATGCGGGTCGCAATTTACGCGGTTTGCTGTTACAGATTTAATAGCAGAGGTTATACATCTGAGCTATTTAATTCCCTATATATTTACTTACTCCTGCAAAAATGGATCTTCGAGCAGCTGAGAGGCAGAGGGTCTGTCCTGAACACTAATGGCAAAGCAGCGTAATATAAAGTTCTTGGCATTGGGCGACATCTCTTCGGGTATGTTGGGATGCTTCTTGTAGAATCCCACCTTAAACATGGCAGCCTGTGGATTGCCCAGTTCACTAAACGGTGGACTGCCGGTGGCCATTTCAACATTTGTGCAGCCAAAGGACCAAATATCGGCTGCCGGTCCATAGCCACGTACGCCCTGATCAATGACCTCCGGTGCCATGTATTGCAGTGTGCCCGCGAACGTATCGGTCATGGGATTGATGCGAGCCAAACGCTTTGAGGTGCCAAAGTCGGAGATCTTGACGACGCCGCTGTATGTGTTGACCAGCACATTGTCACCCTTGATGTCACGATGCACAATGTCCTGTTCGTGTAGATATTTGAGACCCTGGAGTATCTGCTTGGAGTAGAAGGCCATCGTCGATTCGTTATCCTTGAGCGGACCCCATTTGGTCTTAAGCAGATCGGATAACGAGCCACCGGGCACCTGCTCCATGAAGATCTTAAAGAATCCATCCTCGGAACGTGATCCCAAATACTGTACAATATTGCGATGTCTCAACTGTGAATGCAGCCTGATCTCCTCGTGCAGCGGCTGCACATCCTGTGAGTTCTTCTCCGGCACCACCTTAATGGCAATGCGCACCTGTGTCTGCTTATCCCTAGCCGCATAGACAGTGCCGTAGGTGCCCTTGCCCAGCGTTATCTTGCGATTCTGATCATTGTAGTCGTACTCGTACTGAAACACAATTCAAGTAGATGATAACTTATCATTAGTTGTGCTCCAAAACACACGTAAAATTCCACTACTTACCTCAATCTGCGATTCGTCAGTCTGCAGATGAACAAAGACCTGCTGATCGGCGGTCATTTCCAAGATGCGATCGTAAAAGCTCTGCCGGCACTCGGTGGACGGAAAATAGATTTGAAAATCATCCGAGTTGTGATGTACATACAGATATGCGCAGAGATTGTCCCGCTTATACAGACTGACCGATTTGATCTTGGAGGCAACAAACAGAAAGTCGTGCACCTTTTTGCAATCGTTCTTCGAGTGTGTCAAACAAATGTTTACAATTTGTATGGACTTCTCATCGGCATCCATGTTCATGGTCACATAACTAGGCATATAAATTTTATTGGGTTCGAGTATCTGCAAGATAAAAGGTTCCTTAGTAGAGTTCAATAGCTTAATTGATAATACTTACCAATATGGGAAATCGTATGCTATTAATCTCTTTGTTGATGGCCGCTAGAAAGAAGTCCATCCAGAACTGAAATGCTTGCTCCTCGATGGTCAGCTGATGATCTTCGGGTTTGCGTCGAAAGCGATGTATCAGCGAAATGTTGCCAATCGTTGACTTGAGAGACCAAATCGGTGGCTTCAGCTTAAACATGCACTCGGCTGCCTGTATTGCCTTTGTGTAGTCCTCGGCCAGCACAGAGATCTCAAAGAATGTGGCCACATCCCAGTATCCACTTAGTGTGGATAAGCTGCCCTTTTTGCCAATGAGATTGTTGAGTGTCATGCCAATGTGCTGCAGCTCCTCGGTATTGCTAAACTCCTTTCCCTCAATCACCAGCAGAGTGGACAAATTGATGCCAGCGTATTCATTTGGTTGCACCTCGAAGCTTTGGCGATACCATTTGATGGCATTCTCCAAACTCTTTGTATCCGTACAGTCTGACTCTACGAACATATCCTTGTAAATGCGACCACACAGGCACAACATATCGGGGAAATGATTCTCTTTCTTCTCAAGCGCTTTAAGCGATGATTCCAATGCCTTCTCTCGATCTCCCGGTCGATTGCGACGATTCAAGGCGAAGGCATACAGAAAACTCATGTTGCCCGTCTCCACATACTTCCGGGTGTTTGGTATGTTCTTTAAATCGTTTACCAAACGCACCATTGCATCATAATCCTGTACATCTCGCAAAGAGAACATGAAACTGTGCAACACCTCGCCGGATAGCACATGCGGATCATCCAAACGTTTACGCATCTTAAATAGAATTAAGTTGAATTAGTTGAATTGGTTATATGTACTATGTATTTCTTGCGTCTTACCCCATGCAGTATCTCCTTTAACTTACTGGGTCCATGCTCTTCCCGCGACGCCCGCAAATCGCTGAGAAACTTTTCACGCATGTGTGCCCTGTAAATAATAAATAAAAGGTGTGTGTAAAAGAATGTATTTATTAGTAAACATAATGCTCTGAGTTTTTATGCTTGTTGCACCCACTTTGATTGTATTTCGACATCTTGTAGCTTGCGCGTGAGTCGCGACTGTAATGTGGCGGGCGGCTCCTTGTTGTTGCTCGCCTGATTTGTAAGGGTGCAGGTTTTGGTTTCCGGATTAAGCTTATAGCTAAGAAACAAGTAGTTGGCACATGAGAGCTGTAAAAACACAAAATAAATAATTAACGTTGCGAGACGATTTTTGTGAAATAAGAAACAGCTTTACAGTGTTGTATAGTTGCGTCTTCTACAATGAGTAAGTTGTACATATATATAAATTCCGTTGGCATGGTTAGAAGTATAATAATTGATTTAAAGTTTAACCATTACATTAGTTACAAATGAATTTAATGATGCCATTTTTTCATCAGGGGTGGGAATGGTGATTAAAACGATGATTAAGAAATTTACACATTCCAGTAAATTACAAATTTATTTTATAATTAGAAAAAAAAAATGCTTTTGCAATATTTAATGAGAATAAAATTTTCAGCTACAGTAGAATCCGAATGTAACGACACTCAAGGAACCTATGTAATATCCGGAAGATTATTTTTAGTTTTCATATATGTATATTATCGAATTTTCGTCGCAATAACCGGACAAAAGCTATAAGCTATAAAATTACAACTGAAAATTTCATCAAAATTCGTTTAAATCTATAAAATAGGTATTAAATTGATTAATTAATTTTAAATAAAATTCTTGTAATTCAAAAATTGTTTTTTACTTAAAAAAGTCTAACTCTCATGAAATTTTAAAGCATAGATCAGTAGAAAGTATACAAATTTTAATATATTAAAATTACATTTTTAAAATAAAATAGAAACTCTTCTCTAAATTATTTAAAAATATCAATTTTGTAAAATATCGAGTTTAAAGTAAAACTAATTTAGAATATATATGTTTGAAATTGAAAAAACTGAACTAAATAAAATAAAGTTTTTTTTTTATAAAATAATAACTACAATTCAAACGACATAAAAAAAAAATGCATAGATATATAAAAATTGCAATGTATTTAAATGTTATTGCTATAAAAAGTAAAAGCTGCCTAACTAAGAACAAACAAAAAATCGTTGTGCACACGAAACGCGCCTCAACTGTAATGCTATTTTAAGCGGACAGGTTTTTATGGACGCTGCTGTAACTGCAAGAGGCGCTTTGATTGTTTATGTTGTGTGCCAGTATGTGTGTGTGTGTGTGTGCGGCGTGCGTGTTGTTTTGTGTTTTGCGTTGGCGTCCGTGCATTTTGTTGTTGTTTTAATGCTTTTACTTTTCGTGCTGCGGCGGCCAAAATAACGAATAACAACTTTTTTCAGCAGAACGGAAGCACAACAACAAAAACTTAAAAGCAGCCAATAACAACAACAACAACAGCAATAGAAACAAACATTCTAGTGGCTGCTGCGATTTGACGCTGTTGAAATAAAAACTTTAAAACAACTGATTATTGCTCAGTCATTTATCTTATCGGCAACAGTTTCGATTATGCTATGTTGTTTTTGTTGCTGTTTGTTTGCTTGCTTGCAGTTGTCGTTTATTACAGAGATCTGTGCTAATCATGCCGCACACCTGTTTTGTTGTTGTTGTTGTTTTAATACACACCTTAAGGCTGAGCGTCTGCTTGGACTCTACATCGTTATAGATTAAAATTGTCTCCTTCATTCCACAACTTTCTCGAACTCCATAATGATAGGATAAGGGACGCTGTTGGGTTAATATGCTTAAATCAATAACAGCCACATCGGCATCAATGAATGTTTCCGTCACATTCGTCTCTCCAAAATCCAATCTCTCAAACTGCAATGCAATGCGAAATACATATTCAATATTGAATTGCTTAAAATTATTGTATAACAATTTCTGCTGTTGAACCGCCAACGCACCTGAACACGCTGAAAATTAGCCCCCGCCGATTGGACAGCCTGTTTGACCTCCTCTAGGGCACAGAGGCGGTCCTCCAGATGATCGCCCACAACTGTATCAATTACACAAACAACATCCATAGCGCCACCGCTGCTACTGTTATGCGCTATGCTATGTTATGTTATGCCAGCCAATGGGCTATATGGCTGTATGGCTTAACTTATGTGCTATTCCTGGCACTGTGTGTGCGGTGCGGGAACGACGCCTAGGGGACGAAAACGAAGCAAAGTTCGTACTGTGATGCTAACGTGCTTTTTTGGTGTTGTGCGCGTTTTGTGCTAATCGTAAACAGCCTCATTACCACTCACTTGTTGCAATTACAAAGCGCTAAACTGTTTATAACGTCTCCAATAACAATAAATACGAACTTTTATCGAAATGTGCGCAGAGATGTTGACGCCGCCGCTGTAAAATGCTGCACCAGTGTGACCAGTCGCGCCGAGCTTAAAAAAGCACTGAAGTCCATTGCAAACAGCAAATACCAAAGTCGATTATACAGCGAGCAAAGTTTTCGTTATTTTTTTTGGCGGGCAAATGAATTTTTGAAAATAGCGAGAGCAGTTGCTTAAGCATACTCTTCTTTCTTTAAATAATTAGATATCAAATATATGCAAATTGTGTAATATTTGGCAGTGTATAAGTCAAATAAAATATAAAAAATTTTTAAATCACTATAAAATTATTCCATGTATTTTAGAGAACACTGTTCTTATTTTGGAAGTTGTTAAAGAGTTTAATTATAATGATTGAGTAAGCTTAGCTTACAAATGCTGCTAGAGAGTTTTCATTATATAATTATATAAAATATATATGATTTTCTACTGTAAAGCTAAACTCAATTTATTCATAATTATAAACTGTATAATTTAAAAACTCATTTGAGTCTCCCCACCATCATTTAAAGTACAGTAGTTATTCTCCAAAATATTATTACAAGTACCTTTGTGCTTAAAACTAAGTTTAAAAACAGTGATTGCTCTTTAGAAACTAATTAGCGTATTCCTTGAGTATTGAGCCTGCTATGACCAAGCGTTGGATCTCCGAAGTACCTTCGTATATTTCCGTAATGCGTGCATCACGGTAATGCCGCTCCGCAGCCATGTCCGTAACATAACCCATGCCGCCCAGCACCTGTATGCATTGGTGGGCACAGAGGGTAGCCGCCTCGGAGGCGGCTAGTTTGGCCATGGCAGCTTCTTTAGTATACGACAGATGGTTATCCTTAAGCCAGGAGGCACGCCAAGTCAGCAGACGTGCCGACTCTACGGCCAGTGACATGTCGGCAATCTTTTGCTGAATTGCCTGTAACTTGGCTATGGGTTTGCCAAATGCCTGGCGCTTTTGTGCATAGTCAACAGCCAGTTCCAAGGAGGCCTGTGCAATGCCCAGAGCCTGACCAGCAATGCCAATGCGTCCAGCATCTAAGGTTTGCATGGCAATCTTGAAGCCAAAACCTGTTTCGCCCAGCAGATTCTCTTTGGGTATTTCACAGTCTTCGAAGATTAATTGGCAGGTGGAGGAACCGCGAATACCCAGCTTATCCTCTTTTTTGCCCACCGAGAAGCCCTTCAGGCCCTTGGGCACAATGAAGGCAGAGATGCCCTTGTGCTTCAGCTGCTTGTTCGTTGTGGCAAACACAACAGCTGCCTCTGCCTCGAATCCACTGGTTATCCATGCCTTGGTGCCGTTCAACACAAAGCGATCTCCCTTCTCCGTTGCCATTGTGGAAGCAGCACCCGCATCCGAGCCATTGCCAGGTTCGGACAGAGCAAAGCAACCAATCTTTTCACCCGTCGTATATGGCGTAATGTAAGCCTCCTTCTGTGCAGCATTGCCAAAGTGTAGAATTGGTCCCAGATACAAGGAGTTGTTAACCGACATGATAACACCAGCTGAGGCACAGCCACGTGAGATCTCTTCCATGGCAATGGCATAGGCCAGATAGTCCAATCCAGCCCCACCCAGCTCCTCCGGCATGGCCAAGCCCATTAGACCAAGTTCGCCCATTTGTCTAATCTGCTGGGCCGGAAACAGGTGCTCACGATCAAATTTAGCAGCATTTGCACCGCACAGTTGGGAGTTGGCAAAATCGCGACATGTCTTTTGCAGCATCTGATGCGTATCGGGCAACGCAGCAATCGATGCAATCTGCCGAAGATGCACTGCGTTGCGTGCTAAAAGTAGACAGACAGTTTGATAAGAAAGCATCGTTTACATATCAACAAGTCAAAGTCCAAGACAAAAGTCAACTTACCAACATTCAAAGATTTTCTCATTATACACTGCATGTTAACTTTATTCTTAGTTTGCTAGACAATAAAAAATCAAAAATAAACTAAAATATTTAATAAATTAGTAGAACAAATTAACTTTGAAAATATTTAATCACAGTCAATTAATCGAGTATTTAATATTGCGATGTGTTATCGATGGCAACAGTAAGCTATCGATAGTGTCACGAATGTTCAAATGTATAACATTAAATATAAATATTAAGCTGATAAACCTTTAGCTTATATTATTTTTATACACAAATTAGGAAAGTTTAAACTCAGTTTCTATGCTTTTAATTGTTTTTGGAGCTGTTCTTGAAATAAATCGATTAGCAGCCGTGTTCATACAATCGCTATTAACAGCAGCCAAATATTGCGTTAACAGACTGTTAAGCGACTGATAAATAAATAAAAACGCGCGAAGTTTAATAATCCAAATGCAGCTCAATGCAAAATGCAACTAATTTCATTAAACAAATACTTAAATACTAGTTACCCACATGAGATAAAGCATATGATGTTAACATAATTCACCATAGTTAAATTTAAGGACATTTCGTAGATATATTATCGTTTTGAATGCGCCTGCGCCAAACACATTGAAGAGGAAGACGAAAATTTTTAGCTCGCACCAAAACTTGTTTAACGTTATTTTTATTGCACAATTACATTTAATTAAATAAAAAGAAGCACATAGGGCACCATTTAGTTAAAGCGGCAATAAAAACTAGTGTTTATAAGTGAATTGCACATGTTAAAATTGGCACTTTAATTACTGATATTGATTTGCAATACAATTTGTTTTTTTTTTCTTTTACTTTTTTATTACTTAAATTTATATTTTTTTTGTCTATCTATCGAGTTTTTTGGGTTTATGTTGAGTTAATTTACTTGCGATGCTAAGAATTTAAACAATATTGAGCTAGAGGTAAGCATATGAAGCTCTCCTGCATTTGTTTACAAATATACATTTTGTTTATTTACAATCTAAACGTTTCGCATAGCTGCACTAGGGGTTTCTTAACTTGGCTTTGATAAGATGCCAACAAATGTTTGACAGTGATAAGAGAAGCTATAATTTATTAAACTTGATTTTCATTGAGAATTCAGTCGAGCTTTTATCACAAAAGAAAAAAGAGTACTCTGTCTCTCTTACACTCTCTTACTCTCTTTCTCTGCCACTCTATCTCTCTGCTGATCGCGCCACTAATACAAAGTCGAAGTGTGATAAGAATTTTGGCTATAAAAGGGCTTCTCGCATCTGGCCAAGAGCCAAGTTGCTGCTTGTTACCAATACTGAACGCGACGCTCTGCCTTCTGCTGTCCGTTCCAGTTGCCAATTTGTGAGTTCTTCGCGTTACTCGAGTGCTTTTTAACTTATCCTTGTGCCAGGTGTTATATACAACACTATTTTATAAGCTTAAATCATTTGATAAGATTACAATTTGAGTGCTTTAGGTGCTTCCCAAGCAAATACATAAGAAATATATATAATATATATATATATATATATGTTTAAAACAAAACTCAAAACTAGTGTTCTACAAACTTAAAAGTGTTGAAAATAATTTTATGAAATCAGTTTAATCGTTACTTTATAATGCCAATCAAGTGATTAAAAGTTTTTGTCAAGTCAGCATGATTATGTCTATTATTGTGTTAAATATCTGATTGCTTTATCCTTCCGTTTTGAGTTACAACAACAACAAACACAACAAAAAGAAACCTGCTTATCAGCAGCCAATCTTTGACATTCCTATCATAGCGACGAGTGATGATTATATTTGACTTTGATACCAAAAAAACAAAAAAAACAAAAAAAAAAACCAATGCCTGTGTGAAACTAATATTTGTTTATTCTATTTATAATCCATATTGCAGCGGCACTTGTTGAATGATTAAACACTCAACCAAATGACAAGTTATTGAGTTATTATTGAATAGACCCGGCTAAAGAGAAACCAAACGATCAACAAAATGCAGTCCATCAATGCAGATGAGTTGCCGCCGAATCCGCGCGAGAAATCGAATCCGTTGTCATCGCTTATGTTTTGGTAAGTTAAGAAATTATATAGAAAATCTGAGAAGCATTTCATAATACTATTCAAAATTATATAGCTATACGATGCCCACATTCTTCAAGGGACGCAAAAAGACACTGGACGAACATGATCTTTATAAAGCGCTCAATGAACACAAGTCAGGTAAGTGAGAATGAGTCATGTACAGACTTCAAAAAGATATAGGATTGCCTCAAAGTTTAGTTTTATTATGAAATTTTGTATATAAAGCATTCATTTGACTTATGCTTATTTTTTAATAAGGACATAAACTCAATGAAAAATTTAAATGAGCACCAGTCCAATGAAAACATGAGTCATATAAGAACTTGAACGTGATATACGATTACAACTAGGTATAATATTTTTAGGAAATGTGTTACATAGGCTTGAAAACACCTATTTTAACTTCTGTATACGCTATAAGAAGAACATTTACTTTATAAAACGATAAGTATAAGTGATATAGTAAGATGATATCGTATTGCTCCTAGGTAATGTTTTTTAAAGAAACTTGGTATACGGGTATATAAAGCATTAATTTCACTTATGCTTCCCTTTTAAAAATAACTCAAACTATATAAGGCGCTAAATGAACACTAATCTGATAAGTGAATGATTCAGAAACACACTTGAAGATGATATAGAACTGCTAGTAGATATAGTTTTATAATGAAATTCGGTATATAGGCATTTAAAACACTTATTCAAAACTCTCTCCTGTTCAATAAATATTATTTCCTAATATTAACCCAAAATGGGGTACAATGTTCACTAAGACAGCTGATGAAAATTAGTTTTATAAGTGCTTTGGCCTTTGCTCATCACTTTAAACAAACTTATCTGTACTACGGATTGACTTCCTGTCCTTTTTAGAAAGCAATTGTCATTCTTTCTTTTTATTTATTACTAAATACCCCCGACAATACTATATACCTATATACCATTAACACTCTCTGTGAATTATCTAGGGAAATATCAGGTCTTCAGACATATATATACGTATGTATATATTTTACGTGTGGTTTGAAGTGGCTAAAAGCAATGGCACTGGGACACACACCACTTATACTATAAGGTGCAGGTTCTTATGATTAGATAGAATAAAACATGTGGCGATCTTTTAGTTAGAAACTTGTGTCATGCGATGGATAAGCAGCCTTTGAAAGTCTTAAAAAACCCTACAGACATTACAAGTATCTGTTTTCCTTAGTCAGTACATTTGAACTAAGTAGAGCACACATTTAAATTCAATGTTGCTATAAATAACTTATCTATATCGTTGATGATATCTCATAAATTTCTTATGGTCGTCATAAATCAATGACTACCTCATATCCCCCAGATAAGATGTCTGTTAATCAATTAGCAAATTGAAGCGCCATGACTTAACATTAAAAACAAAGCATATATATATATATATATATTTATTTTTTATCCAGTAAACTTGTAGATTACTTAATGCTAATCAAGGCTATTTGAAAGACAATTGAAAATGAAAAGTGAACTTTGAATTTCGTAGAACTATTGTATATTGAAAAGAATCAGGTGCTCTATACGCCCGAATTTTTCATTGATAAAGATAACTTTGACAAGTTCCCATTGCCGCAATTAATGAGTTTCCTTTTGATATATGAGATATACAATTAAATATCGGGTGCTTATTTACTTATAATAAATGAGCCCATAGATACAAAATACTTTGACATTAAGTGGTGCCTGGACAATCTTATCGAGGCATACGACTAGAATAAATGTTTACTTAGGTAAACAATAGCCATTGCAAATAGCTAATGTCTATATACTTATATATATATATATTTTATTATTACTGTATAGTATAAACGGTTCACTTAAGATTACCTAAGCATGTGCTGCTTAAGCGTTGCGGAAGTACCCATGACTCTTTTGGTCTTATTTCTAGGGGCCCGTGGCCCATACAATTCACTTCCATTGCAACTTCTCAGCCCACTGGGATTAGCCTGTTTAGTGATAACTGCTCAATGAAATGGACAGCTGCTTGAAATCAACAAATTTTATGGTCTATCATAATTCAATTAAAAACAATATAAACCAGAGACATGAGAAAATAAACGTTTGACGTAAGCGGTACAAAAAAAAAACTAGTAGCTAAGGCTAAAGTCGAACGAGTCGAATACTAAAGACCCAGTACTGATTTTGGAGCTATCATATGAGAATTTATGAGAATCTCTGAATCAATATAATCTATAAAGGTTTGTGATTGTTAATCTGCTTAGTCAGAAAGTATTATATAATATTAAATACTTTATAAGTGAGTTTTGTTGAGTTTATCTCAAACAACAATTAACCTTTTTTTATACTGTGCACCGATTTTAGCACGACCGTTGCTATGGCAGCTATATGATACAACTAGAGGTTCGTAAGAAAATTTTTACAATAAATAGAAAATAATAGTATACCCAAAAAACCTAGGTTTGCTTGAAATATCTCGGTGTGTTTGGTTGAGAAAACTTCAGCACTTCTCTTGTAACTTTTTACCAATTTCGGGCAGCTTAATTAAGAAACAAACTTTATCGGAAGCTATACTCTAAACTTGATAACTCAAGCTTCAATAGTTGGACTTGCTGTCAGACGTACATGCCTATAACGCCTAGTCTAATGAAGTTTATAAAGATTATAGATACAAAGTAGGTTCGGAGATACCTACTTGTGCCTGATGCACACTTTTCTTTTTGACAAACTCAACAGACCCCCCGTATTTTGTTAAAATATTGGTACTTAAAATAAAATCATAGTCCAAATCTGATTCTAAGAAATTACAAATCGTTCGAAAATTCGAATAGGCAATTTAGATAGTGTATTGTATATGTATGTACTATATGTATGATTAAAATGAACAGCCATATATATAATGGATTTGATTTACAGATAAACTTGGCAAGAAACTGAGCGATGCCTGGGAGAAGGAGGTGGAGGAAAAGCGCAAGAAGAAAAAGACTCCAAGTCTCTTCAAGGTTACAATGAGCGTCTTTGGCTGGAACTTTGGAATCCTCGGCTTTGTTTTGTTTATTCTGGAAATGGGTTTCCGGTGAGTTGGTCACGCCCACATGTACATTCAATAGAGGGCCTTCAGTTAATTTATGAACTTAATCAAATGTTGTTTTTTCAATTTGTGTTGGTTCTTGTAATTTATTTCTGGTTTAGCGTTACACAGCCTTTGTGTCTGGGCGGTCTGGTGTCCTTCTATGCGGATCCAAACAATCAGAATACCGATGATCGAACTACGGCATATCTGTATGCCGGCGGCGTAATTTTATGCAGCGCTTTCAACGTCTTATTTATGCATCCCTACATGCTGGGCATGTTCCATACAGGCATGAAGGTACGCGTCGCCATGTGCAGTATGATTTATCGGAAGGCGTTACGCTTAAGTCGAACTGCTCTGGGGGAGACGACAACTGGCCAAGTGGTTAATCTCATATCGAACGATGTGGGACGACTCGATGTATCCGTAATTCACATGCATTATTTATGGCTGGGACCTGTGGAAATCGGAGTGGTCACTTGGCTCATGTACAGAGAGGTAAGTGAACTTGATCTTGATGATAATTGCTATACCAGTTACTATATGTTCAAGTTAAGCTTATAAAAATGTTGTTTTTTTTGTGCTTGGGAAAAGTAAATTTAGTTGCTGATCGATATAGTGATAATCTGCATTCATAAATTTAAATATTAATTATAGCTTTTAATATTAAAATTAAAAACTAAAAGAGTTATGATTGATTGAGAAGTTGAAAGATAGTAGCCCGATTCATGAAGTAAATACGGATTAGTTATGGATCAGTTTTAGATTTATTCCAGCAAGATCAAGTGGGCACATATTGTTAGCTACTGGATATTTTTCATAGATGAAATTTAAAACTAATCTGAATTCGTTTCAGGAATCGCGCAATATTATTTTAAAAGTCGAGATTGGGTAAAAAATTAAATAAATTAAGTAACTATAGTTATAATTAAAAGAATGTTATATATATAAAAAATAAAAATCCTATTTACAATTTATCAAAAATTTAAAACAGCAGTAATTTTTATTATAAAAAGCAAACGATACTATTTTCCAAATGAAATTAGTAATTAATAGAAATTTTATTTTCAATTTTTTTTTTTTTTTTTTTTAAGCTAAACTTAACAACATATTCTTACCAATACATGATCTCTACCAAACCCTAAACTATTCCAATGTTTCTATTCTTCTCCAGATTGGTGTCTCGGCATTCTTTGGTGTGGCCGTGATGTTGTTGTTCATACCACTGCAGGCATATCTGGGCAAGAAGACTTCCTCGCTACGTTTGAAGACCGCTTTGCGTACAGATGAACGTGTACGCATGATGAATGAAATCATTTCGGGCATACAGGTGATTAAGATGTACGCCTGGGAGATACCATTCAGCAAGATGATCAACTATGTGCGCGGCAAGGAAATGAATGCCATTCGTAAAGTGAACTACATTCGTGGCACACTGCAGAGTTTCATCATGTATGTGACGCGTATTTCCGTATTTGTCAGCTTGGTGGGCTTCGTACTGCTGGGTCAACTGCTGACTGCTGAGAAGGCTTTTGTAATCACCGCATTCTACAATATATTGCGCAACACGATGACTATTTATTTCCCCATGGGTATTTCACAGGTAAGCACACACAAGTTACCAATAAAACAGATGTTATAAGTAACTCTGTAAAGGCTTTACATTAACATGCAACTGTTATTGCTCGAGTTAGTAATAACGATCACTGTTAAGTAACGCATTAATGTTAATAACATAAAGTGCAGCGCTGAAAAACTTTGTTTACAAGATTTTAATTTTAGCAAGCGCGTAGTTTATTAAAATAGTAAATAATTTTTTGGAATAGAATTTACATTTCTTGAAATTATTCCTGACTCGATTAGTTTCAAATGCTTTTTGTATAATACTAAGACATCCCTTTTACAACTAAAAATACATTTAATCAGCTGGTGGTTAATTTTTATTATTATTTTAACTAAAATTTAATTTGTTTCTTTTAATTGTGTCAATTTTTGTTAGTCTGACATTAATTTTAATTTAATGAATTAAAATTGATTAACTAACAAAGGTGTAAAATTTATACACATTTTGAAAACAGCACTACAGCAGCTCTGCCTGTTAACAGTAGCACAGCTTTAGTTTGAGAGTAACTGGGAAATGTTAATGTGCAACGTAACACTATGAACTGAATAACATAACTTAACAACTTTAACAGCAGAGATCTTAACTTAATTGTTTTATCTGCCGTTTTTTGAATCCATTTTCTCCACATTTAACCATTTTTTTTTATTAACATTATTAACTTATTCCATTCTTCACAATTTGCAGTTTGCCGAATTGCTCGTTTCGATTGCTCGCATACAGAAGTTTATGCTGCACGAGGAGACAAAGGTGCGCGACAAGTCGAACGATGTGGATGAACAGAAAATGGATCCTAAGGACAAGACAGCAGGAGGTCTGGTGCAGGAGTCGGTAGCCGCTAACACTGGCGTGCTCAAGCCAAACAGCCGGCGGGCAAGTGAGGCAGAGAGCAGCGTCAACATTACCAAGATGAGGGCCAAGTGGGATTCCAAGGCCACTGAGTATACTCTGGACAACATTAACCTGAAGTTCAAGCCAAGGCAACTGGTGGCTGTGATTGGACCCGTTGGCTCCGGCAAGTCCAGTTTGATTCAGACCATTCTTGGTGAATTGCCACCCGAGTCTGGCACGGTGAAGGTTAATGGTACTGTCTCGTATGCCTCTCAAGAGCCCTGGCTCTTCACCGGCACAGTGCGTCAGAATATATTGTTTGGCCTGCAAATGGACAAGAGTCGCTATCGCCAGGTGGTGAAGAAGTGTGCTCTGGAACGCGATTTTGAGCTGTTGCCCTATGGCGATAAGACGATTGTGGGAGAACGTGGTGCATCTCTGTCCGGTGGTCAGAAGGCACGTATCAGTCTGGCTCGTGCCGTATACCGTAAGGCGGACATTTATCTGCTGGACGATCCATTGAGTGCCGTGGACACACATGTGGGACGTCATCTGTTCGATCAGTGCATGCGTGGATATCTGCGAGATAATATTGTGCTACTGGTCACACATCAGCTGCAGTTTCTGGAGCAGGCAGATCTTATTGTCATACTGGACAAGGGCACGATCAGTGCCAAGGGTACCTACGAGTCCATGTGCAAGAGCGGTTTGGACTTTGCCAAAATGTTAACCGATCCCAGCAAGAAGGCCGAGAAGCGCAAACTATCGCAAGCTAGTAACAAATTGCGCAGTCGACAGAACAGTGTCTCCTCGATGGAATCAAGCCCCGAATCCGTAGTCATGGAATCACCCATGCAGACACAAGAGGGTCGCACCGAGGGACGCATTGGCATGGGTCTCTACAAGAAGTATTTTGCGGCCAATGGTTACTCGTTGTTTATAGTGTTTGCCTTCTTCTGCATTGGCGCCCAGGTGATGGGCTCTGGTGGCGACATGTTCCTCTCCTACTGGTGAGTAACTGCACTCAACTTGCTCTATTTACTCCCTGCTTATGCAATTCTCCAACTCTCTAGGGTTAACAAGAACGGAGATGTGGACACGGGTTCGGATACCTTCATCTCTCGTCTGCGTCGCTCTTTTATGCCTAGAATCAATAGTGACACGGATCCCATCGATATCTACTACTTTACGGCCATCAATATATTGGTGATTGTTTTCTCCCTGGTGCGCAGTGTGCTCTTCTTTCACCTGGCTGCCAAGAGCTCGACCACTCTGCACAATCGCATGTTCCAGGGTGTGACGCGGGCGGCAATGCATTTCTTCAATACGAATCCCTCGGGTCGTATTCTGAATCGTTTCTCCAAGGATCTGGGTCAAGTGGATGAGATTCTGCCCTCTGTCATGATGGATGTAATGCAGATCTTCCTCTGCATTCTGGGCATCATTGTGGTGCTCTGCATCGTTAACATCTGGTATCTGCTGGTCACCTTCATTCTGGTCGTCATCTTCTATCTGCTGCGCTCCTTCTATCTGACCACCTCACGAGATGTGAAGCGACTGGAGGCAGTTAGTGAGTGTTTTTACACTTTATCCTTAGTAGTTTTCCTAGACTGATTCCTTACCATTATCCTCATTTAGCTCGTTCGCCCATTTACTCCCATTTGAGTGCTTCTTTGAATGGTCTGGCCACGATTCGTGCCTTTGGTGCGCAGAAGGAACTCATTTCGGAGTTTGATAACTTCCAGGATGTGCACAGTTCGGGCTTCTACATGTTCCTGGCCACCAGTCGTGCCTTTGGCTACTGGTTGGATCTGGTCTGTGTGCTTTACATTGCCATCGTTACACTCAGTTTCTTCTTGTTCTCGCCGGAGAATGGCGGTGATGTTGGTTTGGCCATCACACAGGTATGTTACTTTAATCCTCCTCCATTTCAGCTTAATCTAACTTCCTTTTCTGTTGTACAGGCCATGGGCATGACCGGCATGGTGCAGTGGGGTATGCGACAGTCGGCGGAGTTGGAGAACACCATGACATCGGTGGAACGTGTGGTTGAATATGAGGATCTGGAACCGGAGGGCGAATTCGATTCGAAACCTAACAAGAAACCACCAAAGGACTGGCCCGATGAGGGCAAGATTGTCTTCGATGATCTGAGCTTGAAATACTTCCCCGACAAGGAAGCGGACTATGTGTTGCGCTCTCTGACCTTTGACATTCAGGCTTGCGAAAAGATTGGCATTGTGGGTCGCACTGGTGCCGGCAAATCATCACTGATCAATGCTCTGTTCCGACTGTCCTATAACGAGGGTTCCATTCTCATCGATCGCCGCAACACCAGCGATCTGGGTCTGCACGACTTGCGCAGCAAGATTTCGATTATTCCCCAGGAACCAGTACTCTTCTCTGGCACCATGCGTTACAATTTGGATCCCTTCGATGAGTACTCGGATGCCAAGCTCTGGGAATCGCTGCAGGAAGTCAAGCTCAAGGAAGTGGTGGCCGAACTGGCTGGCGGTTTGTCCAGCAAGATTTCCGAAGGTGGCACCAACTTCAGTGTGGGTCAGAGGCAACTGGTTTGCTTGGCTCGCGCAATTCTTCGCGAGAATCGCATACTGGTGATGGACGAGGCCACTGCCAATGTGGATCCACAGACTGATGCACTCATTCAGAATACGATTAGGAATAAGTTCAGGGATTGCACAGTGCTCACGATTGCCCATCGTCTGCATACCGTCATGGACTCCGACAAGGTGCTGGTTATGGATGCCGGACGTGCTGTTGAGTTTGGATCACCCTTCGAATTGTTGACTGTCAGCGAGAAGAAGGTGTTCCACAGCATGGTCAAGCAGACAGGAGACTCCACATTCGATGTGCTCCTCAAGGTCGCACAAAAGGTGAGTTCAAGCTAGATTATTATGGTGGGTTCACACGGATGTGTCACAGTTACCTCTTAACTTGATGCTGCGACTGCAAGCTAAACAGAACTCCAGCAGAATCTGACTAGTTCTTATAACTCTCAATGTCCAAGCGGTTTTATAGGATATCGAAGTCTGTATAGACTTATTGAACTGTGACTCAGTGTGAACCTAGCATAATTATACTCTCTGAGGGGTATATCGGGTTTGTCAGAAGTATGTAACAGGCAGAAGGAGACGTGGCAGACCCCATAAAATCTATATACTCTTGATCAGCATCAACAGCCGAGTCGATATAGATATGTCCGTCTGTCCGCTTGTCTGTCTGTCCGTATGAACGAACGGATCTCAGAGATGGTAAGAGCTACAATATCCGTTTTTGTCAGTATGGACCACATATTTAGTCAGTCAATACAAGTTTGTTTCCTTTTTTTGATGCCACGCCCCATTCGCCCACAATTAGCGAAAAACCAGACATACCTCGTAAAAAATATTTGTTTTTAGCGAATATCTCGGTAACTATAACACCTAGGCTTACCAATTTTGGCATGCAGGTTGCTATTTACAATATAAAGACAATGTCATCAAAAATTTTTGGCTGCCACGCCTTCTTCGCCCACCAAAATCACAATTTCTTTGTAACTTTGCAAGCGGCTGGCTCACTTATTTCTTAACGTATAGTTTTGTAACTTAGCATTTACTTGCAGACAAATAATATCAAACGATTGTGAAAATTTCATTAAAATCGGACTATAATTAAAAAAGTTTGTCATACAAACTTAAATTTTTATCGCAATTGCAGTGCACTGCTTTCGTTTACTCTGCAGTTTTTGCAAGCAGTGCACTGCTTGTGTGTATAAAGTTAACGCAGTGCGCAGCTTGTAAGCAGTCTGAAATGAACTCATATAAATGGAAGTTAAACTTAGAGAGTATTACGGGGTCGGGATACTCGACTGAATTTCTTACTTGTTTTTATGTAGAAACTACATTTTCAATTTGCATTCACAGGCGCATGAGGACAATCTGCGGGCGAAGAAGGACTCTTGACACTTTGCCGTTCCGAAGGCATTCAAAGACTACATACTTAAGATACTGGAACCAATTACGAACCATCCGGCTGCCAATGCAGGCATCCAAAAGACCTTCCTCTTTGCGGAGGCCTCCAAGCAAAAGTTGTTGGGGTAGCAAAGGCAGAACCACAACATAAACAACACCAATAGCAAAAGAGTCGGCTAAGAATTTTTATACAACACACACATGTACAAACTAAATGTTAGATGATTTGATTATTTGATATATAGAACTGTAGATTCCTGAATGACAGACAATAAGCTATAGAAGATTGAGAGTGTAAATCAAATAATAATAACTATATATACATATATATATTAACTCAGCCTGACCTTTAAAAGGTTGATTGCATTGTGCAGGCGTTTAAAATGTGTTCCGTAACGACAATAATGATAACAAAAAAAATGACAAAAAAAAAAACAAACAAAAACTATAAAACTGTTACGTCTAGTATTAATGTATGTGTGTTTTTTATAGTAATTTATTAATGTACAGGTATATATACACAATAAATGTAACAATTTATGAACTTTTAAGTTTTTTTTTAATTTCCTTTATGATTTCTACAATAATTTTCTGCTTATTTTGCGCATTATTTCCCCCAATTAAGTTGATTTAAGTTCGAACTGCATTTAAATCATTTAAGACAAAAGCATATATGCAATGCATTTAACAAAGAGTATCTTCCATTTGCTGTAAACTAAAACTATAACTTAAACTTACATTTAAAACTAATGCATATATAAAAAAGAAACGCACTTTTGAAAAGCGCATAAATATTTATATATAGTTATATATATCATATATATAACAAAGAGCAGCTGCTGTACACTCTCTCGTAACATCATCTAGGCTTTAGCTTTAGCTGATTTTACAAATAGTTAATTGTAATTATGTAAATCCATATCATGTGATGTAGCTATATCCCCTTTAGAACACCAGGGATAGCCAGGCACCGATCAAACAAAATCCTCCAACGGTGGCATAGATCTGCAATCGCTTCTCTCCGGTCAGAGCACGGTAATACATGCAGCCGGAGAAGAGTACGGTGCCCACGGTCATCATGATGCCAGTCTATAAAATGGAGAATTGAATTATCAATTAATTGATGCTCTGCATTTAAGTGTTAGACAATAAATAATATAAATATGGCCTGCATATTTTGATGTTAGCTTTAGTTGTTGGCTTTGAGAATCTGAAATGAAGCTCTACGATTTACTTATCTTAAATAAGGCTGAAAACCAAAATTATTAAAACAAAAAAACAAAAACCAGAGAGAAACTTAAGCAGCGTTATTGAAGCTGCCTTTTGGTACATTTTTTAAAAACAAAAGATTTATATTATTAAGGCATGACAATAAATATACAAAAGAATACACATTTCCTATATACATACATATATATCCTAAGACCCATATCAGCTATGAACCTTTCATATCAACACACACCCTAAACAAAACAACAATGTTAATGTTAGCAATTATTGTATACAAACAAGTCGTAATGTGGTATTGAAATTACTTTTAAGCTGCAATTAGTGGTTGTTGAACATTTAGCTTTAGCTTTAAAAAACATTTCATATACAAAATCTTCACAACTTTATAAAGAAGAATTTAGAGAAAACGCTTAGCATAGACATACATACATAAATCAAAGTTCATAAGTGGAACATTAAATTCCATATTGTGTTTTCTATTTTCGTAACTGAAATATCAATCAGCGCATAAGAATTTAACTAAGAGACAGCGTGTGTCAATTACATATACATATATACATACAAAAATTATAAAGAAAATACATAAATATATTGTATAATAATACATATTTATATATACATACTATATCCATGTTGAGAAACAAATGAAAATTGTGCATAACTCAATTCATTCAATTCAAAAAGTAACGCGAGTTGTTGTAAATTCCGTTCAGAGATTTAACTTTACACAAATGAGAAATAACAGAAAAGCTTTATGATGCTCAAATAAATGATAAATAAACAGGATTGTCCAATTTATTTCACACTCTCATCATTTGTTTTTAACAACATCTAGGTAAGTATCAATATTAATTTAGAAAATAACAAACAATTAAAGACAAAATATTGGAGCAGGACAAGATTGGTTTTTTTTTCTGCTGGCCAAAAACCCAAAGCACTGATAAAACCCAATTTTGTGTTTATTAAAGTTAAATTTTTGAATTCATTTTTCGACAATGGCATATACTGCCGTATATAGTGGTGCTGTAATGCTGTTTCTCTGGTAAGTCGATCATTCGAAAAATTTCATTGATTTTACCATAAGGCGTAGATTGAATTTTCGAAATTTCTGATTAAATTTGTACATCCAGTCTAGGATTAAAGTCTTATAACTTTGTTAAATCACATCTGATTTGAAAAAGAAACGTATTTTTGACTGCTTATGTATCTCTAGTAGGTATCAATAGTGGAGCCGATATAGCGATTTCTGATGGTAAGATGGTAAGAACCAGAATACAAATTTTTCGCTATTACGCGCCATTCGCCTATAATTGCAATATAAGCTGGTAAACCAAATCTTATTCTTTTTAAACTGGGCATAAGCCTTTAAAATATTATTAAATGTTTCCAAAAATTTTCATCAAGATGGGTTAGAAAACAAAGCAATTCGAATTATTAAATATTTTTAGTTAAGCTACCATGTCTCTAATAAAAACTATATTGGCATGACAACGTGATGCCTTTTGTTTTAACAATTTTAAACAATTCTAACATATGTTTAATAAGTTTTAAGAGGACTGTTTAGTATAAGCATATGGAATTTTCGACATTTATCTGGATGGATTACAATAAAAATGGAAGATCTTTTAGAAAAATAGCAAAATTGTTTACACAGATGCTAATAAATATGTTTTATGCTATTAGCTAGCGACCTAAGCGTAAACAGCTAATAAATATGTTTTATGTTATTAGCTTGCGTCCCAAGTGTAAACAGCCACACAGTGATATAAATTAAGGGGAGTCCCACATATAAACCCAAACAAACAACACAGCAATACTCACCCACACAGACACACACACACATTCTCATTAATTTCAATACTTACAAACACTGGAAAGTGAGCGAGAGGCATACACAAAAGTGCAAATGAATGCAGAAAATGTATCCTATTGGCAACGTCAGCAAATGCCTGAGCCTCCTGTTGCTGCTTGGGATCGTGGACATCTTTCAAGAAATATTTACAGTAAGCGCCCATAAAAATGGCGGACGCACCTCCCAAGCCGGCAATTCGCACAAAATGATAATGATTGCCCATTAGGCTGTGCAATGGCAATTTCAACTGCTGCGGCTGAGTTGGCAGCATAAGTGGAGCATCCTTAATGGGCACTTGCTTGGGTCGAAGTCCCTGAAAACAAATTCTACTGTAATATGGCCAGCAGAATATGCAATTGCACAATAGATTATGCACTTACAATTGCACGCAACATGGCTGATGAGGTTGAGATGACAGCCCGACTCAAGGGATTACCAAGTGTTATATATTCCATAGCATCGGCAACTGACATCTTGGTAAAGTAGTGTTTTTTTATAATTTAACTATTTGTATATTTTGGCGCTCGCTGCAGCTTGTGTAGGATTTTGGTACTTTGTGAGTTGAGCAGAATGACTTGGCGTTGCCACACTGGTGTATTGCGCGAGTTTAGTGTTATCGATATTCGATTGTCCCTAAATTTACAGTGAATGTTTTTTCAATGCTATGGTGTTATTCGAAAATTAGTTTTATTTTTATTTAGTTTGTTAAACGCATTAAAGATTTACTTTAAAGTGATATTTTTCGGTTTAAATGGTTATTGATGCGCGAAGTGTAAAAAGTGTGGCCGTTTAAGCCAAATCGATTTAATATTTATCGCGTTTTATTTAAATTCGATAGTTTTAATGTTTTTGTACTTTTTTATTATGCAATTAACAAATTAACAATAAACTTTTTATTTGCTACAATTTATAGGTACACTTAATTACAGCTTAAGCTAATTAAAGCTATGCAGGCACAGCAGCAGCTCCTTTAAATCCGCGTGCTAGTAAAAAATGCTCGGACGAGTCACCACGACTGGCTCGCGGTTTGACGCGCTTAACCTTTTCATAGTACCGGAGTATGTCTTTTTCAAGTTTTGGCACATCGCCATTGTCCCAGATTTTGACTACCAGATTGGCCTGTGGCGCCGACATGGCCAGAGCGAATTTGAGCACTTCGTAGCATAGGTTCGTGATGCTCTCCTGGTCCAGCATGCGTACTCCAGTGGCATTTGGTGCCATGTCGGAGAGCACACAGTTAACCTGTCTGCCTGCTAAGGACTCTCGTAGCCTTTGCTTCGCCAGCGTTGTGGTGAAATCCATTCCGCCAAAGATTGTTGCTCCTGGCACTGCATGGAAATGCAGTAGATCTATGCTATAAACTGCACCAATGGGTGCTCGCTCTATCTTTTTATTGGCGTTGGTGCGCTCCACAGCCACTTGGGTCCAACTGCCGGGTGCTGCACCACAATCCAATACTACATCGCCAGGTTTTAGAACCTTATACTTATCATCCATTTCGAGTAGTTTGAATGCGCTGCGACAACGGTAGTTTAGCATGCGGGCCTTCTCCACATAGGGATCGGCGAGTTGCCGTGTTAGCCAATCCTGTGAGCTTTTGCTCTTGCCTTTAAGGTTGTTGGGCTGTTGTTTGGCATAGTGCACAGTGCTGTGTGTTTGCAGAAAGCGGCGTATTAATAAATTACTAAAATTTGCAACCGGTTGCCGCATTGTGACAAATAACAGCTGTTCACAATGGCCAGTATTCTGGCTAATTTTAGTGCATTGTGAACATTTGGTATTTTTATTTTTTTTTGTTATCGATATTAGAATGTTAACATCGATAGCATTTTCAGCTCCATCGTGAATAGTTAGTTCAACGCAACGCGACAATGACGAATGAAAGAAATACGCATTAAATGTAAACTAAAGCAAATTAAAGCAAATGAGTGCAGTGACAAATAACAGCAAAATAATTAATTAAAAATAGTGAAAATATGAAACAATTGAAAAACAAAAGTGCATAGAAACAAGCAAATTGAAATCAATTTTATTCGCCGTGCTTAACACAATGTTGACAGCAATAACAACAACAACAAAGGCGTCGACATCGTCGTCGTTTAAAGTTTGCAAAATGAAATACTACGTATTGTGTTGCGCGTTAATTTTGCTATTGAGCGGCGTGATTGCATCAGCAACTCAACAAACGACAGGTGCAAATGCCGACTCAGCAGAAGTTGTTAGCAGTGCCGAAGAAAAGACGGTAAGAATTACAATTATTATTATTAGAAATGCGGGCACGACGGACGACACATTCATTTTTAATGACAATTAACAAATTGTTTTCGTCTATTTCCATATAGGATTGCACGGACCTTGCTCGCGATGAGGAAGCATTGATGGTATTCTCGACGTTGGGTGGCGGTCTAACGGCAATCGATCCGATTACAAGTGAAATACGCTGGACAATTGCAGATGGTAATTATAAGCACACACACACGCGCACACACACACATGCATAAATAGCCACATATTACTGTTGCTCAGTTTTAGTTGTACTTTGTGTTTTATACTTGTAATGCAATCGTAAATGTTAACCCCATTTTACACCTCGCTCTCTCTCTCTCTCTCTTTCTCGTTAAGTATGCAAGTGTATGTGTGCGTGTGAGATATTAAGCATATGGCGCGCAACAACAATGCTCCCACTCTCCCAGTCACCCGCTCTCCCACTCACCCACTCTCTCATTCTACCGACACCGGCACTGCAGCGACCCTGTAACTGTTGCATCAGTGTCCGTTTTGCAATAGTCGCTCACAACTGCAGCATAAACAAAAGACAAAGTTCTTTGATGAGCTCATCGCACGCAGGCATCAAAGCATAACATACTTACATACATACATATATACACGTGTTTGTTTTTGCGTTATGTGGGCTGAGATGCTGCCATCTTATTTCACTCTCTCTCTCTCTCTCTCTCTCTCTCTCTCCAATTGTTGAACTGTTATTTTTGTGTGTTTTACCCACTGATAAGAAAGTTTGAAACACTGAAAAGTTTACGTACTTAATCACGCACGCAACATAGAAGGCAGATTCTGTTTTAATTAAATTTTTTTTTCAGTCTTTTGGCTATATACCCTGTAATTATATACGGGTAGTATTAATAATTCATAACTTGCTATCAAATGAAAACCCTGAGTTAGGTCGTCAATTTAGGGATGTAAGCGTAATTTGAGACCCTAAATTATGTGAAATCAATTGTTTGAAAAACAATTTTTACTCTATGTAAAAGTAAAATTTATACTTACTTAAAGAAGTGTTGAATTTTCATAAAACAAAATATAAAACTCCGATATCTGTCGGGGTATTCCTAGTAATGGCATATATATTAATTAATTAAACATTAATCGATTATTGAATCGGATAATTAATTATCGATTAATCGATGATTAATTAAAAAATCGATTAATCCTATGATTATTCCCATTTCTCTAAATTTTGTATATTTGTTTTTGCGTTATTTTAATGCAACAACTTAAAACAAAACTTAAGTGCATAAAACAGTAAAATATTTTTTTAAAAAAGAGTTTAAGACTTTTCGATAAGTTGTTGTTTTAAAATTTCAATTAATTTTCCCATTAATCGCTCCGAATATTGCAATATAATTTAATTCTCAGTTAAAGCAAAATAATTGATTGTGGTGAGGCAGACGATGATTTGCCCTATCTCTAATTATGCTAGATATGTGACATACAGCAAAATTTGCGGAATTTTATTCCCTATAATGTACAAAAACTTTAAAAAATCGATTCGAATTTTTAAAAATGATTAAAAATGTTCAGAAAAGTAATTGTACATAATATAAATATCTTGTAAAATTATTTTGATTCTTGAGAGATGTTTTTGTTAAATATTAAACGACATCTACATATATATATTTGTTTATTGTCTAAGTAAAAAAGTTTTGTTATCTTATATATGTTTTTTTGTCAATAAATATCGTTTCTTGATTGTGTATTTTAGCTTTTGCTTCCAAAGCTAAAGTAAACTGCAGTGACAAATTTCACTTAATAGGATTATAGGGTAACCAGCTAGTCCACAACAGTTCTAATGAAAACTTAAAACAGGTGGTTGGAAGTTTATTTTCGATTTTCGTGTAGGGTATTACTAGGTCTGGGACTTTTTTGCAATGGGAAATTGTCAACGGAAAAACACACGCATAACGAAGAAATTGTGTATGTTTTTTGTTTGGTTTGCTGAATTATTACTATTAATAGAGCTTGTTTGTTTTTTGTTGTTCAGTGATTGTGATTGTATGCACGCCTAGAATCAACTTTATCAAGAAATACACATTAGTATTGTATTGGTATTCTGTCGGTGGTTATCTTCAAAACCCCAGACGTTTATACAATATAATATTTTATTTATGAGAGCTCTATCAAATCACCAAGCGGTACTACATACATACATATGTACATACTACATATATAGTATATAGTATATACTCATTTATTTGACAGCAGCATGCATAGGAAATAATACGCCCCTCTCTCACTCTTGAAGATTGTTGGTGTCGATAAATGATACAGGCATGTACATATTTATATGACCGTGTGCATGTGTGTGCTCGAAAATTGTACTTATTTCCTAGAAATATATTGGAAATGGAAACAGACATGTGGACAACATCTGAGTTTGGTTTTGGTGGCAAACATTTAAAATACATTTAATGGTCGATTATTTTAAACTCGCTTAAAAATGTAATTAGCTATGCAGTTATTGCAATTGGTCAACCATAACAAATCTATATTGATGGAATACTGTCTGGAAACTGAGTATTACCTCATCACATGTTCAAACGGCAAAATCTCCTCTCCGTTATTTGATTAGAATCACAGTGCTAATTAAAGTCGCTCACTTTAAGGCGGGTTAAATGACCTAACATAGAGTATTACTATACATGTTTTGAAGCCCAAAAACATACTTTCCCATACTCTAAATACTACGCTCTCTCAGACGCCCTGACTCTCTCGGCATGCTTGGGTTAATTAGTGATAAGGCTCAGAAATGCCGATAAAGCCGTCACATCGACACATTGTTGCGTTGTTGTTGTCGTCGTCGTCGTCAACCCGCAACAACTCATATTCTACCTACTACAACAAATAATAACACCTAATTTGGCCGATATTGTTTACCGCCTGCATTCTGTACTGTTTCCAAGAGTTACACAGAAATTAGTGTGGAACTGTAGAACTGTAGAGCTGGCAATGATATATGGCGTTTATGGGTAATGGCTGTACTTGCACACTTATATAACCCAAAATTTAAGTACTAATACTTGTCATTTTAGCCATGCTAATGCATTTGTTATAATTATTATTATTATTATGACGAAATAACATTAAAGTTAATCTATACTTATTCATGGCATAACCTTTTTTCTACATTTAACAATATAAATATTTGCACAAAGATTACTTGCTTTCGTCTTGCTTTGAAAACATTTACTTAGGAGCAGTGCTGCCAATTCTACAGGCCCTAGAATAGTTAGAATGAGCCGGATAATTTCCAAATTCCAAAAAAACTTAAATTTTATTTTATTTTTATTATTATTATTTTTTTTTTAAATTAGCACGATTCCTAAATCATATACAAATTAGCTTTAAATTTCATCCATACAAATTTTACAAATTGAAAATATTTTATTTGAAAGTTTGGCGTTAATTTTCGATTAGCTCTGAATTGTTCAGGGATACCTAATTGTACCTAATTTTTATACGTTTCAGGAATGGGCTATTATTACTATAAAGTTTGACAAATTTATTATACTTTTCAAAGATATACAAACATTCGTAGCAATTAATTTGATGGCTCTTCTAAAAATTTTTTTAAAATTTTGTAGACCTTTGCGATGTCTTAAAATGAAAAAATTTTTGTTTTAATTTGTTTAAACATTTTAAATGACAATAAGTTCTAATTTTGATATTGTTTTAGAGTAATTAACTACTTTATGTGCCAAATTTAGTTTTTCTATAGAATTATTTTCTGTTGTAATTTAAAAACATACTTTTCACAAACCCAATTTGCAGCCAGAAACTATTTTAAAAGATCCATTGCATTTGGCACTCGTAAGCAACATGATGTGGCGGATAAACAGCCAAGTTGGCAACACTGTTTCCAAGATTACAAATGTCAATACACATTTATTTTACATTCGAATATTGTATGTATTCTTTAATTAAGTGGACGCTAAACCGAGCGTTAAGTTTAGCGAAACTCTTTTAAGTTGCATTACTGTGTTTATAGGCTGATAAAATTTGCAATCTCAAATAGATAATGATATAGAAAGAACACATACACATGCAACTGTGTCATGATAGTCACCTGCACTCGCTAAACAAATAAATGCTCAAGTGTTTTGTTCAAAATGCCTTATATCAATAGAAGATTGTCGCGAAATTTACCAAGCCAAGACTGCGGTTTTTTCATTTGTTTGAAGAGCAAATTTTCCCCTACACTGGCAATTCGGTAGCAGGCACTTTAGTTTGTATAAAGTATAAGTACCTACTAATATATAACTCTATTCTATTACAGATCCACCAATTGTTGCGGAACCACAACAGAATGTGCAGGTTCCACACTATCTGCCAGATCCACGTGATGGCAGCATTTATCAGCTAGGACAAATGGGAAACCTTAAGAAGCTACCCTATACCATACCCCAACTGGTGGCAAATGCACCATGCCGCTCATCCGATGGCATTTTGTATTCGGGCAAGAAGAGCGACACTTGGTACATTGTCGATCCGAAGACAGGCAGAAGGGAAAAGGTCATGGACTTTGGCGATGCCAATATGGAGAGGAAAGAAGGTGACCAAATTGGTTGGGCCACTTCGCGTGCCATCTACTTGGGTCGCACACAGTACACAGTCATGATGTACGACAGTCTGGCCAAGGATAAGAATGCCAAGCCCTGGAACATAACGTTCTATGATTATAATGCACTCAGTGCACCACCAGAATTAGCCAAGGAATATGGTAAATTAACGCATAGCAAATGAGTTTTAATTTTGACTAAAATCCGATTTATTTATAGAGTACATTCATCTAACCACCACAAGCAATGGACAGATTGTTACACTGGATCGTAAGCAGGGTAAATATTTGTGGCAGCGAGATCTCAAGAGTCCTGTGGTGGCGGCATTTCTATTGGGCCCCGATGGACTGCTCAGTGTGCCATTTACAACGGTCTCCGATGAGGCCTATGAAGCCATACTAGAGGAGTCCAAAATTGGCAATGTCAACACTGTGAAGCTATTGTAAGTAGACAAGGTTATAGAAATTGAGAGGCAAAATATTAAAACTCTTCATTTTACAGTCAATCCCTTTATGTGGGCGAACATCAGCGTGGTCTGTATGCACTGCCATCGTTGGTGGATAAGAATACGCCCCGTATTTCTACAACGCCCCCAATCAAGCTGTTGGACGGACCTGTTGCTGAGCAAAACAAGAATCAAGACAACGATCCACGCACAATTTACATCAATGATATGCTTCAGGAGAATCCCGGCATCATTTTGGGTCATTACAATATGCCCAATGAGGTTCACAAGGGCAATTTGCATCTGTCGCCCACACCATCGTCCACCAAGGATGTCCACAGTCTGGCCACCATACACAACTATAACGATGGTTACGGTCTGCTGGCCAACAATGAGAAGAACGCCGCTGATATTGGCGTGCAAACGGAGCCAGAGATTGTGGAGATTACAATTGAACCGCGACCAAACACAATTAATCGCACCAAAACCATCATTCTGGCCAACAGCAACAAGGTGCAGGCATTTATTAACGAATGGTTCATGGATCATCCGAGTGGAAAGGTGCATCAGATACTGATTGTCATTGTTGTGGGCATGATTGCGCTTTTCTGGTATACATGCAGCACAATGCGCGAGTTGCAGAAGCAAAGCGAGAACGGCTCAAAGACTATGGCCCAGCAGGCGGCAGCAGCGGGTGGCAGTATGAATGGTAGCACTGGCAGCACTGGTAGCAACATTAGTACACAGGATATTGTGGATCTGGGACAAGGCAATGTGCGTGTTGGCAAGATCAGTTTCAATTCCAACGAAGTGCTGGGCAAGGGCTGCGAGGGCACTTTTGTGTTCAAGGGTAACTTTGAGGAACGCTTTGTGGCTGTGAAGCGTCTGCTGCCCGAATGCTTTACCTTTGCCGATCGCGAAGTGGCTCTACTCCGTGAATCCGATGCACACGAGAATGTTGTACGATATTTCTGCACCGAACAGGATCGTCAGTTTCGTTATATTGCCGTGGAACTGTGTGCCGCAACGCTGCAGGATTACACCGAGGGTGAGCGCTCAGTGGAACTGCGGCAAAGCATTGATATTTGGCAGGTGCTAGTTCAGTCCGCAGCTGGTTTGAGTCATCTGCATTCCCTTGATATTGGTAAGTAGTACAAATGCACTACCCTTACACGTTAATGTTAACGCTAATCTGTGTTTCAACAGTTCATCGTGACATTAAGCCGCAGAATGTGTTACTGTCGCTCCCAGATGCCAAGGGTCGAGTTCGTGTAATGATCTCCGACTTTGGTCTGTGTAAGAAACTTAACTTTGGACGTACCAGTTTCTCGCGTCGCTCGGGAGTCACTGGCACCGATGGCTGGATAGCTCCCGAGATGATGAGAGCCCAGCGCACCGTAAGTTCATTAACTTTTTGAACTCGCTGGAAGTTTGTAACTCACTCTAAACTATCTCCGACAGACAACAGCCGTGGATATATTTTCGTTGGGCTGTGTTTATTACTATGTGCTCAGCGGTGGCCATCATGCCTTTGGCGACACACTCAAGCGTCAGGCCAACATACTTTCCCATGAGTACAATTTGGCCAAGTTGCGTGCCGACGATGCTGAGGAGCATAACAAAATTGTAAGCAGAGAAACTATACTTTTTTGTAGAGTTATAGATTAATTTGTAATACTTTTAGATATTGGCTGAGCAACTCATCTCCGATATGATACACAGAGAGCCACAGTCTCGTCCACCTGCACGTTGCATTGGCAATCATCCGCTGTTCTGGGATGAACCCAAAATGTTGAGCTTTTTGCAGGATGTTAGCGATCGTGTGGAGAAATTGCAATTCAATGCAGAGCCACTCAAATCGTTGGAGAAGAATGGCCGCATTGTGGTCCTAGACGATTGGAATATGCATTTAGATCCCTTGATTACCGATGATCTGCGCAAGTATCGCGGCTACATGGGCGCCAGTGTGCGTGATTTGTTGCGTGCCTTGCGTAACAAA
The DNA here is from genome assembly GCA_035047385.1 of Drosophila tripunctata. NCBI lineage: Eukaryota > Metazoa > Arthropoda > Insecta > Diptera > Drosophilidae > Drosophila > Drosophila tripunctata. The sequence goes on from JAWNPS010000334.1 coordinate 3,667,362, forward strand.
AAGCATCATTATCACGAGCTTACGGCAGAGGCACAGGAGCTGCTTGGTTGTGTGCCACACGAGTTCACCAACTACTGGGTGGATCGATTTCCGCAGCTTATCTCACACGCTTATCATGCATTCAGTATTTGCTCCAATGAGCCCATCTTCAAGCCCTACTTCAACGCTGGGTATCACTTTTCGCGTCCTTGGTATTTTGATGCCGATGATGCGCTGTTTCCTATGCTGATGCGTGATCCTAAGCCACTGCCCAAGATCGGTAGTCCCAAAAAGACGCCCTCGGCGCCCACAAGTGTGGCCCAGCAGCAGCTAAAGCAGCGTAAGGGAGCCTACAACTTTCGCAAACTAGTTAACGAAGATCCGATACCGGGTGTGGGACTCCAACGCAATCTGGAATTGGATACACAGACTGCGGGTGCATCTGCGGATATGGATAGACGTGATGTCTTTGCGAACTTCAAGTTCCGGCGATCCAAACCGGGTAATCGCAACTATAGTGCTGGGCCCAAGGAGCAGGAAAAGGAGAAATATGTTAGCTGGACTCTGCCAGCAGCTACTATGGAATAGACGTAATACTAAAACACAACATCACACTTTTATAGTTGTAATTCGTTTATTATTATTAATATTAGTATAATTTAATATTATTTAATCTGTGCAATTTTTTCTATGCAACTATTCCAAAACAATTCCCATTTAATTAATTTCGTGTTCTTAGCTAAATGTTTTATAACATACAAAACAGAAAAAAACAAAAAAAAAGAGAAATGAGTGGAGAAAAGCAAACAACAAGTACTGATCGAAATTCATACGATAAATTAGACCTATTTTTATATAAGTATATATGTATAATCAATCTCTAGGCAAGTGAGAATAGAATGAAAAGTGCGTTAATCGAATGCACGTAATTTAACTGTGATAATTTAATGTAATTCTGTTTAATGCCCAAGTGCAAATTTATATAGAAATTAGTCCAAGTTTTATATATAGTACCATTAATGTATGCATATTTATATTAAGTTAAGTATATCCCTCAAGAACCCCCCCAACCTCCCCCATTACTCCATCTTCAAGACGATGAATATATACACGATAATTTTGTGTGAGAATTATCTACTATTTAGATATATGACTAAGTAATAATGCACTTATTAGTATTAAACATTTCTTAACATCAACCAATTTTGAACTTTTCATTTTGGATACAACAGCCTCATTTTTTTTTTTTCTTAATTTTAATAAATTGTATAATAAATGAAGAAATATATATTTAAACAAGTACTTTGTTTTTATTCGTTGTTTAATAAGCTATTAACAACAGCATTTGTTTTAAAGTTAAATGCTCATTAATTTTGAAATCATATAACAAAGTTTGGCATAACGAATTACGTTTAACAAATTCATAAATAGTTTCATAGTTTATAACAATAATAAATAATTTGACGCTATATACTTTAGGCTAACACAAGAGATTTCGAATATCTTTGGAAGAAAACAAATTGGTAACTAGAATTTTGATTTGTTACATTTTGGCGCAGTTCATCTCCAGGACTAGAATATGGGGACTACTCACTCCAGTCTCCAGTTGTTAATTAGTTTGATCCCTTCTTTAAGGCTTTCATTTCGTTGTGCAGACAGAACTTGAAGGCATCCCAGCCCTCGTTCTTGGCCACCGACTGTAAGGCAACATTTTGGCAATTAGTAACACAAACAGGTGCAACAAATATCATAGTTATAGCGATAGAGTGAAATCGGGAGATACAACTAGTGAGTAATATGTCTGCAGCAGCGAGGGCAGAAAAGAGCGAAACAATAAATATTGAAGGTGACGACTCCATGTGGCCTAAAACTAACCTTTGCTCTGGCTTCAGTATCTTTTACCTCTGATAACGCATCTTTATTATTATTATGGTCATCATTAGTCTAAAGAACAACAAAATACTTAGCAAAGCGCGATGATATGTGTAACTTTTGGACTCGTTCCATTTAATCGGGCCAAGTGAGTCACAACGATGGCAAAACACAAAAATATTTGATTAACTAATAAACAGCAAGTGGCTAATTAACTAATGAATGTGATGTGTAAAGACTTGAGGTAATCCCAAATGTGTTTTTGTTAAGCAGAATGTAATTGTATGATGTAAAAAAACATATTAAATAAAAAAACGTAAATTAATTGTAGTACTGAATCGTTTTTAATACGTAAATAATTGAAATTATATAATGCGTGCTACAGACCAATTGAGTCCTTAAACAATTGGTAACAGATTATAGATTAAATAATTAATATAATATAAACATATAAAGCTTAAGCAAGAAAAACACAAATATATATTAGACTTATAACTAAAAATTGTTAAAGACAAAACAACACAACATTTAAGGCTTACACACACACACATATGTATGTATGGTATATAGTAAGGACACACGGTTAAAGCGATAAGAACAATAACAAAAGCAATGTGTTAGGATGTCATTTTTAATGCCATAGTGCATCGCTGTCAATGTAGAAGTCCAAGTGACGACAGACGCTGTGACGCCAGGCTTGAAACATTGGATACTCGGGCTCATCGTATGCATCCAGCGCCTCATTGTAATCAAAGAAACGACCACTTACTCTGAAGCCCCGATGCAGGCGATCCTTCATGATCGCTATGAACTCCTTGTAGTGCAGCAGTCCATCGCCATCCGCATCGAATATGGCAAAGACGGTGTCAATCAAATGTTCACTGAGATTGTAACCCGTACAGATTTTAGCAGCACGTCCAAATTCATCTGAAAATACTCAAAATATTCAAAGAGATGATCCTAGAGTTGCTGCAGTTACAAACCCTTGGAGATGGCACGATCGGCTAGCGTGTACATACGCATTGCAATAGTAAAGTCATCCAAGTTGTTTAGAAAATGACAGAAATCACGGAAATCATTGAACGATATGCCCTTTTCATCCTTGACCCGATGCAGCAAACGCTCCAGAAACACATCATACTCATCTGTGGCCAGATAAGTATAACGCAGAAGTATTTTGGCAAAGTCCAGCTCAGTTATGTGGGTTTGACCCTTGGAGAACTCATTGAACTCCAGTTCCAGCACCTCCGTTTGCAAGTTGTCCATGAACTTGTAGAAGTTGTCATAGTTAATGAAACCTGTACCCCGTTTGCCAAACAAATGCAGCTGCAATGTGGTGGACACATGATGACGTCGCTGCAATCCCTCGCTATCATTCACATAATCACGCTGCAAATCATCACAACAGAATGTTAATATCACCATGTTAGTTAACATAGGTACAATGTTAGTCACACTCTAAGTTTGGTTGCCATGCTTGACCTTACCTCGTCGGGTTTTATTTCCGAACCTTCTTCATCTGCTTTCAACTGATCGCCGTGTTTCTCTAGCCAAGCGCCACTGAATATGCGCTCCATCTGGGATTTTTATATACAATAACAGGATGGGTGGTGTTGGGGAAAAATTGGGTTCGTTAGATGTGGAGAGAAGATAAGTTAGGTGGTTAAACGAGGAGAGTTGGTAACAGTTATCGTTTTCGAAGGGGCAGAACGGGTTTGAAAAGAACAAAACAGTACGTAACATAAGTGCAAAAACGTAACAAAAATAATAAGCATATATATAAATTACAAAAGTAATGAATAATAAAGTATAAATTGTACAAAGCATACTATGTTGTCTTAAAAAAACGCTGTACAAAAAGAACAACATAATCAAAAATAACATAACGTAACACAATAAAACGTAACGTTAAACTAGGCTAAGCTCTGCTACATGTTGTGTGCTAACAGTTTAGCAGTTCGCTACTCTGTTAATGGCAACAGTATCAAAATGGAACGTAACATAACATAACGTATAACTAAGCTTAGCTTCTACGTATGCTTGGATAGCATATTTTGCAACGTAAGCGCTGTTTTCGGGAAGCAAAGCCAAAGTTCTGATTCGTAGCACACTTACAAATCCCCTCGGCTTCGGACTTGCTTCCGGAGTCTGCTTATCGTTTTTAGACGTAGTCGGCTCCTCGTACGGTATTAAACGTAGCAGCTAAATCATTAAATCAAAATAAATTATAAAAATAAATATTATAAATAAAATAAGCTTAAGTCTTAAAAAAAAAGTCGTAGCTTATTTTTAAAGCTTACTTCGTCGCGCTAATGCTGGCTAATTTTAAAAATATGTTTCACATTAGTTCTTAAAAATTGTCAAATAAATAAAAATAAAAATTAGGCTTACAATTTCCTTTGTTCGAGGATCAACGTCTTGTATGTGCTTAAAAGCACCGGCCAGAATGGAAACAATCTGTTTAAAAATTATATAAAATTATAAGTAAAACGGTAAACATAATACAAATAAAAAAGGGGACATTTAAACTAACACAGACAGAGATAATACACAACTAGTAATTATGCCACTTACGACTAGAAATTCAATCTTTTCCACACGCTGATTGCCATCGGTGTCAAACATGTTGAAGGCAATACGAAAACCAGACTTGGGTTCTGCAATAAAACAGGTGTTAGCACATAGTAGTTAATGTTTAAAAAGATCAACTTACTGGTCAAGACGGAGAGCAGGAACAAGTACTCGGTATAGGAAACAATGCCTGAAAAAATATAGATAAACGCAGTCATTGATTAGCTACAATATAATATATGTACTATAATTGGAATGAGTTTAGTTTACATAATTTACTCAAAGAGTAGAGTTATTGGAATGTAATTCTTTTCTTTATAGAAAATATGTCTAAGATCACCATAATTTTTATACCGCTTTCCGCCTGTCGCTCTTTTGACAGCTATGTGTGTATTATATAAAGTTCTTCGATTTGGGCAGAACTTATAGAAAATAATCGACACAGACTGAAAGTCTATCTTTAAAGTGCAAAACATTTGAGACCCTTGCAGAGTCCTGAATGAATTAAAAGTATAAAATATTTCAAACCGATTTTTCCTCTGATAGCTATATGTTATTGTAGCCAGATCTGGATGATACTTCGTTAGCTTATAGGGAATGGTAGTAAGTGCCTATTGCTTGAAATTGTTTGAATTCGCTCAATACATAGACAGAAAGTATGTCATACTGAGTACATACTTCCACCCGATTGTTCCTATTTGATAAAGTGGTCCTAAAATGATAAAATTTTGTTTGCATATGAAAGTCGGCACTAAACATATATGGAATAAGTTTATTCGAGACTTTTTAAAAAACACTAAAGTTTTTCATAGGTTTATAGGTACTTCAAATCGGTTGTGAATTGCTAAAAATAAAACTTTATCAACTGATTTTTCCTTTGGCAGCTATATAATATAGTGATCCGATATGAACCAATTTAAAATTTCAACTGAGTGAATATAGAATAGCCTTTAAACTGCGAGACTAGAAAGAAGTACATTTGGTAATAAGGCCTATTAAAACCTCTTTATAAAGAGCTAAATAAGCACTAGTATGTGCAGCTCTGATTTAAAGGGTATCTTCTAAAACAACCCACCTTTGTCTCTGAGATTACGAAATAGACGAGAGGAACCCTTTTTGACAGGTGGAGTTTGATCCTTGTATTTCTCCACCTCCTCTGTGCTCAGTATGCGGCGCTTGAGGCGAGCTGTAAGTAGTTTAATATATAGTAATAATAAGATTAAATACAACAGTTTTTACATACGTCTGGGTTCCTGTTCCACCACAGATTCCAAAAAGTCCTGTGGTGTCATATACAACTGATCATCGTACTCCACAGAGGCGAATTTGATGAAGCGCCTCTCACGTGCCGTAAGCTTGATATTCTCCAGCTCAGTTTCGTCACGGTGCTTTATTGATAGACGATAAAAGATGAATCGTTAAGTAATTTAATACACGTCTGTATATGGTATATATAAGTACGTATATTTAATTGGCATAAATCAGCATAACGATTGGATTGCCTTTAAAATATCCGCCGATTGCTCACAAAGGCCGGCGACACCGCAGTACGATCTCAAAAAAAAAGAGTTAAGATTACTGATCGATATCGGAACTCTGGCTGAGCAGTGCTGTGAAGTCTGGTGACGTTTTGATTAATGTTAAAATGCACAACTTGAACTGAGGGATTTGTGGGGCTTTAAACTGTGATATTGATGGGCTGACATTGTTGGACAGGATTCCCACGTTAAGCATGGCTAATCCAATTGGCAAATAAAGTGTATAATTGATACGGTAACAAGCTGCTTTTTGGGGCTGTTTGTCCATATAATAAATTGACATAAGCTCCATAAATCTGACATTTAATGCCACACACACAAAATGTAGGCATTGCAAAAATATGACTCAATTCTCAGGCTCAGACTTTATACTATATATGGTTATATAGATATATGTCTGCAGGCGGCCCCCAAAAAATACCAAGTCCACAAACAAAACAAAGGCCAAATGCGCAATTTGAATGTTAGACATGTGCAACAACAACAGCAGCCAACTCCAACACTTAACGCCCACGATCCGCCAGAGAATCGTGTGATAATTCTTCATAACTGCACTGACATCATCCAGACAGCAGCAGTCGAGGAGTAGGAGAACCACATTGGATTTATACATAGTTAACAATTAAAACGCATTCATCATCATCATCAAAGATCAGGCGCAGTCGTCGCCGTTTTGCTGTCATAACTTGGCTTGGCTCCGGGGACTCTTGCCACATGTCAGGGACGCCTTTTGGACCAATATCAAAATCGAAATCAGAATGAAAATGAAAACCACGCCTTCGTCTGGCATTGGCCATACACTAAGTATACACATATAGAGTGTGGGTGTATCAAACCAGATCGATTGATAGATAAATTTTCAGTAACTGACACTCTGTCAGCATTCAAAAACAATGTTGTCAGGTGCGTGGGCGAAGTTCTCAGCTACTTGCCACTTCATCATATATCATAGCAACATACATATAATCAGCATGCACTTTTCATTCTTGAAGCCAACTCAGATTATTAGCCCAGTTTTTTTAAAGCTAACTAAGATCAACTGTTTATGTGTGAGAGCCTAGAAACTAGCACTACTGCAGATCAAGTGGTTTGAATTTAGTAAATATAATATTTAATGTGTATGTTTTAACAATTTCTGTAGGTTCACTATAAACGTTAGGATCTGATGTACTATATAACATATGTAGAATTGGCATATTTTGGGACAACACTACAATGCTGTGATCGCAGATGAAGTTTCAACCATTTTTGTAGGTCCACAAAAAACTTTAGGATACAGTAGGTACTATAAGATAATTAAATTCAATTTGGTGACAACACTGTTATACAGCACTCGCAGATCAAGTTATTTGTAATTAGAATGGTTTAATGTGTAAGTACTAAACAATTTCTATCGTTTCTCATAAAATTGTGATTTTCAGATACTATAAGACATAGAGTCAGCAATTGTGAGGAAAACATTAGTATACTTTTGCACGGACACACGTCACATTTTTACACGTTGCACATTTTTAAGGTCAGAATATATTTAAAATGTGTAAGTTTCCTATCTGACAACGAAAAACTATAGGTAGGATCTTAGGATCTTTGGGATATAAGGTATTATCAGGCCTAGGCTTAACACATCTACGTTGTGTGCGTAGATCAAGTTTTTTGAGATTTTAAGGCCTTTAAGATAAAAGTTGTAGACATAATGTTTTTTTGTAAAATCGGTCTGACCGTATAAATCCCTGGATCTCAGATACTATAAGATATGAAATCAGTAAATTTGTTGTGCACGTAGATCAAGCATTTTGTCGAATTATTTCAACATTAAAAGCTGCCAAAAGGGGAATAATTATAATAATCTAAGTTAGTTATGTTATTTTATTTAAAAGTTTGTACCAATTTCCGTCTGACTGTTTTAATACCTGTATTCAGAGACTTTGTGAGATAAAACAACCAATCTTGGAGTGTTGTACGCAGATCAAGTTACATTTAGAATTTTCGCTACAAATAACAAGTAGATTTTCGATTCCGACAATTAATACTAAATTTTAATATAATATAGTTACGATTGACATTTTGTTGAATACTTCGGTACATAATTACTCATTATTACTTCCGCAACTGGGCTCACAATAGTCTAGCATCGTAAACTCTAGAGTCTTCTACTTGCTTTTTCAAGGTGTGTGGCATGATTTTTCATTTCATACAAGAATAAATTATGCAGCATTTAGATTAGAAGCAAGTAATGCAAATTCGACAGATATGAGGATTAAGATGTTATGATAAATATGTTAATTGCAGGCATCAAAAGCTGCTAAATAACAAAACTAAACAAGTTTCGTTTAAGAAGAACCCACAAACATTAAGGAGAGAGTATGCCACAAATTGTAAACGCCAAACAACTGAATGTTTATAACTAACTTTCCCAGAAATTGAGATAAATCACAGTTAAATTATACAGAACCGAATGTAATCCACATATGAGTTTGATAAAAACATAAAAATAAATTCCCAAAGCACTTAAGGTAAATATTAGTTCTTCACACCCCAGACAACTACAAAAACAACTACAACAACCACTGTACATGTTGCTTATCACGCAACAACACGTTAACAGTGTTTTTTTCTAGTGTTTTTTGGGTCTGCCTCACTCAAAAGCAGAAACAGACAATGTCAACAGGTTTGTAAACTACTCCACATTGTTGTTGTTATTGTTGATATTTGTTCAATGAACTTGAGCACGCAATAACAACAACAACAACAGGCACAGCAACAACAACAACAACAGCAGCTAGATAACGCCCATGAACCATTTCTCAGGCTAGCTGTGCTATCAAAATGAGTAATTGATTGACGTACATACATATGACGTGTAGTGAATAAATAAATTTGTTAAAACTACAACTCAAATGTGCAGCGAATATTGCAAGCAAAACAAAAGACGAAAACCAATAGACTGGTGTCAAAAACAGCTGTTCCATAACGTAACGTAGCGCAACAGCTGGCTATGCGTAACGTAAGCTGCCCCAAGCTAAAAATAACTGCGCGAGTCTTTTACGGTCATTTATTGACTTTTCCACCAAAGTTTTACAAGCACACCCACTTCACTCGCACGGAACACAACGAAAACGAGATTGTTTATTGTTTTTTGCATATTGTTTACCAGGCTTTTCTTCCTCATGGCATTCGCTTTGTTGACCGAACTGCGATATGATATAAATGCGGCAAGTGCCGCCAATGACACTGCGCTGCAGCCGAGCAACGATAAGAGGCGACGACTCTTTTTCGGTGGCAAATTGAAGCTGTTGCCGATTGTCGCATTTCTGTAGAACGATTTGCAAACTGATATACGCTGTCGCGTTGTGATAAATACACTGGTTTTAGCCGTTAGTCGCGCGACTACGTTTGCCATCGTGAAAGGCGTTGTTAGTACGGTGCACGTCCGAAAACACCCAAAACGAAATGACAAATAGAAAAGACGTAAGGCCGTCTATGCTGTGCTCTTGTTACGTAGTGTGCGTGCAGCGTTGCCACCTAGGCAAGCAGTGCACAGAGTTGTATACCATTGGCGGCCAATTGGCGCGTAGTTCAAATCGTTGAGATTAGCGGGCACTTGGAAAACTTCAGTTTGCGTTGGGCAAACTTACAAATTGCTCAATAATATGTTTAGTGAAGCTTTAAGAAGCAGTGGTATAAAAAAAGGGTTTGCGACATTTGGAATACCAAGAATGATTGTGTTTTAAATAAATTTCCAATATTTCTGTTATTAATCCAGATATTATTTAATCACTATACCCAGAAAAATGCAAAGCGTAACAAAAATAACCAAAGTGCCGGGGTCTACGTGCCAAAATTCACACAAGTTTCCCATTTACGCAATTCCCCAAATGATTTCAGAATCCTGACAACATGTATGACTGGGGGTTTCCACCGCAACAGCGCAACGGCAAACATTTGACGCATTTTGGCTAATTTCAGATATTTTTATTAGGCATGTCCGATTTGGAATATGGCATAAGTATGACGTGCCCGCACCTTTTCAATATTTGCGTCAATTCCCAAGAGCAAAGCTCAAATGACTCATATGAAATTGTACAAACAAATGTGTGACAAATATGCGGCTAGATATCAATAAAAATGTCGAAATATTTTAAGGAAAATAAATCTGTATACCAATGCAACTCGCAAGCCTAACAAAAACCGGTTTAATACAAACAAATTCAATAGAAATGTTCTTTGTGCAGCAAAAAAAAAAAATAAAAATTAAGAGAATAGATACTATATAAAATAAGTAAAGATGCTAAGAAAATATCGATTTCAGATGATGCTCTTGGTGCGGTACTTGACATGTAGGAAACCCAAGATGCGCCCTTTAGCGGGCCACAGGTGAGGCAGACACCACGATCAGTTGACAGTTGCATATACTACATATACATACAACATGCAACACATGAATTGAAACTGGTATCAAAAGTCTATGAACCACTTGGCATTGTTTTTTTTCTTTACTTCTTTCTTAATCTCGAAATCCCAGAATGCCTGCATTGCCCTGACGCCGTTTGACTACGGTTTCCATTTCTGGCCAGTTATGAGCTCGTAAATTATGAAATTTTTCTTCTTTTATTCGTTGTGTTTTGTGTAGCTGTAGCTGTAGCTGTAGCTCATATTTACGCTAAGGATTGTGTTTCCTTTCCTGCGAAAGTTGTAAAACCGAACATTGCCCCACAGACTTGAAGCGCCAGTCGATGTCTTGGTAAATGCTACGAATAAATATCCGTTGGCACATAAAAAACTTCTGTTGACGCCTTTTCAACAGAGACTTTTTAACTGTACATATCCTGCGGCTATATAATACTGATACATTCATTTGTATAAACCCATTCAAAAGCGTTCAATACCTTCTGCTTTTTTTTTTTTGGTAGTAATAAAGTTGTTTCAATTAGCTTTTGACTTGCAACCGCAAAATTTTATATGGCAATCTCCCAAAAAACAAAACAGAGAGATAAGATGAGTGTGCACGACTACAAGATACCCGTAGACATTATCACACCAGTTGTAAGTGTTAAAAAAATACAAGAGCGTTACCATAAAACTTCTTTCACTGAAAAGACTAGAACCTCTAAGCTCTGAATAGCTTACCGATAGCCAAATTAACGGATCATACAATGCAACCTTCGAAATGTTTAGTTTCGAATTTAGAATAGTCGAAGAAACTCCTAGCATTTGTTTTCGAATCTAATATAACACATATTTAATCTGTTTACATACAGTACTCCCTCGCTTAACGCAATTAATACCAATGTAAACTTAGGTTGTTGCAAAAACTGGTTTTGAAATTTCTCTAGTGATAATTGTAATTTGACGCTTTTCGAATTAAGTATGTTTAAATTAAATTATTTTTTCAGAGCACTGATATTTTTTTGAAATATAATATATATTATTAAGGTCTGTAATTTATTGAAACTTATATTATGTTGTACCTTTCCCTTTAAAGCTTTTCTCTTTTTTAAAACTATTTATGTAAAGATTTTTTTATTCCTTGCTCAAATTACGCATTCGCAACAAATACTTTAAGTTTATTTTTCTTTTTCTTCATCTAGATATTGTCAATTTAATCTTGATATTGTCGATTTATTTACATTATTTTCCTCGCATATAAATTTAATAGAAATGCTTTTACCAAGATGTTCGCATTTCTGGGCTATAGAAAGCTGACGAACACTCTTTACAAAATGAGTTCTTGAAATTAATTGCAAAGCACATACACGAATCAGAGCAAAATTGTTTTAGTTTGAATTTTTAAAACTTAAATTATTTGTAAAAATAGTAACTACAGTGCTGTCTGGGTATAGAGACCTCCCCATATAATGAACACCCAAATTAGTGTGTTTTCTTACCAATGTTGGAATTGATTTTTTAAAAAAATACAAATTTATCGCTGCTTTAGCGAAGAAAACGGATTTTTGAGCTCCAAATATGAGTAATACTATGGTACACAACCTCGATACATAGAACAGGACGTGCAAAAATTAGTTCACAGTACCCACACAGCACTGTAGTTACTTTTGCCAAAAAATTGCGTGTATCGGGAATGCTTTAAGTGTGAGAGTTCTCAATATGATATAAGTATTAGATATATAATCCGAGTATATTATACGATTTTTAGCAAATAAAATATATAACATCCACATTTTTCTTAATAATCAACATTCTTAATCTTATGTTAATAACTTGTAAATTTCTTTAGTAAATTATTTAAAAAAAAACTTGATCTGTGTACACTTTCACGGCAAAAGTCTACATGCTTGTACCCAAATGAATAAATTTTCAGCTTTTAGCTCAACTCTGAGATTTGGAAACATAATACAAATATATGTACTATATCATTCGAACTTGATCTGCATGCATTCACAAAAAAAGTCTACATAAAACATTTTTAACACCTTGTTCTAACCATTTTTGAGATGTAAGCTCTATCGACTTTAGTTAAATATATTTTTCTTAAAGGTTCTAAGATGCTTTCCACTGCTTCTCACTTTAATTTTCTGTATGTCAACAAACCTAATATACTCGCACAGGGTATACGAGTAAAAATGGTTACTGAAATATATTAAACTGGCCCTAAACGTAGCGCCAGCCTTGAGGGCAAACATGTGAAGAGAATCTCAGTTAATTTATGCTTTGTTCCAAAGTTAATTAGTTTGGCATTTAAGAGTCAATACAATACTCCAATACAATACAAGAAGGCAGAGTCCAAAATTTTAAGAGTTGCCTTTCTACGGCTATTAGGTAATAATTGAATGGCCTTTCAATACGATTAACGCATCATCTAACGGTAAACTTATGAGATTGATATATGAGCCGATTGTTGCATATAAGTATTTCTGACATTTATGCTGCCCCTCTCTTTCTCTCTCTCTCTTTGAATGTTCTTTATTTTCAAAGATTATTGAGATATGTCAACGTTGAATGTTGGGTTTTCATTCTTATGAAATCTCTATGGACTGCTTCAGGGGGGGATCGATCGTTTTCGATAACACTTGAATATGAACAAGAAAAGTTCAATGTCAGTTAAGAGTAAAGAGCATTTTGTGTCAAGTGATTTGGGCTGCAGTTGATGCATCTTATGATTTTCGTTCTGCTTTTGGGGGAATTCCTGGGGTACCACCTGTTGGGCGAGTTCGGTTGAACTCATTGAGTTGTAATTAAATTGAGGACCACACGCGATCTTTATCCAAGGCGTTGCCCTGTCACACATACTCGTAAATCTTAACGGCATAAATCTATATATATATTATGCGGGACAGGAACCAGAACCAGCTAACAGGAGATGCATCATCCATTCGAAAGAATAAAGTTCCAGCATGTGTGTGCTACTATCCCATTACCTAAGGACAACTCTGGATTAAAAAGGGAAGCCGGTTTCTGTGGGACTGTTTAACAAGTTGCCATCTAACATGTTGGTTGTTTGGGCTCTTGATTTATTTTATGGCCAACAACTGACTGCTGTGTGTTGCTTCGCTCCAATTACATCACTCAAACAACAGTTAAATGTAAAATGTGGCCCAAAACATCTGCAAAAGAACGCGTCGCTTGGCTGTCACATTAGGCCACACTAATCAGACGCATAGCCAAGTTTATCACATGGCCAGATCTCCAAAGGATTACAGTCTAGACTCCAGACTGCTCTCTACTTGTATTAACGGTCATCTGGCCATCTAGCCGGTTTTCTAACCGCCTCTGCCGCTGCCGCAGCCGCTTTTGACTTTGGCCAAAAGACGCTTTACGACTGGCGCTAGACATAAGCAACCAAAACAAAAACAGAATTCTCAATGCAACTCTTTTGTTTGCCTCTCTGTCTCACATTTGATTAAGTTTTGATATCAACGTAATCGGAGACTGCATTTCGATTGGCCACCAGTGCTCTATCTGTGTGTTATTCTATTTGGTTTTCGGTTTTGATTTTGGTTTTTCTTCTAATTTTATTAATTGTTATTGCCACAAAGTTCCATAAATTGTTGTCAATGTTGTGCGATAGCCGTTCCACTGATTTGGTTAATAGCCGCGATATTGATATCGATTTCGTTGTGACTACAATAAAAATTGCTCACATTAAAGCTGCGGCAAGAATGCAGCAGCATCAGCAGCTACAGTTTGTGTTAAGCTGCCACATGCATCATTCAACAGGTGTCGCGTCCACGTCTGCAGCGACGTCGTCGTCGTCTGGCAATGCCTGGGAATGTGCCACAAACAAGTAGCATGCCACACTTAAGATAAAAGCCAAAAAGAATTTCATATAAATTTCGTATAAATATTTGAAATATTAATTACAAAATTTGTGTCAAGAATTCGAAATTTATGCACTTTCAGACTGCAATCTGACACATTTATGACAAATTTCAAATGCTCAAAAACGACTAGTAGGCACTGTAAAAGACCCTGTAGTTTTTGAGATATAATTAAGTACAATTACAATGTATAAGAGTTAATGAGAAATGACTTTTAAGGGAAAAACGGTTACTAAAACTGATAAATTATCTAAAAATTTGATTATCATCATCTGTTTGTATAGAATACAAATTTTTTAAAAAATAGAGATCACGTCTTGCTTTAAGACCACATAAAACAATATTATATTCTCATAATAAGATCGATGAAGTCTTATTTTTAAATAAATTTAAAAACTAAAATCTTAATATAACTTTACTTTTTTTTTATCAAGAATATTGATTTTTACCTACAACTAAATAATACAATTTTAATTGTTTGTGATAAAAATTCTTAAAGTTAAATTAATGTTTTCTAAAATATATGAATTTATTTGGCGTCCTGTTACCTATTGTAACTTGTTTCAAAAAAAAAAAAACGAAAAATTAAAAAAAAAAATAAAGTCCGTGCTGTTAAATTAAAAATTTTGGAAGGAAATCAAAGTCAAAATGTTCTTTAGGTCAATTCAATTGGGACAAATCATTGTTCTTATAAACAAAAAAATAAATCATTTTAATTTTTATTATTATTATTATTATATGTAATTTGATACTTTTGAGGAAGACTAAATATAGCTCTAATTTAAACTTCAGCGCTTTTAGTTCAATAATCTTTATTTTGGAATTTTTCTTTTAAAATATGTAGATATATTGAAAAGTATATCACCATATTTGGTGGCTTTAGTTCTTTAAGCTGGGGAGATCTAGATATTCAGACAGACTCGGCTTTCGATGCTGATCATCGAAGATATCTTCTTCTGACTGCTAAGCAACGCGTTTTTCAGACAAACTTTATAATCTCTTGTAACATTATTTGGGAGCAGAGTCTAAAAAAGATAATTAATTACATCCTATTGAGCATTTTGTACTAGTTCAAGGTTCCCATTTGCTAACCGAAGGTGCCCTTCACTTCACTTTACCCAACCATCCATCAATTGATCAACACGCTCCCAAAACTTATGCGTTCCCATTAAAATCAAGCTTTTAATTTATTAAATTGCCATCGATGGCTGCCAAATTAAAATGTCAGCCGCGTGGACACAAAAAAAAAATTAAAGAATATAACAAAAAACATATAAATAAGAAAGAAAAGTGTCATAAAATTGGTTGACAGATTTGTTTGATTCATAAGCCTCATAAATTAGGCGCACATATGTGTGTATATAATTTGGGCGTGCCACAAAGCCCAAAAGTTAAAGACAAAATCAATGCCAAAATGCGGAGTGCATAAATATTTTCACAAATTAAATGAGATTCATTTAGCTGTCGTCAGCTGGAATGCACAAAGACCGATTCAGTTGCTCCTTTTGCATGTGTCGAACGCATAATTCTGATGCTGATCAGCCTGATGATGACATTCATTGGGATGAAGAAGTTCTGGCGCCAGATGCCAGTTGCCAGTTGTGCTTCATCATAATATGAATCACTTGATGTGGGTCAAAATCGCATCAACCTGCACTCTAGGATCATAAATTGTTACAGCACCTGTTGCGATCATAATATGCATAAATTTTCACTAGGAAAAACTGTCTGTAAAATGGCACTATGGGAAAAAAATGCAAATTTGTTGATTAAAACTGGCAATGGAAAGCCAAAGACTTGAAAATTTTAATGAAAAGTATTAAGCTTAAATCAATATTTGTAAATTATTTAGTTTTTAAATTTAACCAAGCCTTTTAGCTCTACTCCTTTATACTATGGATAGTATATTAACAAAGTTCTTTCAAAAAGGAAACGAAATATAAAGTTAGAAACTTAAAACTTAATATAAATGTTAACTAGGCTTATGTCGAATTTATATTTTTTTATTTTACATATTTTGTTATTTGGATTAAATGTAAAAATTCAAAAATAAAATAAAACTCCAACTGTTAATTGCAATTTTAAGGTTTGAATATATACATTTTTGTAAAAACTGCTAAGAATATTAATCAGATATAATTTCAGATGGTTTCTTTGAAGTTTATATATTAAAGAAACTCGCTAAAATTAAAATTTTAAGGTATTTTTCAGAAACTAAAGAGGTTTATGCTAAAATATCTTAGTCTTCCCCATTGTAAAGTGTAGCCAACTTTGTTGTGCAGCCAACTAGCTAGACCACTTGTAAAACCTGGTGGTGATTCTATCGATCAATGGCTAGAAAACAGACTATTGGTTTTCGGCCAACTTGCTATGGTGGTAACGATTTTATGCACAGTTTATGGACTGTAAAACGCCTTGGGGCGTTGAAAAGTCCACTAAATTAGAATTAAGCCTGGTGACTCGCCTTCAAAACGAGTTGGTTTATTGCCATTAGAATTACAAAGTAAATACTAGAGTTCTGTTTAATTTATATTTCAACTGATTTCCAAGGCAATTTAGCTACTAACTTTAGAGCATTCTAGTTACAAGATGCCAAGTTGTGTCAGTGATGATGGGCTCTGGTTCAATGCATTATCCTCTTGGCTGATTAGATGATCAACGAGGGCAGAGTTCAGTTGCTCGATTAAATCGCCAAGATTAACTAATTCCATGGCTGCCGATGTGTTGACATAGTCTGGACTGGCACCCACATTGGTCAGCGCTGTTTCTAGTTTCTTGGAGATCTGTAAAGCGAGTGGGAATTGTGTATAAATACTGTATTTTAATAATGCCACTAACCAATTCAAAGCGTTGTTTTAGGTTTTGCAGCCATAAGAAGAATGGTTGAGTACGCTGCTCGGAGGCCTGTGGCTTAACTCGGTGGGTTTCAGCGCCCGGCACCCACATCTGTCGAAAGTTGTTCCAATGGATTCGAATGACCTGACGCACATTGTCCAGCAGCGAGCGTCGTCTCAGTCGAATACGTTGAATGCAACGCTCCCGAGTCATATAGGATGAGGTAGGTGTAACATCGTTGAGTCGCAGCCAGATGTGCAACAAGGGAACTATGCAACGGCTACCCACTGGCAAAGTGGCTGGGCCAATATGTCTGCTGCAGATTGCTCTGGAAGCGGTCATGGAAGGATCCTGGCCACCAGGATATCGCCGATTGCAGTGATAACGCCAGCAATTGCGACTGCTCTTCTCATGCGCCTTTTTTGAGCGTATGTCGTCGGAACTATTTAGAATATGTACATATCAATGAGTTAAGCCTGTTATATCCTGATATACTAACCGCTTTCTGACTCTTAAGAGCTGTCGCAATTGTCGGTTAAGTACCTCATTAATAAGCGACATTTCTTCTTTCTAAAATTTTGATTCGTCAAATTTTATATGAGCAACGAATTTGTCGAAACATTTTCTAAAATTTCTTTTGCTCTCAATTTGCCAAGCTGCCTTCTCCTCTGCCTTGTTACGCCTCCAACAATCGGCTATTTTTTTTTTTAGCTTATTTTTCTGTTTAATTAGAAGTTGTATACCACGCATGTTGAGTTTTAGTTTTGGTTTACACTTTTTTCAGAAAAGTCTTGTCTGTTTTTTGTCTCGATCTGTTGGACTTATAATTTATGATGCTAGTCCACATTTTAATTAAGATTGCAATCAATATCAAAATATTTACAAATCAATTATTATGATTAGCAACTACCGCAATCACTTCCAGTATAATCGATCACCCAGCTGGTCACTCCAATGCCATCGGCGACGATGTGGCGACGACAGATCAAACAGAGTCCAATGCAATTTGCATACAAGACCATAATAATATTTATACCTCAGTTGCCGTTGATTCATTTTCCATTTGCACATCTAACCTAATACCAAGCATCTCTCATTCAGACAAATATTATTGCTTAGATGTTTTCATTTCTCCAATTTGACAGAAATGAAAATGGAAATAAACAGAAAAACTTGAAGAATTTGCAAATTAATCTTCTTTATGTGCTATTCGATTGATTTAGTGAGGAAAACAACTGTAGAAGCTACTGCAATAGATCAGGTTTGAGTCAAAGGCACTAGCAGCTAGTGCCTTAAACTAATACTAAGTGTGATATACATATCTACATATAGTACAAGATTTATCTTCTTGACAAATATTATAAATAATAGTGCATTTTAGTCTAAATAACAGTAAATTTTTGTTTTGTTATTTTTGTTTACTAAATATATAAGTAAATAATAAAAAATAATAATTTTCAATCTAAAAATTGAACTCGAATTGAATTTTTGAAAAATTTTTAACTTCAATTTGTAAATTCTCCAAATATGTATATCTAACTCTAAAGTTCTTTATATATGTTGATTCTTTGCACTGTTATATTTTTGCTGTACAAGTATACAAGTAAGTATACATATCTTCAACAACTATATAGTATTTTTATTTATTTTAATTTTAAAAATTTATTTATTAACAGCGTTTAGCAATAATTAATCAATAGAAATGTTTTCCAATTCTGGATATATATTTCGAAGTAATTGAATTATTTTCCCACTCAATTCTAAGATTGTTATCTTTAAACAGATTTTAATGGGTTAAAGCTTATATTTATATTTATCTGGTTCAACATCATTTTATTGGCAGTTGTTTATATTAATCAGTCGATTGGCTAAAGACAAAAGACAGCAATGGGCATAACATTGGCAAGTACAACTTGTAATTGATTCAATTCGATTTGAAGTGTCTGTCTGCGAGTTTAATGCTGTTTGTCGCCATTCGTTGACAGACTTGGCTGCCTGTTACAATTTTATTAACATAAATTATCGATTGCTGGCTGGCGATAGCAATGATGAAAAATTAATGACGATTAACGGAATGTGGCGAAATTGTTTAGCTAAATCAATAAATTGACATAATGCGCTTTTGATTGGTGCAAAACAATATCAACGCAGTTATCAATTGATAGCAGACCAAACGAATTGTAAACAAAGCAAATACGTTCTAGTAGGGGAATCTTTAAATGGAAATACCCTAAATGAACACAATTATGCAAGTGTGTTGTTTGAAAGTCCATAATACCCGTTCAGCCAAGAGTACAGAGTATTAATATTGAGTGCTACTTTTCAGGCGACTTAACAAATGCCATATCATGACACTGTACATGACAATATATTTTGTAATTTAATCTGGGACATTTGCAGAGAGAGATGCGGATTGCAATCTGGAACACAGTCGATAAACAGAAAATCAGAAAATCGACAGCTTACAAGCGGGAAACGCGTGTAACCTTGAGCACTCGTGAGCGCGCGTTTAAAAACGCGCAAGAAACGCGCCATGCTCTAAACAAGGTGTAAAATAGGCAGTAACGTTTGTCAGAATCAGCCAGCGAAGCGTTTAATAATGTGACAAGAGATGAGGGCGAGGGAGTAAAATGGAATGGGAAAACCGATGCAGCTGCCGAGAAGAACACCTCAAAGGTAGAACCAGAAGTCAAAGTCGAAGTCGAGGCAGGATCAGGATCAGAAGTCGTAGTCTAAATTGCCACTTGCTCTGGCTACGCTTTAATTAATCTAACATCTTGACGGCACTCGGCAGTTACACGGAAAAAGGGTCAAAGGTCGGCTGCGACGGCTGCTGTTGAAGCGAGCACATTAAACCGAAACACTCAGCATCGCTCGGGGGTTAATTAAGTCATTAGCTCTAAAATGTCCTGCTGCTCCACAGCCTTAATTAATCATTTTAATTGTGTGTGCGTGTGTTTGGTTCCAACACAACAGTCCAAAGTCAAGGACAAGCCTAAAGTCAAGGAAAAAGTCACCCATTAGCTGCGGGGGAGCGCATTTTGTCTATAGTTATTTATAGGTCAGATCGGAGCAGAAAAGAGCACGTCAGGGTCTTGGCATTTGGCATGTGCTGCCCCTAAAATTTGAGCACAAAATGTTAATTGTGGTTTGACAATTATAACCATAAAATGGAATGTATGTTGCACTCACTAAGAGGCATGCCACATAATGGAACACAAATAAATGGAAACGAGCTTATGACCTGCTCTCAAGGGAAGTGAGCATTTGAACCTTACTTAGTTTAGGAATTTTGTTAGTATCGGCATAAGTTTAAGTGAATACTAAGTAGCCAGCATGGTGGTAGAACTTCAACATAAGTATTTTGTAAGTAATTATATGCTTATATTATGTTAAGAATATAACAATAAGTTAGCTAGCAAAATGTGCGTAAAAAATAATGATAGTTACAGGAAAATTTCTTAAAGTTTGTATATTAAATTGGCAAGATTACTATTTACACTAGAATTGACTAGGAATTTTTAAATTTTTTAAGAATGAAATTCTTTTTAAATAAATGTCTAATCATGTGTTAGTATTCACAACTATTTTGCGAGGCTTACCAAATTTTATTATACTTTAAGATTAAGTATGAATAATGTCAGTCTTATTTTTTAAATCTATTATTTGTATAAAAGAAATACAAGTTTTCATATTCTGGCTGATAATAGGATTGTAAATTACAATTTTTAACATTAGGCCAAATCAAGTTTTGTGTTTTAAAAATTATTATAAACTAAATATCTTACATTTTATTTACTGCCACCGAAACATTGGCAAATTTCGATTATTGTTGAAAAGCCGAAAAAGTTGCCAAATTAAAATCGAGAAAAGATCTTCTGTGCAAAATCGAGGTACTACTTCTGTCTACTTATAAATTAATATCAAAATGCATATAACTAGATTCCGATTCATATTTTAAATTGACACACTTCATTGTTTGGTTATCGATGATACATAAATTCAATAATCATAGTTATCGGCCATGACGCACTCGATGAAGTCTACCCCGAATATTTCTTGGCTTTGCCATTCTTGGCGTTCTTTAAACAATTGTCAAGTTCAATGTGCACATGTTGGTCATGTGATTTTTAACCCCTTTCAACGAAGAAGATAAGATATATGTGTATATTCATAAGTTTACCTAAAGTTATTTAAAAACTTTATGAGCTTTTGTGTTAGAAAGAGGCTTAAAGTGCATTAAGTTGCTGTCAGTTTTTTGCAAGTGGTCAGTGCTTTATAATTAGACTTTGCATTTGTGATTGCCAAAAATACATTTTTAATGGTTTATCGTTTAGTTTCGAGTGTTGAGAACAAACGAAATGGGAGCATTCAATTTATATAGACTAACGTCAGAGGCTGTCAAGCGAAAACGCCCACGTCTTCAGTAGCTTATCAGAGTGATTCGTTAAAATCTTGTTATTCTCAGTTCCTTAGCTAATTTAGTACGACAGTTATCTAAACTGTATATGAGTAATTGTTCCCATTAAAATATTATCCCTAACAGGTATGTGTGTGTGCGTATGTGTGTGGGATTTTGAGTTATTAACGCTTTTGTTTTCATGCATCATTTAATTTTTGCTGCCTGTCAGCTGCACTTTGGGCAAATGTTAATTGGTATTTGTGTACTTGTGAAATCGGAAAAAGTTGTCTACGCGCCTAAAGGCACAAACACCAGAAAGTGGTGTAATCGCTAAAAGCGCTGAGGAACCTCAGCAGCTGAAAGCACGTAGCCAAGATGAAATGCAGCATATTAAAACAGTTGGTATCAAGAATTTACTCAACAAATCACAGGCAAATTTTGATCTTTGATTGCTTTCTAAGAAAATCGTAAGAATGATGCATTAGATATTAGAATTATGTGATTGAAAATCCATTCAATTATTTTGTACTCATAGGAATACATATCATAATCATAATTTATAAAACATATGCATATAAAAAAACTTATTTTTGACAAATATAAAATACAAATTTTAGTACATAATTTGAATAAATATCAAAAAATTTCCTAAAAGTCGCATATAAATTTCGTTATTTATTCGAGATAATTTTTTAAAATTTCCCACATAATATACTTTGTTTTTCTAATTACTATTAGTTCCAGGGAAAAAGTACCCCTGTGTAAGTAAAAAATGGGTTTTAACCGCTGAAATCGGTATCAACTATAACTAAATACACAGAAAATATTGTAAATATTTTTTGTAGCAATTTAATGTACGTTAGAATTGGAACACAGTATCAAAGTACTTTGACTTCAGTCATATTTCAGATATTTAAGATTCGCTTCCTAGCTAACGCTTGGATTCACCCTACAGTTCGAAGCCGAACTGCATGCAGCCGAAATCCGTCTAAGTAGCACCCGCCTTTGAGGCAGCATTATAAAAAGTAAAAAGTAAAAACGAAGAGGGCACGACGCGCATACGAAGCGACAACTGAGCAGAGCCGAGCGCTTGCTTCGCGTAGTACAACTGAATGAAATTTTATTTTAGTCATTTGCTGGCGAACGATTTGACAACACACGCTGAGCGGAGGGTCCGCTGTCTGTGCCGTCGGCAGAATTTTCATTTTCGAAATCGAACTGCTTTTCTTTTTCGAATCGTTTTCAATACGTTCGTCGTGTTTGTTGGTAGCAAAAATACCAAACAGAAAACAAAAAAAAGAGAAGATAAAATAGGACGTCGCGTCGATCGTGTTTTGAAATCGTTGTTCCGGTTTTTTTCCCTCACATAGTTTTCACCCACGAAACCTTGTGAATATCTTGTGTTAACATAAAACAACAACTAAATATTATCGAAAAGAAAAAAAAGAAAGAAAGAATCTTAAGAGCAGACCTCGCCGGTCAATGCTCGTCTTAATTTTCAAAGCAGTTCTTCACATTTTTGAGTTTTGTGCAAAAAAAAAAAAAAATTAAAATAAAAATAAAAAGAAATTTAAAACACATATAAAAAGGTCGTTAAAAATTAAAAGGCCAAACAACGTGTTTCTCAAAATTTAACAATAATTAAAAAGTAACAAAATAATTGCCCAATAAAAAGTTTAGCGCTTTTTGACCAACAATAAAAATAGCTAGATCTATAATACAAGAAAAGGTCACTGATGAGGATGCTTGGCAATATCCGAAATAGCGCTATCTGGCCAGCCAAAAGATTTTTATACAATTTAACAACATTTCATTAATTACCAAATGAATCGAGAAAATCTTTTGAGCTAGACCTATTCAAAAATGCAATAACTTCAAAATAAATTGTATCGACAAATATTCCGAAAAAGAAAAGTCAAGAAAATAAAAGTGAATCGAATTGACGCGAAGTGTTGTGTGGTAAAAAGTACAAGCAAAGAAAATTTTATATTGTTGCTTTTGAAAATTTGTGCAAATTTTTTAATGTTCAACTAAAAAGTCACAACGGTTATATATACACAAAAAATATTATTAAGGTGCGTAAAATGTATTTTTAAAAACAAAACAAGAAAAAACTAACAAAAAATACGGTTACATAAGTTTGACGTTTTTTTCATGCGTTTTGAAATATTGCGAAATATTTTGTTTTTGTCTAAAAAATATGTTCATGTGGCTAATATTAATTTATTATTTAGTTGGCATTGATTTGGTAATTTGGCTTGATTTAAAGACAATTATTAATGAATGTATTTTTAAAAATAAAAAATCACTGGGATAAATGCATTAAAATATATATTCAGATACAAATCTTGGCATTTCAACAAATTTAAATACTCTGAACTTGGCAACCAGCCGAGTAATAAGTGTATTTAAATGTTTCTTTAAAAATATTGAAAAAAAAGTGCCACAATATCAAATAATTCCATCAATTTTGGCCTAAAAAACATGAGTGGTTTAGTGAATGACTAAGTTTTCGACTGCTGCCAAACAAATACAAAAATACTTAATAATAATATTGATAGAAATTGATGAAGGCACAGTTTCAATTAGCAAAGCTCTAATTGTAATAAATTTATTTCTATTTGATTAGATTCTAACGTATTTCAGCGCAAAAACAAAAAAACAGCAAAACACAAAAACAAGCTCTCTAAGACAATAAGGAATCGTAGCTTTAGCTAACATATATAAATTCGCATATGCAGTTAATTGTAAAGCGCTAATCTGGTTGCATTATCAAAGTCAACAACTCATTGTGATGCCAAGTGATTTTCCACTTAATCCGCTTTAAGATAAACGCATTAACTAAAGCTAATAAAATACATTAATTTCAATTTGTTGTATTTTTTTTTGTTTTATTTGCGAAAAGAATGGCGAAATGAAAAGCGAAATTTTGTATAAATTAAATTGCTTTGCTTTTTTTTCATTCACTTATTTATAGTTCTTTTTCGCAAAAACGATTCCCATCCAACTATAAATTCGTCCAAGTGTGTGTGTGTATGTGTGTTTGTGTGAGTGTGTATCTGTGTGTGCCGGCATGCGTATCTCACGCACACAATTTCTAATCTCATTCCTTTTTTTTATACGTTTTTTGCAAACCTTTCTATTTTTTTTTTATTATTATATCTCTGGCTGCTATTATCTAACAGGCGGATCGAGTAGGAGAGCTAGTTATCTAAGCCAAGAAACTACCATAAATGTATCTCTATCTCTCTATCTGTAGTGTGACGTCAAGTTGCGTTGGGTTCAACAACTGCTAATCACATGACGTCTACTTTGAACAATTAGTAGTTGAATTACGTTGCGTATATAATGAATTTCTGGTTATTCTGCACTTTCGATCAGTTCAGAGACCACACAGCACCGGGATCAAAGGGTCAATTTTAATTAAAAGCAAACTATAAATATTATTGTAGTTGTACCAAAAATCTATTAAATAAATTATATTTGAATGCCATTAAATAATCCAAATTCCAGTTGGTTGTTAAAACTTTAGTAGACCCCAGAGAGTCGCATGTTTTTGTAGACTGCTGTCATAAAAGTTGCACGATTATCAAACATAATTTATAGGACTATACTACAAAATACACTGCCGCAAAGGGTTGTTTAGTCTGCTAACATGTTATGTAACGCATATAATTCTCATGCAATTAAAAGTCTGTTTGTTATAATAATATAAATGAATATGAGTCTGTAGAGTATTTTCAATTCGTATTGAACTATAGTTGATAAATTTCTTTATTTGCGTAATTTGTTGGGCAACACTTTCATTTGTACTTTGACATATTTCGTGTGCTTTTTATTTATGCTTGATTGATTGACCAGAAATTCTATGCAAAAACTATTATCGCAGGCAATGGAAAATAGTGTAGAGGCGAGCAGGGGATGGGTAAGGGAAAACAAATGGCAGATAATGCTTATCGCTGGCCATGTTTTATGGCCAGGCGTAAATAGTGTAAAGTACTTTGGCTGAATGTGGCGCAAAAAGTGTCGCCCATGTCAGCAGAAGTGTGGCAAGAGGCAAGAAACTGCCACAAAACGTTGCAAAAAATGCAATACTTTTGTTTCTCCTTTTTCGTTTTTTATTATATTAACGAAGCGTGAACACTAGACCACATAATGTGCGACACACATTTGCCTCGAGGCACACACACACATTATAACTTTAAGTACACTTCGTAACCAAAAAGCGAAAGAAAAAACTCGTGAAGAAAAAAGACAGAAAACATCGGAAAACGTAGAAAATTGTCGCGCATTTTTGTCACTTTTTGTTGTTTGTTGTTTGTCGCACTTTAAAAATATCCTAGACGTAATTATTGTTGTTGTTGTTGTTGATGTTGTTGTGGTCTTCTCAACATTACTAATACGTCGTGTTGTCTTTGATTTTCGTTTAGATTTACGCGCGTTAATGTTTGCCATTTAATTAGATTATAATAAACGTGCTAAATGCTGTTGTGGGAGAGTATTGTCTTAGTACTCGTTTTAATGCTTACTAGCGTGTGTTACTAAGCAGTGAAAACTCATCGCACATAAGCTTGAACTGCACGCGCATTTGGAAAACGTATTGTTCAGTATTACACTTGTCAATAGCTCGGTAAATGATATTTGCTTTGTAGTTAACAACTGTGGCAACTAGATCAAACATACAATATATTTTTTCGTAGTATTTGATCACAGTGTCTCACTCATTGGTTTTGCCTTTGCTTGTCTCATGCACTAAATATTTAAAATAGCTGATTCTTGAGAGGATTCCGATGGCCCGGATTGCTTCCGGTTCAAATCGATTACACACACAAAAAGAAAGAAAAAAGCGCCTTGCACTTTTCTTTTCTTCTCAGTTCTTCGTAGTTCTTCTCGGTTTTCCGATGCTTTCTAAATACTCGAACGTGTACTCATGCTCTCGTGTTGGGCCAGTAAGTGTTGTATATCTGACAGTATGCGCTCAAGTATCTTATGCTCTTCTTATATATGATTGCTGCTGTTGTTTGTTGTTTTTGTTTCTATACAAATGAAGTGCACATCGATTAGTGCATTTTTTTTTTTTTGGTATTTGCTTTTGTTTGAGTTATGTTTCGGTATCTTTCTCATTATTGTTTTTTTTCTCCATCTGCATTTCTTGTTTTTCCAAAGAAAATTAATTGTTTTGTAAACACGTGAGTTTTGGGGTTGAGATTCGGTTTGGGGCCAACATCAATGACAAAAAGCAGCATTAAAATCAACAATCGACTGCACGGAGAGCAGAATTCTCTCTTTCTCAGTGTCTATGTACAATATATATGTATATACGTAG
Source organism: Drosophila tripunctata (assembly GCA_035047385.1). Taxonomy (NCBI): domain Eukaryota; kingdom Metazoa; phylum Arthropoda; class Insecta; order Diptera; family Drosophilidae; genus Drosophila; species Drosophila tripunctata. Next base: position 3,694,161 of record JAWNPS010000334.1, read on the forward strand.
ATCTTTTATATTTTGGCAGCATTTTAAGGCGACATTATCCATAAGCGAATGCATATTAATATCTACTTGTTTGCATTCAAATAGACATTTATCTATAGTCAGTTGTTGTCGCTGTCAACAGAAGATGCCGCACATCAATCACACTCTGAGCACTTCATGCCTTATATAAATAAATAAATATATGTGCCATATATCCTGACGTAGAACAATAATTTCCATTCAAACTTGTGACTTTTAGCTAATATAGTACACAGCAAACCACAAGACAAGTAATCTATTTCGAAGAACTTATTATATTTGAAATGTTTGGCATTGAAATGGCCACGTTGGTAGCAGCATCATAATGAAATATTTACCAAAAATTCTTACAAAACTAAATTTGTTTATTATTGTTGCGCGAGTTGAAGTAATTTAGTTTTATTACCCATCTAAACTGAAGTAGCTAAAAATAAGTAAAACCACCAAAAAATTTGAATATTTTACGCATTAAGCATAATGTGAGTGGGTTTCTGTGTGTGGTTTCACAGCTGCATTACCAAATTGAAATTCTTGCAATAAATTTTCCATTTACATATGTACAAGCTATACAGCTTTGTAGTTTTGAGATTGTCAGATATAGCTAAGTATATAATCTATAACATTAAGTAACTGATTAAAATGTCTATAAATAAAAAGTGGCTCTAGCTTCTATTGTTTGCCTTTCATTTATTAAGTTATTTCATTCAAAACACACAAATAAAATACATTTATTTAATGTGTATAGCAATAAAAATAAAAAATGTAAAAAATATGCAACAAAGCATAACTTTCAAACTGCAAACTGGCTTTTATTGTTAATGTTATTTATACAAAAAAATAAATGTATATATTTTATGCAAATATCTACGCATATTTATATTAATAGTATAGCATCCAGCTGTTATATTAAATTAATTTCACATTTTTTTCTGAGCTGATTAAACTAGATAGCAGCAAAGCTCACAATTTGCATATAAAAAGCACACTCAGAGTTAATCAAAAACAAAAACATAAGCCAAACGATTTGAAATTTACATTTCAAATGTTGTTTTAGGTGATAAATGTCCAAGAGCAAGCCCCTTTAGCCCCCTTCCCAACAACTTACAGGTGGGGTGGGGGAAGTAAGTGGTGTGTGGCTGCCCCAACAACAAAAAAAGCTGACTGACTTGCCCCAAAGCAAGGGGTAGCCAAGCGTCTGACATGAACTAATTAAGTTGCGCAGTTTGATCAGATTTACTGCTGCCGACCAGTTTGCCCCAACCGATCCGCAAGCGATTCACAAGCGATACTTTCCCAAATTGACTTCATGCCTACAACTGTCAGCGAAAATCCAAAACTAAACAAAAGCAAATGTCACATCCATTTGAAGCGCATAAATTTGGCACGGTTGAACGAAAATAAATACAATAAAATAAAATAAAAGTATAAAATGCGTGATAATCAGTCTTGGGAGACGCACACACAGTTCAATGACTACTAGGTCTAGGCACAGTTTGGCAAAAGCTCAGCCGCTGGACGAACTGTCAAAGATGTGTCGCTTGTATATACCCTGTAAGGCAGAAAAAGCATATACAATAGATCTTAAGGTTATATAAACTTCCGTGGTAGTTTTGTTAGATACCCTACTCAGCCTATGCAAGACTATGTTATTGTTAAACTGAAGCCTAATGTATCTGAAAATTTAACTGCAAATGGAATACTTTATAGGGTAATGAATATAATTTGTTTTATAAATTACTTCTTTGCTTTTAACCAATTTCTATGAAATTTTGAGGATCGTTTAATAATTATATTTTGAATGTTTTAATAGATTACGATAAAGATTTCTTGCTTATATTGTGATATATAGAATATAACATTTGCGAAACCATTTTGCTTCTAACTCTTACCATATCTGATATCTTTTTGATCATACGTAGACATCGCTATATCATCTCCACTGTTAATGCTGATAAGAAAAATACATACTTTGTGGGGTTGGAAATTTGTGGTTCCGCCCTCTCATACCCTCGAAGAAATATAGAATTTTATCTAAATTCGCAGATTTAGAATCAAAGCTTAATTTATAAAATATCACTGTGGACGGCAGTCGACGTTAGGGACGAAAGCGGAAGGCAGCTGTACACATAGAAATCAACCTGATTTCATAACTACGTTTGTGTGATTTGCAGGGCATCAGTTAGTCACATACATTTTACATTCATTTAACATAATGCTCTGTGTGTTTGGCTGTGTCAGTGACTGTGGCGAGATGTCGTCAAGCAAGCGAAAAGATGAATTTGCTTAATTTATTAAACGAATTTGCCGCACTCGAAAATCCATGCAAAAATCCACTGAAAATTCTGACAAAATCTTGAGAGAAACTAGAAAAAAATTGGGAATATGCCAGACTTGAGAAATTTATGAAGTGAAATTACAAATGGGAATCTGGAAAAAATGTTAAGTAGTTGCTTGACTTGCCATAATTTGACACATTCCTAATAAAATGGAAAAAATCTTAAATTTGAATAAATTATACAAAAATGTTTGTGATATTCTTTTTTTTTATTTATAAGCATTTTAAGCTGCCGCCACACAGTTTTTTTCTTCTACCGTTTATAGTTTTATTGAAATGTTTATAGTTGGCTCCAATTTAAATCATCGTTTTATTTGCACATTAATGTGATAAAAGCTGCCGCTAAAGTTGTGCTAAGAATTTGGGTTATGTGAATTACCCATGGGGAGTGTCGTTTCTTCTAATAGTCATGTTAGACTAGGGTAAGGGGAGAGGAGTTGTATTAGCTGAGCAATAAACGATAGCGATAAGATTGGCTTATCAAGAAGTCTGCGTAAGGGAGAGAACTTTCGCTTTCTATGAATTGGAAATTGAGCAACTCTCAAAATATGGCTACATCTATATATGTACAACACTTATTAACTTACCCCCACTCAGTTCGGCAGCTCCTGCTCAATAGTATCAAATAATATAGGGCATTAAAATTGTGGTTTCATTACTTTTTATGCTCATCATAATTTGTTGATTATACGCCTCTGGTCTTATGCCTTATGGATGACAGACGACAGAAGACAGACGATGGACAGATAGACTCGAAAATCTCCCAGTTTGGCGGAGTCGATCATTAAAAGATACATTTCAGTTGTCTGTTGTAGCCGACAAACGTCTGAGGTGTTATTCCATATACCTACAATCTACATATTTAGCTATTTTCGGTTATTTTTATAACTTGGCACATGTGTCGCTAGTCCCTTAAATAGTTTTCTTTAGGCACTTTTGGCTTTATTGTGTTGTGTTGCCTTGTTGTTTTTTTATGCTGTTCCTTTATTGTAATTGTTGTGTTGTGGCCGTTGCGGTCGGGGCTTTGGATGCCCTTACAGAATTTAACATAAATTCTACAAACTGACGGCATAAACAACACCAAGAAGAATGAATCTCAGTCTTGGCCGGGCTTGGCATACATTCAGCCTGTTTTTTGGCAGCTGTTTTTTGTTTTTGGGTGAAAGGCATAAAAGTCAACTGAGTTGGCAATGCCAAAGGGTTATTGGGCATAAATATCTGAAATGCTCATAATGTTCTTTACATTTTCTACTTTTTTTATGTGTATTTATTTGAACGGTGACAAAAACTGAAAGATGCCAGAGTTTTTGGCTTAAACTTTAGTTTAGCAGTTGAGTTTAGTTCTTGACAAGATCGTTATAAATATATATAAATTAATTTAAAGCTATCAACATATAATTTTATCAAAGCATTTTTATTTTATTGTTAAACATTTAAAAATTTTTTTATTGCCTTTAAAAATGAAAATTGATTTTCAAACTGGTTGGTTTTATGTAGAACATGCTGTGCAGCCCTGGCTTTGAAATATGTATGTACTTGTGTCTTATGTGGTATGCAAATGCCGTTTGTTTTGGTTTTGTTGCTTTGTGCTCGGTCGTAACTGTTTGCGTTTTATGTGCGTTTTTAAACGCGCGCGCGTGGCAACGACGACAAATTTGAGTTTCAACGCCTTTAGGCCATTGCATAAGTTGTGCGGGAGGGGAGTGAGGGGGTGTGTGTGAGCGAACGCGATTGTGTGTGTAAGTGTGCTGATTATCTGCAGTGCAACGTTAGCGTCGCCGCAGCAGAAAGCAATTAACATTTTGATGCTTGAAATTTGGCCCACAGCAGACAACCGGATGGACAGAGAGACAGACAGATATATATTGCAACTAGAAACTAGCAACTGACAACGTGCAAACTTGCAACGTGAAACGTGCAGCGTGCAGCGTGAAACGTGGCAAAACTTATGAGTTGTCTGTTATTTATTTTGCTTGTCGTGTCGGCAATTGAATTGTTGTTGTTTATAGTAATTAAAAACCGGCCTGCACTTAAATGTTGCATAAAAAATGCAGCTACTGTTGGCAGCGCTGCCGTTGCCACTGCTGCTGCTGCAGTTGCTGCTACCGTTGCAAGTTGCTACTGCTACTGCTGCTGGTGCTGCGTAGGCATCTGAACACGTGCCAAAAAGTCAGCCTATGGGCAGCAATAGCACCTAAGTGCAACGACAAACGTCACTCAGCCGCCCCGTTGCACGCCCTGCGCAACTTCCTGATCGTGTATCTCATAGATACACTTGTCGCTGCTGTTGTTGCTGCTGTTGCTGCTGCTGCTGCTGCAGTTAGTGCGTGATTATTTTCAAATTCGACACAGTTTTATGCGCGAATTGTTTTTGTTGCCACATTTATTTTTAAATTCAATTTACCAGTCGGTTAGTGTCTTCAAGTTTTTCCCTTGCTTGGTTACGATTTTTGTGAGTTGTATTTTGTTTTGCACTTTTTTTTTTGTTTTGTGTCTCTTGCCTAGTTGGCCAATTTGTGCAGCCTCTCAATGTGGGCTGGGGAAAGTCAATTTCGATGTTTCGATGTTTTCACCGAGTTTTTTGCATAACTGCATTTGCCTCTGCTGCTGCTGCTGCTACTTCAGCTGGCTCCCTATTTAGCGATTTATGTAATCCACTGATCATATTGACGCTCCCATAGATACAATTGTATCTGAGTTCGTTTATTGTCTGTGCCAAAAATAAATTGTGCCACTTTGTCGACGCCGACGACAGTCGCTTAATATAGATACACCACTAATTAAATGTCAAAATTGCGTATAAAAACGCTCAGACTGAAGAATTTATACACAATTCGAATAATCTCAAATGTTGTCGTTGGAATTTTCAAAGCCATTCCGAATATACCATAATTTCTGACTACAAAAAAAATGCTGCAGAATAATTCAGGTATTTAAAACAAAGTAAAACACATATAAAAAGTTCAGTCGGTTTCAGTCAACCGTAATATACTACGGAAATTTATTAAAATAATGGGTATTCATTAAAAATTCATAAGGGATTCGAGCTTAGGTCTCTTTGCTCATGCTAAGAAAACTTTCAAGACCGTTTTATATTAATATAATAGGGATCGAAATCAGATCAGTTGGCTATTATGCATTAGTTATGTACTGTATATTTAATGGCATATCTTTAATGTTAATCAACCAATATTTATAAAATTTCTAGTATAACTTAATACTACAATTCATTCGACGCCTGTTTAAAATTATGCACCAAACTGAAATTCTTTCGTTTATACTGGTAGCTAGACGAACTGACAAACATAGCTATACAATCTCCGATATTTATGTATATATATGTATTTTATTGAGTAAGAAATACCTTGACAACATTCTAACAAGTCTAAGCTACCCAAAGCTGGTAGATATAAAATTTTAATTTTTTTATTATCATTAATATATGTTTTCATTTTGATCTTATAATTACAGCTCAGCAACAGAAACATGTTAATGTTGCAATGATAAATGTAAACATTGAAGACAACAACAAACTTGTTTGATTTCCAGTCTCGTAGACTTCTGTTAAACTGCTCTGACATGACAAAGAAGTCATTGAAGTTGATAAGATGCAATATCAGCGGGGAAGACGAAGATGAAGATCCGCAACATCAACAGCAACATTTGAAATTGAAAAGTGTTGAACAAGTCTACGATATGATAACCTAATTTCCTGCCAGCGAGCGGCGAATATTGAACTGGAACTCAGAGACTTATAAGAGCAACACCTATATAAAATATAACGAAACGAAAGTAAAACGATTTTTTTTTTTGGAAAAAGGGGCGTTCATATGTTTCAACGACAGTTAAGGGCGTGGCAAACGCCCAGCAACTGACAACACTGAGAGGGCAGTGCCCAAAAACAACATAAACAAGGCAAAACAATAAACTGCAGCAATTTTATATTAAAATACGAAAAACAAAAACAAATAAAACAACAACAACAACAGTGAGCAGTGAGAAAACAACTTGAAAAACTCTTGTGAAACTGCAGTTGTAATCTTACATGCGAATAAACCAGCGTTTGGATTGGAGGGCCCTGGCGCTGCTGGGCGCCCTCCTTTCATTTATCATAGCCTGGCCGGGTCTGGTATTTGCCATGCCAGCGCTAACGACGATGTCGAACCAATCTATAAACAATACACAAACAAATACAAATACAAATATAAATACAAATACAAATATTAGCAATAACAATAATATCAGCTTTTTAAGTAATCTAATTGATAATAGTAATAGTTCTATACAAAGTGATCATAGTCGTAGTAGTTCTGTAGTGCTTACAAACATGCAGAGTGAACATAGTTTAAATCAAAATCAAAGTATTAGTGCTGAATTTAACAAACGAACGTTAACCACAATCACAAATCCAACAACTGCCATAATAACAACAACTACAACAACAACCACAACACTCAATCCTGACAGCAGTAGCAGCAGCAGCAGTACAACACCAGCAACAATTGCTGTTGCTGAGCATGCAGATCAAGAATCCAATGATTTGGGATTTAGCATCTCAGTGTCGCCTCGTGAACATTTTGCAATACTTTCACGCACCGAACGCAGCATCGGACATCAGCAACAGCAACAGCATCTGCATCATCAGCAACATCATCAGCATCACAAGCATCAACAACAACAACAGCAACAGCAATTGTCTGCTACTGCTAATGGAAACAGCAATAGTAATAACAGAAATTTCATTGGTTCGAAATCGAAAAGACTGAATAACTTTAGAAATAATCTAAACATAAATAGCAGTAACAACTATCCCAACAACTACAACAACAATTTGGATCGTAATGAACGCTCTACAAGCTCCCATCTAGCTGGCTCCTCACGAAAGATACAAATCTATATCAAGAATCGATTTCTACAGCTATTGCCAGATGGTACTGTCAACGGCACACAGACCGAGCAGAGTGAATATGGTGAGTAATATTTTGTAATCTTTATTTAAGCTACTTTAACTGATCATTGCATAGCCCAAACTATGACACTTACAAGCTTCGAATTTGTAATATAGAGAAATCAAATACAATTTTATATGATTTATTAACACTTTCATGATGAAAGTTTTAGTTTCGCTCGGAAATTTCATTAACCTTATAAGGCAAAATAAGGTATAGCTATAAATTTCTTTTTAGACAATTACTTAAGACTTCCAAGTTAAGCAAAAAACATAAAACCGATTGGGAAAGTAACTTGACGAAGAATAAAAGAGAAAAGATTATTTTGAAATAAAATGTAAATTTTATTATTTTCTGTCTAACATAAAAATGAAAGATTAAGTGTATGCTTTCATCACACTAAATCTTATTATTTATGTTTTTCTAAGATCTAGAAAATACTATTGCTCCCAACACTTTTTAATTGCAATTTCAACCAAGTCAATTGTAACTTTGACCTTATGTCTTAGTTATGAGATGAACTTCAAAGTTGACACCCCGTTGTGTTTTTTTTTTTTCAAATTTTTTCTTTTAATATGCCATCACGATAAAACTCCAAACAAAAATGTTGTTGTTTAGTTTCTTTTTGTGTAAACAATCAAATAAACTAATGCGTATGCCTTGCTCATACGTAATATTTGAAATGTAGGTATGGATACAATATGTATGTAGTATCAGCACATACTATATAACAAACACGCCCACTCACGCAGCGCCCACAAGTTGAAAGTTCTCATAAAATGTGTTTGCCTCAGCGCCTCATAAGCTACGTAAGACACTGCGGAGGGGTCTGCCAAGAAATTGAAAAAGAAATATATATATATATAGAGAGAGATATATATACAAAAAGAAAATTAGAAGAAAAATCGACGAAAAATTTAAGAAAAATATTTGTAGCAAGCTGTTTATGTTGAGCATCATTAAGTCAGACACTTGATTTGGCAATCTTTGCCCAGTAGAAGAATCTATTGTATTATTTGCCATATAAATTTATGTTGTGTGTGAGTGTTTATGTGTGTTTGTGAATGTTGGCATAAATCTTGTTTTAATGAACTAAGCGACCTGATTAGCTGGCCAGAAATGAGTCAGATGCCTCAATCAGCTGCTGGCCATTTGCATAACCTGGCCAACAGCAATCAGCGATAAGCAGCAAAGAAAAGAAAAAAAAAAACGCTTGCCAAAATAAATTTACAACTTGATTTTCATTCAACAGTTTTTTTTTTCATCCGAATTTGCGGCAGCAATTTGCAATGCTGATAACAAAAGCGACAAGCGAACAAAGTGAAGGAAACTTGTTGTACAACATGAACATTTTGCGGCCGGTTTACGCGCGTTTTTTTTTTTTACCGCTATCGCGTTATCGCGACAAACCCATCGCGTCATTGAGACATCAGTGTGCTGCGATGCCGCATAGATAGTTTTGAATTGAGTTAAAGTGAAGTTGAGTTGAGAGATTTTTTCATGTTTGTGGTTAAATTTACTTTTATTTTTCCTGTGTATTGTTATTATTGCTCAGGTGTTAATTTGATTTCACGATAATGCGAACCGGGTGCGATAAGATTTACCTACACTCTCGTTGGGTGCAGCAATCCGAAAGAGCTTTTATAAGGCGCCTAAAAAGATTTTTATGGTAGCCACAACAAGTGGTGGGCCATTGCCCAATATCTGGACTTGGATCTGTATGGTATTGTAGACCTATTTCTGGCATTTGAGTTTTTATTGTGGCAAGTTAGTGAGTTCTTTATGTGCCACAAATTGCGTCAAGTGCAATCGCTTAAGACTTCTGTCGACTACTAAAGCCATCAACTTATTAACAATTTCGACTCAAGTTGATAACACTAAATAGAAAGTTTAGACAGTTTTAACAGCTTTAACAGTGGCAACTGCTGAAAATTGTCGAATTTTCCGCAACGTCAAGTCAAGTTCAACAAGTAGTTGACCTCCAAATGCCACAAAGACCCCAAGTTGCAGTTGCAAATTGCTCAAGTGGCTAACGGTGACTGCCACAATGTACCGCATCCTTGTACTACCTCCAAACTGACCCCAAACCCTTTAAGCATACGTGTTTTTTTTTTCGGGGCGTACATATTTTCATAATGATATATGAGTCTACGCGAAGTTGTTGTTGGAGAGTCTGAAGTCTGAGCACCGTCGGGCATTAACAATTATGCCACTGATTTAGTGCGTGGTGTTTTGTGGTGCGAGGTGTGAAGTTGACTGAAGCTGTTTTCTTTTGGCCAGTAGATGCTAAAAGCTTCCGACAGATTTTTTTGATAACTTAATTTACGGCACGTCTTCAGCGAGTTGATGAAGTTGCTCTTGCTTGCCACTTGCAACGCAACGCACAACGCACAACGTGTAACGTGTAACGTGCCACATGCAACTTGCATCGATTTGAATTGCCGCCAACGGACTTAAGTTACTTTCACTGTCACTCGACTTTTGGCTCGTATGTTATAATTGCTTTCGTTATATACTCATATTGTATAAAGATTTTGTTTAATTTATTTAGACAGTTCAAAGAAGCTTCATTCAAGTCGATTTTGATTATCTCCATAAATGTCAAATTGAAAGAAAAACAAATCTCTGCATTGTTCTCATTTACAAACGATTATGATTTTATTTTTATGATCTTACTACCGAAAGAACTTTCCCAAAAACCTGCTGGACTTCAAAGCCAGACATTCCAGTTGAACGATTTAGCTTTTTTAAACATTCCTCAACTATTTATATACTCAAATGCGATACTCAAAAGAGGGAAATTGCATAAACTGCTTAAATCTCAGGCAAAGAGCATAATCATGATTAATATTGTAATCATTTGGATGGAGGGGAAAAGAATTTCAACACAACAAACTCATTGTGGCATGTCCAAATGGCCAGCTATTAAGATCTATGTATATCATTTTCAGCACATAATACAATAAATTTATTTTTACAACAATTTTCGAGCTGCTACGTCATAGAGATACAAATGTATTTGAATTCTACATTTGAATTTATTATGAAAAATTTACAAAATGAAGATAGTTTCACACACACATACACACACACACAGAGTCTAATGAGTCTGGCAGTGGTTCACTTTACGTGGGTGGTGCAGCACCACTTGATGTGCTATTGTCAGCGAGTCGGCTCATCACAGTGGAAATGTATCTTGTAGCTTGATTTATGCGGCGCATGGAAACTGAAACAGAAACAGAAACAGTCTCTGAAAACACCGTGAAAGTGTTTTGTTTTAGATAAGATTATGTAGTGTATATATGTATGTGTTTATATGTATATGTATGGCAAACTGAACGGACAACGCAATATGTCAAACGGATTTATAGTTGACGTTGACGTTGTCGTTGACTGCGACGTCAACGTCAACGTCGCCGTCATCGTTCTCATTGAATCTATGCAAAAGTTTTCCGCCTCTATTTATAGTTTTTGGTGGCAATGAACTGTACGCTTAGAAATTGCTCAAGTGTTGGCTTCGATTATGTAAAAGGTCTAGGCCATTTCTGCCGACTACCATTTGTTAATTTGGCCAACACATATGCAGTCACCCACAAGTTATTTAATTTATATATTTTTTTGTAGTTTTATGGCCGAGTGGCGTCCAACACACACAAAACTTTAGGGAGAAAAAGCATTGACAAGAATGTTAAATTATGCGTAAAGTTTGTAAAGATTTTGTAAGGCAGACCAGGTTGGATCGTAATATATTTATGAAGTTGGCCTGCCTATATAAATTACCATGATTAATGATATTTTGCACGCAGTTGTGTTGCCATGCTGCTGGCTGCTGCCTGCTGCCGTTGTTATTGCCGTTGTTTTACAAGATTTTTTACGAGCAATTCATTTTCACCCCATCCATAAAACCAGCAGCAATATGTCCAAAAAAAGTTGAACCGCTGCCCAGTGGCAAAAACATTGACAACATTGAAAACTACAAAGCTACACGAAGAGTTGAATAAAAAGCAATAAATTTATTACAAATATATTAAAGTCTGCTTAACAGACATGCTACGTGGCGTATGCGCAATTCTCTACTAGAATTTGTTACGCCGATCTTCATGGCAAATCAGCGTGTTAAAGTTTTATTTAATCTGTGGTTATGACAACACAGTGAATTTGCTGTCAAGTCAGAATCTTATCTATGATATGATTATTAATACTTGAATAATTTAGAATGTTATTTAACACTTCAAGTATATTTTTGTTAACAAAACTATTAAATTATTAAATTAAAAGAGTTGTTGAAAAAATTTTTCACAATATTTATAATATAATATATGCAGTTATCTCATTGAATAATTGTTCCATTATTTTCTAATAAACAACCTAACTTATAATATATGTTATTTGAAATTCTTCCAATAAATTTATAGTATAATTTTTTCTTTGATAAGAAAAATGTTTGTCTAAACATGTGTTTGTTATCACATTTAAGAATATTTAAAATTATTAAAAACAGAGTTTTTCTTCAGCCTTGAAAATAATTAAAATAGTACTATAAACTTGCTTTCATTCCTTCTAATATGCTTTGATGTAAATTTATATTGATCCGCTTTTAAGAAATGTAAACTTTTTTCAATCCAAAGCACATATCTTTTATCTACATCAAAGGTAACGTTTTTTCACTCACTATATTCCCTGTTATGCTTCTATTTCCCGAAGTCCCAATGTTATCAAAGCGACGATTCGGTGAACTGTATAGAAATATCACTTTGTTCTGGTTTCTTTTAGATTTATGATAGCGAACACGCACGATTGCCAATTAGAGTGCAATTAATTTATAATCCCAGAGACTACTTATAGGGACCCACATACGATCATTTGACACACTTTTCAACATACATTGTTGTATGTGGCAATATGAACGATAATGTCTGATATGGAATTTATAATGCAAGCATGTATGTTATTACTGTATATTTATGTGTATATGTGGGGAAATATGAGGCGCCAATGCATGAGAAATGGTTTTACGAGGTGTTACAGGTTTTTGAAGAATTGGGCAATGAGTCATATATTAGTCGTATGCCAAAATGACTGAGTAATAACATTGCAGATAACATTTGACTTGCCTTATCGATAGAGTTGTAGAAGCAAATTGCTGTGCATTTTCCATATCAATTTTTCTTATTTTTGTTTAATATTTTTTTTGTGAATCATTTGGCTTTTTAGCAACGGCAATTGGCATGTAAATTAATCACATAATTTGCATGCATTTCAAAACACGTTGCAGTCGGCATTCAATTACCAAAAAGTTGTAAGCTGTAAGCTGAAAAACGTGAACAACTTTTAGCTGAGCACTGTGAATTGGCTTAATAAATTGATCCAGTTACTTTCTGTGTGTAATGGATATATGTATGTATGTATATATATATTTTGTATGTTATGCCGGGCTAAGAGTTGTAGGTGGCCATGTTTTGTCTGTTTACCACTTGTTTGGTGTTGCTGCCCGATCGCATTCTCTCTGATGTTGCTGTTTTTTTTTTTTTTTTTTGGTTTTTTGCTTTTTGGCCAAAGTTTTCTTAAGTTTCAGTTTTCTTCTTTGTTTTGGGTGCGAGACGCGTGTCTCGACCACTGAGATTTACGACTCAAATGACCATGAACGTGCTGGTATGGGGAGTATTGGAAGTAATACTGGGTACACACTAGAGGGTACAAAATTATCGCGTCGGTATGCGAATGAAATGTAATGAAATGAAACTAAACGAATCGAAACGAGAGACTGTGAAAGAAAAATTGAAGTAAATGCAGTAAATGGTGTGTGTAAGTATTTGAGTATCATGTATTGTGCTCTTGATGTCTTGTGTATGTATAGAAAGTGTTTACTTAGTGCTGTTTGCTTTGAAAAGCGACGTTAGAAAGGTGTAGGGGATTTTTGTTACTCGACTCTACAATACAGTTTATGTTTGGGTGGGTCGTGATTGTGAGGCTTTCCCACTAGTTAGATGGACTTAGACATGATAAATTTAAACATAAACTTATTAGCAAGTTTAATGAAACATGTGCAGTATTCTAACTTAAATGTTCTGCAGTAATAAATATAGCTTAATAACTATGCATTAGATTTGAATGGAGATAGTAAAAATCTTTATTACAGTTGCATTTATTACAGACAGTTAGTAACAGTTGTCCGATGTTTAATTTACTCATTTAGATAACCTTTTAAAAGCACTAGTTGCATTTCCTTGAGTAACCCACTCGGTGGCAGTGATTTTTATTATTTATTTATTTTTTAGTATTTTGAGTGGTTGCCGCCTTGATGGGGATTACTTACATATGTCTCTCTCGCATTTCGCGCAGGTCTAAACAATTTATTAGTGACAATTCGCCGGCTTGTAAATGATATATTAATGACCATCTCACGACAACAGCAACTACAGTAAATACAACTACAGTACAACAGCAACTACAGCAACTGCCGCACACGCGCACAAAATAACAAATGTCAATTTCAGCGTGTACTATTGAATCCGGTTTAAAATGAAAGCCGTACCATACACAGCCACCCAGCTAAATAGCTCCACAGTACCACAGCTCCACCTCAAGCATCAGTTTGAGGCTCTTTATGATACCCACCTAATCCATACGCCAATCCGCCTCTTTGCAGTGCAGTTTACGCATAGATATGTTCGCACTTAATAGCTCAAGTTTACGGCAATCGACAAATTGGCGCGCTAATCTACACTGAGAGCGAAAAATATGTGTATTTTCGGCTGTATCTCAAACCCGTTACACATAGCGTATGGGTATCCTGCATAGCCGTTAATTTGGCTACATCTGTTCATTCAAAACGTAATTAGATAGCCTTTAATTATCAAAAGTTATGTTGGTTTTTAGTTTTTGTAGCATAGCGAACTCTATGCTCTTTAAAGTATGCAATGTTTTCTTTATAATAGTTCATATACCCTCTGAGAGGTGTAACAAATTTATAATAAATTATTAAGCTTAAGTAATCGTTTATGTTGATAATAATAACATGTTTTTGACTTTTTTCATCGTTAATTAGAAATTAAATATATTTAACTTTGCCGTGAGATCTGAATATTTTTTAAATATCTTAAATTCTTTCTCTATAAAAGTTGCTATCACACATAACTTAAGAATGATATTATTATTGTAAAGGTAGCAAAATTAAAAAATTTAATGTATTTTTAAAAATGTGCTTAAACTCTCACTTAGTTTAAAAAGTGTATCTAATAAAAAAATAGTAAAAATTTGATATAAACTGTATTTATGTAAATCAGCAATCTGTTAGCTCAACATTATAAGTTTATGTATTAATAATATGACTAAAATGGCGATTTTTTGTTCTTACCATCTCTGAGTTCATTTCGTTCATACGGACATACAGACAGACGGACATGGCTTAGCCGACTTATGGGGTTTGCCTCGCCTCCTTCTGCTTGTTACATACTTTTAGCAAACCCAATACACCCCTCAGAGGGTATAAAAGCAAGTTTCGAATGATTTGAATATAGAAATTAAAGTAACGGGTGGTTTGTAGTTGGGAACTCGACTACTTAGTTCTATGGTATTTGGCATGCACGAGGCGTAGGACACAAGCTGCTCTTAATATGCGTCGCACCGCATGCCACAGGCAATAAACATCCATCGCTCCGGGGTTGTCAGGCGGCATTTTTGTTGTTGTTGCTGTTGGTGTTTAGTATATGGAAAACCCGCTCCACATACGGCTACTGGAAGCGGGTTAAGTGCGTGCAATTTGCGTTGATAAAACATAAGACAGAGATGTGTGTATGTATGTAAGTGTGTAAGTATGTACGTGTGCATATGCGGGGAACAAGAGTTAAAGAAAATTAACTCAAGCGGCTAAATGACTTCCGTTGGAAAAGTGAAAAGTCCGCAATCGACAAAAAAAAAATGGAGAAGAAGAAGTAACAAGCGTTTGCCTAATGGCAACTCTGCTATGATGTGGTGCTGTGGTGTGCTCTGCGGGCTGCTCCTTGTGGCGTATCTTGCAGATACATTTGTATCTTACAAGTAGGAAGTGTACCCAATTGAGGTGATGACACACACACGATGTCGTTCGAATTTACCCCTTGTGCGTGGCTGATGTTGTGCAGTGTATACAATATTCTAATGGCATGCGTGTGCAATGCAACGTGCCACAAGACGAGTCTAGACGAGCTATATACCTCTCTCTCTCTCTACATCTCTCTTTCTCGCTATGACTGGGCCATTGACTCGTAGTTGAGCCGCTGAATGTTCGCTTTATTTAAACTAATTGACGCCCGCCGCAAAACGCAAGCATATGAAAGGTGTGCGGGTTCTTCCATCTCCCTCTCTCTCTCTCTCCCTCACCTTCTCCCTCTGTCTCTGCTGCGAGGTGCAATTGGAAAAGTGTCAATTGCTCGGTCGACTAGGAACTAGGAATGCCATGCCGGCAGACCGAAGGTGAGCAAAGTGTTTTGGGAGGGGGGAGAAGGCAATTGATGCGCGTCAAAATGAACAATGAGTTTCAATTAGTTGCCACATTGGATTCCCTGCCAATGTCCACTATTTTTTTTTTCTCCGTAATACTACATTTGCTCTGCAATGAGGAAGTTTGAATGGTTTGCTGATTGAGCTGAGCGGATTAACATGCAACAACTACTAGTACTATATGCAAGCTATCTGGCAACTCTGGCAGCTGTGGGTGCTTGAACTTGCTATGCTAGATGATGAATGAAAAATGATGAATGATGAGTGGGAAGTCGTTACTCGTACTCGTACTCATTCATCTAGCTAAACTGTGTTTAGTAAACACATTCACACAGAACTCCCACATTCTGAACTTGAGGCGTAAATTTGCGCAAACATTTGCACACATGATTGGGCAAACTTTCTAATAACTTAAATAGAATATGAGGAATACAGTTTTGTTAATGAATATGACATGCATGGTGTAGCGTAAAAAAAAATAAACTGCATTAGTTCCCTTTCAGGCAAATTTCAACAATAATCGATATATGATATTGCATCTCTAAGTATCGTGTATTTATCGCTATCGCTCACCTCTAGGCAACAATTTCAATTCGAGTCACTGTCACTGTCAACAGCGCTTTCAATAGAAACATTTTCAAGCTTTTTTAATCCATTTAAAATTAAAATATCCTTTTACAATGACTTGTGCTTATTATAATAAGTCCATTGCTGGCTCCTGGGATAAGAACTTGAAAATGGTTAAGAACAAGCTGATTAAGAAGACTATCGTTCCGAAATTAACATTAAAGCATATTCTTTTTAAGCTCAAGAAGCAATTGGGTACGTATAGCTACTAGAAATTGATTGAAATAAAACTCAACTTTATCTGTACAGAACATCCGCAAATGTCTAAGATTTTGCCCAAGAGTGCAATTGAGGTGCTACAACAGTTCAAGGGTCTACAAATGAATTCGTTCACTGTTGAGGCTAATATTGATGGTAGTTTCATTGCCAATATCAATGTGAACTCAAAACCCTATACGGCCAAGGGAAGTTCTGAAATGGAGGCCAAGAAATTGGTCTATGAGTTGGCTCTCCGCGATTATATCATCAACAGACTAATGTCGTTAGAGGCCAACACTCCGGACGCTGATACCACATTGTTCAACTTGGCCTCTTTTGCTATATACAAGTTAAATGAGGAATGGATGCAAGATGGATACGCTTTTCCCCAATTCACCAGTGATACTCAGTCAGCTGCTGCCCCCAAAGAATTGCCACTTAATTGGAAGTCGATGCCTCCAGCTAGTCTGCTATGCATGATGCGACCAGATTCAAAATTTATATCTAGCCCAGGACAATCGAATGACATGCAAAACATGAAGGTTGTCGTTGATGATCACGAATTCAGTGCCCAAGGACGATCTAAAAAGATAGCACGCCGCAAGGTGGCAATTGTTGCATGCAACGCTTTGTTTGGAATTTCATAGATTTCCGCATTCATTGTTAAAATGTCATTAACATTTTAAGCCATTTTCATTAATAAATCGCATATTAATTAACACGTTTTTTTATGGGAAGCCTAAAAGTGAGACTTTTTAATGGATTTGGTCGACTGCACTGAACCGACTAATTTCCACACTCATCTAACTTAAAGTCTTTATGGACTTTCAGAGATGATCCCCGTCCATTGAGATCAAACACTTTCGCCAGACAGCGGCAAAATGCTTCCGTGGCAGTGGCATTTTATGAGCTAAGAAGATGACTTGCCACAGGCTGGTATGCTGTGCCCCAGAAGGAGGCAAATTGAGTGCCTTGCTGCACTTGATTGCAACTGCAACTTGCGCCTCTCTCAACTTGTTTGTTTTCAATGGCATTTTTGTGTGTCTGTCCATTAGGAAAATCTGCTGACTGACGGATCGAACTCCGCTCTCTACTTCCCCCTCTACTGCCCTCCAGCCAATGGCCATGCTATGCTTTTTAACGATCTTGCTAATTTGCCAAACACCAAATGCGGCCGTTTTTTTTTTTTTTTTTTTTCATTTTTCTCCTATTATTTACACTGGCTAAACACAGACGCCAACCACCACACACAGCAGCAAGAAGATGTGTAGGCGCACAGACCATGTTTGTCTACTCAGCCAATTTGAGGGGTAAACATCAGTTAATTGAAGAGCAGATAAACTGCACAACACTGCTCGATATTATAGCCACTTCTACACTTTTATGACGCGAGCCAATTGCATAATGATCTGTTGATGAACCCAGACTCGTATAACCACTGACCCACTAAAAAAAGCACAAGATGCCAAAATTGAGATACTCTTGCAATGACAATGAGGGAGGATCAAATAGACTACACCGCACATGGGAAAATACATTTTTTTGTATATCTCTTGACAGAGCTAAATGCTTTCAATAAAAAACCAATTAAACTTGAGCACATAAAAAATGGAAATATTTTTGAATGGCTTACATTTTAATATGTGTTGCTTAGTGATAAAAACAAAGTATCGTAATATTACGAAAATAAAATTAATATTATCATAATTTATACTATGACACAACAAATTATATAAAAATACAAATTACATTAAAAAGACAATAAAATTAAGTGCTTAAATATTTTATTACAATTACTCAATGTTGCTAAGGAGATAGAAAAAATTAAGAATAATAATATTATGAAAATAATAATATTAGCATAATTTATACAATGATATTAAATAAACCAAAAAATTATATAAAAATGCAAATTACAATAAAAAGTCAATTAAATTAAGTGCTTGAATGCTTGATTACAATAAATTAGCTGCTTAACTTAATCGATCAATATAATAATATGTATATCTATGGACCTACAGCAACTTGTAAATATTGCTATAGGCTTTAATTTTCTTTTTTAAGAACACACACTTACCTTATTAACAATAAAACGCTGCAACCCCTTTTGTACGCATATTTAAGTCGAGTCGATAAACTTTCAAAAGCTGTTTTGGGCAATTAGGGAAGAGAAAGAAAAGGGAAAAGTTGCCCACCCACGTGGACTGGAGGGAATCAATTTGAAAAGGGTCCAATTTAGTGGCATCAAATTGTTGTCCGACTATATACTTAATACTTTGTAAGTAGTTGGACAGGCAGATTCTTCTCTGTCCTGCTGTGCGACAATTGAAAGTGGAACCCTTGGGCCAAGCAACTTGTTAACTTGTTGTACTTGCAGTTGCAGTTATAGTGGCAGTTGTTGCTGTCGCTGCTGCTACAGTGCTGATGTTGCCTCTTTTCTTTGGCAGCAATTTGTGCAACTTGTTTCGATTACTTCATTTTGGCGGTGGGTTCTCTGAAGCGAATGACCCAGTTAAGTGTCCGAATCTTTTATGAATGCCACAATTTGATATTGCACAAATAAGTAATAAAAATATATACTTGTGGTATTATAAAAAAAAGATCCGAAACTATCACGAGATGTAGCACTAAACACCAAATTCGTGCTACTCTAATTGAGCACTGTGACGATTGTCTGATATCGCATATCATTTGGCTCTGTAAATATGGCCATTTACTGTCATTGTTTGGCCAATAGTAGACATTAAAATTTATGATCCAGGCCAAGCAGGCGCCCTCGAGTTGCGCATATCATTTTGACAGATTGTTGACAAATATCACCGGAGTTCGCATTGTCCGTCCCACTGGGGTGCTCTATGCTAATTACCTTTAGCAACCGACCCTGACAGCTGTGACAGTTTGTTCGACTACTATAAACGCCCACACACATATATCCAGACGCCAGACGACATCGTGACAAACTGAGAGAAGAGCAAGAGATAGACTTTATAATTGTGAGGCTGCAGTTTATACTATGTGCTAGTCGTTACAATCAAAATGTTCATCTGAAGTTATTCAATGGATATCAAAAATAAGTAAAACATGAAATCGTTATAGCACATAAAGCTGCCTGAAGCACTAAATATCCAAACTTACTGTTGTACTACAGATTTATAAATAATCATAATAAAAACCCATTAAAACCTCCAACGTAACTATTTAATAAAATAAATTTACAATCTGTTATCATATAAATAGTTCTTAAACACAATAGTTTCTGTAATTGAATACACTTGCCACTAATCTTGAATATACTTTTCTAATCATCTCATGACAAACGTTCGTGTATACTTTAGCTAATGAAAATATCTGCGGTGATCGTCACCTGTTTCTATTTGTCCTATTAGCTCGTGGTATAACTGAAGTGAGTTGTTTTAAATGAATTAATGAATCTAATGAAGATAATTGCCGCACTAAAGAAAAACTTTTTTAATCAAAAAGTTCATTAGCTGGAAAAAGAAGTTACTAATATTTAAAAATTTGGAGTTAGATTGAATTTTAATAATTGGAGTCAGATTGAATTTTCTTATTAATCAATATCAGTATAATTTATTTGTGCTAAATATAACTCTTAGCTTCAAATCAAAATTGGTTTAAAAGTAGAGCCACTTCAACACTTATTTAGTAAAATAATATTGTTTTCCAAAACTAAAACTGTTTTGTGCTAGACCTGAATTCTTCCTCAATATGATTCTATATTTGATATACTTTTGAATTTAAATACCAAGTGTTAATTTGAAAATGGAAAGCTTATTGGTAGACGTTTTCAACACTGTTTTAATCCAACACTAATCACCCATCAACGCTGTTTGACACTAGCACGTGCTGCATCAAAATGGAATTGAAGAGTTGAGTTTCCATTTTCTTAAGAATGCATAATCAGCGAGTGCTTAACTCGAGAGTCATTTACATGCACAACTTGCACTATATGCCATAGATATAAATATACATCGGAGCATAGTGCCTGGACCGTGGGTGTTCTACGTACACGGTATACCCAGCAATGGCAGCTGCACATCTCAAGTGATGTACTTAGAGGCCTCCCTCAATTAAAGTATTAACGACACAGTGGGTGTCTGTCTGAAGCAGCTGCCCAGTTTCAGATACATATCTAACTCGTTCCAGACGACACTTCAGTTCCAGATCATGGACATATAATCGATTGCCTGCATTTGCATGAACATTTGTGGATCCACGAGGATTTTCGCTTAACAGG
This sequence comes from Drosophila tripunctata, assembly GCA_035047385.1. Taxonomy (NCBI): domain Eukaryota; kingdom Metazoa; phylum Arthropoda; class Insecta; order Diptera; family Drosophilidae; genus Drosophila; species Drosophila tripunctata. Next base: position 3,715,024 of record JAWNPS010000334.1, read on the forward strand.
CGTTGAAAATGGAACATCAATCAGTGTTGTCTGGAGTTCGAGTTTTGTTTTTGTATTTTTCTTTAATTGAAATTCTTAGCTGGCTAGCTGACAGTTACAGATATAGATACTGATCTCTTGAATCTACATCACCTGCCTAACGGTGTTTTGATTAAATTCAATTCAATTGAATGAGAGATATTCCCTCTATCCACATGCCTGCTTCAGCTTTCAATTCATTTCATTTCATTTCCATTTCGATTTTGTTTTGATTCAGTCTGAGCGCCTGGCTACCAGTTTTTCCAGTGTATCTTTTTGTGTGTTGTGTTTTTTTTTCTTCTATCAGGCGGCGCCTGCTGAACCTGTTGATTTGCCTATCAGCACTTGTCGCTGTCGTTAATGTGCGTGTTACTGTTGTTGCTGTCTGGAAGCGGCTTTCCACACCATTGCCACACAGTTGGCAAAGAAATGAATGCCTATCTATGGCATTACATCAGCCAGCCATCGATATATTTACATTTGTCTCCCCCGTCTCCACTCGATACTCACTTTGACTACATTTTGATTTGGCAGATTGATTTGTATCTGGCAAGGCTAATGAAGACAAATGCCTTTTGGCCACAGACAGAGACAGACTGAGACTGAGAGAGAGATAGAGCTAGAGCAATGTCTGGGCGGTCGCTTAATTGATATGTAAGTCAATGCATAACAGAAATTAATTCCACTTAATTGAACATTTTTGTAAAAAAGCAATCGAAAAACTCGCCCTCAGCTTTCTTTTGGCAATCGCTCTTGACGTGTTTATGTTATTGGTAGTTGGCCATAGTATGCCAGTTGGCAGAAGTTTCATGAGCTGTTTCCCCATAATTAAGAAAACATTTCGTTGAGCATCACGGCGTATACGGAATATTTTGTAAACCATACATTTTCGAACATAAAATTTAATTGGAACTGATTAACAATTAACACAAAATGAACTCAAAGTAAAAGTAAAGTAAAGCACTCAGCGATATTCAAATGTTATTTGTTAATTTATACAAATTTTTATGGAATTTTAAAATATTTTTGTGTATTTTGTAAAACATTTAAATGGCCTTAAAATGCATTTTTGTTTTTTATCGCTATATTGCCTAACTAATTAAGGCATCTTTCAGTTTTAGTTAAGATTTATAGAGTGCAATTCAATAAATTGTAACTTTTATTCACAAAGGTTCGATTTAAACCGTTGAAGCAAGTTTTGCCAGCATTTCTGGAGTATTTGCAGTTGTGAATCAGCGGGGAATCTTCATGTGAACTAACAGTTATCTTCTTGGCTCGTAAGCCATTCATGTGATCTCTCGATCACGTTGAACAGAAATCAAAGAACGACTTGAATCTGAGTCCAAAATGTGGGCTGCTACATGCTAATAGAAAAGCACTTTAGGAACCAACAAAACTGTGAGAAAGACAGAAAAATAGAGGTGTGAAAAAAGGCTGGTACGCTGTAGCGTTTCAGCTGCCGAACAAGAAATCGCAATTTAAGTGCGATAAATTAAAAAGGAAAAGCAGAAGACAAAGCGAGAATTGAATCGGGATTAGGGAATCGCCAAATGCAAAATGAGAATCGGAAACTGGGCATAAATAATGCCTAAAGTCAGAGGAATTGACGCGCTCTAAAAATGAAATGAAATGAAAATTGAAATCAAAAGAAAAAAGTGCAGCTTTTATATCGCTGCTTGGTCGCCATTCGGGTGATAAATCTTTCTATTAGCCAACTGGAGCCAACGTTGCAGCTTTGTTAGCGCCGCGCCGCCAACGCGACTCCATTTTACTCCAGGCGATTTTAATCGCGCCGCCAGTTTTATGCTGCATAATTTATAAAATCCATTTTAATCAGCGCACGCTGCACAATTACTTTGTCTGCATTTAAATGGCAAATGGCAAACGGCAAACAGGGCCAAGACCTGAACTTGGCCCAGCAGCAGTAGGCAGGCAGGTGTCTGGCGAAGAAGACCAAGTAGATTTTATTGTAAGTTGAAGTTTAAGTCGGTGTCTTCTACGTGCCCTAGGTGTGTTAATTCGAGCTGATTGCGTAGCACGTTGCTCACTTTGCTCATTGAGTTGTCAGTGCGTTGTCTCCGCCTTGCCAACTTGGCCATGATAAATAGCCCACAATTATGTCTACTGCGTCCACATCGATGTTGGCTCTAGCTCTTGCTCCCGATCTGCTGTTTTTTTTTTCTTCATTCTACTTAGCTTTTAGTGCTCAGTTCAAAGGCAGCATGGCCGGCTAGAAAAACGCTAATTGAATAAACACGCCGAAACCGCAGCAAACAAAATCTAGCGAGAAAGCAGCACATAGGAACTATCTATGAATCTATGTACACATATGTGTTTGTTTTTATGTGTGTGCGTTTATGACTTACACAAATTGGCAAAAGTGACAACCAAACAATTCTCTCGCACATACAAAGCAAATGCCACGCATCAACAACAACTTTTGTAGCGTTTATAAACGCGCGCGGTTCTCAACTTTGCTTACTTTCATTTATAATTTTTTTATGCGAATATTTTGTAAATTTGTATGGGTTATTTAATATTTTAGTTTTCAAATATTTATTTATTACGTATTATAAAAAAAAAATTTATAATTTTGTAGAGTTTTTAAACTTCATTACTTTAATTTATGATTTGTTTGAGCAAAATTTAGGTAGTAATTGTTTAGATTTGTTATTTACACAGGTTGTATATTTAAAATGTTGTTATATTTATTTATTAATTGTTAAATATTATTACTGTATAACCGTTAAAAAAGCTAGTCAATGCAAAATTTATATAATTTCCATTTAACTTTAAGTTTTTAACTGAGTTGCGACTTAAGAGCTAATGTCTTTAAAGTCCAACGGAAGTAGTCAGCTGATCGCACATTTTCTTCGTTTTGTATAAATTCGTTGTTATTTTGTCAAAATAAGGTTGATTCTTATCAATTGACAGCGGGTAATAACCGATAAGTGTTGACATATTTAGCTAGGCCGTATTTCTTATGGCAATTATAAAATTAAATGCTTTGCCATTTACCTATGGATTAATACAACTATTTTGGCTAGTTTTTAAAAAACTCAAAAGCTATTAATCAACATAATAAATGACAATTGGCGAACTAGTTTTCAGTTTTCAATTTCCAGTTGTTTTTTTGTTTGTCTTTCCTTTATTTGGTCCGACTTGAAACAAAACGCTTATCGGCAATGCGCGAATCTAACACTATTAGTCAATGGGATCTGGTACCAGCTGTGTTCGCCCATATCATCAATTTATCTAAAAGTATGGCGCAGCGAGTATCTTAAGAAAGAATAAGTTGCAAATGCATTCCTGATCAATTGCATAAAGACAGAGAGCGTAAGAAAGAGAGAGCAGCCTTATGGTTGGACAGCTGATTTATGAATTTGACCGGACTGCTGGACGAGTGCAAGAAGTCAACGCGCCCAGTTAATGACCCTGTGCCTGCCTGAGCCTATGCCACGGAATTTTGCATAATGATCATAGAAGTTATGGAGTACTAGCATACTATACGACAATTGCCAATCACTTGGCGCTGATTTCAGCGCTTGATTGCCAACTAAGTTAGTATTTCAAATGTACATATAAAGGAGTCCAAATCGAGATGCAGTTTCAACTTCAACTTGCATTGCATTGATTGAACACACACTGCTAACACACTCACTAACTCAGCTTGATTGCCTCGCAGATTGACAAACTGACCCAGAGTCTATGTTATGGTCTGTGACAACGACAAGATCAATAAATGTTATTGTTCAATTGACAAATACACAGCAAACAACATTGAAACTTGTGCAATCTGCATTGACATTTGTAGCTTTAAGATGATGCTCATGTTGGAGTGATGAAATTTAGGTATTATAGAACTAGATTGTACTTTGCTTCTAATTAGCTTAAAACAAGTCGAAATTATTATAAATAGAAGCACAAATTCTTTCTTTGTTGTTTTTTTTTTTTAAATTGGAAACATTTATCCTAACATGACGAATCTACGAAGTTTTTCTTTCAAATTTGTATTTGGAGTAAAAAATTAATTTCTAATAATTTTTGTCAACAGTAATTATGAAAATATTTACTCTGATGTAAGCTTAAGGTAAGCCATTCTGTTCTGCTAAAAGTGTAGCCCCATGCGCTAAGGGGAGTGGGTTGAGGGCGTGGTTAAATTTAAAAACTGAAAAAATCCAAAATCATATTATTATTTCATGTATGTCTATGCCAAATTTCAAGATAGTAGCTTTTTATTTGAAGTTTTTGCAAAATTAATATGGAATCTGGCCCAATGTGCAGTTAAGAGAGAAACACTTAATTTTATCAAAACGAATTTACCACCTGCCGAGCTAATGCAATTCAAAGTCTTTTTTTGGTGACAATATTCATTAGATGGCTAGCATCTAATGTTGGCTTTTTCCTGCTCCACCCAAGACATGAATTAAGGTGGGAAAATGGAAAAGAATTACTTTTCTAAGATTTCTAAGAGGACGTAGCATAATTGACTCGTCGAATGCACGCGGCATGTGTTTGGCAATTACACTCGATGCACGCTGTTTGTTTTTGTGTTTTTGTTTTTTGTGGATGCAGTTGGCTGATAAAAAGATACATAGATACATTTCAGCTCGTTTAATTGCAGACTACACGCTGTGCTCACTGCTCAGAGCGCTGATTAGCTGTTGTCTTATTAGCAAATACAGACAGATAGATACATATCTAAGATCTGTGGGATCTTGGAGTTCGTATATATATGTTGATAGCTACTGATAGAACTGACGGCAATCATTCAGTTGCTCATTCAAAGGCCAATGTTTGGCAATCAGGCAGGAAGGCAAATGTGCAAACAAAGGTGTCACACGGAGCGTGGAAAGCCGACCTGGGATTGACAGTCAGACAGACGAACGGACAGTCAGCCCACTTGACAAAGCCAAACAAAGCTCAAAGGTTTCATTGCTTAATGTCAGGGGCTCCACAAGCGACTTAAACTGATTTATAATTGCGATACGATACATTCTTTTTCCCATACTACTACCATCGGCAAATAAATAAGCGCCTTAACCAGGCGATGACAACGCCATCCAGTATGGACCTCAACAGTGCAAATATGTGGGCAAAAACACATCTGGAGACAGTGTGTTCTATAAGTGTGTGAGTGTGTGTGTTTGTGTGTAAATTGAAACCCATTTGAGTTCAGAGACTGAGCAACGGAATGGGTGTTAAAAACAAACCAAGCACTAGATTCGACAGACCAGAGACCACCGACTGTGTCCAAGCCATTTAACAGCTACTAAAAACACCAGTCGATCTCCACTCACATAAAAGAAATTGAACTTAAAACCATCACAAGTCGATCTATTATTAACACGCCGAACTTTATTTGCTCTTGAAATATTATACGATTAAAATAAAATAGCCTAAAAATTCAAGAACAGAATCTTCTCTAGACTTTTATTACAATTACTTATTATGAAAGTTAACATATCTGCTAAGAACATAAATAAGTGTTTAAAAAAATTTTAAAAATTAAGAAAGTTCTATAGAAATGTTAGAACACATTATTTGCTAAATTATTAATCTGTTTTTTGTTCATAAAAGTTTTCTTTTAAAATGTCATATACATATTCTTAATGGCACACTGGGTCTGTTTTATTATGAATTTCTTTTTCAAAGTTTCCTTTTACCCCTAGTTATTTAAGATCTTGCCAACAGGCTAACAAATTCATTATACCCCACGGCGTAAGAGCAGACATGCAAAATGAATAAAAACAAAGAGTGCCATCAAAACAGGCAACAAAATATGCGTAATTATCGGCTGGTCAGTTGGTAGGATACATGTTCAAGCCAAAAGATACAAGTTCAGGCTGCCCGCAGCTGCTGCTGCTGCTGCTGCTGTTCCAAATCGTAGCTGTTGGAGGAGTCTGGGCCTTTGTGTCTGAGCCGTCATTGTCTGTCCAGTTGACCAGTTGGCAAGTTGGCATCCTGGCGCTAAACGAAACCTGCGAGCCGCAACAATGCGATAAATAACCCGGCAGCTAATTTAAATGGCATCAGAAATGCGGCTACGGTTTGCGCTGCTTGCGACTGTAAAGCGTTCATATAAACCCAATCGAAACTAGATCTGATTAACTTTGATTTATCGTAGGCGGCGTTGGCTGTTAACCAACTGGCCGCTAAATTTAGCACAACTATAGAATGGGCCTTAAAGAAGTAACTGCACTGCTAAAAAAAATTGAAAGCATTTATAGAATCAAGATCAATGCACTTTTAAAATAATTTAATAATATTTTTAAAAATTTTACCCAATAAAAAACTTTAAAATTTGAAAAAAACAATTGATAATTTTATCTAAAAAAAAATTATTTTCATAAGAAATACATTTTTTTTTTAATTTTACAAGAAAATTCAACTTTTAAATTTAAATATTTGGCACAAGAATTTATTTTGAAATATGCAAAATAATTTATGCTAATTCTTTGTACTGAATATAACGACGTATTTTTAAAATCAAAGTAAAGACACTTCTTTTTATCAGTGTACAGCTTGAGCTTAGCTCAGCTTCATTAGGACGCGGTTAAAAGGGCATTCGAGGGACTTCTTTTTGTGCTGAATTGAATTGTATACAGTTTGGGCGTGAGTTTGAGTAATGTGAAGGCGTTGCTTGTCTGGTGGGGGTCACATATTTGCACTTTGACTGCCAGTGGAGACACCCAGACACGTCTCTTGCTTTGCTGCTGCTCCAAGAAGTTTAACGGCCTTGTTAGCAGTGAGCAGTTAGCAGTTGGCACAACTTCCTCATAGCTTGATCTGTGAAACTTTCATGCAATTTACATGCAAATCGTTGACATTACTTTTGGATAGCGCATTGGCGACAACTCATCAAGTTCTTTCTTTCACTATTATGAGCCACTCACGACTCGAAGTCCTACACTTTAAGAACTTCCCTCTACATTACATTAGCATGCCAAATAGGTGGGTCTCCATAAACGATGATGTTGATATGACTTCGACATGACTCAGATGAAGATAAATCTAAAACTTAGATCTACCCGCTACAAGTTAAATTAAGTATTTAAAAGAAAACTCTTAAGTTGAGTTCAATGCCATTTTTGGTGAATCAATAAATCGACAACAATCGAAATTCGCATGTTGCGCATAAATCGCATGCAAAGAGTGCATAATTTTCATCATGTGAGAAGGGAAGAAAAACTGTAGGCAATTTGTCAGATTTTAAAAACGCAATTAAGTCTGAAACAAGTCATAAGTATGAATATGGCATAAATTAATTCACAGTAGCTCACAAAAGTAAATAAATAAAATGGTTAAAAGCCAATTTACATTTGCATTCGCTTTGCGTATCTGTCAGATACACGAACTGGCGGCGCCATCGACATTGATCTTGGCACATGTTCGCTTTAATTAGGCTGACATACGCCGAAAGCCCAAGCGGTTATATTATAACTCGTACTACCATACCATACCATACATCCATTAAAATGACAAAACGTTCCAATGGGATCTCCTTCACTTCAGTAGCAGGATCTTTTGTGTCGTTTTCCGTTTCATTTGCGCGCATTTACAACTTGTTTTTCAACACTTTTTAATCAGCTTGACAACACACTGTTAAGGTCACACCGGATCACATTAATTACAATGAGAATAAAGCAAAACAAAATGAAATCAATGCAAAATAAAATAAAACTGCAAACACGTAGTGGCCATTAAAGATCAGTCGGACAAACGGACGGACGGATGAACGGACAGACGGACGAACCGACTTATGGGTGCGCCCTCAGGCAAAATGGTAATGAAAGCTACAAAGTGACAATAAAATGCTCATCCAATTAGCTGATTGTGATACGTGTTTTGGCAAGGATTTTCATTTCCATTGGCTATGTCAATCCATTCAAAATTATTCGATCGAAGCATGCTTGAAGACAATGTGTGTCAATGGAGCAATTGTATTTGCAGGAAAGTGCACTCAAAAGCTCTGTATTGCACTCAGAGATGTGATTATACTATTGATAAGTATATAGTGCAAGCAGTTAAGCTTGTTGGTATTGAACAACGAATTACTCATACACTACCAGAAATACATTTATTAAAGTATTTAATTATATAATATGTGTAAACTCTAGTTTATGGGTGATTAAAAAGCTAGAGTAAATAGTGTAATTTTTGTATAAAAATTAACATTTCATTTGAAATTATACTCACTTTTCGTAATATGTATTTAATTTAAAGTGCTTTATTACTATGGTCACTCTAGGGTGACCATGCACTAAGCACTTGTGCACTAAAATGCAATTAAACATCACAAATTGCCTCGCTCACACGCTTTTCCTAGCCTTATAAGGCACATTGCAACAATGTCTGACAAATTTTTAATACCCTGTAGCCATAAATTGCTTGGGTTGCCACAGAAATATGCAACAAAAATACCAAAAGCCAATATCAATCATTGATGTGTCTTGCTAACAAGCTGCAAGTACTTGACTCTAAGTACATGTGTGCTGCCTCTGTGTGTGGGATTGAGGTTCAGATTGGGAATGGAATTGATGTTGAGACTGGGATTGGTATTAGATTGGATTGGCTTATCAATGCGGCACGCACAACAACACAGCGGCACAACAACAGCAACATCAGCAACAGCAACAAATTAAAAGTCATAAATTTAATGAGCGATCATAAAAATGCACTTGAGTGGGACAGCGACAATTCTGATGACAGAGACAGTGAGCAGAAGTTGGCAGCATAGGGATTAAGTATATATAACTTATAGATACTTTTGTATCTGGGCGATAATTAAGTGGCGCACTTGGATTATCACTCATAAAAAACTGACTGCATATTATGATCTCAAGTACCACATTTATTACCACAGTCTTCCGGTTGGGCTTCTGTTTATGCCAAACACAGTCTGTCTAGGAAATATTTTACTGCAAATGCAGCTGAAACTATGATTCCGAAAATTTTCAATTAAAATTCAAATTTGCTTTGGCTTGTTTTAATAATTATAAATTAAATACTTTGGCTGTGTAAAACCGATAGTAAATACATTATGAGACTCTAGTCTATGCACATAAAACGGTAAGACATTTGCCAGACTGAAGACAGAGCAGAAAAGCGGTAAGATAGCTGCTGCGATAAGGCTGAGTTACGGCCCAAGCTATCGGATACAATCTTTACGAGAGGGTAACCAGCTCTAGATACTTGTATTGGCCCATTCGCACTCAATCTGAATACAGACACTCCATTAAATTATGAATGCGAATATCATCATCATGATCATAATCATGATCAACATGTTGATCATCAATGATTGCAAAAGGATTTCGCTGGTAGTCAACACATCAATTTGAAATGGGGTTATTGACGCATGTTTTGGCCTCTCGACTATGTTTGCTTTGTTTTCATTTTGGCGTCTGTTCGCAAAAACTATAAATAACAATAAAAGCAATATGCAAAAACACAAAAAAAGCAAAAAAAGGCAGAAAAAAAAGGAAAAGAAATCAGAACAGAGCAGAACTACTTCAGTTTGATTCGCAGGCAATGCGGGTTTTTGGCATGTGATTAATGCCTGTCCGTGCTACTCAGTTGCTGGCAGTTGAACTCGATGGTCTCTGGTCTGAAATTGACTGAACTCTGTATAGTTTTTATGGGGTGCAAGAATGAATTTTCCAAAGAAAATAATAATAGAAATGAAAACAATCGAATTTGGCGAATTGTTCGTGTGTGGGTTTTCATTCACTCCCCACCGAATCGACTTGTTTTCCATATCAATAAACAGTCGACCAGCAACAACAACAATATCAACATGCCGCAACTGAGCAAATAACAAGAAGAAAGTCCAAGAAAATGTTCATTCATGCCACACACACACACATACATATACATATTTAACCACATCTGTCTTGGCCAAGGTGTCGAACTATAATTTGCATAAATCACAATTACCTGTCAATCGATAAACGATCTCAATAACAGCCGCACACGTTGGCTGAAGTGTGAACATAATGTGGCCAACAAAAGTGCAGTTAGCCATATATAGCACTAGCAACAAAAACACGTACAAGTCAACTTGGTGGCAAGTGTTGCATATTGCCTACGAACATGACAAATGTACTCTATGGACACAGAGTCTGGCAGCCGGACAGTCAGACAGTCTGGCATTGCGCCAGACCAGACTTCAGGCATTGTTAAACGTTTTCCAAATGGGGGCTTTCATTGTGGGCCCAAACAAAACAGACAACTCTAAAGTAGGCGGAGTGTTGGAAATGTTTCTCTTAGGTGGTCCCTCAAACAGCTGACTTGGCAATTGACAACTATCACGAGTACTCAATTAAGCAATCGATTATACAATCGATTGATCAGCTGTGGAAACTATAACTCATTAGCAGACAGTAACGAAAATGAATATTTACCATAATTAAAAGCAATTTTTATTTAAAACTTGACTAACGTATAGTTCAATTATTAGAAGCTAAGAGATAATAATTTTTACTTAAGTTTAACAAAACAATGAATTGTTTCTTAATGTTTTTCTTTATGTATAATAATATATTTTAGTAAAACTGAAATAAGTTCAATGTATGTAGTTGAGCTATTTTCTGCTATTTCTATGTAAATAAAATGCTAAAAATCGGAAAAGTATTTTATAACTGCATAAATTCTATTCAAGTGTTAAGATGTGATATAAATTTTATTCAAATTTCTAATTATATTAATATAATAATAGATTGATTAAAACTTCAATAATTAAGCACACTACATTTAGTATACCAAAATTGTTGTTCTTATCAACATATCGTTTGCTTTCACTTAAAAGAAATGACAAGTATTTCAAAAAGGGAGAACTATATAACCATATATTCCCACAATTTTGTGGAGAAAACCTACCAGATGCCAAGAAAAATACACATTTTATTTATCCAATAACCCATTCAATCAATTGAAGCGTGCAAATCGCTGTTCGACTCTTGACTTCAAGTGCAATACAATTTCATGGCGCATTATGAGGTCAATTAATGCAAACATTTAAATAATAATAAAAACCCTAAAGAAAAACCAAAATAGCGAAAATCCCCCAAAAGAACAGCTAGAAAAAAATGGAAACAGAAATGAGAATTTCCATAATAATAGTTTAACACGTCGTAAAGATTTTCTCAGCCCAATATTATTGTGGCTAGAGTTCCAATATATGTATATAGTACAAACCCAAAGAAATGTGTTTTTTTTTTTTGTTGTTTTTGTTGTTTTGTGGTTGTTGAATTTTAGAAACGAAAAACTTACAGATGGCTGCGATGAAAGCTAAAATTTCTCATTTATGATGCATGGCGGCGACAATAAAGCGTTAGATAGATAGATAGATATATACTTACGATACTCTATTAGATACGCATATGTTTTGGGAGACACTATCAGCCATTGTAAAGTATTTGTTTTTATTTATTTAGTTTTTGTTAACAATTTTTATGTGCATTTATTTTGAAATTGGAACGAGACTTTCACTCTCAGTTTCGCTCTGTTATCGGGTATTTTGGGGAAACGGAAAATAGACTCTGATATCACATATATATTTATATTTATCTTTATTATCTGTTGCATGTTTTTAATGAGTGTCATTTACACGCATTGACAGATTTCCTATGTCTTTATTAGAGTCTTTAGATTTTATGGGAATTTTTCCTTTAGCTATTTATACGCTGTTTATAAATAATCTTGTTAGTACTATTTTATGTTAGCTCAATTAATGCGCAATTAAATGCTCATTGGGATTCGCTGGAAATTATTTGAGTCTATTTATGACGTCTCAACTCGTATGAAGACTGACAGTTATAAACATAAAATAGTAACTGCTATCTATTCGAGCTAATAAATGTTTCAATCGAATCAAGATTGAGTAATACGATAGTTTTCCTATACGGGAGATTGTAATTCAATCTGGTATGGTCATGGACAAGGGCCTTGGATAAGGGCACTTAAGATGCAAACTCGACAAAAGTTACCTCATCGATTTATATACAGCACAGATACTATAATATCTTTGCCTAGCTACATATCTTCGATTGTATCTGTATCTGTATTTTGTGTGGTAATACTGTATTTGTTTTATATTTTAACTACGATTCGTATGGCGGGCGTTAAGTTTGTTTATCGCATTTAGTTTAGCTACTTGCAGTTTTGTATCTTGCAGATACTTACATACACACACAGAGACACATACAAATGTATATGTATATGTATACCTTCATTCGTTCGCTTTTGCTTTGGTGTGAAGTGTGAATTACCAACAACAACAATTTGCATTTGCGTTCAATGAGCCACTGACCTAAGTCAATACATTTTGCATTGTGACTGTATCTGTATCTATAGCTGTTGCTGTTGCTGTTGCTATGAGTGTATCTGTAGCTGTAGCTCTGTGAGTATCTGCAATAGGTGCTGCGTTTGTTTGTATCTGTAGCTGCTCGCACCGGCATTCATTTGCGCCGATAATTATGACGTGTGCGCGCAATAGCAACAACAACAGCAACAAAAACTGACCATTGACAACACCATTAACAGCAACAACAACAACAAAACCGAAATTGCTGACGTTGCCATTAGATTTGTTGTTGTTGTTGTTAAGCGATAACGTTGCACTTTTCATTTTTCTGTTCGCTTTACAGATCCATTTTCGTTACAATTACACACACAAATTGTGGTTGTTGTTGTTGTTGCTGTTGTTGGTTTGCTAATTTATTTGCAACATTTGCTGTTTGTTGTGAATTAATTGCAAATGCAACTAAGCTCGCTTTGCGCTATTTACGCTCACAAACACAGCTGCAAATTGCACGGCGCACGCCAATTGTATCTCACGGATACAAATGCATAGGTTAGATTACACACACAGATACAAATGCACTTGCTATCAAATGGAGCGCATACATTTTTGCAAATGTATGTGTAAGCGTCAACATTTGAGGAAGCATTAACTGACGTTGTACAACACTTTGCGTACAACAATCCAACTTTAATTTAGTTGTAGATACTTATGTGAGCAATGGTAGGAAATATGTCAAATGTCTTTTGGGTTGACAGCTAAAAATACAGTATAATATAGTATATAAGTATTTATATATATCTGCCCCTTGCTGACAGGCGACAATTTGCCTGACAACAACAACAACAACAGCCGAACAACCAAAATTCGTTTCGCTCCAGATTCCAAGTATTTCTCCATTATTTTTGAATGATTTAAATATCTATTTAAAGGCGAGCATATAATATGTGTGTCAGTTCAGAAAAAGCAGAGACAAACAGACCCACAGACCAACAGACAATGGCAAATTCTATTTCAAACCAAAGGCAATCCCATGACATGGCTAAATCATGTCAAACTGACGCAAATGAGCCACAAAGCGGCAATGCAATACAAATGAAAATGCTTTGAACTTTGACTGCAGCTCGAATTTATATTATGTTGCACCAAATGGACCACCAAATGGGCCACCAAATTGGGCGACTGATTGTGCAGATGTCGGGGGAGCAATTAACAGCTGTCTGTGGCAAATGTAGAAAATGGAAAATTTAAAGTTTTTCTATGATAAGATATGAGTAGAGTATTTACTTAAGCGTTAAAATCCGTAGAAAATCAGAATACAAATTTGTGAACAACTAACGATTAAAGTTCAAATTACTTGCTATTAAATTTTAAGAATATTGTTTTTTTTAAGTCAAGATACATTCAAATATGAAAATAAAAACACTCCAACAAAATAAATGTTCCAAAGTAATATTTTGGTACAAAGACTAAAGCAAATAACTTGGAAAATGCTACTTACTTAAAAGAACCCTTTTTCTGAATTACAAAATATTATAATAATATTTAAAATATTTTATAGTCGATGAGCATAAATTTTTAAACAAAGTAAAAATATTTTTCTTAAGAATAATTTATTCTTATGTGTAAACTTGAACTTTAATGTTCAAGATAATAAATTCTTTAAATAATATTAAAGTTTCTTAATTTAAAAAAATAATAAAATAATTAGAAAAGAAAGACAAAATAATGAAGTGTTAAAATAGTTTATTTTAATTATGTAATAAACCAAAAAACTTATAAGTAAGTGTCGCAATTTTATTTAATTAGATATTGATCTATTTAATTTTAACTAGTAAAGATTAATCTTGAGCCATGCTCTGAAAATTACCATTACTGAACCATTTTATTTTTGATAAGTTTTCAAACAAATTAAAAAATAAAATAAATATTGTAAAGTAAATTTATTTTTAAAAACAATTTAGTCAAATGTTTTATAAAAATTGCCTAAATTTCAGAGTAAAATTGACCTCTTAAAAACTTTTTTAGAATACTTATAATTCTCTACACAAACAGAAAACTGTGCTTACTTCTAAGGTAGCACAAGAAAACTATTGACTACCATTTAAAACATCAATGGCTCTACGGTAAAGTGTAAAGCTGAAAAATGTTTTACTTCCGTTACTTTTTAGTTAGCCCTCGTTGTTTCTTCAACTAACCCAGACTCTCGACTCGATTCTAGTCAGCCTGGGAAGCTGGATAGAAGAAACAGTTTGTGGTTGCTGGTTAAGTGTCGCACTTAGAGCTAAATATTTGCATACAGCTTGATGATGATGATCTTTTCTGCCAGACGGCAGCTGATAACTTAGCTGCTTATTTATGTGACACATTAATGCAGTACATTGGAAAATAGTCAACAATCGTTCATCTCGTGTGAGATAAGTGATAAGCAATCCGCATCAGCATCCGTTCTGGCTACCGTTCTACCACCATTCACTCGTCAGTGTAACAGAGAGCAAGTTTTTCATATCTAACATATCGTTTTGGAGGCTGGCCAAGTCACCTAATTGCTGGCTAATAGACCACGTCAATTAATTGGCCAATACAAATTGTCACAAATCAAATCAATAAGCAATTTGTCAGCTGTGTGATTTATAAACGTGGTTTGAAATATATATATGTAACAAATGTTGTAGTTTGAAATAAATACATGCATATCTTTTAATTACAAGGCTTGACACGGGGACAGCGGCCAAAATAAACTGTTATGAGCCGCATGTTTTGCACGCATCGCCGTCAAAGCCAAAGCTGTCAATTGCCATTTGCGTAGATACCCGGTCTTGGCCCGGTCCACTACCAATAGCAATACCATGTCCCCACTGCCACTCCGACTGTCAGCGCCCGTTCCCAATGTCTGGTTAGACGGCATTTTTTATGCCACAAAAAAAGTTGAAAGACAAACAACAAAAACAAATTGTTCAACTAAAAAATTGCTACATAGAATCCATAAAACATTTTTAGCATTTGCAGACGAGGTGCTTTTAAAATTGTTTGATGCTGTTCCTCTTGTATACGTTCGAAAGAACTTACGTATGCGGGCAGACTGTCTAGCAGTGTCTAGGACTGTCATCGGATGCTGCTGCTGTTTTTAGGCACTTCTGGTGTCAACAGATCCAAGTTCCGTACTCGCAATATATGGGTTAACCGAATGATCAATGAGTTTTAGCTTGTGGTTTGTTGTCTTGCCCAGAATGACACGAGCTGACGAGCACCGAAGCTAAAGATCATGAAATATGCGGTTCTGGGAAACGGACAAGATCGATAGCTGCTATGATATCACATATAGCAAAACAACTGACAAATTGACTATAAATTATGGTCCACATACAAATTTAATACTCAAATGACTTCTGATGAAGTTGTGATTTGGTATAAAACGAATTACAAAATGAAGTGATTAATGATCTTGTGTGGATTTGCTATTAGCTATATATACCTGTATGACTTTGAGAACATATAGAAGCTTCTGGGTGAAGGTTAGAAAATTTTCTCAAGTAGCCCTATATTATTATGATCTTAACTTGTAATTATGATCGTCATGTGAGCATCATGCGCTAATTATTTGACTTCACAAATATCACAGATAGAACGTTATGTGACCGTAAACTTTGCATAAATAAATTTTTGAATTAAGCATTGACGAATAAACTAAAGGGAAAAGTAGTTTGTTTTAATGTTAGGAATGTTTAACTTACAAACTGTTAACTTATAGGGTAATAAAGGGGACGGTTTTTGTACAAATAATAATAGAATTATATTTTAAAGTTTATTAAATCTCTATTTCTGGGTCTTTATATAGATAATGCTTGGTCTTACTTAAAATTAATAAGCGTTCTCTATTCTTTATAAGAATTTTTTGCTTTCGATATACTACTTATATTAATAAAATATTGCTGGAATATTTCTATGCAGTGTATAAACGTAATTTTAAAAACTTCTATTTAGAACTTATAAATGCTTTAGATTTCAATACTCTATAATTACTTTGTCTATTCAATTCACTACTTAAGTCAATAAGTATTTCTGAGCAGTCATTTTCAAAACTGCTCTTTAGAATTCATAATATACATTCCAACTCTCAATTTCCATAACACTATTATGATCTCTACTTAAAATTATGATCTCGATGTGACATCCTGGGCAGCTGATAATGATATGATCAATGGATGCATTTAAAACCGATTACATCCTCTAATGGCCAGTCAACTAGATGAGTCAACACCTGCCTAGAGTTGGACCTAAACCTGCCTGATCGTAGTTCTGTCTGTCTGTCACTCTGCCTGTTTGGTCCGATGTCTAGTTGGCCGTGTTCATTCTTGGCCTAAAAAGCTTTGCTTCTAAAACGGCAGGAGGCAGTCGCCGTTGTCGTTGCCACAGACGCAGTCACAGACGACGCCACTTGTCGTGTCGTGTCTCAAATTAATTAAAGACTCATCTACATATTTCATTTCCACTCCAACTGGTTGCCGTGATCATACTTGGATACAGGAAAATGCGGAAAACCAAAACTTGGCGCTGACCGCAACCGTTGACAATGCTGCTGACATTGCTGGAGATGCCGCGCCGCTGTCGCTGCTGCAGTCGTCGTCTCTGTCGATGCTGGCAGCGGCGTGCGCAGCGGGCGCCTTCTAAAATTGGCCTGTCATTGAGGCACAATGGGCGGCGGCGGGCAGTGTCAAACGGGGCGTGGCATGTTTTTAAAATGCATTTACAAAGTTTGTTTTTCTATTTTTTTTACAGTTTTTAACATCTTCTTTAAAACTTTTTTGACATTTTTTAACATATTTTTACCATGTTGTTTTTACATTTTTACAACATCTACAAATCGTGTCGTTTTTTGGAGAAGATATCTTTTTGTTTGGGTTTTGTTTTTGTGGTTTGTAACATATTTTCATATTTGTTTGTTGCAAGCGTAGCTTGTATTAATTTGTAAGAACAACATGTTGCACATTTCGTTTTATTTGTATTTAAATGAATTGCCGCATCAATTCCCCAAGAAACTTTCACTGACCACTTTTACCAAAGCTGCTTAGAAAAACTCCTTTGGTGGGCTACTTGGAATGGGGGTGGGGGGAATGTCCATACTTTACACATTATTAGTCTAATTTAATCAAATCAAGGCACTCTCAATATCTAAGTTCATTTTTCATTAATGAATTGGAGACCAGAGACCAGAGACCAGAGACCAGAGACCAGAGACTTTGGGCTTTTGTTTAGCCAGAGTTCAGAGTGTGATTCTCTTCTTTTGGTATTTTCCTATAGATGGTATGCCAGATCTTGATATTATTCTTTCAAACGGTAGCTGGAATGGGGTGAAAAGGGCACACTACCCATAAATTATTGTGTAACAGTGAAAGCTACTAAGAGTTACAGATAGATAGCATTAGATACTTCTCAGCTGGGGTTGTGTGGAATGTGAATGACAAATCCCATCAATGTATGCGCATATAATCATCACAATAGATCTGAATCATCTCACAACTCATACGCATATAGTACAGACATACATATGTATGCAATTGGAATATATCAATTGGCCATATGCACAGTTTTGTGGGCGTTTATTGGATGACAAAACATTGCCAATTTTTGTCAACAACCCCTAACTGTCAGCTGCCAAACGTGTTTGTAATTTATATTTATCGGATATTGGCAAATATATGTATACACCGATTACGGATATCCGTTGCCAACCCTCAAGAAAAAACATACACAATTCAATTATTGGCCAATCTTAACAAAAGATGCACGCAAAAAAACATGATAATAACAATTACAGATGCGAGGGTAAAAAAGGTAGCCAACTGTGAATTGCGTTTTGGCACTCAGGAGATTAAATAACTATATGAATATGATTTGCAATTCTCTTCTCAGGAAACGGTTGCAGCCAGCCATAAAATCCTATTTATAAAACAGGGCAAGACAACATTTTTGGCTTTCCCACAGCCTCATTTACATAAGAAGTTTTCACTTTCATAAAGTGGCAATAAACGTTTATTTTTTTATTTTACTGCAAAACGCGAATAGATTAAGTTAAACGTTTGAATATAAGACGCTTATCAAAACCGCCCACAGTTGCGTGGTTATTTTTTTTAAGTTTAAGATTTATGGTTCTAAGAAGACAGGTCAATAAGCTGACCCTAATTGGTATTTAATAGCTGCAACATTTTTTAACCCAAAACTGCGACATTTACATTTCGATTTTGATTCCGATGTGCGACAGCTGTGACACTGAATTGTTTTGTATCTAACAGATACAGATACAATTTACTTGATTGATATACCCAGACTCTGTAAATGCCATTAAATTGTCAAAATAGTCAGGCCACATTCATAAATTATATCAAAAGAAAGAAAGAAAGAAGAAAAGACAACTTGATCATAAAAATGGCGTGGCACAGTAGTGAAATATCCATTGTGCTATGTTATTCTCTTATTATGTTAAATAACCACAAAGTGTTCATAAATTTTACTATACGTCACACATTTCGATTTTTCATTTTTCGCTCTCGAGTATAATTAAAAATAAAACTATAAAGAAATACATTTTACATATACATGTATAAAATGTGTTTTTTTTACCAGTTGTCTTTTATGATTATACTCGAATTTAAATATATTTATATGTTGCTGCGTTTTCAAAATTTTCGTCAAGTTTTTTTTTGAAGACTTGATCATAAATTTGATCATTACCGACTGTCGGCTCAGCGACAAAAACTCTCCAAATTAAGGCCTCATTAGCATAAATAAAGGCACAATTCGGTCTTTAACGGTGATTAACACGGGAAGGAGTTGAGTTCACATGCCACAGGGTGATGCACAAACATTTCAATTGCCACATAACTCAATCGAACACCTTTAGAACCTTTCATTTAATTTTGACAGCAATCATTTTTGGACATTTTAATTATTGACAGTGCGTGCCTGGGTTGCATTTCTCTTGTCTACGTGCTCAAATATGGGCACAATTTAAAGCAGCTCATGTATGTGATTTGCATATATCTGACTGATAATCAGTTTCGAATTCGAATCTGATTTTATTTGTGTGTGCTTTCTGTACTAATTGTACAATTTCACAGTTAGTTCAATGAACTGGCGATCAATTTGTGAGCTGCCAACTCATTTATTGTTCAATTAATGATCATTACAATTGTTATTGTTTATTTATTCCACACCCCCAAAAGAGCGAAAGGCAAAAGTTAATTGTTTGTTCCGCATTGGCATCAACAGGTTAATTTTTTCAACATTAACCAGTAATTTATACATGTATATTGTTTGATTTTATTAAATAATTACATTTTTGCAAATAATATAATTTAAAAATGCAAAAAAAAATTTATGTTTCGCAAATTTTCGAACTAATTTGCTAGGCCCCGGCGAGATTCGAACTCACGATCTCCTGTTTACTAGACAGGCGCTTTAACCAACTAAGCCACGGCGCCACTTGCAAGCAGTGCGCACAAATTTCGACTACAAGCATAGAGAGAGCGTCAGCAGCAATGCTTGTGCGTGTGGTTCTTGCTCTCTCTCTAACGCTCGCTCTTGCTAGTTGTCACATAGAATTTGCCTCTGTATATGTTTGTGTTGGGAACTAAATTTAGCACAGCAACAACAAAAACAGCATGAAATAAATGTATTAATAATAATTTTAAACAATACGTACGACACGACCCTTCTCTCTTGTAAATATGTATAGATAGATAAAAAACAAGAAAAATTACTTATGTTAAACTCGAGCTAAACAAATCGTTTTTTAAATGAGGCCCAAAGAAAAGTCACTGCAGTGAAATGCAACACCAAAAGCGCCATTTGGACACAAAGTGAAAGGCTGTCACTTGGTACTAGCAACTACCCCGCCCATTGTCTCTGCCCTCTCTTTTTTTTAACAAATGAACTGAAGCGCTTAGCATGTCATTTGTTGTGTTTATGTTTTTTGTTCCAGTTGTTTTTTAAGTACATACATATGCACATATATTTTTAAAGGGATAATCACTTGGAACTGCATAAAATTGAAGTAATTACTTATTGAAGGGAAATTATAAATATACGCCTGCTTAAGTGCAGGGAAAAACTAAATTTTACTTTTATCTGTTTGTACATTTTGGCCGCAACTTTATAATTTCCGTGTGTAGCGTAAATAAAGCACAAAATGCATTTCAAACATGCCTCATAGCTCCAAGTGTTGTTTGTTTAGCTTTGTTGCAGATAAAGATGCAGATACAGCGGCTGATGCGGATACAGATACATGGTCATAAATTGCAGAACTATTGACAGCACTTTTATGGCGCCTGCTTATCTTTGACACAGTTTCAGTACTGCAATAAAACCCTGAGGCAACTTTTGTCATAGTCGACAGTTTTATTCACTTTCCGCATTCAATAAATTTATGATAAAGGGCAAACTTTAATTCATAAAACATAATGTACTGAATGGGTTAAAAAGGATCAAAGCAAGTATAATGGAGTTTAGGCATAACTTCTACCAGGGTAATTGCTAGTTCTGTACTCCACCTTTTCCTTCTACTATCATTTCTATAGCGCCATCTGCTTGTTGCCAGGCTAATCAGTGGCTTTTCATGTTTTACATTACCCTTAGGTAAACAAATCGGAATACAAAACTCACGCACTTGGAAATTGGCGTCAAAAATCAATTTTTCCATCATTCAAGTGGCCACTCAATTGATTGGCATGAGGCAAAAATTCAAATTCAAAAGTCTGTTCCGGCATTAAATCCCACTAATAATGTTCTTTTTTATTTCGTATTATTTTGTGGATGCTTTGATGATCTCCGCGGCAGCTGCGATGATTTCAATCGGTTCATAACAAGCTGCAGTATTTATAAAAATGATTGTTTATTATTGAAAAAAGTGCAGAGGGTTCATTGAACGAGTCCGCGTGCCACAAGAGTGCTGACACACTTTATCCAGGCAACAGTAACAACAAAAACAACAACAACAACAACCACAGCTGGTAAACTGGGAATTGACAAGCGAGCGGGCGGTCCCTGGGCCACACAAGTGGTTTGACCTTTAAAGAAACTACAGACGGCGACACTGAACTTGAAATTTACTTAAAACTCAAGTGTTTATGCCCCACAATTTCAATTAACCTCAAAAGATGCCATTTATAACCTCACATTCAATATGTGTACAGTTGACAAATTTGCACTGCAGTCGTGGCGTTGCACGCTAAGCTCGCGCCCCTCTATGATTAAGTGGGAGTAGAGTCCCAGGTTCGAATGCTCGGCTGGCGAAGAGGGCGTATTCTCTCTACTAGCTGATGTTAAATGTTGTTGTTGGCTATTTGTAATAGCTTTTTATTATATGTGTGCAGTGCAGATATATAAATGTGAATTATGTTTAATAACGCCTCTGGTCGACTATAAACTACACCTTTTTGCGGTGGTGTGGTAGTGGCATTTCTTTTTGCAGTACTGCATTTTTCTCTTGAACGTCAAAAGAGTGTCAGACAGGTAATTAACAGCTTAACGGAGTTGGGAACTGGAACTTTAGATGGATTGTGCTTTGGGCAATCCACTGACATCCTGACATGCTGACACCAAGACCGACACTAACCGACACTGGTTCTCTGGGTCGGTTAATCAAGGGGCTTTTGTGGTCAGTTTTAATATACATATGTATATACATACATACTATATAAGCATATTTTGGTGGTTATCTTTTAAGGCGCAGCTGGAAATTGATTGATAATTAATTAATATGTCTGCTTTCATTTCTCTTTCACTCTACTTGCAGCCATTCTGCAGCGCTCAACTGTGGATGTGGGACGCATTAAGATACAAAGTGTGGCCACATGTTTGTATCTCTGTATGGATGCCTGTGGCGCAGTCTATGCCTCGGTAAGTAAGCAACCCTATAAGCTAAAATTTCATATCTATAAGTTAAAGCCTAGAATCCATCTATACCATTTGCACGTGCTAACATTTGTTGCACTTTTTCACATACTACTATTGTAGTTCTTTCAATTTCAATTATGTGGCATTATCATTTACTGGAGCGGCAAATTTCGATTGTTCCCATAACAAAAGCAATGAGTCAAACACATATATAGAAAATAAAACAAACAAAAGGCCGTTAAATGATTGAGGTGCACCAAGACAAATTCCAAAACGCACTGCAATAAATAACAAAATTAAGTGCGTAAAGTGAAGTGAACAAAAACAAAAGCAAGCACAACAAACAAAAAGATCCGATTATCCTTGGGACAAGAACCCTTGTCCCTTTTTGCCGTACGTTTCGGTTTCGGTTTATGGACCATCAAGTGCCAAGTGAGAACGGTCGCAAGTCCTGTCGATAATGAATGTGACACTTTCTTTGCCGCAACTGCTCGAGTCCCCGTGGCATCCTCAGGATCATTGGCGCCTAGGCTGTGCCGCATTTCACTGCTTGGTTGCGCCTCAGCGGCTTTGTGGCATTAGGTCCCTCTATTCTGCTCTGCGCTGCTTTGCTCTGCTGGGTGGCTGCTTGTTGCCTGTCGGAGCACTTTCACCTTTTCCGAAATAGACGCATGTGTGCCAATTCTGTCAGACCAAAGCGAGTGCATCCAACAGATACATTTACACTAGCCGATGCAAATGCAAATAGAGATAGTTTTGCACTTTCTGCCGCTGTTGATGGATGCGCTTCAACAGCGGCAAGTTTGTAGCCCTTTGAAGGCGCCGCAATGCGCATTTCAGGCATTTCTTAAACTTGGTCAAGTGGGCGTATTTTCTCTTTGCTTTTTTGTTTATTTTTGCGACCATCGATCTTCGACCAAGACAGCACAAGACTGCGAGTATAAATTTCAAAGAACTGTCTAGATGAAATTAAGAAACTTACAGCATAGGCATTGAATACTCTCTATGCTCTAATGGTACTCGAGGCAACGGAAATGGTAGTAATAATTCTTATATTTTCCGCTTCGTTATTCGTTTCCAAGGGTTATTATTTCGTTTATAGTATATAATTTAATATATTTTGTTTTTAAAGTCTTAAATAAATTTTAATAAAATAAAATAAAATTATTAATGTTCTTAGATTTATAATATTTTTTCTTAAAATATACACCAAAAGTTGTGATTTAAATTTAGTTAAATTAATACAAAGATTGCTTATTTAAACTATTTGCATTTAAAAATAAAAAAAACTATTGGTAACAATTTTAATATAACTTAATAGTGCTTTAAAAGTGTTTTGTTACATTATTTTTCTAATACTTAAAGGCTCATGAAAGACTTAATTAGCAACAATATACCCTCTGGAATGGTATAATAAAGAACAATTCTCGAAAGACTACGAAATAAAAATTAAGAAGTTTTTTGTAAAGAAATATTGCTTGAAATACAATAATAATAAAATTGGTTAAAAAATTTAGCAAAGCAAAATTAATTTAATCAAGGCAACAAACGATTCTATAAATTTTACTGTGTTTATATATTTGATTCTATGTTTGAATACAAAATGTTTAGTTCAAAAATATAATAAAATGCATATTCAAAATGATTACAAAGAATTTTTAACAAAAAATAGTACATTTCAAGTTTGGTTTATAAATCGATATCAAATAGTAAGCATACAAATAAAATTCCAATTAAACAAATTATAATTGATTTGGCAACAAATAATTAGTTAAATTAAAACAAATAGTATTTTGTATTGTAAAGATTGTTAACAAATTTGTTAAATTTAAGTAAAATTTCAAATACAATTTTATATATTTATATTGTATACAAGCACAAAACAATTAGCAAATAATTTGGCAGCATATTAAGCCCCAAAATACTATAAATCGTTTAAGAGCTGAATGGATTTGTATTTCGGTTTGCCTCCGTCTTTTCTCCGCTTTCTCCGCCGTTCTAAAATAGATTTTGCTGCACTTGTGATCTATATAATTTTAGTTTTTAATCGTTTTTACATTTTGCTGTCTGCCAAAATGGCAAAATGTGAAACACGTTGCGATCTTGTGACCGCTGAGCAGCTGATTTGATTTGATAAACTGCCTAATATGGGGAATTGGCTAATTGAAATGCCAAAACGTTTGCCAATTCATAAATTTTTCGTTTAGTTTGAGAGCCGATCGCGTGGTCTGAGTCACGTTTGCCGTCTGGTCGAATGGTGTTTGGCCAATTAAAATGTCATAGCCATAAGTAGTATATAAATGTGATTATTAATTTGCATAATTTGCTCTGTGGTTGGTTGTATTTTTGAGTAAAACCAAAAAAAGAGGTAAAGAAAGTTGTCTGAAGGAAAAAAGGTAGACCGCCCGCAGAGCAGCTAGTGATCAATTAATGCCCAGTCATGGCTATGGCCAATGAATATGTTGCATCATTATCATTGTTATTGTCCTGTTCAGTTGATAAAGCCTCCCCCCTCCCCATACCAGTAAAGAATGTGGAACGCGTCACAGAGACGCTCAGCTCGGTATTCTAAGTGATTCCGTTTGCATTTGTTGGTGTAGGTGTCTGTTTATCTGGCCTAAACGTTGACCCTTTCCACCTGGCGCCAGGTTGATAAGAAGTCAGACCTTTGAGCTAATGGCATTTGATAGCTAGATGCATTTACAGCAATCTTGCTACAACTTCATTTTCCCCTTTGGCGCACTGACGCACTGCAATTTTCACTTCTCAACTAAAAATAGCGGAAAATGCTAAGAAAATCATAAAAGAAGCAGACACGTCGAGACACGACTCCGTGCCACATTGTGTTGTCACATATGTCAAAAATTTGTCTGCCCTCGAGAGCAAAGATCTGCTGCACTTTGAAATGGCGTCAACATTTTAACCATATTTTGCCGTCTGCCCACTTTTCCCCTCTTTTTGCTTATTTTTCTCTGATTTTGGCCATTTAATGGCTCATTGCATATCAAATTGGTGTAGCTGCAGTCGGCGCGCCATTTGGCTGATTAATTTCTAAATTTAATCAACGACATTTCCACATGGAAGTCGAGTTCGCAGTTCGCTTTGACACTGTCACATTGTCAGGGTAAACAATTTTAATTGCCTGACAAGCGAATTAATTCAATGTTGTTAATTGAATTTGATCTGATGATCGCAAACAAAGCGATGCGTCCAATCTAAAGGCCAGACACATGTACATATGTATGTATGTATATCAAGCAGATATCGCATACAAATCCTTTGTAGCTGCTCATTTGCATTACATACATAGCATACATTTCTACCTAGACCGAAAGACCAAAGACTCGACAGAGACTTGCGCCTTCTTGTTTGTTGTCCTTTTGTGTGGCTGTCATCTGGCATTCATAAAGTAGGCTACTTTATGGTCTGAGTCCAGGGGTCAAGAGACAGGAGGGACCAGGGTGCCGGCGTCTATCGATCGCAACGCCGATACGAAGCACATCCTGTGATAATGAGCACATTTATCTAACAGATTTCCAGCTCTTTTTTTTGTGAGATGAAAAACGTAAACCGACGATTGCCAATCCAAGCAACTGTAGGTAGCCAAAAGTATTTAGTTTTTTTTTTCGGTGGAACCCTCTTAACTTGAGAATTCCTGCTTGCTAAAGTCGTTTTTGTTATGCATATGAGGAAACATCAATGCAGCCCTCGGAATGTTTATCATCTACATGATTTGGTCATTGAATACTTTATATGGGCTAATAATGTATCTGAGAATTACCTAAAACAGCGTGTGGCTTTTATTTCAAATCACTGATAAACAATACTTTATCAAGTATATAATTTTTTTAAAAATTAATAAACCATAGATATATTATAGAATAAACAACTTTTAGCATCGCATTCTAAGGTTTATTATAAACTTAACTAATTTTCTTAACCATTTCATTTTGGGAAGAACTGAAATGTGTCCGTTGAAGAACCTGAGGGAATTCTGTTGAAATTTTACAATAATAAAATAAAGCTATTAATGTTTGCAGACCTACTATAATACATAATATTTGAAAGTTTATGTAATAAAGATTTAATATTTTATAATATAACGATGTACAATATATTATGTTAACTCTAACTGTTAATGCTATTTTAGACCACTTTAACATTTTATTGACTTTCTTATAGCCAAATAATTTAATTATAGTTTTGAACTGTTACAGAAAGACTTCACCGACGACTGTGTCTTCAACGAGAACATGGAGCTGCATAATTACAACACCTACACCTCCACATACAACTCGAATGCGAGGCGGATTCTCTATTTGGCACTGAATGCCCATGGCAAGCCGCGTCGCACCAATATTCCGGCCTCGAGGCCATTGGGTAAACTATCCGCATACGCGAATGCGATCACTGAGACGGTGCCGCAGCAGCGTGTGGATCAGCTGATAGCCAAGAACTTTGGGGCCAATCGCGTGAAGCATGGCGTACGTCAACTCTGTGATACCGGCAAGCCGTTGATCGACCTCATCGATGCGGCACACTTTAAGGCGCGCCCCAAGTGCAGTGACACTCACAAAAAGAGCAGTGGTAGCAGTAGCAGTAGCAGTAGTAGTAACAGTAATAGTGGTAGTAATAGTAGTAGCAATAGTAGCAGTAACGTTCCTGTGCCTGCGGCCATCGCCAGCAGCCTGACTAGTATTAGTAGTAACCGTAGTCAAAGCGTCAGCGGCCATATTAGCAGTAACAGTAACAGTAACAGTAACATTAGCAGTAACAGTAACAGTAACATTAGCAGTAACCATCAACAGCAGCAGCAGTCACACAAACCGCATCGCAAGAAATCGCGCTTCTGTCGGCCACACGAGAACGAAATGACCGACAATTGTCAGCTGGGTCCCAAGGCGCGGCGTTGCAAGAAGCAGCAGGAGTTGGCGGCCCAAAAGGGTGAACCCATACCGGACTGCATGCGAAAGGCCAAAAGAGGCGGCATGGTTGGCAGTAGGCGTCATGGCGGTGCCGTAGGAGTGGCAGGTGTTGCCAAGGGTGCAATGCAGAAGCCAAGAGGTCCGGGTGGTGGCAAGAAGAAACAACAGCAGCAGCCAAAAGGGGGCAAGCAAAGGCCCAATGCAATGGTTGGCAAGAAACAGCGTGGCAACAACAACAGCAACGGCAAACGCAATGGCCCAAAGAGGCAGCAACAGCAGCATTTACACGACCACAACCCTGGCAGAATGGCATCAACAACAACTACCACAATGGCCAGCAGTCTGGCAACGCCAGGTGATAATGTCTGGGAGAGCAGCTCACCAATGCCAGCCCTGGCGCTCAGCGAGACGAGCGATCGGGTGGAGCGCAACGTCCATATGCCCATGACAAGCGAGGAGGATCTGGAGGATGATCCAGAGGAGGGTGCTGATGGGGAGTCGGAGCACGATGCTGATTCTCAGGATGATTTCAGCAGTTTCGAGGACTCACGCAGCGGTGCCGACGATTCCCACTACTACGATCAGTCTGATTTGTGAGTTTGCCCAAAACTATCCTATTCTAAAACTAAAACTATCTACTATTCGATTGTATTTTCTTCTTCTCTTTTTCAAAATTACTTACAATTATTACAATTATTTTTTTATTGTATTGGAAAATGATTTATCTAATTGGCATTAACTTTCTACATTACATTTTCGCACATTTTGTACTGTTGCAAAATTATTGACATCTAATTTTTTTTATATTTTTGGTTGTTGTGTTTATTTCATTAATACGTATTCATTCAAAAATATTTCAAAAACTTTTTATTTTTATTTTTTTTTTTGGTATTAAAATTGTATTTTTTTTTGGTATTTAAAGACGTACAAAGTGTGTAAACTTGAAAAATTGTTGAAATTAATTTATCTCAGTGAATTTTTTCAAGCATTTAAATGAACATTCTAAAATCTATGGGCCGCAATTTGTAAACTTATGTCTAAGCAGATCAGGAAGATTTTGTAAAAAGTTTGGCTTGAGTATGCGACATTGTAATTTGCAAGTTTCAAACCACACACACACATGCTTCATGCATCATGTTGCACATCACATCATACACAGACACGTACACCCACACAACATGTACATGCTCATATATTTATTTAAACCTTATGTACTATACCAACGACTGTGGTTCAAAAAAGTATTTTTGATGCAGCGCACAAGTCGATAACTATCGATATACATATCGATTCAATGCGTAGCTGCCCTAATCAATGCAAACCCTATAAAAGAAGAACATCATATGTATTACAACGGAGTCTCGAGTATTTTTAAGACTTTTTCATACGACCATCGATTTGTACGTTTCATCAGTTGAATATTATTATAATGCGATCAAATAACTTTCCTAGCCACATATTTAAGTTATCGATAAATTATTTATTTTTTGGTTTAAATACTTGAGTCTCTGCTAAATCCCTAAACTAATAACACGAATAAAATACTCAAAAATACGACCACTCGAAAGCGCCAACAAAAAAGAAAACTTGCAAATCAAATAATATGAATCAAATATGTTTTCCCCAAAAGAAAAGAAGAGTCTATATAACTACTATACTACTTCTCATGTGAAAGAAGTGACAATTTCGAATAGTTCGCATGCAACATTTGTTATGTAAATATGTATTTATGCTTAAGAATCGAAAAGAATTCAAAAGATTTATATGATTGTATATGAAATTGTATGTTTACTGTATTGTCAAAGTCGAACCTCGCTGCCTCTCAGTGCGTAGTTTAAGCTGCAAACCAATTTTTAATTCAAATGTTTTTCAACAGAAGCCATAATCGCAAAAATTGAAGCCAACGACAAACGATATAAATTAAAATATATAAATGCACACTGACACTAACCATATACATAATATGTATTGTATGGTTAGTGACACTGAAGAGAAAACTCACAAATCAAAAATTGTATTTTTATTTACACTATAGACTAACAAATAACTTTATGTAATTTATACAAAACGAAATGTGTGTGAAATTATTTGATATAAACTTAATTTAGATTATTTATTTATTATACATATATATAAACTGTATACTGTTATAATATACATATACTTATTTATAAACTCGCATTATAAGTTGTAGACTAACCACATATAATTATAATTTTATTCTACAAATACGACGAAAATCAGCATGAAAAGTAAAATATTAAAACTAAAAAATAAATAATAATTTGCAAAAAATTAAATACATAAACTTTGTTTTTTGCAACTGAGTGGAAAATCTTAATTTGTGGTAAGGAAAAATAGTATTTATCGTAGTTGAACCATTGTAGTTGGTTATATTTTTTATTTAATTCTTTATTTCTTGCATGGTTATTAAAATTGGCAATTACAAAATTTACAAAAATTTACAAAAATGCAAACAACGATATTTGATTATTAAATTTGTTTTTTATGGCATGGTTTCCCGGAATGCAACAAAATTGTAAATGTTTAAACCTAATTGCAATTACCCTAAGAACTATTTCGTATTTCCTAATTGTAATCTGTGCATTTTCAGCCTCATATTGTTGATAATCCAGCTGTTGAGTATTCTCTGGATACAGCGAAGCATCGCCCGGTGAGCACAGTATACAAATGGACCACCACCGATCCGCACAAGCTATAGTTCCTGATCTACTAGCGTTAAGTTTTATAATTGTACATAATTAGAAATTTACATTGACTATAGATTTTAGAAATAATAGCTCCAACCTACATTGTTTAGATTAAAAATAAAATGTTCGATTATTTAAGACTGATGACCATTAAAGAAGAAGAAGGGAAAATGAAAATGCAAATAAATTATACTATGCTTAAAACATTCGAAAAATATTAATGACTGCTTACTTATTTTTCGGTTCTATATCAATGGTTTCTTAAACGATCTTTAGGCACTTATGTATATATAATTTATTCCATGCCTGAACCACTTAATTTGCTAAAAATTTATGCGATTTGTTTTCGTGGCTGCCCTAGTAAATCTCTCGACACCCCAAAGAGCGACGACGACGCTTTGTATAAACAACATTAACGGGGCGGTGGGCGTTCTATTTGTTGTTCTTTCTTTGTTGATCTTTCCTTTGGAGACCCTGTTCTTAAAATATAATGTGAAAGTGATCGGGAGAATCGATAAACAGCTAAACTACACAAGAGCTAGAACCTCCAAATTTGGTATATAGATTCGTCTAGCTTGCACGCAGTTCAAGTTTTGTTAATTACATTCAAACACATCCTTAATATACCAAAAGGATTTTCTAAGAAATATCAATAGTGTTTTCAATATTAATTTCATTGAGCGCTTTCAAATAGATACAGAGTCTTTTGCAGTCGACTCACTTAACTAAAACCTTTCCCATTAGTTTCCTTTGTCTAATCAAGTGCTTAAGAACTTTCCAATTATTGCTTTGCCGAGCATTATAATGCGCTTTTTGCTGCCTCGCCATGTTTGTTATTATTGTCTGATTTATCAGAGTGGCATATATACACATATGTTATGTACACATAAATTTGGCGCCCAATCATTTTGTTGACCACATAATTTAAAGATTAGAATAAAAAGCTTGGGCTTAATCAGTTTCATTATCAGCAACACACCCCCTATTCACCTTCCAATGACAACAGACAAACATCTTTCAGCGGGAATCACGCTAGCACGTGCTGCAAACGTTCAGATCATGTGGTGTTTACTTATGTGTATAACGTATACGTAGAGTGTGCCTTAGAGACAACTAATACTAAAATAAATAACAATATGAGCTACAATTATGACAGTCTAGTGAGTGGGAAACAGTTTTGAGAACGCCCCAAAACAAAATTCGCTCAGCTGAGCGAGAACATGGGAGAACTCTGCACCCGGGACCCAGACCCAGTTCCATGTGTGAGACAAGTCACGTAGGCCTTGACGGCAATCGTTGCTGCTGCTGTTTTTGCTGTTTGCTGCTGCTCACTCAAGTTCCCACATTCGCATTCATTCATTCATACAACACTGCTGAAATTTTCGCATGAATAGACGAAATACGAGGCAAAAGCCAAACCAAACAGCAGCCAGACAAAAGCTCTGCAGCCACTTGGCAACAAACAAGCAATTGAATTGAACTTTCGATGGAGAGGCGTATGCTCGCTCGATCGCACCAGAGACAGACAGACAGAGGGAGGGAGAGGGAGCGAGCTTGAGTTGAAAGTACTTAACTGCTAGCTACCCTGCAATTACTACAAGTAGTAACTCTCTTTGTGGATTTGTTAAATACGCACAAACAAACTCTGAACACTAACTGACTTTTAAACTTAAAGGTCATAATTTTTATTTTGCATAAATTTCGCACATTTTAAACTCCCCTTTTTTGGTTTAGTTCGCTATGCGCAGAGGGTATATGCAAAAGTCCAATTCAGCATAAAACTAACAGTATGTATGTATGTACATATGTACGTACAGGCAAATAAAACATTGTGACGTACTGAGTTTCATTGCTTTACGGCACGCGCACTTCCAGTTCGTCGGAAATTTTGTTTACGCTTATCAGCGAATTTGATGATCATAATGAAGGCGCTTGATCTCTCCCACACTCTGTCCAATGCTCTCTTATTTCCTCACGCTCTCTCTCTCTCTTTCTTTGTTGCTCTTAGTATTTCGTTGTTATCAGTGTTTTTTAATTGTGAGCGTTGATTAGTGACAAGTGGAAGACCAAAAAAGAGAATCACCCGGTTTTTGTTTTTGTTTACCTTTCACTTTTGCCGTAATCGCGTCAGCTGATCGTCGGAAACTCAGTGCTAAATTATTTTCTAATTGGAATATTGCCAAGAAGCTCAATAGGCTTTTGTCTGGTGTGTGGTAAATGAATATTTGTTATGGTTCGTAGATTCATAGATAGATCTGATTTGTAACGGTCTTAATCACATACAGATTGTTGGAGTTGCGTGACGACCTTTGATTAGATAACTGTTAGGTGATCCCTACTATTTGATACCAAATTAGTTACAGTTGAAATCAAGCGAACTTCCACATCGGAAGCCTTTTTCTATGCTAATTTAGTGGCTAGATTTCGTTTTAAAACATGGCATTAAAAACTTATCTTAAGTTTTTAAATGAAAGATACATTTTAAGTTTGAATAAATGTTATAATTTAAATTTATTAATTAGTTTTAGTAGTTTTTAGAAGATCACCGTATTTGTATTTAAATCAGTCAACGTCTGCAATCTATTATTGTTGTTTATGATTTCTATTTTTATTTTGCATTTGCTCATTATTGTATTGCACACACATTTTTAGCCACATTATAGAAACATTTGATTTTAGCTGTCTACGTGACGTTGACCCCGTGCATATTGAATCACGAGCGATACGTAAGCAATACGCTTTAATTGCAAAAACACCTACGGTTATAGCCCCGATCAGCAGCTGTTTGACTGCAGTTTTATAAATGCCAGTGTCAATGCTGTTGCCAATGGGGGAACTTGATGGAAAGTGAACCACACAATGTCACTTAGTAACTACCGAATAGTGAGATAACAGTTTTTAGCTACTGGTATTTTTCAATATTGTAATATATGTAATTGTATGTAATACATATAATATTACTTGTGGTAATTGAATGTCAAAGTGACAAAATTCCAGTTATATTTAATTAAAGAGATTTCCATTAACGCAACATGACGGAAATGTCAGCAGTTTTCACAATATTCGAGAGCACCCCGAGAACACACACACTCTCTCCCTTCTCAGTTGCATTTCTAGTTCATGGCCTGCATTTGCGTAAATATATGATGAATATGCTTAATTGGATTAGCTGTGACGACTTTCTGTTCGGGCTCCAATTATTCTTCCTGGTTTGACCAATGAGTGCACAGCCGGCAAGAAACAAGCTAATCCAGAAGCTCAAAACTAGATTGCATAACATACGAGAACAGTGTTGTGGCAGGGGAAGCGTGTGAAAGTTACACTGAAATAGAGTTACAACTTTGCCAGCATTATTTGTATCTTGACTAAATAATTGGACAGCTGCAGTGCACAAGTGGCACAATCTCTCAGACAGCATGTCAGTCAAAAGTTATTCAACTATTTATAAAAAATTAAGAAAATGTAAAATAGAAAAAAAAACCTCTGGAGATGCGGGGCATCGATCCCCGTACCTCTCACATGCTAAGCGAGCGCTCTACCATCTGAGCTACATCCCCTTGTGAGTATGTTGCATCTTAGCCACAACTTAAGTAGTTTTCCACTATTCAGCGTACAAACCCTCACGAACATTGCAGAAAGCTTTCAGTGCTTAAGCTTTTTTCTAAGCTTATAATGCCTGCTAACAAAATATTGTATATTGAAAAAAAAAACCTATGCAAAGATAGATGAAAAAAAAAGTTTATAAATTTAAAAAGAATGAAAATCTTAAAAAATCAAAAGAATTGTTCCCGCCCGGGTTCGAACCGGGGACCTTGTGCGTGTGAAGCACACGTGATAACCACTACACTACGGAAACCTATATAACAGGACTAACAAAACGACATGGACTTTCAGCAGCAAATTTTAGCCAAAAGGAGAGAAAATGTTTGACTGTTGGGCGGACGGCTGAAAAATGTGTGCATTGTTTTTCCTGTTACATGTATAAAGTGTACAAAGATACCTCCCAATTAAATTAATTTCAATGTTACATCCATCAACGAAATCCATAAAAGTTTAATACCACTTTTCTGGAGTTTCAATGGATTCAATAGAACATTGCGCTTCCGCTATGGGTGGCATGCGTTGAGAGAGAGCTCGGTACAATAAAAGACATACTACATACACAC
Source organism: Drosophila tripunctata (assembly GCA_035047385.1). Classification (NCBI taxonomy): domain Eukaryota; kingdom Metazoa; phylum Arthropoda; class Insecta; order Diptera; family Drosophilidae; genus Drosophila; species Drosophila tripunctata. Next base: position 3,749,042 of record JAWNPS010000334.1, read on the forward strand.
ATACAAAGGTCAATAAATGAGAATCATAAAAGTGTCAGGATTGGAGAGTCATGCAGGGGCTGACATTGGCAGGTCGTTAAACAGTTGAAATCGGTGCGTGCGAGGGTTGAATGTTTATAAATATAACACACCTTAATGATCGTAAAACAAGACTCATTAAAAGCATATAAAATATGCATGCCTGCATATGCAAGCATTTTTGTTCTGATGCTGCAACTTTTAGTTTGCGTGTAACTGGTCTCCTCACGCACGAACTTGATTATTAGCCATGCAAAATATTTACATGTGTTTGCAGTGTTTAACTTGGCATCACTCACTTACGCACAAAAAAAAAAAACATAAAAATAAAAAAGAAGACTTGTTTCCGCCCGGGTTCGAACCGGGGACCTTGTGCGTGTGAAGCACACGTGATAACCGCTACACTACGGAAACACCTGACGGTTTGGCGGCATAAAATCCAAGTCGAAACTTGCCGCGACATTGCATACGTACGTACAAAGATATCGAAAACGATTCACTTTTCTTGGCTGCAATTAATCAGTGTTTAATTTGCATATTTCCCAAATAGGAAAATTAATGACAACGTTAATAGACGCAAGCTTTATTTATGGGCATTGCGATAAGCGAGTAAAAGTGTTTGTGTTAGCCAAGACGTACAGACATTCAGACAGTCAGACAGCCAGGCAGAAAGGCAGACAAACAGGCAGGCAGGCAGGCAGGCGGCAGCTAAGAGCATTAGTTCTTGAGGTCTTTGAACTTGAACTAGTAAAAACATTGCAGATGAGTGCAACACGCATGTGTTGCATTTTAATGTGGCTGCAACAAGTATTTTATTAGTTGTTTAATTACAGCTTGTTCACATATATTAGCAAGTAAACTCTTTGCAAACGAAACTGCTGGTGGCAATACATTTGGAGTTGTAATTAATTATTTATATTAAAAGTATAAAAGAAATTAATAAATACTTGTGCACTAATAAAAAATTTAGATACTTAAAACTATGATTTTTGGTCAAAAAAGTAGTTAAAAATTTTTTTAATATTTTGGTTTAAAATATTAGTTAAGAAAAAAGATATATTCTAAAGACCATACATTTTTAAATACAAATATTTATATTTTTACTATAAGATAAATTTGTTCGTAATTATAGAAAAACATGATTTTAAAATTTAAGTTTTATGTTGTTAAAACATAAAATAAATATCAATTTACAAATATAAAAACAGTTTTAAACCATAGATCTGCTATTAAGAACTTTAAATTTTTAAGATTAAGATTCTTAAATTTACCATTTTTATCTTAAAATAAACCTAATATAAAAGAACAATTTTTAAAATGTGAATTATTGATTTTAGAACATGTTTCTATTGAATATCCTATGCTCTTTCATTTGTACGGTAAGTGAAAGTGACTCAGTTTAATAGAATTTAGACAGAGTGTTATGCAAATGCTAAAATTGTAGTTTATACTTTTATAGCGCCATTGGCCCATTAAGCAATGGCTGATAGCCGACTTCGGCAATAGCTTATCAGTTTTTGCATAAGGCTCACACAAATTCCAGAGCAGACAGCAGAGGAGAAGAGAAAAGGAAGGCAGAAAGAGTAAAGGTAAAGGTAAAAAGGTAAAATAAGCAATTAGTAAGTATTTTTAGCCAAATGCGATTGTAAATTGCGTGCACGACGGCGCTTGATAAGGTGCAATCATTTGGCATTTGGCACTGAAAGTTCTTGGCTAGAAATGGACACCCACAATGAATTGGCCACACTGGCGATACAATTGACAAGAGAACATGGAAAACTAATTTACATGTGTGTCGCAGGCTTAAAACAAGAGATGCAACAGGAAGGCATGGCATTTGTTTTGCAATGAAAGTTGGGCATCATGTTTATTTGGATGAGACCTTGACCCGGGTGCTGGTACAATCGATGCAACAGTGCAACGGTAATATGAAACCGCTAAAATACATTATAAGAGGCAACTTGTGGCTAACAACATTTTGCTCTTAACAAGTTTGTTGTTTTTTTCTCTCTCTCTCTCTCTCTCTGCTGCTGGGAGCGACGTGTTAAGAATTGTCTCTATCGCAGCATCAGCGATATGAGCAACAAGTTAGCCGGTTTCATCTTGGCCATAAGCCATAAGGCATTCGCATATCACTTGTCCACAGTTATTATTGACCAAGTTATGCTACAGCAATGTGTCATGTTGGCCCGCTGGCCATACACACATGTAAGCGGCCCAAACATGTTGCCAACGTTAACACAGCTGCCTCTTTCCGTACGTTTTTTCACACCTCCCACAACAGAGGCGCTGGAAAATTCTCACTCGCTCTCCTGCTGCAGGCGCCAGTCGAACCAAAACAGCTGGCCAAACCAGACATCTTCCCATTCCTGTCTCCTGGCCCTATCTTCTGTCTCCTGGTTTTCTGTGCTGTTGCCTATCAGCAATCCAATCGATCTTCATTGTCTCCGTCCCGCTCTCGCTTGAGCGCTCTCTCTTTCTTTGGTGTCTTCTAGCATCTTCATCTTTATTAATCGCTACATTTATTTGATTATCTCGGGGTGGACGAAGTCGAAGTCGTAGTCCCAAGACTCTAGAGACTTTCGAGACTCGCTGCTGCGATGAGATTTATGCTCCGACCGCATTATTTACGCGCTAATCATGCAACACTTTTCATTTTGACACGTTCGTTCGGCTCTGATAAAAGCACCGCCAGCGGTACGAAGTAATTATGTAAATTTTTCACTCTTTTTCTCTTGTTTATTCCTTGCCATTGACCATGTGGATTGTTGCCGGGGGTTGCATTTTATGATCTATGCTGGCCGATTCGTGCTTAGAAATGAACACAAATTGATAAAAGCAGCAAACAACGGCAGCAGCAGCAACAGGAACAGCAGCCGCTCGATCAACGACTTTTCGACTCTATTTTTATGGAGAGAAGCGATCGATTGAGTGGGAAACACGTCGCTAACATAAATTAAATCAACCCGGTACTTAAACCCGTTGTTCCCACTCCCAATTCAAATTCAAAATACCATACCCTTGCTCTCATTTGTGGCAGGCTAAAGGATCCCTAACCGATCCGACCCATCGATCGATCGATCGCTCGACCAGCTGAAATTCCAGTGAAAATGCTGTGGCCTCTTCTGCTGCTGATGCCTTTACTCAGCGTGTGTTTTGACACCAAACATCCGCTCAAAGCCACAGTCGCATTAGTCGCAATTGTATCAAGGGGTTACATGCATATCATATGTATACTTCTAGGGGGTGTAGCGGGGTGCGAAAGGGTGTGCTGTAACCAGACGTTGATCTTGTTAGCAATTGCCGCTCATGCGCATGACTGCAATTTAAGCGCCATAAATTGTGTTCTCGGCGTTGTAACGCTGCTCCCATGTCGATGGCAATATGTCAAATGTTTGAAAGGGTATTGTGGGGCATATGTGCACATATAAAAAACTTTTATGAAGTAAATATATTTTTTCCTTAAGTTTAGTTAATTTTTATACCATTTGTAAGAGTTTTGTACATTGTATAACAACTATACGGCTGGTGGCGATTTCAGCGCAAATAGCAATTGAAATATGAACCGAAAAAATATAAATTATTAAAAAACATTAATAATTTTGTACTTTTATGAAGAACATATATTTTTGCTATAAGTTTAGTTAATTTTTAAACCATTTGCGTCAATTCAATATAATAAAATAACATTTAAGTGAGAGTTTTATCTATACCAAAACAACTTGAAGTCTGGTGGCGATTTGTATTAATTCATAATAATTCAAATAACATTTAAGTGTGAAAACTTCGTTGCCATAAGGCCACTCTTACCATTGTTTAAAACAAAACAGGCAAACAGTGTTTGTGAGAAAAACTAGCAGAAAAATAATTATAAGTCGTATAGCTTTCGCCAACGACCATACCACGCTGAATACATCGGTTCTCGTCCGATCACCGAAATTAAGCAGCGTCGGGCGCGGTTAGTACTTAGATGGGGGACCGCTTGGGAACACCGCGTGTTGTTGGCATAGGGCCACCCTATTTTTTACATTTTTCCCTATGGCTTTTGCAAATATGCATTGTTTTCTACTACGATCATATCATTAAATTATTTATTTAGATTATATTTTAGTTCGACGTTACTATTTACATATATATGTATGTATGTATTTACTTAAAAACATTTCATGAGTACATAATAAGTTAAAGAACATTCTGTGTCCTTTAAACGAAATTTAAATGACCGATCCATTGATACCAAATGATTTTAATGAAGTATGTTTAAATTATGAGTATAATTTATTATAATTATTGACAAAATATTTATGCCGGACAGTTTTAAAATTATATATTGCAAGGTTAAATATAATTTAATTTATAGTATTGAGCAATCCGAGTTTAGTCTAAAACAACATTCCTTTTTACTTCTTTAAAGAAAATAATTAAATCATGATAAACAAGTTTTTAAGTCAGAAATACAATTTAAAATTATGTTTTTATTTATGCTGAAATACTTATTTGATTCACGTTTGTCCAGTTTGCAATGATAAAGGTATAATGAAAGAAAAAACTATTTGAATACAAAATCTTTAACATTTTTGTTCAGCTTTGCAGTGCCGGTCTTAAAAAGGGTCGAAAAATAAAGTCGTGGCCCAATTGACGAGAAAAAATCCAATATTATAGTAAAATTTTAGTAACATTTGAAAAAATTAAGCTTCAAGCTTTATTTTAAGACTTGATGTCTCGACAAATCGCCTAAGTGCTCTGGATAAATTACTCTATTTAATGACTACAATTGACAAAATGGAAATACTTGTACACAACTAAAATAAACTTTTTATGGAATTTTGTATTATTGCTTAATGGTTTTAATTACACTGCTTATTTGAACTCTAGAAAAATCTATAAAATAGTTTAACATATTTTAAATTAGTTTTTAGTTTTTAATTATAATTTATATTAATTTGTATTGATTTTTATCAATTTTTATTAATTTTTATTAATAAATAATGAATTCACTTACTCCCAAATTTTCATCGTTTGAATTTAAAACCTTGCTTAGGATCTTTGCTATAATTGTATTATTTGGATGGCTTTAATTATCTTCGCTTAAATACATCACTTATATCTTTTGCTAAAATATAAACTATTTTTTTTATAATATTTAAATAAGATACTTAAAGTTAACATACCATTAAAACGCCTTTCCAATGCCCTCAAATAACTGCTCCAATCGGCATAAACATAAATATTCAAGCCAATGATAAGAGTAACATGAAATGATGTAGATCTAAGACATTTATTGCACTGCTCTAGAATTTTGTTGTAAATATTTGCCATTATATATTATAAAATTTAATGACATAAGAAACTAGAAAAACTAAGTTCCATAGAATATATGTAGCAACAAATATAGAGTATTTTAAAGTCAATTTGTTGTTGTGCTTGTCTGGCCTGCACTTTCTATAATGAGACGCTGCATTAGATGACTTAATAGGATTTTTCTGCATGGTTTAGGTTTAGTCTGGCAGCTGTTAAGTGGCTTTGAGTGCAGTTGGTTAGGGAAAGGGGTAAGGGGTACATCAGCTGGGCGGGGGGTCTACTGCTTTGACATATGCAAATGTTGAAACTAATTAAACAATCCTTCAAACAACAAAACTGGCAACTCTGGCTGGCATAAATACGTCTTAAGTATTCGTAAATAGCGATAACAACTTTTCTCATTATTTTGTTGTTAATAAATATCATTATTATTTTATTTATTTTATATAACGAAAAGTATTTTCTAGTCAATTAATAATGAGTGTACGCCTGACAGACTGGTCGACAGTGGTTAATGAATTAATCAGTTTGCTTGCAAATATACATAGATCGCAGATCTGTTAGCTGAGATATGCAAACATGAGATACGCGATCAGTGATTTGTGCTCTGAGATCATTCAGAGTAATAAATAAATAATAAAATAAGCATAGCGTTGGCATTAAATTACCCATGGGCACATTATTACTGACAAATGATAATTGGTATTTGCATGACAATTAGAGCTGCTGTCGCGCGCTGATCAAGATCAGATCAAGCCGGGCTTAAGCCACGTTAGCCAACTTTGGCGCCAGGCAGCTTTGAAATGTTGCTCTTGATCTTGCTCCATCCCGAGACTAATGCAATTGGTTACGCCTTGCACTTCCTGCATATTTGATATGCCTGAGTTGATATGCCGCATACCACAATCATCATCATTGAGGGAGGGGAGGAAGGGAAGGCAGGGAGCGAGGGAGGCAGGTAGTTGGGCATGATTAATGACAAATATATCTTAATTCCCCAAAAATATACATATCATATATTTTTGACAAGATCGTATTTCATTGAACTTGACATTGAAAACAGCAACAGCAACAACAACGAATGCTCTTGACTGTCAATCAGTCAGCTTAAGAGATCATTATCAATGCAACGATCCTTGCGATCGTGCTGCATCCCAAAAACACAATCATTTCTTCATTTCATTTCATTTTCAGATCTTAAGTGCCCACAGTTTAGAGTTTATTTTTGGGCATTTCACCCAAGCGTTGCCCATGATTCATTCACTCAACTACTCCGCTGGAGAAGGTCGAAAGACCGAGACCAGGGAAAGGGGTTGATCCAGCAAAAGTATCCAATTGCAATGCTGACAAGATCACGTACAAAGTGCAACTTGGCTTAGCTGTCAATCAAATACATTACATTACAATCGAGTAGTTTTGCTCCCCGTGGACCCTAGCGGGTTATTGAACTGGAATGCGGCTAATAACTAGAGCTAAGTATTTAGATGTCAAACAGAGGGTGGCTAGATCAGTTCATTAGGAATACACTTATTAAAAGAAGTCTTGACATAATTACTTTTTAATTAAAGACAGTTTGTTGCATTTCAAGATAGTATGCTGGGTTGGGTCTTGGGAAGACTAGCTGAAGAAATCTGAAATACAAATTAAGGCCTATGAGCTTTGAATAAGTATTAAAAAGGTTGAAAGATGAGAAATTTTGAAGATATTTATTGGCAAAAGGAACTATTTTATTTTCCAAACAGTTTATAGTTAATAGTAGATTTAGGTCAAATGTGTTCAGAAAAATACAGAAATATATATTTCAATTTCTTTTGTAATCCCTGAAGTATATTCTAATATTTTATTGTAGCGCGATTAGTAAAACTATTTAATTAGTTATTATTTATTAATTTATATTATATTATATGAAACTATCTAAGTACAGAACAAGATAAATTCAATACAAATACGATAAAAATAATAACTTGTAAAATATTTTTATAAATATACAAGAAATTTTAAAACAAAAGTACATTTAATTTTCTCTTTCTTCGGTATAGAGAGTTGTTAGTAAATTAAATAAATATGAAAAAAGTCATGTAAAGCTTAAATTTTTCATTATTTCTTTTGTACTCGTTTAATCTGATAAAAACATAAACATACTGCTCAAGTCACCCTCGCTACGCACATAATATGCTGCCTGCTAATCAGTTCTTTTAGATAAGCGAGCGATAATGCCAACAAACAAAGCTAAAATGAATACTTTTGTTTATCTATGAAAAAAACTTTTGGCTACGTTCCGATTCCGATTCGCTACAAATTCTTCTTTTTGGCCTTCTGTATTTGGCAATAGTAATCATTCAATCAGTTTGTGAATACTGGAATGCGTATGAGTCATCTAGTAATTAAGCGCTATAAATGTCTAAAAGTAGGTACTTAGGTGTAAACTGGGTTATATCCATTGACATGTTCAGGCCATTTTTTGCCCAATGCCTGATCACGTGCCTGTTGGCGCAGGACCTTACCGCTGCCCGTCTTGGGCAGTTCGGGAAGGAAAAAGACACCACAGTGAAGTTGCTTGTGGGTGACCACCAGTCGCTTGGCAACATACTCAACAACATCCATTTCGGTGAGACGACTGCCTGGCATCTTGACAACGGCAGCGGCAGCGGGATCGCCATCCACCTCGTTCCAGAGACCAAAAACGCAGGCCTCAATCACGTCTGGTAGCTCAGCTATTACCTGTTCCAGCTCATAGGGACAGTATTGGGCGCCATGGAAGCGCAACATATCCCGTTTCCGCTCCACAATGTGTAGAAAGTTCTCGTTGTCAAAGTAACCCATGTCTCCGGTGTGGAACCAGCCCTGGTAGTCCTGTATATGCTTCGATTCATTCGGATTGCCATAGTAGCCATTCCACACTTTGCTATTGTGCACCAGAATCTCACCAGTTTCACCGTGTCCCAAACTTCGTCCCGCATCATCCAGAATTTTCACTTTAACGCCCGGCACAATCCGGCCCACCGATGAGGGCTTCGAAACGCCCATGTTTGCCGCCACTCCACCGCACTCGGTCAACGCATAGCCATAAGACATCTGACCATTCAATAGAAAATCCTGCAGCTTGAGCAGATTGGCCACATAGCAATTGCCACCACCAATGCTTATAAATCGCACGCTATTCAGTCTCTTTTGAGAGAGAGTTGGTGCTTTCACTAGCGATGCAACCTGCTGGGGAGCCAGAGTCAACAGTGTGACCTTATACCTCTCGATCACCTGCAGCATATACTCCGGCGTATAGGCGCGATCCGTAATGATACGCGTCGAGCCATGGCAGCAGCTAAACAGCATGTTGAACAAACCCGGTGCCCAGTCTATGGTGCTAAAGGACAGCAACACATCCTGGCCGGTAACAAAACTAAGAAGGAGAACGATATTATTACTAAAATGACTTGCAAAGTATAAGTAATTAAATAGTGATATTAATGAATATTTGTATAAGTATTTGTTTGGATAAATATATCAAGTATTCTATACTTGATTTACGCAAATTGCAAACTAATAAACTTTTCAAATAGTTTTGAGCTGATTTCAGTCTGGTTAAATTTTATGTACGCTGTGAGTGCTTGGGAACAGTGAAATAGATTTCTTTTAACTCACAGAAACTAAATACATAATGATCAGCAATACACTATTTCGATATAGTAATGCCCTCTTATGGATTGTACTATGCAAACTGTTGCCTAAGTTGTAAAGTTATCTCCATAAAACTTGGTAGAACTTCGTCCAATGTGTGCAGGAAGTTGATAAAAAATCTTACAAATCTAAATACTATTTATATAGGAATTGGCGGGGGCTTAACGTAATGAGAAAGGTCAACCAAATTCACTTAATATAAACTTACTACTAATCTTTACATATCAACAAAATTTGATTAAAATCATATTACTATAGCAAACTATATGATTAAACCTCTCACAAAATGTATAGATAGAAAATACTGAGTACAAAAACCTTCCTTTCTTTTAATAGAAGAATCGCAATCAAACGCACGCTATTTACATTCTTTTCGTCAGAATCGACATACTATTTTATATATTTAAACTAGTAATGAACAGCTGAATACTGTTGATATTATTCTAGAAGTTTGGTTTCAAATTTATGACAAAAGATGCTCTAATAATTCTTTCTTGTTTTTCAAATAAGTTCAAATTAAGAAAAATGTAGTGTGTTATTCTGGTAAAACCAATAGATTTAACGACTGAAATAGACTGAAATAGAAACTCTTCCAACATAAGCAGCTCTACTACTATTTGATCACCAGCTACTACTAATTTCCACAGTCCTTTTGTTAATATCTTACCCGAAATCAAAGAGACAGGCGGAGTTCGAGATGCACACCGCCTTGGGCAGACCCGTGGTGCCGGAGGTGCAGAGTATGGCAACAGTTTGATCACCGCCCAGCAACAGAGGTTGTGGTCTGCAAAGTATTGAATTAATCAATTGAACCAAGTCATCTAAACCCTCTACATACACATAGTATAGCTCACTTTTGGTGGGCTCTAAAAGGTCCTCGATGCGCGACAGCTGCAGGCGATGCTCCTTGAGCGTATAAACGGAAGCTTTAAGCATTTTGGCCACAACGCCGAGTCTGTCGTAGACATTGCCATCGCAGAAGATAAGTCTCGGCCGAGTTATGCAGAACAAGTGCTTGAATGTGGCCTCATCGTGCCAGGGGCTGACTGCATGAAACGGTGTGCCATTGAGTAGACAACCGAGCACCAATGGCATCAGATAGGTAGAATTATTACCAGCAATGCCCACCACATCGTCCTGCCTCAATCCGAGGGCCTTTAGGTGCTGGGCAATGCGTATGGCAAAGCTAATTGCCTCCCCATTAGTTAACGCAGTGCCTTCTGTATCGGAGATCTGCAAGCAAACAATTTATAAATTTTTCTGCTTATTTTATCTATGGATTTGTTGGATTTAACCTGACAAAGGCTGGCTGGATGATTGCGCATAAAGGCGAACAGAATTTTGCCAATCGAACAATCGGCGTCAAAGAAATGCGCCGGCCTTGGTCCACTCCATATTTTTGTGTATTTATCAAACTGTGTGGTGGATCCCCCTTCCATCTTGGCACAACTGTGTTACTGATAAGCGTCCGGCGGTTTAAACGGGTCCAAGTGTCGCGCAAGTTGTTCAGCAACTGGCGACTGATGCGTGGCCCACACCTCGGCCATAGCCAGTTCCAGGCTCTTATCAGTTAACCGTTAGTTACCCTTAGTAGCGGTTAGCAAACGTCACCTATCTGGCCAAAAGCTCAATAGATAAGCAACATTACCGATACCGATAAGCTCAACCCAAAGCAGTATTACGATTGTACAGCTGATAGCAAGAACCTTTAATTAAACGATATAATGGCCTTGACTCGGATTTCGGTTCACATCCATCCAAAGTAGTGTAATGTTTTGTTTCTTGCTGAAAAAAACTTATTAACATTAAAGGCATTAAATAAGACCAGTATTGATTTACTTGCTCGCTTTAAATAATTTAAATAAAACGTAAAAACATTTACAACACGACGCATTGCTAGTTGCTATGACAGTTTCAAGCAGTGCATGTAAGCAGTGCACTCAGTGGATTGTATGCCAAGCAGTTCAAAAATGTAGTACTAATTAATGCCGCTAGGTGGATGCATACATCCAATACCCAAACCAACACAGAGGCAACCCTGAGGTCGTAAATAATATCGTAAACGTTAGATCTGCGGGTTTCATGCGAATCAAACACTCGAATCTCCGTGCCAAATATTAATAAGTCAATAAAACATTAATAGTTAAGTGTGTTCTTAACTATATAAATTCGAAAGTTTCCAAATGATGTAGTGATGTCTTTTTGACTTTTAATAATAGAAAACTTATCCACTAACGCTAGGCTTATGTATCGCTTTCAATATCGTTTGCAAAAGTTTTGCTATTGTTCCATTTCTATTTTAGCTAAATAATGAAATACAAAATTAGCAGGAATTTTATTTATTTGGCGCTCTTTACTTTTTACAATTGCACATTTTCATCCTAATTTTCATATATAATTTATAAATTAATTCAAATAAAAATATCAATTTCCATCCTTCAGATCCAGAAAATATGCCTTAGTGGCAACACGATTAGTTTTTCCATTGGCACTACGCTTTATATCAGGGACAATTTTAACACCTCCATGCAAATGTTTGTACTTAGCTTCAATGTGATTTTTGACATAATCCACTACATCCTGAGCCTTTAAATCAGAACCAACTTTCCTAACCACAGCAGCCGCAGCTTCATCTCCATTGATTTGATTCCAGATGCCAAACACACAGACTTCGGCAACGTCTGGCATTTCAGAAATAACCTGTTCAATATCGCTGGGGTAATACATAAGGCCTTGATATTTCAGCATATCTTTTGTGCGATCCACTATATAAAGAAATCCATCATCATCCACATAACCCAAATCTCCGGTGTGAAACCACATGTTAGAGTCCCGAATTTTCTCAGTTTCCTCGGGATTTCCATAGTATCCTGCCCAGTATTGTCCATTGTGAATAGCTACTTCGCCCACTTCGTTTGGTCCTAGTTTCTCACCTTGTTCGTTGAGTATTTTTAATTTGATTCCTTTCAATAATCGGCCTACAGAATTGGGTTTTTCATCAAAGTTCTTGTTATAGGAAACGGCTCCTCCTTCGGTAAAGGCGTAGACCATATGCAGACAGTCGAATAACAGTCGCTTTCTTATACGATTCTGCACTTCAATAGAAGAACGACCTCCGCCGTAAAAGTAATACCGGATGCTATCCAAATTGCTGCTTTCAAACTCCTTACAATTTGCTATCATTGCCATATGCGAGGGTGCTTGGAGCAGCCATGTGGCCTTATACTGTTCAATAACTTGCAAAGTGTGCACTGGATCGAAAGGTTTATCAACTAAAATACGTGTGGTGCCAAAAACAGCAGAAGTCACCGTGGTCAACAGACCTGTCACCCAATCCAGGGTGCTGTGTGTAAACTGCACATCATCGGTTGTCAGATAACTGCCAAATAGAAGTATTTGAGTACTGTAGGAGCTATTTTCAAATTCACATGATATAATGGACTCACTCTCCGGTAAGTAAGATCTTGTGGCTGTTTGAAATAGTCACTGCTTTCGGAGTGCCTGTCGTACCCGAGGAACAGAGTATTGCCAGAGTTTGATCAGTGCCCTTTTCCAGACGATAAGGTTTAAAATCTGGTTCGATGGGAGTAGCAAACACTTCTTCAATACTAGTGGAGTCCTTATGATGATTTCGTGTGGTGATAATCGTAACATTTAGATTTGCAGTTGCTGATTTTACTTTATCGAATTCTTCGCCATCACAGAATATCAAACGGGGTTTTGTTATTTCAAAAAGCTTGCCGATTGTTGTTTTATCATAGTTAATATTTAATGAATGAAAGGCAATACCATTGAAAAAACAACCGTAGACCACCGCAAATATGTGTGTTGTATTTCTTCCTATAATTCCCACAATATCCGACTGAGCCATTCCAAGTTTCCTCATGAAACTAGCCACACGCATCGAGTTCAAAAGTAGTTCCCCTCGGGTTAATTGCGTATTTTCGGTAACTGAAATCTATTCGATAATCAGTTGGGTAACTTAATTAACAAACGCTGTCTATACTTACTTGGGCTATGCGTTTCGGATCATGTTGCATCTTTTCGAATATCATTTCACCAAGAGATTGATCAGATGAAGAGTGTTGTTTGTCTGGCATGCCAGACCAAATCCTTTGTTCTGCATTGTAGGTGTATTCCGGCTTGAAATTCATTCTGAATGCGACTAGTTACTTTTGTCAAGTGCTGAGTTGTAATCGATTCCGGCAGCTTTTATACCCGGAACGCAACGTATGTAGTTACGAATCTTAGATAACAAAAGTAGCCGTATGTACATATACGAGTACATAGTGCACTCTCTCTCTCTCATAAAACTAATCTATGTATGTACGTATAAAAGTACTATCATTTCGTATGCAGTTCAGACTTGTGTTCATTGAGACTCGCCAATTAAAACAATTTGTGGGTTTGTGAATGTAATATTGTATAATTATATGTATACAAATATCTATATCTAGAACAAATTCTGATCATTCATAGCTGTGAGCTTAATAAAATGTTAATGCTGCTCAGAAAAGCCGCATTAATTATTCGAAATATTTAAGTGTTGAGACAGTTTTTCACAAATAGAACAAAATTAAGTAACATTTATTTGAAGATCCCCTTTTACATTAAGTTTCTTCAATCGATTTTTGTTAAATTGAAAATAAATCTCAACAGTAGCGATTACATGCTGAATGGATTTCAAAATAGGTAAACACCTTCTTTAATTATTGTCAATAAACGTATAATTTAATCGGTAATGAGTCTGCGTTATTTTTATCAGCAATGATATTGCAGATTTAAAGCGTTTCATATTGTAGGCACTATTATAAAACTGCACTGAACTTTAAGCAGACAAATTTTGATATTTTCAAAACTCAAAGTTCGGGAGTTCTTCTGTGCTAATTTAAGTCAGGTTCATATTTGAAAATAAGAAAGTAAATGTCAGTCGCGTATACTGACCGTGTAATACCCTCTGTGCATTGTTTCCAATTATATGAGTTCAAATTGGAGTAATTGTTGTAAGAGCTATGCACATGTGTCTATCTCGCTTACACAATGTTTTTCGTTTATATTGCTTGTGCGCTGAGCTCAGTGCAATGCACGTGGCTATGGCTCGACTGATTTTCATTGTATGAACAACTTTTTTAATTAAAGTCCGATATAAATGCAATTTTAAGGACCGTTTGATATTACATGTCTCCAAATATACGCTGAGTTACAAAACTATACGGTAAGAAATACGTGAACCGGAAGCAGGCAAACTTCCAATGAAGTTGTTTTCTATTTGGGCGAGGCAAGAGTGGCATCTAAAAAATTTTTATAGCTTTATTTTTTTTTTTTTTTGCATCTAGCAATCTGCATGCCAAAATTGGTGTCCCTGGGTGTCGTAGTTACTGAGATATTTGTCAAAAACATGTTTTTTTTCCGAGGTATGTCTTGTTTTTTGCTTATCGTGGGCGAATGGGGCGTGGCATAGGAAAAGAAAGATTCTTGTATTGACTGACTAAATATGTGATCGATACTGACTTAAACGGATATTGTAGCTCTTACAATACGGACAGACAGACATGCCGACAGACGGACATGGCTAAATCGACTCGGCTTTTGACGCTGATCAAGAATATGTATATATACTTTGTGAGGTCTGCCACGCCTGCTTCTGCCTGTTACATACTTTTGACAAACCCAATATACCCCTCAGAGAGTATAAAAAATTATATTGAAATAATAAAAATCTATCTTTCAAATAATTCGAATCCATTTATAAATTTCGCACTTAAAAATCTTTTAATAATAAAAATATTATCTTGATTACACGAAGTTCATATATGTATAGTTATAGATAAGCAAAACAATACACAACTTACGTAGACTCTCCAGACATTAAGTATACGTACGTATCAACCTTTGCTACCCATTGTCACAGCAATAATTCTCACTCTTGATCATAAAACTGTTTACACTACTTACTTGTCTAGCACTGGGAGCATTTGTATAAGTTTATGATCGTACAATCAGTGTCTGCTTAATACACATAGTAAAACTAAGTAATTGAGATAAATACTGATAGAATATTTGGATTTTGATGCAGTTATTGTAATAACGCATTTATTTTAGATTAAAAACCTATTAAACATTGATTTTGTTTCCATTCATAACATCGAGAAAAAAGGCCTTTGTGGCTATACGATTTGTTTTACCATTAGCACTACGTTTTATGTCGTCAACAATTAGAACACCTCCATGCAACTCCTTGTACTTGGTATCAATGTGATCTTTCACATAATCCACTACATCCTGAGCCTTTAAATCAGAACCAACTTTCTTAACCACAGCAGCAGCAGCTTCATCTCCATTGAACTGATTCCAGATGCCAAAGACACAGGCCTCAACAACATCGGGCATCTCAGAAATAATTTGTTCGATTTCATTGGGATAATACATAATGTTCTGGTACTTGAGCATATCCTTTTTGCGGTCCACTATGTAAATAAAGCCATCTTCATCCACATATCCCAAGTCTCCAGTGTGAAACCACATGTAAGAATCCCGAATTTTCTCCGATTCCTCGGGGTTTCCGTAGTATCCTGCCCAATATTGACCACTGTAAACAGACACTTCACCCACTTCGTTTGGTCCTAGTTTCTTGCCTTGTTCATTCAGGATTTTTAGCTTGAAGCCATTAGCCAAACGACCAACTGAATTGGGTTTCTCATCAAAGTTTAAGTTCTTGGAAACCATTGAACCCGCTTCAGTAAAACCGTAAGCCAAGTGCATGCAGTCAGTTCTAAGGCGATTCCTTATACGATGCTGGACTTCTATGGAGCAACGACCTCCTCCGTACAGATAGTAGCGGATGCTATCCAAATTGCTTTCATCGAATTCCTTGCAATTGGCCAACATTGCCATATGTGAGGGAGCTTGCATCAACCAAGTGATCTTATACTGTTCAATGACTTGCAAAATATGCGCTGGATCAAAAGGTTTATCAACTAATATCCGTGTGGTACTAAAAACGCCAGAAGTGACTGTTGTCGTGAGTCCTGTCACCCAATCCAGGGTGCTGTGTGTAAATTGAATATCATCGGTTGTCAGATACCTGTCAAATGTAAGTTTTTTTGGGGTTAGAAATATTATTTAATTTACTTGATTAAATTTACTTACAAGCCTGTGTTCAAGATCTTGCGACTATTCGTGATGGTCACTGCCTTTGGAGTGCCAGTCGTGCCCGAGGAACAGAGAATTGCCAGAGTTTGATCATTGCCCTTTTCCAGACGATAAGGTTTAAAATCAGGTTCGATGGGAGTAGCTAACACTTCTTCAATACTTGTGGAGTCCTTATGATGATTTCGCATGGTGATGATCATAACGTTTAGATTTGCTGTTGCTGACTTGACTTTCTCGTATTCTTCGCCGTCGCAGAATATCAAACGCGGTTTTGTTATTTCAAAAAGCTTCTCAATGGTTGACTTTTCATAGGTAATATTCAATGAATGAAAGGCAATACCATTAAAGAAACAACCGTAGACCACCGCAAATATATGTGTTGTATTTCTTCCTATGATTCCCACAATATCCGACTGAACCATTCCAAGTTTCCTCATGAAACTAGCCACACGCATCGAGTTTAATAGCAGTTCCCCTCGGGTTAGTTGCGTATTTTCGGTAACTGAAATCTATTCGAAAATCAGTTTTGTAATCAACTGAACATGCACTGTCTATACTTACTTGAGCTATCAGTTTCGGATGCCGTTGCATCTCCCGAAAAGTAATTTCACCTATAGATTGATCTGCCGAGAAGTAATCCTGATCTGGCATGCCAGACCAAATTCTCTGCTCAGCATCGTAGGTGTATTCCGGTCTGAATTTCATTCTGAATGTAACTACAATAGTTGCTTTAGTCGAATGCTGAGAGACAGTCTGGTTCACTAGCTTTTATACTTGGAACGTAACGTGCATGCGAATCTTAGATAACATACGTATAGGTATACTATATAGTTGCGAACTTGATTACATTTGCAAGCATTATCTGAGAATGCTATCAACTTGGCATGCAATTCAGACTTAAGTTCATTGTAACTCAGAGAAATTGACGCTGGTAGTGGGGTGTTAAGGGGTCTCACGTGAATGCTAATAAAATATAATAGATTAAATAGATTATATTGTCTGAATTGACCTGAAAGTTTTTAATGTAATTAGTGTTATGAATTTGTCTCAAAGTCAGCCTCGCAAAACTTGTTTGAATTAATATTATTGAGCTGTTACAATTGTTTTTCAACTATTATTAATTTATTTTAGTGCATTTATTAATAGAGCATTGTATGCTTTCCTATTTATTCTTATAAAAGTGGTTTTGTATTACTACATATAAGTTTAAATAAGCAATACACTAATATAAAGTAAAAACATGGAAACTTTTGCGATGCTGTAAATTCTAAAATTATGTAATATTTTATATCTTTATTGTAAAAATCTATTGCAAACAAACAAATGTTGCTATATCGAATATTGACGCAGATTTGGAATATATATTTGTATATTTATGGACTCTTCTGACATGAGCACAATTATTTGCATACGTAATAGTAACAAAACCTTGAACTGATGAAATTCTTCGTTGATTTTGAAGACCATGTGATATTATGTTTATCTTTGTTGATATTGCAGACCTAGTTCTTAAATGTCCAAGTCATTTTTATTGTTTTTTTGTTGAGACCCATTGTTATTACAATTTGAGCAAAATTTCCATTCTTATCTTTGAAGAAGATCACTTTGTTGTGATTACATCAACGATTACATTCAAGAATTATCAGACAAGATAACTTGATGAACTTTGATTCGTTTGGACTTTAACATATAGTTGCGAATAATAAATGTTTGTATACATTGTTATTACTAAGAGGCACAACTTTGCATGTGATGCTACGATTAACATTATCGAATGATTTATGTATCGGTTTTGTTTAATTTATCAGCTGCCTTTAGATAGTTCGATTTTACGGCCTGTCGATTCACTTTGCCATTGGCACTTTTGGCCAACTTAGACACGATTTGAGCACCTCCATTTAGCTGTTTAAAGTTGACGCTAATGTGTTGAGCCACAAACTCGACGACCTGAGAAGCACTGAGTTGACTTCCTGGCTTTGGCACCACCGAGGCAGCAGCTGCATCGCCCTCGATCTCATTCCAAATGCCAAAGACACAAACTTCGGCCACTTCGGGCATTTGAGCAATCACTTCCTCGATCTCGTGTGGATAGTACATCATGCCCAGAAACTTGAGCATATCCTTTTTCCGTTCAACAATGTGCAAATAGTGGTCATCATCAAAGTAGCCCAGATCGCCAGTGTGAAACCAACCCTCCGAGTCCTGCATTTCCTTTGTTGCTTTCCCATTTCCATAGTAGCCACTCCAGTGTTGTGCATTGTGGCAGTAGAGCTCTCCTATCTCGTTGGGGCCCAAGGACTTTCCACTATCGCTTACCACACGCACACGTATGTTGGCCGTAAGGCAACCCACTGACTTGGGCTTGGTATGGGTGCTGTAATTAGAGGAGATACAAGCTCCCAGCTCAGTCATTCCATAGGCATTTCGAAGAATTCCGAAACCCTGCAGATATGACTGCATCTTCTGGAGAGTCGCCACCAGAGTGTGTCCTCCGGCAAATAGTAGATGTTGTACACTGCATAATCGAGTGGACTTAATGTCCGGACTATTAGCCAACATGGCTATGTGTGAGGCGGCTACCACCGCCCAAGTTATGTTCTGCTGCTCACACATCGCTAAAAAGTGGGCGGGACTGAAGGGCTCCTTGGAAATGAGGCGCACAGTGCCGTAAACACCCGCCGTAATGAGAGTAATCAAACCTGTCAGCCAGTCTAAAGTGCTGGGAGCATATTGTACGTCATTTGAGCTGAGATAGCTAGGCAGTTATATAATCTGATCAATACATATATCTTCAAATGGAATTACAGCAAATTGTCATACCTGTGAGAGTCAAATATCTTGCGGCTATTTGAAATGGTAACTGCCTTTGGCGTCCCCGTTGTGCCAGAGGAACAGAGTATGGCCAATATCCGGTCTACGCCCATTTTAAAGCTTTCGGGCTTGTAATCCTCCAGCAATTGTGATTGAATAATATCAAGGATGCTGGTAACACCCGCTATACTTCCATTGATTGTCATAATCTTTATGCTCAGTGAGCTCACCGCATTCCGAATCTTATCATAGTCCTGGGCATCGCAGCAAATGATTTTGGGTCTGGTAATACCAAAGAGATTGCATATGGTGTGCTCCTCCATATTTGGATTTATGGCATGAAACGGTGTTCCATTGAACATACAGCCATAGGCCAACGAAGCCAGATGGGTTGTATTCCTCCCCAGGATGCCTACAATATGTTCCTCCAGATGGAATCCCTCCTGACGCAGATATATTCCTACCTTGGCTGCATTCTGGAGCATCTGGGATCGAGTTAGGCGCGTATTCTCGCTATGCGATATCTGAAAGATTCGCTGGGGCTCATTTTGCAGCTGTTTGAAGATAATCTGACCTATAGTCAGGTCATCGTTATAGAAACTTGGCTCCCTGGCACCGGACCATATTTGATCCTGAGAATTATAAGTTGTTCTTGAGTTTCCATTTAGATTCAGCATTTTGGCGTAACTGATGCATTTCTCTGCCGGACGAGATCTATTTAAAGGTCAGTTAAATAGCAAACATTTTCCGCTGCTCTTGATAAATCACAATAGAAGCCGATGCATGAGACACGCGATCGTACCTCCGATTATCGGAACGATCAATAGCAACACCGAAAATTAGTCGCCAATTTGTTTGGTTAAAGTGTCTGCTGTCTCGAACCTTTTCTCCATTTCCTATAACATACGTAGTAACTATCTATATTCGAAGCAGCATGATGCATTCATATTGTTTGCGAGCTAAAATGGAGGGGTCGTTATATATTGTTCAAGTAATTCAAGTAAAGCGTACGTGTATACTCGAAATCGTTACAAGCTAACTGCTAACTCACTGTTATGAACTGCTTGCAGGTCACTTAACTCTTGTTAGCAAGCAGTTTAACAGGCACTGTCAAACAGGCACTGTCAATTAACGCTAAATCAGCTTGGAGTAAAATCTAAACACATTATTTTAATTTGTTTTTATACATTTAAATTGATTCTATATTGAATTGATTTAATTAAATAGCTTTAGTAATAATGATTATTATTTTTCAATGAACATTATAAATTTTATTTTGATATGATGGAATAGTAAACCGAGACCAGACTCCAACTTGCTCAGCCAACACAATGCAGTTTGCGAAAGGGCTTCAATTATCAATCAACTTACATTTTTATTAACATCAGTAGTGAGTCAGTTTTGAAGCACTGCTAGTGACATGAAAATAACACCATTTAAAAACTTACATATATAAAGTCCAATCGAAACAAAGGGCACTGTGCTTTATTCAAGAAATCTAATAAGATAATTTTTAATCTTATCTGCATATGATGATAGTCTCTCAGTTTGAAAGATCAGTCGAATTGCAACTACTCCCGCTTTCTTGCAAATTCAAAGATAAGCCAATACAATTTACACGCGATTCTCTGAATTTTAATACAAAATTAGTGCCAATGATATTAGTTATTGGTTTTGAATAACCTTCCCTTCGAATTAGATACCACCCATTGCGATCAGTCTCGGCCAGTGATATTCGCTTTTGGATGGTACTACAATTGTATGCGAGAGATTACTATTTACTTACTCACAAAAGCTGATTGCTATAAACTTCGTTGCATGAACTGCTTGCGCACCTCTAAGCGTTGGTAAGCAAGCAGTTCGTTTATGTTGACTAACATTTCAACAAGCTAAGCAGTTTTTAAATGTTATTGCTGTTCCATGCTTGAAGTTAGAAAAAAACAGTTGTTGGTAAATACATTTTTAATTTTGGTTTTTATTTAAACATGTCATGTTGAGTATTTTTCCATACATTTCTTTTCATGTCTTTTGTTTTGTTACATTTTCATTTATAAACATTTCACAAATAGTTTTATTCTTGGGTTTACACATTTCATTTTTATTTTGTTTATGTTTTACCTGGGGTGATGGCGATACAACAATTATCTCAACTATTTTGTATATTTATTTTACTAAATTTCACTTATGCATAAAAATGGTTGCATTTTTAGTTTTTTTTTTGTTTTGTTTTCGGTTTCTGGTTTGTTACTTTTGAGTTCATAGTTGGCGTTATCTTTGGAATTGTTTTCTCAATGGGTTGCACTACAGCAAATTCATTATTTTTTGTTAGTTTTACTTTTAAACGCATGATCATATTATGTATATATTTGTCTTTATTTGTTATTTGCGTGAAAATTCAATTTGTTCTTTGCTAAATTTGTGTGTATTTTTTTTTTGTCGCTTGTATGTCTGTGAGTGAGTCCACTTAACTCTATAAAGTAAGGGGATTTGCGGTGTGTTTTTGCGGCTGATTTTTATTTACATTTTAATATGTGTCATATCTACTATAAATAATAAGTACGTGAATCTTTGATTGTTAGAAATTGGCTGAGTTGAGGCCGTATTTTTGTTTTCTTTTGCTTGAAGATATGTGATATGATTTATAAATTTATTTTTCCATTTCCCATTTTCATTTATTTAATTATAATTTTTTTCCTTTTGTCCTCTCAATTTGTGCAAGTAAATTTTAGTTAAGAGTAAGATTATTGTTTGCTGAAACACTAAATAGTGACTGAGAGAGTGAGTGTGAATAGTGAGTGATGTGAGTGGAGGTGAGTTGAGGTGAGTGTTTTTAGGGGTGGTGAATGTTTGGGTGTCTTACTGGTAGTAAATAGTATTAATATTAGTAATGTTTTGACTAATCTATCAGAATGCGCTATGCAACTCCCATTTGTTCTTTGTGTTTTGTTCTTAATTCTTTTGCTGTGGTTTGTGTTTTCTGTTTTGTTGTTCTTCATGTTGTTGCTGTGGCTTAACCTAACTACACATATGTTAACTTATGCGCTACAGTTTCCACGTTAAATATTAGAGTTTAAATGTTAAATATCTGTTAGTTCATTTACTCAAAACTTGTAAGTCTTTTTGGAACGCATCTAAAAGTTGTGCACCTTTAATACCTAATTACCGTATGAGATATATGTATGTTATATATATGACATTTACATATTTCATACATCATATATCATATTTTAAACTATTTACATAGAAAATGAAAGTTTTTACTTTTGTTTTATTTTCTTCTGGCGCTGCTAGAAAATGTTCTGCCTAAATGATAATTGACCAAGTTGATGAACGAACGGCAACTGAAGGCAGTACACAACCAATGCCAAACATTGAACTAGTTCTAAGATATTTCGAGATGAACAGAACTGTCGTTAAACATGTTCAGATTATCGCTCATCGTCGCCTTTCATTCTCATGCTTATTCCTCATGCTTTTCTATTGTAGTTATGATGCCCTAAGCTACGACTTTATGGTATTAATTTACTTTTGGTTTTTGGTAGTTACGTAGATACGTAGATACGTAGATACGTTTACAATCAACATTAATTAACACATATCAAACAACATGTCCAACATTTGGCTGCTACGAGGCCATTCATTGATCGCCCAGACATCTGCTACTTATTTGCTCACATTTAAAACCCTGTATGTTCAATAGCTATAGCTTCATATACAATACAACTAGTTATGCGCCCAATTTGTATATATCGAATTAATTATAACATATTTATAGTATTTCATTTTTCATTTTTCACTTTCATCTTTTGTTTTTAGAAATTATTCTCTTGCTTGGCACGAATTTTACAACATTTATTTCATTTCCATTTGAGGTTTACTTTTATTGACAATAATTATGTGGGTGCGTGTTATCATTGATTTTGATTTGTTTGTTTAGTTATTATAATATATATATTAATGTCAATCTTACCTTTATTATATTTGTAAGTAGAAAACAAAAGCGAAAATATGATTAAAGCATATCATTGAATAATATTGAATAAATTGAATAAAGAAACGAGCTGAATATAACGAAAATGAGTATTAAAGACGTCACTACAAAATAATGGTTGCTTAATACTGGGTTTAGTTTAAGAAAATATTGGTTTTTTTTTTGTCATTGGTTAACTTGTGGTTATTACTGTGACTTTGCTATGTAGAATTCATTTGTTGTTGGTAGTTGTTGCTGTTGTTGTTTTCTGATCAACACCGTAAGGCGAGTACGGTTTATGCATATGGTAGATATGGATTTGGCATATTCTATTACGATCAATTAGATCGCATTTCGGGTCTTTCGAGCTGTTGAAACGTGGTTGATGGGGGCAGACAAACAACTCATGTTAACTGCAGGACTCACTTCTCATACAAAAAGGCACTTAATAACAAAAGGAATAAGGATTCAACTAATTGTTATGGTTGTGCTTCCACTGCGTTTCATTATATTTTCGTTTATGGATTATTGAATGATATTCTATTTGTATTGTCTGGTATTTAGTTTTAGGTTTTTCTTGTTTATTTTAATATAAAACTACGAGTACTTAACAAAATAAATAACTAGCTAGGTAACTGGACTAAGAGCACAAGAAGTCACAAATAGATAGTTTAGTTTTGGTTAACAATTACAACTTGATTGACTTCTTGTGCCACAAAGCCTTAAATAATTGAATAAACGATTATTCTATAAATATATAAGTATATATTGTACTAAGTATTGAATAAAGAAAATAAAGCAAAGAAAAGTAATAGGAATAGTCGCAACGGTTTTATTTGTCGTACTATGTATTCATTAAAATGTATCTAATAGCTACATGAATTAAATTTGTCGCTAATTGAATTTGCTAAAATTGAAAACAAGCATAAAGTATTTGATATTAGAGACTAGGCATATCAGTAGGAAAAAACTTGCAGTACCCACCAGTTCCAGTTAAATAAATCTTTGTTTCTTAAACCTTCCTTAAATTGGAATCGATTTGTAAAAATATCACTTACGTTAAATAAAAGAGCAAGCTAGTAGGTACAGTTATCTTCAGTGCACACCGAAGCATGTATACCCTTGCAAAAGTACTACTTAACAAATTTTCATACAAAAGCATCGGACAGTTAGTCGGGTATAAACGAATCAAGGTGTACTCTTGCAAGGGTATAAAGTAGTAAAAAACTCGCAATGTAGTGTGATGTGTGCGTGTATGTGTGCTCTATGTGTGAGTGGGTGTTGAAAATGTTAACTTAATCAATGCATATTCTGTATTAAGATTTATTTTTTTTTAATTCAATTGTGAACATAATTTAATTTGCCTATAATTTGTTAGTAATTGTAGTGGTAGTTGTTGTTGTTGCTGTTTGTTGCTGTTTTTTGTTGGTGCTTAATTCGTATGACTAAACTTAAACTTATCTACACCCTTTCTTTTATCATTTTAGAATTCGAATTTTATATAAACTAGTTTGGCTTAAAACTTATCGTATGACATATTTACAAAAGTCGTGTGGTATCTGCGACAATTTACAGCTAACTTATCGAAACTTTAAGTACAAATTAATGTTAATTTGTTTCGCAAACTAAACTATATATATAATATGAACAAAACGTACTTTAATAAAATTCTAAAATAATTCCGTTAATTTCTTTTCGATTTTTATTATAATTATAACAAGTTTGAGAGTTAAAAACATATCGAACGAGCAAGCGTTTTCAAATCGTTATCGTTATCAAATCGCCACGAAAGCATTATTTTTGTCTTTTTTTGTTCTTCTGTTCTTTTGCTGTTTTGTTTTTGTTATCTACGATGCAGTCACACTCGATCAATTTAACTTACAGTTACAGTTAGTTAATAGCTTTATCATTTGTTTCTCTATGTTTAACCGAATTTCTTATATAGTGGAAATGCCATGACGCCTTGTAGCCCCATTTGATCAAGCAAAGCGTTTACTGCATCGATATACAATAACATAGTCGCATGAATGCATATCGATAATTTCATGTTGGATTCTACATAGCCTTGGGTTATCAGAGACGCAGTTTAGAAGGTCCTTTTGTAGTCAAATGAATCGAATCATAAAAATCATAGCATATGCAAAAATCAAATCAAGCCAAAATATCGAATAGAATCGCAAACACAATTTTTTTTTTTTTTTTTTGTGAAGGAAACGAACGTTTGAAATGAAAGTAGAAATGAAAGAGAATAGGTTAGTACAATTTTTGGTGTCGTAGTGCCAACGAGTATTCTATATAAATTTATATTGTGTAAATTGGTAAACGGCATTTACTCATCATCCTCCTCCCTGAAGAGATATGTGCTCCAGTAGACCAGATTGAAGAGCGCAAAGACCAGCGGGAACGTGATGCGAGATATAACATCGATTCTCTTCGATCTAGAACATTGTCTTGGATAAATATTCAACAAGTACGAAAAACATTAATTGATCATCTAGAGATTGGCTTTTTGATTTGTGATTTGTTTTTAGTTTTTCTGTGTGGTCTTTTAACAACAATTTACTTTGATTTTCTTTTCATTTCATTTTATTTTTTTTTTTTTGGTTTTTGTTTTTGTTTTGTTTGTTTTAAATCAAACGGATTTCAGCTATGTGCGTAAAACTTAAAAGAATGTGAACTTTATGGATTTAAATGCTACAAAACAGAACAGAAAGGCCAGTGGGGGTGGGGGGGATTAACTAGAGAGTGCAGGGGACTGGGAATGCGGTTCGGTACTAGAGGATTTGGAAATTTTTACAAATAGTACAAACAAAAAATGTTGTTTAAAACAAACAAATCAACAGAAAGCAAAGCACATAAAAGAACCGTCCACTTTAAGCTGTGGCAACACTGTTTAACAAAATCTCAAATATTTTCTATATAATTGAAATAGTATTTGTACATTTACATTACAATTAGAATTGAGTTTTGAATTAAGAAATGATAAGAGTACATTCATTTTCATTAATTAATATTTGAGTTATGTTAAAGTACTTGAATTCGAATTTGTTGCACAGTGTAATTAGCATAAAGCATTATTTAAAAAGAAATTTTGTACGTTTACTTGACTGGACTGGACATTCGAGCCAGATGCAAATCATTTGGCAAGCAATTGAAACAAAAGACAAAGACAGCGAGCAAAAACGATGGCAAGCAGCAAAGCAGTGGCAACTGAATCGGGTTGTCTTTAAAAACGTAGTAAGTAATAGATTCAATTGGTGGATTTTAATTTCAATAACAGTTTCAGTTTCAGTTTCAATTCAATTAAGTTCAACTGTTTGTTAATTAAAATGGCAAAAGAATTCAACAAGAGTTTAGATATAAATACGGAAAAAGAGAGAGTTAGAGTGACAGAGAGATATACATATTCACAACATCAAAAAGGAAATCCATCAACTACTACCAATAAACAACTAGATTGCATAGTTAATGGCCAACAGAATGTGGCCCAGTTACCTGGTGGGGAACTTGGATAGCCAAGTCTTACAGCAGCTTGGACGCTTCGGTGGCTGCATATGCACCTCGCATTGGCGCAACTTCTCCAGCGCCAGCGGATCGCCAGGATGACGCACCAGCGGTTTCTGGAGACCGCCACCACGTGAATATTGCGATGCCGTTTGACATGAAATTGGTTGAATGTAGTCGATGCAATGATGATGGGGTCGGTCAGTCAGACGGGGAACAGGGCAACAATCGCAACCATGGCACGATTACAAAATGGCGATGAAGATGGCAATGGCGATGGCAATGGCAATAGAGATGACGATGACGATGGCAGTGGAAATGGCATGTGCGTAATTTCATTTAATTTCGATGCAATTTTTCATTTAATTCCAGTCGGTTGAATCAATTGGGTTTTGTTGAATGGCAGCAGCAGCAGCAGCAGTGATGTTTGGTTGATGGTTTTTGCGAGTTGGAGTTGATTGTTGAGTGTTGTTTGTGTATTATCGGGTTTGAGATTGAGTTGGTTTTGGTTTATATGTGGTTTGATTTTGGTTAGTTTATTGTGGTTTTTGCACGTTTGAAAAAAAGTTATTTGATTTTTGTTCAACGTGTGTGTGTGTGGATTGGTGTGTGTGTGTGTGGGTTGGTGTGCGTGCGTTTGTGTTTTTTTTTTGATTGTTTGTTAATAAAAAGAGGCAAATATAAAAGGAAATAGTTGTTTTAATAGTTTTATCATAACATTTAGCAATAGCCAATTTGGGTGGATAATAAAAACGAAAGCACTTGCTTTTTTATGACTTCACTGTGACGACAAACACTGCCAAACCGTTCAAGTATTGAGAACTCTATAACTAAATTTAGCTTATAACCCTGACTTTTCTAAAGAAAAACACATAAAAGTTATCCCAAAATAGTTATACTCACAAAATATACACTCACTAAACTTTTAACCTTTAATATAAAAATTAAATTAAAATAAAATGAAAATAAAACTATAAGTTACATAGAATCTAAGTGCCAAGTTACGCTTTAGCATCTTCGCTTTATAAATCAATTCTACACTGCTAAAAATGATCTACTTTTTTTTGGTAAAAACGAAAAGAATTTAGATAATTGAAAGGTAAGTACCATTGCGAATGTAGCATTGCTATCTGTATCGAGCAGATCTGAAGCGGCATCTAAACTGGCCTGCTCCAAATCGCGACGTTTCTTTTTCATATTCTCCTTATGCATGTCTGCGGCCCGATCCGTATATGTTGCATGTGGTAGAAGATTTTTGACAAGAATTTATATGTTCCACAAAAATTTTGATGTTTTGTTTTGTTTTGTTTTTTTAGTATTTTTTAGTATTTTACAATTGAGTTTAATTATGTTTTTTGTATGTTTTCAGATTGGTTTAGTTAAAGATGCATAGCACATATTTATACAGTTATACAGTTAGATAGCGACAGAGACAGCGAGTGAGAGAAAGAAAGAGAGACAGAGATAGATAGTCACACATACAGAAACATTAAACCATTAAAAGTGTTTTTTATTTCGAATCGAAACGAAAAACCAAAAGGAAATGTTAAAGAATATTCAGAATTGAGTGCAAGAGTTTTGTGGTATTGTTTTAGTTTGGTTTTCATTTTGTGTGTGATATATAATTTTGTTGTTGATAAAACGAATTTAAATCAAAATATGTTTTACATTGTTTTGTGTTAAACACAGAAATTTAACAAATGTTCAGTTTATGTACAAGCATAGACATCAAAATAAAGACAGAAAATGTAATGATAAACAAAAATCAAATGGAAAGTTTGTCGAAAAATTTGTTGAAACATTTGTCCAATTTGTAAATTTTGTTGTTGTTTTTGGTTTATTTTTTTCAAACGCGTTGTATTGTGGTTTTGGTTGGGTTTTGGTTAAGCGTATGTGTGTGTGTGAGTGTGTGTGCGATTGTTTGACGTCGATGAGTGTGAGGGCACAATGAAATAAGAGAGTAAAACGAAATACAAAACATGGATTAGTAGAAGTATATACGAAGAAATCACTTCGGAGTTACAATATTCATAAGGCACGTTCCAGAAATCCCCAACAATCCCAAAGCAATTGTCGATGTTCCTGAAACTGTTTTTGTATGAAAATGAAAATAAATTCATATAAATAAATGCGGCGGATTTCGCTGATTTCACAAATAAAATAGGAAGTATAAGGTAATCCCTTGCATTCCAGGAACGGCGACACATTGGTTTGGTCGTATTCAATGTTGAATCCAAAGAGATTTGTGGAACACACCTTGTATGTGAATAAAAAAAAAACGGAAATAAACGAGAAATGATAGATAAATAAATGCTACTAGCTACAGCTAAAATCGTTGGGTTTATATCGGTAATCGTATTACTAAAAGTTGGTTAGTATTTAAAGACCAAAAATCAGCTTGTATGTTGCCCAAAAACTGTGTGCCACGCCGAAGGTGTAGTAGTAGCTTGCCTAGCTATTTATGTGTATGTGTATCTGTGTGTGTGTGTGTGTGTACAGGTGTAACTTTTCCTCAGTCGGTGGGTGGGTTTTTCAGGTGTACATATGTATTGTGTGGTACAGTCCGCATTAGATATGTAAGTTGTTTCATTTAGTTGTTGGTTGTTAGTTGTCAGTTTGTCGTACGTTTACACAAAATTCGTTACAAACACGCACGTATGTGTTATCGTTATCGTTGTTATCGATACAAAATCAAGTATTTTAAAAAAAGGAACAGTAGTAAAAATAGATAAACACCATCGATTAATACATTTATAAGTTTGTTAAGAAGCATATCAAATCTCAATTACTAGCTTTATTCGAACCTGAGCGGGAGGCATAGTTCACCAGGGCAAATTCGAGTAGTGCCCCAAAGACAAACGTCAAACAGACGCCGGTCCATACATCAATTGCCTTTGTATAGGAAACTGGTGGCAGTGAGGCATTAATGCCCGATGTTTGTGTGGCCATTGTGAGTAGAGTGGTAACACCTGAAATTATTCGATTCCATAATGTATTACAATGCTTAACTAATTAATTGGATAAGTCTATAGTTACAAAAGTTTACCATTAATATCACATTTCTTAACATATATATGTATGTATAGTGGAGTTGGAGCCATATGTAAGTACATATTTAGTTGTAGAACTTACCTAACGATACTCGCGCTGGCACCGCACCTTGATCCAGCCAGAATGATACCCATGAGACAATGACCAACATACAGCATGGTATATAAATTTGTATTAAGTAATATGAGAATTCTCGCTTGAATAGTAGATCGACTTTGAGGCAACTGTATTCACCTATGAGTATACAAGGTATATAAATTGTGTCAAACTCAAAATGTACGGGAGGATATGTACTCGAAAGAGGCGTTTTTTTTATTTATCAATTTTATCTCATACACACAGACACACACACACAGACAAAGAGTTTGGCATACCCATACATACATAAAAATATGTATATTTACATTGATGTTGTTGTTCTGTTTTGTTAGAGAAAACAAAAAGATAAAGTTAGACATCGAAGAACATACACACATTTCCAATATTATAATAAGTACATAAAAAAATTGTCATCCAATAAACGAACCAAAAAAAGAAAACCAAAGAAAATTTTTTGGCAGAAAAAACAGCGAATGAAAATAATACATTTCAAATTTGTTTTTTGTCATTTCTTTGTATCGTATGTACAGGAAATAGGTTTGGCTTCAAATAATATTATGCATAGACCGAGTGGTACGCGGGGGGCATTTTGGGTAAGGCAAGGTGTAGAAGTAATGTATTTACACAAAACAAAAGACAAAACAAAAGAGACAGACAGAGAGTTAGAGGCAGAGACAGAGACAGAGGCACAGACAGAGACAGAGACTGTGAGATACACTTAGTAGGAGAGTTGGAAATTATAAAATGGCATCATAGGCAAAATGTATCAACATCAATTCAATTTTCTGACTTTTGCAACAAAACTCTTAACGGAAATGAAGTTCGAAGGCTTTGTGTGCTATTGTTTTTCTTGTTGTTGTTGTTCGTGCTGCTGTTGCTGTTTGCTGCTCCTGTGGCTGCTGTTGTTAGCAGCTTCCGCCGTAAACGCCCACATGATTGCCCACGCCCCCTGCTTGTGCTTCATTTCCGTTAATTTGTTGTCAGTGCGTTCCATACTCTTCAAGACAAAGTTGTTTATTATTTTACATTCTCATATTTTTATATTCATTCATTTCATTTGATATTTTCATTCCGTTTGCTCATTAAATTCTCAGTGCTTCGCATGTTTGCATTATAGCTGCTGCGTGTGGTTTTGCTTTGAGACCACTCTGGGGTCCTCCTCATGCTGGATACTGTACTGGATGTTGGATTCTATAGTCGAGTCGGGTATTTGCTGCTATCAATCAAAACGTATGTACTCTGTTTGCAAATGCAAACTCAGATACTCATTTCGCATTTATCGCATTTCTCCATTAAAAACGCTCATAGAAGATATAAAATTAATAAACTTTATGTGAGCAACTAGGTTCAAGGCGATCTAAATGCAACAACTAAACTAAACGACTAAAAAGGGTCAAAAGTGTTGGATGTTTGGATGTTAATGAAAATAGTTCATTAGATGACTTGAATTTGTTATTTGATATTATTGAAAGGGATTATGTTAACAGATTCATGCAACTGTTTAATAATGGGATGAGCTAAGCGAATGGATTCAATGAATGATACACATTTCAATGGATGGACCATAATAATTGGAAAGGGTTTTAATGATTTCATAGATACATAAACACAGAGCCCCAATTCTGTTAAGCTGCTGTTAACGCCTACATGGAACACTGCTTAGCACTGCTTGAACATGATGAGAAAGCAGTTTTAAAAGTACACAATTTTTGGGAATTTTATTTAAAAATTCAACAACTAATCTGGTACGATATTCGTTTTTGGCTTTCTATTTAATTGATTTAGTTTGTATTAGAGATTAATTGGGTTAATCGTAAAACTGCAGCATAAGTTATTTCAATAGAGATAACTGAAGCCAAACAAAAATTATCTGACTATAAATTATCCACCTAAGATGCTGACACACAATTTGCACAAGTTTGTGAAAAACTTTGGCGTATTTGTTTGCTTCATCCTGGCGCCTTTAGCTACAAGTATAGGCATACTACAATATATAGTATGTATGTATATAGACATATATAAACTCGTATAGTCATCATCATCATCATTATTGGCAATGTCCTCCTTTGTGCAAGTTTAAGCAACTACGTCGCAAACAATTTCCTCGATTAATTTACTTTCCGTGCGCCTTTGCCATTTTCTTTGCATTTTCCGTTTCGCATTTGCCTGTCGCAGTCGCAGTCGCATCGTCGTAGCCGTCGTCAGCTCACTCAGATAAGTAGTTCTTGGTTCTTGCTAGCCAAGGTAAACATTTGCTTAAAGCGCGAACTGATTTCAAGGTGCTCATAAAAACTCAACCTGGCAAAGGTATGCCAAACTGCACTAAAAATGCTTCTGGGGGTGACTGAATGTAATGGAGTGTGTGGTGTGTGAGTGGTGTGTGAGTGGGGAGTGCGGGGGGTGTGTGTGTAGATGGGTATGGCTACGAGTGTGTGTGAATTACATCGTAAAAAGTTGGTTTTTATGCGATTCGGGTATTGATAACGGTCCAACGCGATGTTCATGTGTAAACGGCATCATTACACGTGTGTACGGGTGTGTATGATGATGTAGTTTGGGCTATGAAGTGCTTATGTTGCCGTTTATTAAATATTCGAGCCAAAAACTATATGTTATATGTATGTATGTATATATGTATATGAATGAATGTGTATCTGTCTGAATGCTGCATGCAGCGTCTAGCAAAAAGTTTGAAGAAAATTGAAAAAAATGCAAATAACTATAAGTCAACAACTAAGTAAACAAATCAGCAACTGAACATCTAAAAGCAACTAAATTCATCTACTATTAAATATATGGTATACATTGTTGAAAATGTTAAAAAGTTAAAGTTAAAGTAAACATATAAAGTACATAGTTATAGGAAAAGTTATAAGTAAGTATAGAAGAGCTCAACACAATCAACACAACTGTTAAAACACACACACAAAACGTACCCGTGTTGGTTTTACTGTTACAGTAATCAGTCAAAAACTTCTCCAATGTGAAGCGAGGTAGGTGTAAGTTTTTAACCACTTGCACAGGATCCCCCTCCTTCCAAAGGAACACCAAATCGTTGGTCGTCCAGCCATCTATCAATTTTATGAAAAGAAGAAAATGCTTACATATTTGTGGAAATGTTTCAAATTTACCACTTACAGCTAGCCATGCGAAGTGAGCAAATTTGTCTATCCAGTGGATACAGTTTGAGATTCATTGGACAGGCCAATGTTAATGAGATGCGTATACTGTAGAGAACGGAACCATTGGGAAAGATGCGTATGTACACATTTGGCATAATGATGTTATGAAAGTGTCCCTCCTTCTCGTTCGAGAAGAATAAATCCGGCATCCAGACACGATTAGCCTCCGTCAGTGTGAGATACTTCAAACGTCCTGTTGAGTTTGAATTGGATTAATTATGCTGAATTGATTTGCAACTACGACTTCTACTACAACTCACCCTGTATATCATCAAATTTGAGACGTTCATCCGTCCACTGCTCTCGGAATGTCAGCTGGACACTGTATTCCTGTGAGGCGACACCAATTGTTAGTGGTTGGAGGAACGCGAAAGAGGGGAGATTGATTAGTTAGGGAAAGACAAGAGTGCTTTCATTGTTCAAATTCAAATTCAAATTCAATTTCAACTTCAATTTCAATGCAATTCAATGTGAACCACAATGCAAATTTCGCTTTTTTTCTCGAATTATAAGGGAATTTCTCAAACATTTTTCGACTGTGTTATCGTATGTAACTATTTTTTATTTTGTTTGTTTAATTTTGTGGGTCTTATCAAATGGATTTGCTTGCAAACTGCTTTTGCAAGGGGGTGATGGGTGGGAGCTTTAGCTTTATATATAGACTTTTAATTTGTGGTACGGTGTTTATAAGTAAGTAAGTAGTAAGTTGAAACGAGAGAGCGAGCAAGGCGTGGCTTGGCAAAGGTTTTGTATTTTTTTTGGTTTTTTGTTGAGTAGTTAGTTAGTTGTTAGTATATAAGGTGTCTATATATATTTTTGAAAAGCGTGTGCCATATGCGAATGTATTGATTTCAGCAAATTGCCAATTCTCTCTTGGTATTTGGTATAGTTGAATGTGTTTAGGGTAGGGTATTTATAGACATGTCATTGCGTCTGGTTCAAGCATGCGGTATATATGTGGATATATCATGTTCGATTCAAAATGCAATAAGCAACACAGCATTCAACATCATTATCCAATGCATTGTTCAACACTGCAACGTGTTGCATACAAAATACAAATCAGGCTGGAAGCAAAAACATCGCACAACGTGCCAAAAATATCTAAAAAGAAAATCGCAAAAGAATATTGACAGAGCAATAAGAGTAACTATGGAAAAGTGGCAAGCAAAGCAGGCAAAGAACATCAAGGAAAACCTTATGCAAAAATCTATTTTAATACTTATAACAAACGTTTAATATATATTCGAGTTTATGCTTAAATCTACCTTAATATAACAGACAATTCATGCAACACATTTCAATTTAGACCTCTTAAATTTTTGAAATAAATTGTATTTTGTTGTAGAGGTATATCATTAACATATTCAAGCACTTGACTAGAAATCGGAATGAGCATTTTAAAACCCAAATATGACAAACATTTAGCTAATATTGATGAAGAAGATAACATAGTAAATATCTTGGCAGGATACTGAATAAACATGCTTAAACATTTATATGAAATTGGTATGCATGCTATCTAGATATATATTTATTAAATTAAACATTGGACCTGTTTAAAACCATTAAAATCTAAAGGAAATGAAATACGAAACTATATTGTTGAATGATTAATTTAAACCTATCAACCTACCAAATGATTTTTTGTTTTTATAATAAAGTTGGAAACCAACTGATTTTAATTAATGACAGCAATTTCCTATATATTCTTTCTCAAGTGAACTGTCAAAATGACAGTTTATGCAGTTTTTAAGCAGAATGAAATATAATTAAATTGAAAAATTATAACAAATAATTGGTTGTTATTTATGGCTAGTAAAAAAAGTGTATAAATTTATGCCAATTTTTTATGTGGAAACAGCTTTCAGAGCTGCTTTTACGCTATTTTTTTTTAAATAAATTTCATTTATGTTGTTGTCATGTGTCCATGGGGCATTTGGAGTTTCTTTTTTGTTTACGTATTATATTTTTTATGATGTTATCCCAACGGAAGTTTGAGCTGACAAATGGGTGACCCGTGAACACACAAAAACACACGCACACACACGTGTATGGTTGTCCACTATTGGTTAGTACTTACAGATAAACTTGATATTTGTTTTAATAAATGTATAATGAACAGATATATTACATTTCTCTTTACACCCATTTATATATAGTTTGTTATTTGTGCGAAATGTCCATTTCACATTTCTGAATGATGAATGAGACGAATTAGCAGAGCTTAAAGGCTTAAATAATCATTAAAACGTTTGGAATTTGACAATGAAGGAGACGATTTAAAAGTGAAATTCAATGAATGAAATTGTGATGCTGATTATGATTTAATTGTATTTGTCATTTGTCTGGTATGACTTAAATTAACATAATTCTAGTTAGTTACAAGATTTCGTAAACTATGAGAACTTACATTTTAGACTATCTTAAGATCATAGTAATTTCAATTGTGCTGTTACTTTAGCGACTGGCTTTATACTGCGATTGTTTTGTGTTTTGGAAAAAAGAAATAAATCGATAGATAAGTGTATACACAAGAATTGAAGTCAATAGAAAGAAAGTAAATTCAATTGATATTTTACAACACTTAGTTGCAAAATAAAAAAATGTATATATTTTACATATGTTATAGTTATATTTCTACACAAATCTCTTACTCATCGCTCGAATAAACAAATCGTAAGACATTTATGCGATTTATTTGTATTTTAAGAATTAGCAAATCAATTTTCAGAATATTGATGGCATTTAAAATTTTGTTTTAGAATAGTAGAGTATTAGAGTTTTGTTTATTTATAACTTTTATTTATTAATAGATATTACAATACATAGATTATAATAGATATTATTTTAAATATACATATTAGTTTGATATGCAATATACATCTTACACCTTATTAAGTATTGAAAAAGCGAAGCTTTAATGTTCAGTTTGAAAATTTACAAATACAATCACACTCAATCGCGTACACGCACACATACACTCAGTTACACATATTTTAATCAAACACATAAGTGTCTATATATAAATATATATATGTATATTAAGAGCAATGTTTTTAAAGCGCGTGGGATAGTACTAGATATAACAGTTCATATTCATATTCGTGTAGGGTGCTGTTTGCTGTACTGGAGCCGAAACTCACCATTTTGTAATCATCAATTTTCGATATGGAGCGCAGAAACATGTTGACCTTGACTAGTGTTGCTAAATTCGCTAAAAAATTTGCATATCAGAATCGGGGAGCATTTCATAAGCTGTTCTTTTACATTAAATTTCATAGTTTTGATCATCGATATGTGCTTATATAAATAACGCTTAACTAGAGCTTAAATTTAGCTTAAATTGAGGTGTGACTTAGAGTTTTATTTGATGAATTTCATGTGTGCACGATGTGTGTGTTAGTTTCAAAATTAGAAATACGAAATTAAAAAATGCAAAACAGAACTGAATTGAATTCGTTAATTTCTTATTTAATTGACTTTAGTGAAATGTCTGCATGGATCTCATTGAAACACTGAAATTGTTTCCATGGAGAAAATAATAAAAAGTAAGACAATATTTTTAGTTACCGGTTTCTGTAAAATTTCGTTTATAAAATTCTTTCTAAAATGCATGCCACATATATTCAATTAGTTTACAACTCCCTTCCCTTAAGGCTTTAAATTAAAATCAACCAAAACTATGTTTATTAAATTATGATTAGTTAAGGTGAACTGAAAGGGCGGAAAAAGGGGGTGTAAAATGGTGGTGTGAATATTCAAGAGGATTACATTGTCAACCAACACACGTTCAAAGCACGCGAAAAATAAAATAACACATTTTGATCACATTTTTATTATTATTTTTTACAGACAATCATTATTGTGGTTGTTGTTTATATGTATATATATTAGCAATAATGGAATGAAATTATTGAGCAAATTGTAAATGGAAATCTATAAAGAATATTAATTGTTATAGTATACAAGTAAGTGTGGATTAATTTGAGGTTTGAAATACTAAATTTTGGCTATACTGAAATATCTGTCGGCCGGCAGTCATCAACACAATTAGTAATAATTTGATATGAGATAACAAGTTAATTTATGTATGTAGGCATAATTAACATTGAGAGAGTAATTTATAATTGTTAATTGATTAGAGCGAGATAGATACAGTATTGAGCGACAGAGACATTTAGAGAAAGTGAGATAGATATTGGTTGGTTCCATAGAGTGAAAAATCAATCTATACAACTTAGCTCGAAGTAAATAAAGAATTATTAAGAGTTAGAGTGAGAGAGATAGATAGAGATAGAGAGAGAGATAGAAGTAGAGATAGCGTGAGTAAGTGAAAAAGACAGAGTGTTGCATAGGAAAGAGATCCAAAAAGACATTTTCTTGATGTTTTGTTCATTTCGCTACAAAACAAATTTATTATTTTACATTTTTGATTAGGCAAACGAAAAGTTAAGAAACAAAAACTATAAACCACTTACCAAATGCAAATATGTAAACTTAAACATCAAATTACAAATATCATAACGGTTAACTAATCACTCAGCCAATTAATTTCTTACGAAATATTAAAATATTAAGATTTTCATAGCTTTTGTATAAGTAATATAATATAATTTGGTTTACGTTAAAACGATAAAAGTATATTTGAAAAGTGAAAACACATCGATAGTCAAACAATTAAACGCTTGTTGTAATTACCAATATTTGATATAGTATATATATTATGTATACATAACATAGTTATCATTATTATTCATAGGATTGTTGTATTGGCAAAAGTTGTGTATTTTATCTCGTTGGTCAACGCTTGGTTATAGATATTAGACATAAATATAACAGCAAATACATATGTTAGTACGAGTCAGCTATAAAAAAGGCCCTAACATAAATTGCAGACTATCTGAGAGAGAGACAGAGAGAGATAGGAGAGAAAGAGAGTCTGAGAGAAAAAACAGAGATGGGGGCAAGTAAGTATTGCGACTATTTTGAAGTTCATTGGCACTCACAGAGACTGAATCACACAAACATGGTCTAAGCTGAGGCTGAGAGTGTCTGGTTTTATCTTTTATCTATAAAGTATTTCTTTTTTTTATTATTTGCATTTTCTTGAAGGGGTTATGGGTGGTTTGGGGAAAGGAGGATTTGGTTGTTGTTGTTTTTTTTTTTAGATTTTGATGCGCGCACTTACCATGGTTACATCATCGATTTTCGATATACTTCTAACGAATATGTTGACGCGCACAACGGCGGGACCATCTGGAGGATAATACATATAGATAGACCGTTTTGTACAATGTGCATAGTAATAAACAAATTTAACAACTGGCCAAACAAATGGACCGACTACGGCGTCAGCATCTTCATCTCAATTCGCACTAAAACTTAGCATATAAATACTTAAAATGACCAAATGCTACCCAAAATATAGTATTCGTACTCCAGCTACTTGTTCCTCCCATTTAACCTTATGTTACTTGTATCTGTATATATATATTTACGTGTCTGTAATAAAGTTTTATATTATTTCTATGACCTGCTTACACTTAGAGCAAGTTTGTTATCCTTATTGAACTAAGTTAAAAAAACTATAGATATTTTAATACGTATACGTAATCTAGAGTTGTGCTTTATAAGTTTTAACTAGTAATTATGAGATTTGCATGAGTTAATAATATGTTGGATACAAACAAAAAAAAAAACTATACAGCATAAAAAAGATACGTGTAAAATTAAGGCTAAAATGCTGTTTATTTGCGATAATTGATGGACATTTTATTGTTTATATATTTATTTTAAATTATTGACTTTTGCAATTGACTATGCTGTTGTGGCCAAATATAGTACGATTTTATAGATGACTGAAATATTAATGATAATAGTGACACTGACTGAAATAAAACAACAAACACACGCACACGCGCACAAGGAGAAAGGGCATCAGAGGAAAAAGTTGATTGTTAATGAAATCATAGCTGGATTGTAATTAAATTATGACCAACAATTGAAAGAGAGTGAAAAATGGTGAATCAGGGAAAGTGGTTGAAAGCACACTCACACACTCACACTCGCACGCACACATACACACACACACTTATACATGGAGAGTGAAAAGTATTAAAACACACCATTAGTTACAATTAGTTAACTATTTATTACACAGTGTTTGGCAAAGGTGTGCGGGATCAAAAATATCCTAAAAATCACTTTAAATGCTACAGAAATGGATGATTGTAAGTTAGTTTTCCATTATTAAATGAAAATTATATGGTGTAATGGATAATATTAAGACAATTGGATAAACATTGCATAAGGTTCTCTCATGTTTGAAGTGTTCTATGAATATAAAACGAATGATTTATGTGAATACTGCATGAATACTCATCCATGTTCCACCAATTCAATACGAAGAATACTTATACTCAGATACATATGTCTGTGTAAGTGTGTGTGTCAGTGTGTGTTTGTGAGTGAGTGGCTGTAAGTGACAGACACTGTTGCCAGCAAATCACAAATGATTTGTGCTCGGTCCCCAAAAAGTAGGCAACAGTTTTCTATCAACTGCAGAAGATAGTTTTAGTATGTGCAAAATTTGCTTGGAATTGATGCATTATTGATTTTCAGACAAAGGTTTCTGTGTGATTGTGTGTGTGTTTGTAGATGTATTTGAATGAAATATAATGAATTAAAAGTCAAAATTATATTAATTAAACTCAAAACACAAACAGTTTAAATCGCGAGTATTTAGTGGGTAAAGTTGATTATATGAGTATATTAGTTGGTATAAGCATATAGTATAACTGCTTTTGTCTATATAAAAAATTTAAACATTTTTTCCAGTAACTGATAACTGAAAGCACAAATAAAATGAACTCTGTGGAAATGCATCGAACATTGTCTCTAAAATTGGCGTTAAATCAAACTGAAACATAATACACAAGAGTATACAAATACATGTGCCATAAAAGTGGCATTGCTTTCAAAAAGGAAACACGAAACAAACGCAAAGAACGCAAATTTCAATAGCAATAGAAACAGTAACAAAGTTAGATATATGTGGGAGTATAGCAATAGATTTAAACAGAGAGAGAGAGATAGAGAGTGAGAGAAAGACAGGAGATTAGATGGAGGAGTGGAACTAGAAGGCAGTGAAAGATTTGAACGCAACTTCAACACAAAAAAAAAAACAAAGTGAGCAAATTTCCAGTTTCTTTTTTGAATTATTGTTTAGTTGTTGAAGTAGATGTTTGTACTCTTATGTATATGTATGAGCATATTAAATAGCATAGAGTATATAGTTGTGTAGTTGGTATTATATGCATGTAAGTAACTGCTCACTACCAAAAATATTTGAGGAAGACCGGGATTAAAGTTAATCGTGTTATATATGGGGGTGCTGTTCTGAGTATGAAAAGGGGCGAGCAATGGGCGGAGGCTATGGGGAGTTTGGGTCTGAGTCTATCAAATTTTGTAGGTTTTAGGCCAAAGCATTTGCGAATGCAGTTCAATTAGGTTGTGTATGTGTGTGTGTGTGTGTGTGTATATTATTTGGGGTGAAGGGACTCAAACTGTTGCGGGGGACTTACCATTTTAATATCACTAATCGTCATAATACTGCGTACGAATAGATTGATTCTGACTATGGCGGGACCATCTGGCATAGAGTTTGGTTTTAAATTGTGAATTAACAAAAGTGTTGCAATAATGTACCATATTATCTGATCTAACGATCTAACAAC
This sequence comes from Drosophila tripunctata, assembly GCA_035047385.1. NCBI lineage: Eukaryota > Metazoa > Arthropoda > Insecta > Diptera > Drosophilidae > Drosophila > Drosophila tripunctata. The sequence goes on from JAWNPS010000334.1 coordinate 3,789,544, forward strand.
GCTATCAAGTTAGACGCAACTCTGTCTAGCTAATTAATATTATCTTGTACTTATGCAATACTTAGATATACATAGAATAAGTGAAAGTTTTCAGTATTTGACCAATTGTTGTTATAGCATTTTAATATTTTTTATGATTTTGTCCAATAAAATTAACAATAAAATAATTAAAGTGGAAAACCCAAATTTAAAATCATACATTTGTAAGTTGGAAACATTTAATTTAAAGCAGTTGTAAATATTAGTTATAAGTAGTTAAATAATTAAATTTAGTTACATATATTAGATTTTGTATTAACATATGATCAAAGGATATGCTCACCTGTGCCATTTATTCCCGACGGTCGAATTCTGGCATCGTATTTGCCTGCACCTAAAATTTGATCTAACACTTTTTTCTCCTTTTCTCGGAAATTTATTTTGGCATTATTTGCTCTGAAATCAGGATATGGATAGGTACGCACGTATAATTTTAATTTGGCAGTTTTACGTTTTCAGTTTGTGTAAAAGAAAATGTTGGAAGTAGTTTGGAAAATTTTAGATACAAATATTCATTAAATTTTTACTTTGTGTGTCAAATTTTTGTTTAGCAAGAATTGCAATTAGAAAAGAAAAGCTTTCGCATAAATTTACAGCAAGAGATTTTCGGTGTGAAATTATCAAAAAAATATTTAAAAAAAAAAAAGTAAAATTTATTTATTTAGCTTTATGTACAAATTTGGTGGAGTGTATTCTTGGGTGTGTTGACTCTGAAGATATATTGTAAAGATTTTTTCATTATACACTGTCGCACATATCAGAAGCCCAGGCAAAGCCACAATTGCTGTTGGCTCTGTCCTCGGCTTGAGCGTAAATAATTCCAAAATTTATGCTCCGACAAAAATTACATGAAAATTAATTACATTTTAATGATGTTGTGAAGTGAAACTGTTTAAATGCATAAAAACATGTTATGGAAATGATTACGAGTATGTATAAGTAACATTGTGGACTAGCCGCCTGGCTTGTCCTTGGTGAAAAAGGGGGCGTGGCATGGAAAAACAACAAACGCAAGAGCAAAACTACAGCTGACTACTACAGCACTACTTCAAATAATATGTAAGTATGTATGCGACAGATACTCGTAACGCGGGTGCGTTTTGGGCGGGGATGCGAGGTGGGCGTGACAAGCTTGATCAGCGCTCAACGCCCGTTTAAATTAACGGCATTTGTATGCAAATTGCTCTTCTGAAGCGCCACTCGAGTGCCATGTGAAGTAATTCAAGATATGTTGGCAAAATAATGAAAAGTGGCATATTTTTCGCAGCTACTGTGATATGAAACATCTACTAGTACTTACAGTGAGGCGCTGCACAGACTGGTGAAGTAGAAAATCGCCCAGAAATAATGTCCGGTGCCCATGGCTAGGCGCAATCTGTCCAATTAGCTGAAGGAACTTCTATTCCACAGGATATCCCCAAGTATTGCCTTACAGTAGTCCAAGTGTGATTTATCAGCCTGCAAATGTAAGAAAGTGATAAATTTCAATATCGAGTTGAATCAATTGAGCACACCACAACTCTGTAATTGTGTTGGGCTACAAGCATTAATTCTAATTTAAATTATGCCAATTAACATTCGTAGCATCTTCACATGTGGCAAACCCAAATCTCTGCAACACTCAAAATTACATGTGTAGTTGTTCTTGCCATTTTCAGAGACAACAACAACATGAGCAGGCAATTTGCAAATTGAATGGCGTGATTTAGGTAATTTCCAAGTAAAAGGCTTAGTTACTTAGTACGAGAAGTTCTGAAACTTTATTTAAATTTATTGCAATTGTTGCACATTTTGGGTTGCTTATTATTATTAATAGAATAAATTCCATCAATATTATATATAATATATATATATTTCATTTCCAATATAAAACTGTTTTAACCTTTTTAAATAAATAAGTTTAAAGCCCAGAAAAAACATAGCTGACCGTGTAATACCCTCTGACTTTCATTTTCAAATTAGAGTAAGCGCTACAATAACTTAACATGCACACTTATTTATGTATATGCTGCTTATGTGACAGAAGCGCTGCAGCTGAGCTCAGTACAATGAACGGGAATGCGAAAACCTTTCTTAATTATAGTCTTATATTGATGCTATTTTCAGGATCGTTTAATATTGTTTGTCTCTAAAGAAACCTAAAGCAACTAAACTATACGTTAAGAAATACGTGAGTTAGGGGCATATAACATTTTCATTTTATTTTGTTTCTTATGAGCGAAGGAGTCCTGTCATCAATAATAATATGATGTTATTGTCTTCTAATTGCATCTAGCATCCTGCATACCAAAATTGGTGTTCCTAGGTACTATAGTTTCTGAGATATTCGCCAATGAAAATATTTTTTTTCGAGGTATGAATGCCTGATTTTTTGCTTTAAAAAATTGAATTAATGATTTTTTGCCTGCAATAATTGGATTGCTGTTATAGTATATAGTTAAGCTTAAAAAATTGCACACAATTGTAAGCTAAATTAGATAATATATAGATAATTTAAAAACATAAGTACTAGTGTTTAACAGTTATTGCTGAAGTACTAGCAGCAAGTAAGGTAGATTAAAATGCTATTGAAGCATCGGTCGGATCGTTAAGGCCATAAAAAATCATTACGGACAGGACAATTAAAACAATGCTGGCAATGGGAAGCAACTTTCAGTGCTCAGTGTGAGTATGTGTCTGTCTGTGTGTATGACATTGGCCAGATGCAGAGACCGAGAACGTGAACATCAATGAGAATGAGGACCATGCAAATGTGAATATTGCAATCGAATTAATCCTTTATAAGCATTTTTGTGCACTTCAGTGGTTGACGTCGGCGTAGGCGTCGCTGTCGGTGTTGACGCTGAAGCAGACGCTGACGCTGGCGTTAACGTTGACGTTGCAACGTGCTGTGAATGCCGATAAGTGTGTGTGTGTGTGGCTGCCACGCCCCAGCTTTGAATGCGGCTTTTATGCATATCAGTTGCAATGGCCAGCAGCAGGACAACAAGACAACAGGACAACTGGACGGCGGGGCACAACAATTGTATTTGTGTGCTGGGTGTTGCTAATGGCCATGACCGAGTCGTGTGGAATGTGCGTGTGTTACAATGTATGTGTGTGTGTACAACCAAATAATCAATTTAACGAAATGGGAAATGGGTTTGGGATTGGGTTTGGTATTGGGTTTGGGATTGGGATTGGTAATGGGAAATGGTAGTGAGAATGCGAATGTGAATTGCAACAGGCTGGCCAGGAATCGTGCTGTGTTAATTTGCTGCTGTGCCCGCAATTTCGTGCCATAAATAAACAAGTTGCCGTTGCTTTTGCTGCTGCTGCTGCTGCTGCTGCTGTTGTTAGTGCTGTTGTTTCGGCATTGTCTTGTGTGTTGTGTTGTTGTTGTTGTTCTGCTTGCTTACGCTAGCCCAGGCCACGTCAGCATTGTTGACTGTTTTGCAGCTGATACTGAAACAGCCACAACTCGACAAAAACAACAACAATTCACACTCACACCAACACACAGGCACATAGAGGGAGGCAGAGGCAGAGGGAGTGGTTGAGAGCCACCACGGGCGGTCTTCGTTTTTGGCCCGATGTCAAAGAAAGTTAACAATGCGACTGCAATTGCAACTGCAACTGCAACTGCGACTGCGACTGCCAAATGCCCCACATTTGCAGGCTGCCAAGCAGTCGTCTGAGCCACCCGCTCAACCCACTGGCTTACAGCTAGCACCACCCACCCACCACACCACACCACACCACACCACAGCAGTGAGCAGTTCGCAGTCAGCAGTCTGTTGGCGCATCCTTCTTCTGGCTGTGGTGTAAATGGGTTTACTTTTATTTCATTTGTTTGTTGTTGTTGTTGTTGTTGTTGCTGGCGTTGCCAAGTCGACACACTTTTGAGCTGCGCACAATTTTTACTACACTTTTGTCTACCTCTCGGCCTTTTGGCCAGAGCTTGCAGTCTCAATTTCAGTTTCAGGCCATCTGGGTATGTTTTTGTATGTATATATATGTATATGTGTGTTTTTGTATCCTTTTTTCATTTTATTTTGCATGTCGCTTGTCACAGCATTTGTTGTTGTTGTTGTTGTTCTTGCTGCTTGCTATAAGTTGAATGAACGCCCTTACAAAAGCCTCTGTGGACAAAATTAATGGACAGCCAAGAGAATTTGTACAGAGTTGGGTTACCACAGCTGGTTGCCATTTGGCGTATAATTTATAAATGAAATTGTTTTTAAAATTAAGTGAATTGTGTATTGATGTTGAATTAGCAAAATGCAATTATACTAATTACAAAACAAATAAGCAATTTCATTATAAACACAATAATCCACTTTCAGCTTAAAAACTGTGCACAACACCAAAAATTTGCTGACACTTGGAAAATATTTGTTTCATTTATTATTTGTCAATTGTATTTCACAAACAATTAGTATACAAATTTTGTTGACTTGAATTTGCATATAGTTATTAGTAAACTCTGATGTTATATTAAAATTTGATGTGGTCTATTTCTTTTATAACTATTGAATATATCATAATTTTGTTTTGAAATTAAGTATGAAATATGTAGATGTTTTGAATAATTTGGACATTATTTTACTGTCACGCTTTTGACAAAAATATAAATAACATCTTATATTTATAAGATATTAACTGCGTTTAAAACAGTATTGTCATGGCTCTCTTATACTGATATATTTCATTTATGTTTAAATAACGTATATATATTCTTGATCAGTATTAACAGTCGATTAGATATAGCCAGTCCGTCTGTCCATATGAACAAACAGATCTCAGAGATGGTCACAACTACAATATTTAACCAGTCAATACAACTGTGCTTCCCTTTTTTGATGCCACGCCCCATTTGCCCACCAAAATGCGAAAAGCCAGATATACTTCGGAAAAAGTACATGTGTTTGGCGAATATCTGAGCAACTTTAACACCTAGTTTCACAAATTTTGACCAGCATATTGCTAGATGCAATATAACAACAATGGCATCAACATTTTTTGAATTTCACGTCCCTTGCGCCCTTTACAAACTAAACAAATTAAAAATTTGCATGCCCTTAGCTAACGTTTATACTACACGTATAGTTTTGTTACTTTGCACTCGTTTAGAGGGAGACAATATCAAACGACTCCTGCAAATTTAATCCAGATCGGACTATGATTAAGAAAACTTTCCATACAATGAAAAACATAAATTTGAAACAACTGCAAGGCAGTCGATACGCAGGCCCACAGCAGTGCACTACTGCTTTATTTTATTCACTTGTAAAGTGTAAAGCTCTATATAAAATTTGTGAAAAAAGTACTGCAGTGCTCAAATTTTTAATTTTTTGATAATTTTTTTCCAAGAGTGTCCCACTGTATCCCTACTTGTGGTCGGGTCATAGAGACGGACATCTACGGATAGCACAAACGAATTAGAATCTCTTTCTTATTTTTTAAAGACTTTAGAGTATAAATCCGAGTAAGTTCTATCTTGTATTTTGTGTAATAATAAAATCTATTTAACATTTAAGTTTCTTAGTTAAATGTTTATTACATTTAAAAGCCTTTGCTTGCTATGCTTGAAATAGCAACGATTTTCAGCAAAATGGTTTTAATTTATATATGTACTATAAGCGAATATATATATTTGGCTTATGGGGCGCTCAGAGGAGCAGCGATTTCTCAAATTTACGGAAATACCATACCATTCCGGCTTGGGGCTAACCCTTTTCCGGTTCGGTGTCTTGGGCTTATGGCGCTCTACTTGGCTTAAGGCGTCAGTCACCCCCGGCAACTTGATTTCGCGCAGTGTGTTCTCTCTGCCAAATAGCGTGTTGAGCATGCTGTGTGCGTGTGTGTGTGTGTGGGTGTCGAGATTACACATACATGCAGATAGACACCCACAGCATATCTCTCTAAACGTATATGTGTATATATAATTTTTGTTTTTTTTTTTTGCATTTTATGCCGCTCAGCGGCGCTTGTAGCTCGTTATGTTGATTGGATTTTGTGCCGCCCGCTTGTATAACGGCGAGAAAGTAGTCCACACACACACACACGCACACTATTAAGGCACTTGCGCTGCAAGAGATGGAATAAAGTCAAGTATTTTGCAACTGTACTTGTATGCGTGCCATAAAGCTGGATTCATTTTTTTTTTCTCTCGCCATTTTATGTATGCAAAAATTTTTACACTCTCGTTTTCGCCGTATGTTGTTGTTGCCGCTTTTTTTATTATTATTCTCTCGGTTTCGCTTGTATTTTTGTTGTATTTTTTTTTTGATTTTTTTTGTTTTTGCTAAATTGTAAGTAAGTGGGCTTAGTAGCATTTCGCCGTTTAGACGTCGTACGAGAGTATGTGCGTATGTGTGTGTGACATTTTGCGGCACAAGGATTTGCATAAAGCCCACCTCAGAGCCAAAGACTTAACTTTAGCATTTATATTTGCAGACATTTGATATAAATTTGAAATTTGCTGCATAATAGATAAATTGGCTCATATATGTATATTTTTGGAAGCTGAAGTTTTACTTAACGAGGCAAAGGTCACAGTGCACCGAGGTGTGCTTGAAAAGATGTGCAAAGCAATTTAGATTTATAAACTGTAGCATTTCGGCAGCAACTCCAGTCCTTGACCTATTTATATACATATATTGCACATAAAATATAGCTCAAAATGCTTTATGTGGCATTATTACAAACATTTTAGCCCTATCTCGCAAATGTTAGCCATGGCTGAAACATCATTCAGCCAAAGGTCAAAGCTTGCATCGAGCAACGCTTTTAGGCTCTTAATTAATTGAAATGTCAATACATTGTTCTCGCCCAGACGCAAGTTTTAATGAAAGTGGTGCTACAAAAGGGCGCAAGAGCGAGAGAGAGATAAAGAAAGAGAGAAGGAGAGAACGAGAGAGATTGAGAGATGCTTTTGGAAAATGGGACCTTTAGGCTTTCAGTGCTATTATTAGCCCCAAAGAGCAAAATCATCTATCATGCGGCATGTCATAGGCGTGGTGGGCGTGTGCGTTCTATTTTTAGAGGCAGCCAGGAACTGAAACCCGACGGAATCTCAAACGCCAACCTTTACTGAAAATTAGCTCGCATGAAAATGTTGGGCCGAAAAAAATACTTTGGCAGTAGATTGGCTTAAATTTATGGCTTGTAACGCTGGCTGAACCCATCGAAGCTGCTAACAAATTGCCAGCCTGTTACTTTACCTAGTTGTGGGTCAATAAACTAAACCAGCTTCATGCCAAGCGTCAGGCGATAAAAATTATACACATTCTCCCCACACACATATAGGCCAAAAGAATAGCGTCGCGTGATAAGCGCGATAAGCAGTCACCAGTCGCTACCACGTTCTGGGGACCACCTCTGGTCACGCTTCTCTTATTGGCTTAAATTGCCACAGTGCGTGCTAAAAATGCTCATACACACACCTAACATACATATCCACAACATTGTATGTTGTGTTCAGTACAATACAATACAATACCGACTTTCCATAGATAAATCACATATTCTAACGCTTTAGGGCCATTTAATGGCTGTCACGATAAGCTTCGACCGTGTCGCAGCGTACCAGCCTGCAAGCAAAATAAATAATTGACTAAAATTGAGGGGCAATGGTTAACATGGAGTTAACTAATGCGCTAATAAAAAGTGCATTTCCTTGTACACAATCTAGTCGGGATTTATATTATTTTTTTTTTAAGCAAACATAAATGAATGTAATTGCCGGAATTAGTCTAATGGAGGAAAAAAATATACTTTTAACTTTATGATTTTTAAGCTGACTCTCTTTTCTAGTCTATTAGTAAGCAATTCTGAAATTTTCTTTAAAAATAAATAAATCACTTGTCTTGCACAATTATTTTAAGAAACTGGTTTTCAATAATTAAAGCTTCATAATTTCAAAGTTTTATTAAAAACTAGTTTATCCAATTAATGTAGAATTGACCAAATATCAGTGTTATTTCGCTACTGTCATTTAATACAACAAATATCATGATCAAAATATTATACCATACATATTCAATAGATAGAATCGATTGAAAACGTAGCTTTCGTATGATATAATAACTTCTACATTAAACTAAATGCAAAAATATTGGCTAAAACATACGAAATTTGCATAAAAATAGTATTTTGATGGAAAATAAATAATATTTACTCTTCTCCAACAATTAAAACACTAAACGAAATCTAACTTATATTTGTTTTCTTTTCATTCCACTGAAAAGTTTGAGGTTACGTAGTGAAAATACACAAAAAGTGCACAAAAATGCAACTTGAGCTTAATAGTTCCGATTTGTAATTGATTGTTATACAAAATTCATATTCATTATAATGCAAAATATGTAAGAAAAATAATAAAAAGCAATACAAAACACAGGTTTATCAACAAATACACAGTGAAATATTCACTGAAGTGAATACAATACAAACTTTGCTCCCATCTTTCGTGAATTTAAGGTGAATTTAATCTGAGCTCAAAAATTACCTCAGTCAGTAAACAGTATGTGGCAGCTCTGTTCAAGTGCTGTTAACTTAACAGAGCACTGTAATTAAAAGATTCTTAATAAGTAACATAAAGGTTTAGAGTGCTCCTTATGTGTTGCAATCACAAAAATGAAAAAATTGAGCAGAATTAAACTAGAACATAGCGTTAAAGACCAGCCAACTTTTGAACTTTAATAATAAGCCAATAATCAAAGTCATTAAGCCAAAGAGTTTTTAATTTGTAAAGTTAATTTAATATTATTTTGCAAATGAATATTAATTTATTGAAAATATAAACGATATTTGCAGCATTTCACTAAGGACTGTTTACTTTCATAGCAATAAAGTGCAATATTCGTTATTTTGTATACAGTTTTATTTATTTTTTATATTGCTTGATATTGACTTGCATATATTTACTCAGCTTTTCAGGAATTTATTCCATTTGAGTAATTAATAACAGCCCGGCCACGGATGTTTGGTGCCGCCTGCCATTTCTGGTCCCTTTTCCTCCACCATTTCATCCTCTTTCCTTGCCATTTCTTCTGTGTTTTTGTCGTGTCAACCTGTGCGACCCGCTTAAATGATTAATGAAGCTAAAAATGTCAACTTTTTTTTTTGCCCATTTGCCGAGGTGAGCTGACGTTTGCTTATGAGCAACCACAGCTGCCATTCTGCCAACCGGACCAGTCAGTCAGTCAGTGCGTCTGTCAGTCAGTCAGTCAGCCAATGTAACTGTCCATCAATTATTCATTAATCAAGGCTAAATACATTTAAGTTGATATTAATTTCCTATGCCAATTAATTAGCGGAAGTGCAAGCAACTACTCTTTCCTTTCGCCCGTCCCATCACTTTACAGTGGGAGGTGAAAAGCGTAGCTTTCTCCCTGCCACAACATAAATCGAGCAAAGTTGCAACTATTTCAATTTACTGTGTCTACTACGATGGCAGCCACAACAAGCGAAACCGAGAAGCGAAAAGCGTTCAAAGTTGGCAAGTAAACAAAGTGGTAACCGTACACGCTCTGCCACATTGAAGCAAAGCGAAAGCAATAATCAGCTGCAACTTCAGCAGCTGCAGCTGCAGCATTGGGCCATAAAACAAATGTTGCACGAACTCAACAGCAAGTGCTTGCCAGGCAACCTAGAGGCACGGTGCTCGATTTGACCGTTTCTCTGAGTGCTAGAGCTGCAAAAGTGTCAATTGACAATGAAACCGAAATGCGATACGATGTGAACCCCACTCAAGTTCCTCAGTCAGTCAGTCAGCCAGTTCAGTCAGTCGGTGAGTTCATTCAGCTTTGGCTTTTTCTTTGGCCAAAAGCAAGACATACTCGTAAAATCCGTACAGCAGGCGTGAGTTAACGATTTGGCCATTTTGCTTGAGCACTTTTATGCGCCACCTTTTGGCCTCGCCATCAACACGGATGCGAGCACAGACACGGAAACGGAGGCGTATGAGCAATGCCAGATATTTGGCTAGCTGCTCAACGGTTCAACTTTGTTTGAGCCATTGACTTGGTATGGGGCACATTGCACAAATGTCCATGTCGATCTTAGTCTACCACCAAGCTCATCCATTTGAGGCATTTTTCAACAGCGAAACTTTTCTCCCGCTGGAGCATTCAATCTTCAGAGCTGCCAGCGAAGTATCTTAATTGAAATGCTGCATTTGTTTCCGACAACTTTTTCCACCCACAACTACCAAGAACAGTACGAGTTTTGGCCCAATTGAAGTGCCGAAGTTTTGGGCTTTATTGTGGCTATGCTGAAAGTTGCTCCATGCTGGCCATTCACCTAATTGATGCACAAAACGTGTGCACGATTAACAAAATCACTAAAATAATAATAATATGAATATGTATAAAAAGCTATCAATTATATAACAAATGAAAATACTTGTACTGAAATGGCTATAAATCTCGCCAAAATACAAATTCATTGGCTTCATTTAGAAATTCAATTATGAAACAAACTAAAAATGAAATATTTCAAAAAAACAAGTGAGCACCAGCTCTTTTTTTCACTATTTTTCTTTTCTTTTCTTGCTTTCTCCCTGTTTTCAAACTGTCTGCTCTTTAAATTTGATACAACATAAACAAAACGGGGCCAACTGTAGTTAAACTTTGCTTACTTCCCTTATACACATGAAGCTGTCCTCTTCTTATCCCTTTTCCTAACTCTCCCACTTCTTTCAGTCTCTCTCTCTTACCACCCCAACTGTTTCCTTTCGAGTTTTGGCTTTGTTCGCTTGCCCGTAACCTAGCTGGCCACATTCAACTATTTGGGAGGAGTTCAAAAGGGCCAAGACAATGCCCTGTTTCTGGCACTGGTACTGTTACTGGACCTGAGCACTACTCTCTCTTCATGTGTGTGTACATATTCGTGTTGCTTATGGCCAAGTCTTGGCACATAGTTCTCTACTAGCTGGGCACTAGCAATTTGGTTACGTTTCAAGCAGCAAACAATGGACCGATAATTTATTCATATTTGGCTACAAAAGTGCCACACAATGCACACACACACACACACGCACACACACTCATAGTGTCTGTCTTTGAATTTTTAAATAACTATAAATTTCTAAATTTACACAAGAGACCTTACACTGAAACTGAAGACACATTGCACTTGCGATAAGCCACAAAAATCTGTTGGCAAACAATGGAAAATTTTAATGAATATTTTGGGTCGTGACTGTGTCCTGAGAGTGTTGTTAATTGCCACATAAATTTGCCGGACACATCAGCAAACTACAAAAAAATCAAGAGAGAGAGAGAGAGAGAACTTGTTTACATATATAGTATGATATATAAACATAGCTATATACAGATTTACCTAATGTTCATACACATATTTGCATTTTGAATGCAATCAAATGTTTCCCTCTCAATGATGTTGCCAAAGCTCTAAAGGTCATCGTTAACATTTATAAATATTTAAAAGCTAAACACAAAGAGAGAAATTAGATTATATACTGTAACCTAGAGGGCTTATGTGAATTATTATTAATTATTAAAATCACAAATAATATGAAAATACCAGCAATGAGAATATAGAATTAGTCCAATTATAAAATATTGTTATAATAACATTAGGCAAAAGCACAGCTTGAAACTCGTGCCGTATTGTAAATTGTAAACTGAGTTGGTTGAAGCACTATTAAATTATTTAATTAATTTTGCAAATTTGTAAGCAATAGTATGCGATATGCTACAACTGTGTAACAGTCTTAAATTACCTAAGGCAGCTATGCAGAATCTATAGCTATTCAATTCAAATGTGTTTGCCTGTGGCCTCCATTAAATTGCATAACGCATACGCCGCGTATGCCGCCGCAAACACACACGCACACAAACAGACACACGTAAATCTGCCGACAGCATTGCCGATTTGAAGCGTTGTTTTTGTTGCTGTTGTCGATGTTGTTGACGTCGGCTGTGTGGCTTGGGTTTTGGCATTAGTGCCAAGAAATTTTGTGGAGGGACGAGCCAACTAATTGCGGCTGCATAACTTGTTGCGCCTTAGCAGCTGCACCTCTACCGCCCGCTTGGCTCACCAAACGTCAGCATGCATGTACATATGAGTGTGTGTGTTGGTGTACACCACAGTCAGACATTCAGACGCTGGGACAGACCGTATAGACAGCGGCTGTCGGTTGTTGGCTGTCTAAGAACTATAGCCAACAACGTACAAACACAAGGCCAGCAGCGAATTGCATTAGCTATATGAGTGTATGTGTACATATACATGCATTTGTGTGTATATGCCACGCCCACACCCCACATACAGCAGACCTCGGGGGCACATCGCTTGTCTGTTTACCATAAACAAAGTCAAAGTGTCTTTGGCAAGCAGCTTGACAGGCATTTTTGTTTGATTTGCCAGCAAATACAAGCCAACAACGTTGGCTAATGAAATAAATATCAGAGCTGGAAGCACCCTTCACCCCACTTCATCGCCGCAAAAGCCTTCGAAAGAGCCCCACAGTGTAATGGACTGATCTGGTGACTGCTTTAAATGCAATTTGGCTGACCGGCAGTAAGCTTGAAAGTCAACTGTCAGTCAACAAAGTGCATAATTAAAACAACAATAAAATCTTAAAGTTAGCCGCAGTGCAAATACCCTACTAAATGTCTATATGGGACAGAAAATACCAATGCAAAACGTTGCATTTAAAAATAGACGAATTATAATGATGATATTTCATAATTTGTATAAATAACCCAAATACACTTTGCGGGCGCATCAAAAAGCAAAATAAATATGATGATAATTCACAATACAAATTGTATTAAAATTTCTTTTTCACTTCTAGCAAATCTGTATTTTTAGATTTCAAGTACAAAATTTGCATTTTTATGAAATGGAAACCGTATTAGAAATAATTGAAGAAATACATTTATTATTATTGTTAAAACTACTAAACTCATTTTGTTTTGAACTTCAAAAGAAGGCGAATCAATTTTCTGTATTTTAATCCACATTATTGGGAGTATTGGTAATTCAATGTATACATTAAAATATATAAAACTGGAAACTTTTGTTAAAAAATATAAACAATTTCCATTTATATCAAATTTTTTTGTTGTGGGAAAAAATTGTTCGCACCTCTCTTTCATTTTTATAATAAATTAACATTATTTAAGTTTCTGCTACAAGTATCACAATTTTGACTAACACTGCCAATCCAACAATGCTCTACAATCAGTTAAAATTTCCCAGCATTATTTTCTGTTTCTTGAACAACTTCGTATTTTAAAGAGCCACATTCTTGTCTTAACATTTTCGTGTATAAGTGTGAAATATAAAGGAGTAAAGATACATCAAAGAAACTATTTGCAAACAGCTTTTTACCTACTTTTCAAATGTGTGTAGTGGCCATCGACATATGTTTGGAGCATTAAGGGAAAGTATCGCTGTAAAGGAATTGGAAAGTAAGGTTACAAACATAGCGCCTAAGTGGAATGGACCACTTCAATGCTATTAAACAACATGTTGCAGCAGGCAACGAACCGCAAACAGACGGTGGCAACTCAAGACCTGTTTGGGTTTATGGAAACTGTCTGGCTAAGAGCTTAATAAAATTATGTGACGATGATTGCCGCTGTAGTCTGCCAGCAGTGAGAGTGAAAGAGAGCGACAAACAGAGAGTGAGAGAGAAAGGGAGATGTAGCTGAAGCCATTGGTTTGTCCGGTTGCGGATGTGGATCGTTGCCTGACTGCAAAATGGCCGCCTTGCCAGCTGCTTCCGCTGCTCGTGTTGCTGCTGCTGCTGTTGCTTCTGCTGCTTGACTGGCACTTGAAAAACGCATTAAGGCTTGCAGTTTTGTGTGCCATTTGTGTATGTATATTATATACACACATACTATACTATATAGCATATCAGTCATACATACATGTATGTGTATATGTTATATGCACTTGTATAACTGCCCTATATGCATGCCAGAGTGGTTTGTTGATTGCATGTTAAAAGGCTGCCATTGCCTCGGCTGCATCGTCTGCCATGAAATTTAATTAAAAACTTGTGTGCCATGAAATTACATTTCGACGTGCGTACAACCCGCTTCTACCTACTACTACCACTACTTTGTAGATATACTTGAAAGCACCCAACGTCACGTGCAGAGCCGAAAGGTAGGCAACGCACAAAGGCAAATGCTGCTTGATTTTTTATATTTGAATAAAGAAAGAGGAGCGAAATGAGAATGGAGAAAAAACGAAACGAAGTGGGCACTGAGTGCTGCCACATGATGGCAAGGAAATGGAAATGGCCGTCTTCCTGTAAAATTTCATTGCAATTGCCATGACTCACACTGTAATTATCAGAAGCTACTTGATGCCAAGAGGGTACAGGAAACGGTCAATTCACTGACAACCATAATACAGTTTAAAAAAAAATGCACATCAAGTGCATTTAAAAGTTTTTAAACTTTGCAAATTCAATAAAACAGAAAGTATTTAGTTGCTGCATATGTGCTTTTGCAATTTAAGAAAAAGTTTTATGCAAAATATGTCAAATAAAGTTTATCTGCATGCGACATTTACACATTTGCATATCACACTCTCATGTGTCACTGGGATAAATGTGTTTATAGAGACTTGAATGCGTAGCAATAAAACTGCAGCTTTACAAAGTTCAAAAATTATGTTAAATATCAAAATTTATCGTCCGTTTGACACGTACTTTAAATTTGCAACACAATGTCAAACATTTTAAGCCAAGTTAAATATTTATTTAGTGCATCAACTAATCCGATTGCTGGTCATATTAGCCTAATCTCAGCGATCTCGGCCCGTAAACATTTTATGCATTCGCATTATAAATGCAAATCTCGCTTAGAGATGCAATTATATGCCAACACCTCACTCTTCATTCAAACCCTTTTAAATACAACCATATTTGTTATTCAAAAATCACTGGACTTTGCCGCCGTTTGCATATTTCAATTAAACATAACACATACGCCATGTGATACAGCAGCAGAAACAGAAGCGGGAACAGGAGCAGGAGCAGGAGCAACAGCAGGATCAACAGCTGCCAGCTGCCAGCTGCCAGTAAAATCCGCTTAAAACTTATTCAATTAAACTTCAGGCGGGCAAACAGCAACAAATAGACGACAAATTGGAGTCGTAAAAATGCAAAAAGCAAATGGTGCTATGAAACTACGAGATATTTTCCATAGTATCTTCCAAGTGCCGCGTACTAAATACCCTGGCAGGTAAGTTGATAAAATTTTAGTTATAACGGTAATACAAACAGTTGGCGCTGGAGGCAACTGTACGTAGTATCATTAGCTTAACTTGGGAACGGAAAAAAGACTAGTTGGTGTTGCTGTAGGATCATGAAGCTGAATTGTCCAATCCGGCTTTAACAACTTGGCTTATCTCATTCTTCATCTCTCTCTCTCTCTCTCGCTTGGCCAGGGTATAAAAATATGCACATAAAGTATGTATAATAAATCCGCACACAACTGCAGCGGTGCGGGGAAATAGTGGGAAGCAGCAATAGCAGCAACAGCAGCGTAATAAACTCTCTGAAATGGCTGAGTAAAAATGCGGTGAATAAAAATAAGCTAGCAGTTGTCTGATGTTGTCGTTATAGTACCCATCGTTGTTGCCTGATGCTGTTTCTCTTGAATGAATGGCCAGGTGCACATATAAATAAGTTAATTGCTAGGATATATGATGACTTTAGCTGCACAGCATAGAAATTATTTCGAAAATTCCAAAAATTACACTTCATGTCGTTTGTAAATTGGAAAAAGTTGAAATACAAAAACTAGATTATAAAATTAGATATTTTGAGAAACATATACACAATCTGTAAAATAAAGCACGAATAATATTTTAAAATTTGAAATTTTGTTTTCTAAAGAGATATTCTTGTCTTTTTATATGATTTTTCATAGCATTGAATATTAAAAATAAAAAATGTTAAGTCTAATAACATTTTTTATTTTGAGAACCACTTATTTTACTGTTAATTTTTATGAAATTTTAATTAAGAATAACGATGGACTGAAAATATAAATAAAAGTTTTTAATTTTTGAATTATTAAAAGAAAGATATATTTACATACAATATTATATTTATATGTAAATAAAATTATACTTCTTCTTGGGTACGTTTAATTTTTTCTTTCCATTGAGTTCCATTGAGTTTAACAGAAGCACCTTTTGGGTAGTATATTATTGTACTGAACTAGACAAGAATTCCTTAAGTCTTTTACATTGTTTGGGGGCAAAGCATTGTTATTGCTTGTTGATAATAATCTGCAAATCAGCTTAAAAGGTACGCTGAAAATATCAAAGTTCTGCCGGGCAACTTTGCAAATCAAAAACTTTGTGAATACCCCAACCTCCATTTCCACCGTATACCCTTCTCAGTTGATGTCGTGTAACTTTTAGATCAAGCATTCTATTTTGCTCGCATTCATTTAACATTTATTTTGGCTTTTTCCTAGATTTTTTCAACTATTTTTATGTATTTTTTTTCTCGCTGCCCGCAGACGCCACAACAAAGCACATTTTTCGGCTATATTTATTAGAAAGGGAGAGAAAGCGAATAAAAGCGCGTTTGTGACTGTGTGTGTGTGTGTGTTTGCGAGATTGTGTGAAGGGAAGACAATGCCGGAAACGTGACTTATTTGAAATTTATGTACTTTTTAGTCAACGACTATGGCAAAGGCGAAAGCAAAACTAAAATCCTAGTATTTTGTTTATACAATAAAAAGCAAAGCGTCGTCTACAGAGCATGAAATTTATCGTATACCAAAGACCCCCTAAAAAACAGCAACAATACATATGTATATATAGTTTTGGGAAAATATGTACGATGGCATGGTGTCAGCCATTTTATGTTTTTAATTTCTGCTGGCGCTTAATTAGAATATATGTATATTTTCTATTTTTTTTCTGTCCTTTTCTATTCCTTTCTTGTGCTGTTGGAACGTGCTCGGTGCTAAGGTTGGGCCACATGGCGTATGTGCAATATGCAAATGCGACTGCATTTCACATTCACAAATTGAAATCAACGAGCTTACAACTTGATAGGTTTTTGTGTCCCGCTTTAGTTTCCATTCCGTTCTTCATCTCCCCGTTGCCCTCTTTACAGTTCGTTTTGTTTCGTTTCGTTTTTAGCACATGAGTAACATACACACACACACACATACATACACACAGTTTTCGTTGTTGTTTGCTGTTTGACATGCATCGATTACATAAATGGGAAACCTTGCGGACGGACTGAGACACACAAGATGGCGGAGGGAATGAGGGGGCTAGAGGATACACTGTGGGTGACAGCTGTAGAACGACATAAGTCTCGAAGCTTTTGCTAATGATGAGAACCATCATGATTTTTCAATTAACCAAATGTGTAGACAGATTCTCTGTGTTATTTCAATGCTGTTATCGTTGACAAGACATAGGAAGATGGAAGGGGATTGAGAGAGAGAGAGAGAGTGAAAGAAACATAGAGATGACAAAATATCTGACAAATACAGCAGTTCATGTGCAGAAAACAGAAAGCAAAACTTAGGTTGAGCTATTCATTACTTAAGCTTTAAAATGTTTGTACTTTAGTTGCTACTTGTAAGCTGTGGATTGATTTTGGTAGGAGTTTAAAATCAATCAATCAATAGACAAATATTTTTATTAAAAAAAAATTTATTGTGCAAACTTTCAAAACCAATTAAATTGAAATATAATATTTTCTTTTTGAACTATATGCACATGTATTTATTGAACTAATGTTTCCATAAAAAAGAATCGCGGCAAATTGATAGAATTATTGTGTTCATAAAAGAGTATAGCACAAAAAACTCCATTAATTGTGCAGTTAACTTTTTTACAATTCTATCTGATTTTTTAACTTTGTTTGTCTCACAAAAATTGGCAATAAAATACGCATTCGACAAGTATGCCGGACGGAATTGTATAAATTCAAGCATAACGATCAAGAAACCTTAGCTAATTTAGATATTTTCTGAAAACTGGTTTTAATACAATACTTTTTCGTATATTATTGGAGATTAACAGTCAGAGGTATATGCTTAAATGGACTGCCAGGAGTGCCCAACTAACCGGCTAATGCAAACTAAGTGGCAACATTTGACTCTTGATGAATGTGCAGCCAATAAATCCATTTATGCTAAGCGCTTGCTTATTATTATAATCCGCTATGGTGCGCCCACTAATACACACACTTTCACACTAACACACTCACATATGCATATATACTTGCACAGTCAACATCAACATTTAACCCTAATTTGCATTTATGTGCACATGGAAGCTGTTTGGTTTATGAAGAGGGGCCAAGCAGCGATTACCTGGTGAGCTCTTTGTGTCTTTGCCTCAGTGCATGAAATAAAAGCAATAAAAGCAATTCGCAAAAAAAAATTGTAGATACACAACCACACACTACCTACTATACACTATACACCACACCCATCTACAGAAACACACACACACACATGACTAGGGCTTACTAATACACATACAGCTACTTATAAACTCACCTTAATTAAACGTGATTAAGTAGATTTCCTCGTTTTTCTGCTCAACGAACTGTTTAGTTGTCGATGTATTTGTGTTTGTGTTGCTGTTGCTGTTGGTGTTTTTGTATGCTTGCCCTCTGCTTATTAGTGAACATTTATTATTCTCTTACTTGTTGGAGTCTAGCAATATACCTGAACAAGTTTGTAACACAATAAATTTATATGAAGTTGCATAGATGTTGGTTTTTATATGACATGTTTTTACTACTTAATGTAGAAGTTGCAAAAATATTTAAAAACTATCTAAAGATTGTATGTTAAATTTCAGAACACTCTCAAGTTTTTTCCTTTTTTAAAAATAAACTTAATTCACTTTCGGGCAATACACGAATATAGCAATCATAGCTAAAGCCTTGTTTATAATAGTCTTGCCTTTCAATTATAATTTCAATAAAATAAATATCCTAAAATGCTATAAATACAAAGAAATAAAAGTAAATTCCCAACAAAAATTCTTATTAAATTCGAAAGATTATTTGGCTTAGTTTAGTATGTTATGCGAATTCCTTTTGTGATTTGTAAGATAATCAAAGATTCGGTTGTTTCAACAATCATGTTGTTCATTCAAACTGTTTCGGTTGTTTTTGTTGGCTCACGTTGTTGTAATTTAGTTTCATTTGTGCATGAAAATGAATTTGTATTATTGTTTGCATTAATTTGCCTTATTAATTACATTTATGCCATTGCCTCCACGACTATTTGGTTTCTTTTTTTTTTGCGCTCTAAGCTCTTGTACAAGCGATGCGGATGAAGAGAGCAGAGAAAGAAATGTGGGAGAGAGGGAGAGGGAGAGCGAGAGGGAACTCTGGCATTCAGTCGTTATTTTGCCCGCTCTCCCTGGAGGTAATTTGAGCATTGGCTGTGCGGGCAATCAAATAAATAATGAGGCTGCCGCGAAGCTGCTCTGCCCGCTGTCGCAGTCAAAGCTGGCGTTGACGTTGGCATCGGCATCGGTCCACAGCCACAGTAGCTAGTGACGCTGTTGCTGGCGCTGACGTTGACGTTGACGTCGGCAACTTCAACTTTGTTTAATATGCGAAAAACGTTGCAGAACTTTTGCAGATACTTGTCGTGGACTGGTTGTTGTTGTCGTTGTCGTTGTTGTTGTAGTTGTTGATGTGATTGTCTATGGCAACTTGCTTTTATTATTTGTTGCTGCTCGTCTGTATTTCTATAATTGCCTTTTGCCTTTGTCTGGCCCAACGCTAAGTATCTCGTTTTCATGAATATACTCGTATCTGCAACTGAGACTTGGTACTCCTGAAGTATCTCAACATTTTCAGCACTGCCATTTACAAAATGCTCTTTGTAGATCCCATTGGCTTCACTTGTTGTTGTTGTTATATACATATATATATATATATATATACATATATATACACACACAGAAGTTCAGTCTATTTCTATTCATTATCTTTGGCTTGCAATGCAATTTATGCCACTTGTCGATTTTAAGCGCATTTCAACTTCTAAGTGAATTTCAAGAATTATTTGGAGCACATCTAGAGCACGTGCAATAATTGAATTATTATATATTGAATCAATAAACAAGCATTACAAGCTGCCTGTCTATTCGGTTTATTTTTTTATTTGATTCATAGGGAAAAAACATTGAAATTGAGCCACGAATGTAAAACAATTGAAGATTGTTTGAATTTATGTGTATAATTTTTACTGAATTTTCTAACTTATTAAACAACTTTTTAATTTATTGTTTCCCAAAATAAAATATAAAGATTTATGCATTCAATTTTAAAATCAATTCAACAAAAATACGGCTACTAACGGTTTAGGAATGCTAAAAATGCCAAAAAGGATTAAATGACAGCTGGCTCCAAAAAGTATGCTACAGTATTTTTGCTAGAATTCATTGTGAAATCAGACGGTAAATATTGCAATGCATTGGATTGAAACTGAATGTAATTCACTATAACTGAATTTTAAAGAAGAAGCACTTTTTTAAATTTTCATATAATATTTTTTATATATTTACATCCATACATATATTTATATACAAATATAGATATAGATTTAAACGTTGTATTAATAAATTATACTTGAAAATATATCGGCGCCAGCAGCTTTATGTTGTTTATAATCATATTAACATCATTTTAAAATGACTTTTAAGCTGAATCTGTTTAAGTTCGATTGACGTTTTGAATTATTTAAAAGCCACGTTTTTGTGAAATGCTTGTGGTTCGTCAACTATAAAATGTAGCCACAAAGTTTGTTGTTGGCCTGTCAGTTGCTTGCTTGCTGGCTGGCTGACTGGATGACTCCTTGTGGAAACTCAGGGAGCCAAGTGAAAAACTTAAATGTCAACTCGCTAAAGCTAAAACACTTCACAATCAACTTGTGCATAAAACTCGCAACGGTGGAAACACAAAAGCCCGCGCACGACAACCTCAAGCAGCGCACTAGGCCACCATGATTTACACACACACATACACATATGTACGTGTATTTATGTGACTCACTATACACACATACACACGCGAAGAACAACAATAAAGAAAATAAAAGAATGAAAGAAAAAAAAAGTTAAAAACAAGCAAACAACGAAAAAAGACTTCCGTGTTGATTGTTTTGTTTTGCTTGTGCGAGACGTCAACGTCAACGACAACAGCAACAGCAACGACAACGACAACGACAAACGCCATAAAAAGCGACTACGTCTGCGAAAATCACTTTAAAAACAAGTGAAAGGAGACTAGGACGAAGGACCAGGGACCAAGCACCAACAAGGATCGGCTGTAACTACGGAGACTACGACTGAAAGGCAAACCTGTCCATCAACAAAACTATTGCAACAATAAACAAGAACAATTTGACAATTGAAGTGCTTCCCAGTAAGACAAGGCACAAAGCACAAGAAAAAGCAAAAAAAAAAAGAAAAAAACAGATTGAAAGAAAGAGGACGACTTCTGGCAAGTAGCCTCATCTCACATTCGGCTATAAGGCAGTGAGTTCTATGAGATTGCTGGGGAATGTGGAGCACTTGAGCACAGTTTCCGGTCATTTACACGTACACATGCCGCACATAGCATGCCAATGTCTAAGTATGCTGTGTCAGTGTGTGTGTGCGAATGTGTGCGTATGTGTTACTGACACAGTATCCTACATTTTTATTGGCTTGCCATCAAGACGCCCATTGCTTGCATTTGCTCTAATTGTGACTTGAATTCAGCTGTTAGCTGTTAGCTGTTAGCAGTTAGCTGTTGGCGTTATCTCTGGCTCTGCACAAGGTCAGCAGCTCGCTCGCTCGCTCGCTGCTTGATCCAAAATTCAATTTCATTTCACGTAATTGTTTAGTTTTGTTTACACATTGTATCAATTTTCTTGCACGCTTTCGCCCCGAGGCAACGTTCAAAAATTGGCCATACAATTATCAAAGACACACAAACAGAGACACACAAACATACACACACCCAAACAGACAGATATACGCACACTGGGACAATAATCGCAATAACAACAACTAGATGAGCAGCAGCAGCAGCAGCAGCAGCCAAGAAATTGCTGAGGCAATAAAAGCGTGGAAAAGTATAGGCAGAAACGAAGAAAAACGCTGTGCTGGCAACATAAAAGTATGCTACGAAAAATTACAAAAGACAACTGGACCAAAAACTTTTATAACTTTGATACGATGGATGCCAATTGCTTTGCACAGACTCCACACTAGCTGAGAGCTGAGACGCACGCAGAGAGCGAGCAACAGAATGCCAGCGAGAGAGTGTGAGAGTGCCAGCATACCAAAGAGACAGAGAGAGTGGAAGAGCGAGAGAGAGAGCGCGCATTAACTGCTCTTTGCGCAGCTGCTGCCTGTTGTTGCTGCTGCTGCTGCTGCTGTTGCTGCCGTCGCGGCTGCTGCTGCTGCTGTTGCTGTTGTGGAACGTCTCCTGCAGGATCAGGGTGTGGTGAGTATGCTGCCGACGCTTTCGTATGCTCTTACTGTAAATATAATGCTTTGCCCTACCTTCTGCTGGCGTCGCTGCCTATGTTGCTGTCGCTGTTGCTACTGCTGCTGCTGCTCCTGCTGCTGCTGCTGCTGTTGGTGTCGCTGCTTCTGTTGGTTTTGGCTTCTGCTGCGAGTTTTCCACTGAACCTTATTTCGTTTTTCTGCTGATATGTGACACGCAGCACTCACACACACATATAAAACACACACACATTTACAAAGGCAAACTTTTGTGGCACACACACACACAAACACACACACAGTTGGACAAGACACACACTGAGCCACGCGCGCGATACTTTTGTCGTGGTCAACGGACGAGTTGTTATTTCAATTGTTGTTGCTATCGCTATTGCTGTTGCTGTTGTGTGTGTGTTTTTTGTTGAACTTTACTGATGTTTTGCTTGCATTTTACATATCACATTTTTTTTAATAATAATTCACGTTGTACACACTCTTATAGAATTTGTTGGTATGGATATATGTTGCCGTTGTCGTTGGTCTTTCTGTGTTTTTGCAGGCAATCTCAATTTCTCTATGGGGTCTCGAAACGATTAGCGCATTTCCGCTTCACAAACCGTACACGTCAACTGTCTGCACCTGACTGACTGAGTCCAGAGACCAACGATTTGAGCGACGCAGCAGCGACGTGCTGCCAGAGAGCGAAAATCGATGCCAGCGCCGACGCTGTCGTTATGTGGATGCTGTAAAGCACAAACAACAACACGACTTAGAAGCAGCGAGCAAATAGCAGCAGCAGCAGCAGCACCAGTAGCAGAGACAACATCTTCGTGTTCTCTTCGTTCTCGGCTGGTATAACGCCTCAGTCGCTGTCGACGTTGTCGTCGTCGTTGTCGTTGTCGCTGCTTTGTTTTGATTTATTTTTGTGGTAGGTTCTGCTGAGATTGGCTAAGAGAAACGAATAACGAGAAACGCTAAGCTAAGAGAAAGCATAGCAACCATCAGGCACAGGCACAGCCTCAAAATTCGCATAACTACGGCTATTTTGAGAATTGCCTTTCATTTGCAATTCATAGCCATCGGCGCTGACCCAGAAACTCCCCAAGGAACTTGGCTTGTAACTCATGTTGACAACTATAAATAAAGCAAGCCACGATGTTTCTTATGTTCCCACTTACTACTTTCTTCAATCTTAAACTCAATCAATATCAAATAATGTTTTAAAAAGAAAAAAAATATAAATAACAGGAAACTCACGTTGCATATAATTTTCAAGGCAGTCAAAGCGACGTTAACAAAAGACAAGCCTAAAATAAATATCATAAAAATATGAAAATAAATAAATGAGCTTGCCCCAATATATATAAATATTTGGTCAGCTACAGTTACCCTCGCTAACGTTAACAAAAGGGCTGAATTAGGTTTGGGTATTGTGATTCGGATTCTGATTCTTATTCTCATTTTCATTCTGATTGTGATTGGGTTTGGGGTTGTATTCAGGTTAACGTTTCTGCTCTAAAGGGAGTTTGCTCTGTTAGCTCTGTCTTGTTATTGTTGTTGTTGTTTTTATTTTATTTTTTTTGTGTTCTTTTAAACGGAGGCTGCTCTTTATGCAAACTGCCGCCTCTGTTGCTAGTTGCTGTTGCTGTTGTTGTTGTTGCTACTTCTACTGCCATTGCTATTGCCAGTTTTTCAACGTGTTTGTGTGCGTAAGCGGCTCATGAATATGTAAATTGTTATTATTGCATATTGTCCTTAGCCACAGCTAAAGCAAACGTTGCCTGCCATGTCGAAGGCGAAATTTCAAACAAAAGCTGCCGAAAAATACAGAAGCAGGTGAAAAAGTTAGAGAAGAGAAATCACTAAAATATAACTAAATAAGTGAAGGTCATTATTATGTGAAGTACAACTTGTCGTATACTTAATAAACCAGCACGAAAACTTAAAGACTTATAGCAGTATCAAATTTAATGATTATTTTCGTATTTAGTTCTAAAAGTGTTAGGCAAAAAGCTGACTCCCCTTTGTCGTATACTTAATATAGCAAAGCGAATACTGTTATTATAATATTAAATATTAATTACTCTAGTATTGTTATTTCTATAAATATTTTCTTTTCGATCAAATAGTTATACAATTAGTCATATATTTACTTACTTAAAATATAGTGATTTAATTGATTTGATTAAGTTGTTAACTATCGTATACTTAATAAATCAGAGCAAATCATAAGCAACGATTTACTGCAAAAAAAATTAAACAAATAATGAATGTCGCTCAAAAGCTTAATTGTGTTAAAATTTAAGTCACCGTGTCCAGTACTTAATAAAGCAATCAGCTCCTATTTCTAATGTGTCATGAAAAAGCTAACTAAAAATTTTCCAACTAAATGAATTATGCACAAAGTATACAGACATGTGCGGTCTTAAAGACGAATCAATAACAACAAATAATTTTTATAAAGAAGAGCTAAGATTGAGTGATAATAAAAATGAAATCGATAAACAAGTTGCAAAACTCATTCTGTATAAAATAGTTGAACCATCTACTTCAAAATACAATAGTCCAATACTACTTTGTTCCAAAAAAAGGTCTCCCTGGGTCTGAAAACAAAAGATGGCAATTAGTTATTGAAAAAAAAAAAATTTTTTCCGATAAATTTCCACTTCTAAGAATAGAATATTCTTGATCAGTTGGGTAGAGCCAAATACTTTTTATATTTGGAATCGAATAGATATTGATTATTTACTATTTTTTATTCCATTAATTGTTTACGAATTTAAAATATGAAACCAACTAGTCGTATACATAATAAAAGCGAATGTTGAAGAACGTATTTTCAGCATAACATATATCATTCAAAAATAATTTCCTGCATTTTATTACTATCTTAATGTATAAAATGATGTCTAATTTTTTTTAAATCGAGGCCTATTCTATAAAAAAAATGTTGCTTTTAAATATCGATCATTCAATATCAAAAGTGCATTAAAACATATTATTTGGCACTTTATCGATATGTACGAATGTCTCATATTATTATAATTAATTAAGTAATGCATATTTATCATGTAAATTCTTTTGATTTGTGGCAAATGGGTGATGGAAACATTTGGCAGACTTGTTGAGATTTAAGAGCTGAAATACACAGCGTCAAGTTAACTTACCAAGAATTATTGTCAATAGCAATGCCTAGGCAACAAAGTAATGACCAAGACACACACTCACAAACACATTGTACTTGTGCTTGTACTTGAGGCAGCCTTGACAACCTGCAACATACCAAAGAACAAGACATTTGCCGACGCCGTTGGCTCTGATTGGCAGCCCTCAACAACAATGTTGAGGAGAGGGCAAAAATCATCATCGACTACGCGCACTGCTTGTGTGTGTGTGTGTGTATATGTGTAAATGCCACACGCTGTCGTCATCGCCATCATCGTCATCTATAATAACATCAAACAGTGCTGTCCAGACCAGCCCATAGCAAACAGTGCCCACGTCTATTCAGTCACAGTCATACTCAAAGACCCAGTACCAGTCCCATTCCCATTCCCATTCCTAGTCCCAATCCCAGTTTCAGTCTTACTTCCCTAGTCCTTATTTCCAGCACCATTCCCATTTCACATTTCCCACACTTATTCTATAACTCCTCGCTTGTTATCACGCGCAATAAAAACCAAGTTGAATTTTTTCGAGTTTTATTTTTCTGTGTCGCTACTCTTAAAGAGAGTACTATGAATTCGATATAAAATTTGTTGACATGTCAAATAAGATACACTTCTTAATACATTAACTTTTTTAGCTTTAAAGCAGCTTTGAGTTTAGGTTCAAATAGTAGCACATGTTGGTGTCAGAGTGCTACAGATATGCATCTACAGAATTAAAATATAATTTCGAATTTATCAGCATTTTATGCTTCAAATACAATAAAAACTGATGTTGAAAGTTTTTGTAAACTTATCTTATTTAAGAAATTTTTACAATGTGATCATTTATACATTTCAATTGAGTTTTATTTAGTCTGGAATTTCACTAAATAGTGCAGATTTTTGATAAAAATTTAGTTATTAAAGTACTACAACTATTTGGTTTAAGTTCAATGCAGAAATTTAAATCACAACTTGTATCTGAGATCGTTTTTTACAAATGTTTGCCAGTCAAGATATTCGCATAATTGATTATGGGAATATATTTTAAAATCATAAACAGAAATAAAATATATATTTTTATTATGCATATCTTATCTTATCTTTGCTTAATGTGCAGTCATTAATTTCCAACGTGGCATTCGGTAAATGCTCAATCATTTTAATAGACTCTCTACCCCGCACCCAACACTAAGGGCATATAATCTTCGGCAAAGATAAATATCCTTTTTTTCCTTTTGGATTTTTTTTTTGCTTTAATGTTGTTTTTTTCTTCTTTCTTTTTTGATGCTTACTTGATTTTTCCTTCCTTACGATTTTCAAACATTTACTTTCGCTTTTCGCAAACGAAAACATAGGCAAACACACGCACACTCGCACACATAAGCACACAGAATCAAGGCACACGTATTCAAATTGTAACGGTTTGGGTTCTGTGTGAACACGGAGAATGGGAAAAGCAGAGTGAGAGAGAGAGAGGCAGCAGTTTGTAGGTAGAACCCAGGGGCTGCCAGTTGGCGCATAAAAAACGCCGTGTACGCAGGCGAAAATTGTTCTTGTCGTGTTGGTATGGGGTGTGGCACGCCCAGTAACAGTAGCAGCAACAACAACAACAACAACAACAACAACAAACAACAACAACAACAAGAGCGTTGCCGGCAGCGACGTCGTCGCCCTGAATGCGCGTTTAGTTTCAAGTGTTATTTTTGTGCTAGAAGCAGCCGCCAACGAGGACATCTCTCGTCCTGTCGCCTCTTATCCTTACGGGCTGCTGCTTCGTTTTTCCACATCTTCCACGTCGTCGTCATCGTTACCAGTGTTGTCGTAGTTGTTGTCGTCGTTGTCGTCGTCGTCGTCGTCGTCGTCGTCGTCGTCACCGTCTTCGTCGTCGTTGTCGTCTTCGTCTATTTTGGCTGAAGTGCGTAATTGATGTGAAAAGTGGCAACAAACTGTTTTTTATTTGCGCTTGCTTTCAATTTGTTTAAATTGCTGGGCGCTGCCGTAGCTGGGTGTGCCAATGTGTACACACGCACACACGCACACACACAGTCAAATACACACATTTAAGAACGCTGATTGAAGTTTTATTGAATTTTAAATTGTACACTGTCCCCGCCTGATTCGGTCTTATATCTGATGGTTTTGGTTTTGGTTCCGTTTCAGTTTGAATTGCTAAACTTGTTCTCTATTTCTATGCTTTCTCCAGCTCTCTGTATTTCTCTTTCTCTCTCTCTACTTCGTCTCTCCGTCTCTCTCAGCCTCTCTGGCTGACATGTATTTTGAGTGTTTTATTGTTGACACAAATAATGTCACTCAAATGTCAAAAAGAGGCCGCTGTTTATTGTTGTTTTGTGCTTGTTTCCAAAGTGAGCTGAGGTTTGACATACATTAAAGTGAGTTTGTCAGGTGCGTTAACAGCGTGGACTGTCTAAAAAGTTCCAGTCTACCGACTGACAGCAAAACCACCACAAATAGGCCAAGCTATCATTTGGATAGAAATAAAAAATAACAACAGTAACAAATTAAGTTACTTGTACTTTTTAAGTACTTCTGACAACTTACGACTGGAACTAAACCGATATCATTGATAGACTTTAAATTACCATTTCACTTTTTCAACAAAGACTTCAAATAAACTTTTTAGTTGTAGCGCAAAGAGTGGAATATTAAATGGCAAAAGTTGTGCAACTTTCAGCTGAACTTTATCTGTAACAGTTTTAATTCCTACACAAAAAAGAGCATACGAGCATACTAACAATAAAGTACTAATAACGATAGAGAAAGACTCGTATAAAATACTGTTTCATTTTGGGCATAATCAGATTAATGCTGCTACCCAAAAAGCAAAAAACAAAAAAGATTCCTTTGACCTTCGTAAGCACAATGGCTATTAACACTTTAGCTGCTGGCAGTCAACCGTATTGAGCCAGCGTAACTGGAACTGACCCAGAGAGACAATAAAGTTCAATATTGATGCACCCTTTGACACAGCAGCAGCCAGTTCCCAAATCAGGCGCCATAAATATAAGACAAACAGGCTACTTAAACTTAAACCCCACGCTAAAAAAAAAATCACCTACCAACCCAAACCAAACGAAACGAAAGCGAAGGAGAAAGAAATTTTAATGATCTGTCATAAAAGAGGCAGTGTGGCAGAGAGAGAAAGAGGGAGAGAGAGGGAGCTACTGAAAATTGAGCGTTATTTGGTGCCTTTGGACACATAAAACTGAATTTATTAGCATTGCATACTTTTGAGGGCAATCAAGTAACCAAAGACGGGCAGAAAGAAAGAAGCCGCCCACAATTCTCATACACTCTCACACACACACACACACACACATCCTCTTCCCGCTGCGGTCAAAACTGTTGCGGGGACAAAAATATGTACAAATCCTTTTAAGCACTATGGCGCCACCTAGCGGGCTCGCGCGCTCGATTGTGTGTCACAGCGGCAGCAATTAATTCCGAAATCACAATAGCCATAAAGATGATGATGCGACTACAATTTGAATGCCCTTTACCCTCAACACACACCACACTCTCAGTCTCCTTGTCTGTCTCCGTCTCTGTCTCAATGTCTATCTCCTTCTCTTTCGACACAGAAATGTCAGCAGGCTCCGCTGTCAAAGACACGACCAAATTGACAACAATGGCGACAAGCAGCGGCCGTAATAAGTAGTGCTAGTGTTGCTCCAACCCAGCCACCTCCCCTCACCTCTTGGCCCTATCTGCCTTTGTGCCTTAACACCCTTAGGGGTGGTGGCCATTAAATCAACGCAGGACAACGCAGGACATCGCAGGACAGGACGTTGCCAATGCGGCACAATATATCAAACTTTATGTTGATTTGAGTGGCGCGCCGAAAAGTTTGCCCGATCCGCAGAACTCAAACTGAAATCGGAGCTCAAACTGGAACCGAAACTGAAACTGGAACTGAAATTGGGATTCAGGATTCTGGATTACGATTGCTAGCACATTTTGTCTCATTGTCTCTTTTTATTGATTTATTTTGCTTTTGTTGTTTTCTTGTTTGCTCTGTTTTGTTTTGGTTTTTGTTTTTCTGTTTGTTGTTTTTTTTTTTATCATTTGAGGATTTTATTTCTGTGCTTATTTTTGATTAGATTTATTTATTTTTATTTGTGCTGAGCCCCCGATTCGTTTCGTTTCGTTTCCGTTTCGGCTGCCGATGAAATTTAATAATTCCACTTAATGCAATAATAATTTCGTCGCCTTTTGTTGCCAGTAACGCAGAGATAGAGAGCACAGAGGCCAAAAAGGAAGAGAATCGGGGAACAGAAAGGGAACAGGAGGTATCACCATCGTACTACTATTTGTCGTCATCGTCATCATTTGTGTTCGCCGCATAATTTGTGCGAAATTTGTCAGATTGCTGGCACATCTCGAGGCGCTTAAGTCTGAATAATAGCGCCAGACAGAGAATAGAATCGAGAATTGAGAGCTGAGAACTGAGAGCTTATGGTGTGGAGGAGGGTGCTCGAGTAGAGGAGTGAAACTGGAGTGGTTGAGGCATTTGTAATATGTTTTATTTGACTTGTAGCAGCTGCAGGCATCTATCCATGGGTAATAAACACAAAAACTTCAAGTAATTGACGCTCTTTACTCTGGGGAATCGGTCGCCAAGTGCCCACTGATTACAATTGGATGCGTTAGTAATTGCCGCTAAATGACTTTCAGTTAGGTAAATAAATAGTAGGACTACAGTGTGGGTAATGGACCCTTCAAAATGATACAATGACAAAAAAGGAAAATATTGTTCTGCTTCCCAATGGTAAATGCACAATAATGAATCTGAAAATATATCAATTGAATTTGATAAAATGGAGTGCGATTTAGTAGATGAATATATGATTTTTTCGGGCGAAAATTGATACATATATATATATCGTTATTAAATTCCAAAATACAGATGATTTTCATTTCAATAAACTTAACAACATTAATTGGAACAACAACATTGGAAACTAAACAATTTCCATTAGCTTTTGATATCTCAATTACTGCGCCATTTCACTCGTTGAACAATAAAATTTTTAAATACCTAGTTAGCTCCAAATTGCATTAATTTACCTGTTTTAGTTGACAGTTAACTCAAGCATTTTAAAGGTGCACAAAACTTTTAATTTATATTTACTTGTCTCAAAAAGTGAATAAATAACTCTTAAAGATTATAAAATTTGCTAGTCTTACTATATTGATTTTATAATATTTAATACTATAATACTTCTACAAAAATGAAACGTTTGGTAGCTAAATATTCACTTCATTAATTCAATTTTTACAGTTTAAAATTTTTAATATTGTTTTATTTTGTTCCATTTAACACTTGGGAGTCCTGGTAATTTTTACAAAATTTTAGTTTGCTCTATTGAAACTTTGTGCAGAGTACTTTTGAGCAAACTTTAATTAATGAAAGTACGAACTTATAAGAGAGAGTAAGCTGCACAACTTGTTTATGGCAAAAACTATTTAGTTTATGAAAATTTATTTTAAGATGATTAGGTATATAATAAAATCAAATATCTAGTGCTAATTGAAAGTATTATTTTGAAACTATAGTAAGCTGTATAGTAAACTATGTAAGCTGTAAGAAAATACAAAAGTATTGTTACAGTAAGTGTTAGCTCATTTTTAACAGATTTTGCTTATTGTTATTAAGCGGAGAAAATATAAACTATTAAAAAAATGTTTAAATTAAAATAAAAAAACTGAGTCTTAAACAAAGTCATAACCAACCTATTACTAAGCTTTTAGTAAACATCGTCATTCCAATAGTTTTGCTAAATCTTAAATTTGGTTTCACAATTCCAAACATCGTTTACAACTAAATCCTGCTGGAAACTCGTACTCAACCGCGGAGCAGCTGTTATGCGCTGAATATATATATATATATATATATATATATATATATTGTGAATTGGCGCACAGTGCGTATACATAATTCGCAAAATGTGAGTGCTTTTAATAAATGCTGTGGCATGCGTGCGTTGTTGTGCTGTTATTGTTGTTGTTGTTGTTGTTCCTAGCACTTTATTATTGAATATGTCGCCATGCCCATTTGCATAATTGATCGGCAACGATGCGCGAATCGCAAACGAGAATTGTAATCGGCTGCGAGGCATTCGATTTTAGCATTTGCTAAACAATACAACTTCAGTGCGTGACACGGCCTCTCAACTGGCAAGGCGCCTCTCTCTCTCACTTTCTCTTTATTGCGGGGGATTCTATTATTTCTTATAGATGCACAGCAATGTCGACAGGATTCAATAATTGATGCACATGTGCTGGATGTGTGTGATTTATGCGTGTCCTCGCCTGCCATTCAATTGTGCAAATCAATTACAATAATCGACGCACGCAACTTGAAGAGGGCGTTGAACCGAACAGATCAAATACATGTGTCTGTATGCTGGAAATAATGGAGAGTGTGGCTATGCTGTTAATAGCATGTGGCAGGTGAGTCCTTTCATACTTCCAATTTGAACATATAATCGATTTGTTATATTTTGAGCAGCTGTTTATATTATTTATTTCATTATTATTTAATGCATAATTTAACTGAGCACAAGTTATTCCAAAAATCGAATATAAAATTATATGATTTGATATTGCTATTTAGGAATTTATTCACTTGTTGGTCAATATAAATAATTGTGGTGTGTGTAATTCTAACAATTACTATCATATCCAACATGCGATGTAGGCGTTGTTGTTGCAATTAAATATGGTTTCAAGATATTAATGATAAGATGAACTGTTTTCAAATAATTCTAATAATTACAATGACTTTCTACATTATTTTTTTCCAATAATTCCCCCAAATATTTATATAATATAATTTTAAAAATAAAACTTAATATATCAACAATATGTGGAAAATATTGGTATACTGTTTGATAATAAAGTCATATGATACGATCAACTCCAGTTGGGTTTCTCACTTGTTGAGCAAATCAATTTAAACTTTTATTCTATGACTACGACATATCAAATATTTAAGAATTTAAAACTGTCACATATTCTGGAAAACCAGAACTTATTAACAGTTTTTTACAAAAATATGACTGATTTTTGTTTAAAGTTGCATGAAAAACGCTCACAATTTTCTATAATTTAAAGGGGCATTCAAAGTACACTTAAATGATTATAGCAGGCAGGTTGTGAAAACTTTAAAGTTTCGTTTCGAGTATATAATGTTCACACAAATAAGCGAAAGCCAACAGCGCGTATCATTCAGTCAACCACATAGACACATAACTCTTTGCTCTGACAGTGTTGTCCGCACACTCACACAGAATCACACTCAGAATGACAATCACAGTCACACATGCATGCCACCGGCAATCAGTCAGCCTAAAATTGTTTCTAATTAAGACTCTGGGTCTAGTGTTCTGGGTGGTCCCACTTCAAAAGAGGTCCTTTGCCTCCTGCGCACTCAAGTGTTGTCTATGACGACGCCATCGATGTTGGCCGGACGCAGTAACACAGCACAGTTTGTTGCACTAAAACAGACACACACACATACACACACACACACACACACACACACACACTCACACACAAAGACAACAGACAGCCTGGCACACATGCAGCGTCTGTATCCTGTCCGTTACTCGAAGGAATTTAATTATAACTTCTGTAACTAATTTCCGTTTTTGGCAATTTGGCAAACGGATATGTGCACAAACACACATACAAACATACATACGTATGCAAAAAGGGCTAAGGGGGTCTCACATGGGATTGGTGTTGGCACAAACGTTGCACAAATTAATATTTAATGCAACCAGTCACAGAGTTTTCGACTGCTGTTGCCAACTACTCATTGAATATTACGCATACGCAGCAATGTCCAGTGTCCAGCGTCCACCAAAAAAAAATAAGTGAATAAACGAAAACGAGGAGTAGAGAGCAAAAAGTTTGAGCCCGTTGTGACAGCAATGAACACGTAGATGGCATAAACATCATCATCAGCGGCATCAACATTATCATCAGCGTCATTTACGTGACTTGCCATGTCCATTAGGCCGCAAACAGGAGCCGACAAACAGGCAGCCAACGTGGCCCAAAGGATTACAGCATCCCAGGGAGTTATTAGACCTATCAACGTTGGACAACAACGGCTAAAATAAATACACCCACACACATAGATATATAACAAATATATATATATACATATATAAATAAATGACAAAAAGAAACAAAGCGGGAGAGAGAAAAAAAAGAAAAACTTTTGCTGTCAGAACTTTTGCATTGACTTAACCCTTAGCGCTGCTTAACCCCACTTAGGCGGGGCTGACCGTATAAGCGGGGTCGGCGAACGGCACATAAAGCTAATTTAAAGTTTGTTTTATTTAAAATAAAATATTTAACAAACGAATATTAGCCCAGGGACGCGGCGTGACATCAAGGACCCTTGGCCAAATACAATTTCTATTTGCACTTTTGATAAATTAATTAAAAGCGTAGAAAAAGGGCGCAAAATCTTTAAAATAATTAATTAAATAAACGGGGAAAACGGCATAGCACGAAAATAACAAAGAATGAGAAAAGTCGAGTCAACCAGCTAATACAAGAACAACAACAACAAGAATCAGATGAGAAGTAAAAACAAGAAAACACTGAATGCCAAATGATGAATGCGCATCAAAGCGGCGAACTGAGTTGAAGCAAAAGCCCGAAACGAGCTAAAATTATGGAAACCAACTGACACAGAAATCCATTTTTCATTTTCAGCCAAAAGCAAAGATGGCCAGCCTCTAGGCGTGGCATAGCAATAGGGAAGGGGGACAAAGACACGAACCCATAACTAGGGACGAGATGGGACTATGCCTTTGCCTACTTATTTATGAGCTTGTATGTTGTAGTTGGTCAAACAAAAAACGCCACAGCAACAACAAAAACAAGAACAACAGCAACTACTACAACTACAGCCACAACAACATCAACACCAGCAGCAATACATGGAAAAGGGGTACAGATTACAAACGAAAAAAAAAAATAAATAAAAAGCAACAGCAGCAAACATGCTGCTGATTTTTGTTGTTGTTGCTGCTGCTATTGTTGTTGTCATTGTCGTTATGTTGCTGCCTCTACTGCTGCTGCTGCTGATGCTGGTGGTGTGGCCAAAATAGTAAGCAAAAATATCACCAAAAATTTTAGTCATCTGTTCGAAGAGTTAATACCCTATGAGCAAATTATTTGTGTTCTTAATTCTTAATTCATAAATTATTATTTGCTTAATTTAAAAATATTTTTAATTTAAAATAAAGTAGAAACAAACATAATTTAAACAAAAATCAGTATTGGCAAATACAAAACATTGTATTTCTCTATTTTAATTTATTCAAATTTTACCAACTAAAAGTTTCAACAAATATGTTTTACCCTCTAAAATATTTTTTTAAATATTTTCCATTTTTACAAGTTATTAGAAAGATATTAAAAAAGCTTAAAACTAACACGGAATTGTTTAGTAATAAATAGAAAAGTTAATAATATTTTTCTATTTTAAATAAATTAAATCATATCAAACATCAAAAATAAAAAATAAATAAAAATACTACATAAAATTATAATATTAAAGCTTATTCCATGTAAATAACTTAACTTTGGAATTTCAAACAAAAATACCAAATGGAAAAGTTAAAGTTTTTGCTTCAGATGTTCCTGCATCTCTTTGTTTGCAGTCGTGGCGCTTTAAATGAATTCAGTAAGTTAAATGAATATACCAACAATTTATTTAATTATAAAAACAAATGGTATTTGTGTAATATCTCGAATTTCATATGCTGCTGGTTATAATTACCCTTATAAGTAGCTGTACAGTAGAATGCTTCAAATAGCAAGCTCCTCGATTCGGCTAGGGCATTAAAAAGGCTCAGTCAAAGACCTTTTCTTACATATACATCTACATAAACATATATATTCTTTTCTTCATTTCTCCCATATTTTCTTTTTTTTTTCTTTTTTGGCTGCCATTGTCTGCGAAATTACGTATACGCCTGGCAGCGCACAACGTCGTGCCCGTTTGTTGATCTGTGTGTAACAGAGTGTATATTTGTGTTTGTGTGTGTGTGTGTTTGTGTGTATGGCATGCAAACAAAAGACGCTTGTCTGTCAGTTCGAACTTGAAAAACTTTTGCGTAGAGATTTCACAAAAATGAGTTGTAAATGTCGAAAGTGCTTGATATGCCATAGACAATTTTCAAATGGCGGCAATCTGCAAAGCAATTTGAAAAAGAAATGGAAATATGCGCAATAATTTACACTCCAGGGCAATTTTTACTTCAGCTGCCACAGCTACATTTTGTAGCTGTTTTTGTTTTGGTCTTATTTCTGTATCTTGTTTGGATTTTTTGTGAATTTCTTTCATTCTTTTTTGGGTATGCCATGACAACTCTTCAGATGCCGCTACTGGGAGTCTGAGTCTAAGCTTGGCCTGGCCTGGCTTGGCCATGTTTGTATGTTTTGGCTGTAAGCAGCTGTCAGTGATTTCTGACAAATTGATTTGACAGTCGACAGGCGACCAACACGATGGGTGGCAAACTGACTAGAGCAGGGAAAAGGAGCAGAGAGAACAAGTGGGGAGAAGAGCAGTGCCAGCAGCAGCAAGTCAGGCGCGTGTGCTAAAAAAAAAGATGAAAGCTGACTGTTGCCATGTCTATACATTGCGTGAGAGTCTCTGCCCGCTCTCTGGCAAGAGAGAGAGAGAGTAAGACTGACAACAACAACAACAACAGCAACATCAACAGTCAGCTGTAGAAAAAGAGTTGTTGCCAGCAAAGAGCACAGAGTGGTGAGTATTTTTACTATGTATATTGTTGCTTGTTATTGTTTGGTTATACGACATGCCACTGACTACAGTTAGTTACCTGCTGATTGACAGGCACAACTGATTGACTGACTGACTGACTCCCCGACTGACTCCCTGACTGACTAAACAAATGCACATCGTCTGAGAAGTTTAAGGCAGAAGATAACTGATGCTGGGAACTCACATTCGAATGGCAGCTGACAGTAGCAATCACATCGCATGTCAGTTTTATTTATAAACTGTACAAATAAAACAGTAAATCATCAAAACGATACGCAAAAACTCACGCAACTGACCTACATTGCAGCTGAACTCAGCTGAATATTCAGCCGGGAGCCCAAATGGCCGCCACAAATCAAACAATTAATTTTGCTGTCTGAAATTCCAGTACTAAATCAACAGTCAAACAATTGAACCATTTAACTATGTAAATAAAATTAATACGAAAACCACAGGCGTGGCACCCCACACCTCTCAGTTCTGCACATCCAAATGAGAAAGAGATGAAGCGACTCAGAGAGATGGTAGAGGAAACACCGCCTTATGGGCAGAGTTCACGAAAAATCCATTAAAAAGCAATCAATATATGGAAAACAAATGCCAGTCACTTTTCCACCGCCCCAAATCTTGTTAAGGGCTCTTGCTCTACTTCTCTCTCTCTTTCTCTTTTTTCGTTTCATTCTTGCCATCTCTTTTACGGTCAACAGCAGGCCGCTCTATAATGCGAATTTACAAGTAATTTATCCAACGCAGCAAAATATTTAAAAATGTCAAAAACGCAAGCGAAACAAAACTCAACCTTGCGACCAGCGGGCGGTCCTAGACCTTAAGCAAATGGAGAAAAGAAAATAAAGCTGAACTTTCAGCTATTAATGACCAAGACCAAGACCCTCGTTGAGGTGAGACAGACCCTTAGCTAGGCTAGCAAGAGAAAATTTGGTATTACCAGAGTGTTTGTGTGTGTGAGTATTTTACGGTGAGTTGCTGTTTTTACTGCGCTCAAAACTCATGAATTTTGTGCTCAGCCTGTAAATAGCAGTGGTGCTGACCTGATTTCAGTGACGTCATTTGACCCAAAAATCTCTCCCCATCTCTGTGTACATAAATATACTATATACCAAAAAGTGCAATGCGGCAAATGGGGTCGTTGCTTCGCACTTGAAAGAACTCATGCTGTTGCTCAACTTTTGCCAAATGGTAATAATTTTTTAGACTAAACATATGCTAGTTTATCAAAATTCTTATTTATTTAAGTGCTCTAATATTTCAGTAAAGTTTATCTGCTGGTAAAATTAGTATTTTCTATATGTAAGGGAAGATACATTTTATAATTTTTTTAAAAACTGTATTTTAAAGGGTCATTTCGTTAAATAATAAATAAATATTAAATAATAAGTTAAAAATGAAAAGTTAAATATTAAAATAATAAATAAAATTTGTATAACAAATGTTTAGTTCAAATTTATTAAAGCAGTTTTGAATTTAAGTATTCATAGTTTGTATACAGCATTTAACTGTAAACTTTTTCAACTGTTTTTCAGTAAAACTACAGCTTATTTAGAAACGATAGAAAATATTTATCTTGCGAAAATCAGTTGAGACTTTAAATGCATGAGACGGAAATTTTTTTACAAAATAAGCAAACAACTAAATATTTTTAAATTGTATGTAATAGAATATTTTGTTATGATTTAACAATACAAATACAATAAAAATATTTTTAAATCAGATGTAATATAATATTTTATTATGACATACTTTGTTTGTTTTTTGTTTTTCGTTAAAAACTAAACTATATAAATGCACAATTTCTTTTTATTAACAATTAATCTGTAGGCTAGTATGTGAGCTAAAACCAATTGATAAAAAATATATTATTAAATAATTAAATATAATATTTACATTATATCACAACAAAAGAAAATATATCTAAGCTAGATAAATGTACTTAACTTCAGTTTAATATACTTCTGTTAACTAAAAGTTTTTAAGAAAGCGCGAAGAAATTGAAAAAGATTCAACTAAAAAGTATCTGCGTCAAAAGAAATGGCATTTAGTTAAGTCTAGTCAAATGAGTAAGTAAGTAAATAATTATGATAATGAGAGAAAGAGATAGAATTAGAGATAGAGAGAAAGAGTGAGAGAGTGCAGTTGGCTTCCATAAAGGTAGCACTAAATTGAAACTTCTTAATTAAAAAGTTGCAGCATTAAAACATAAAAAGCACAAACAGGGGGAATATTAAGACGGACAGGACACCATGCAAGTTGCAAATCAGTGTGAAGAAAAATAAAGCGCTTAAGGACTTTCGACTTGGCGCATTCAAAATAACAAGAAAACTGCCTCCAGTCAGAGTGTAGCATTTGGACGCAAGTCTCCTTGTTGTTGTTGCTGTTGTTTTTGCTGTAGCAGTCTTGGCGGCGGAAGCGCTAGACGGATGCGGATGTGCTGGCCGAGCATTGGTTCACCGCAGCGTCCAGTTAGCAGCAGCACTGCAAAAAAATTCAATTAAAAGCAACAGCACGTAACTGAAACTTTTCTTTCTCTTCTCTTTTCTTCTTTGCTATTTTTTTTATGATTATTTTCTTCATTTTGCTTCTATTTTTTTTTTTTTTTTTGGTTTGTTGCTCGTTTTGCAAGTTTTGTATCTTTTGGGTGTTCGCATTGTGTGTGTTTGTATTTGGATTCTTCTTGGTAAAGCAGTTGCCCTTAGGACACAGACAGCGCACCAGTGCACACCACATTCCCAGCTCTTGTCATATGCGCAGTCAGAGTCTCTGCGTCCATGTGTCCCAGTCTCCCTCTGTCTTGCCCTGCCAATTCCCTTCCCTTCCCTTCCCTGAGTTGGTAAGTTGGTGCCAGCTGTCAGTTGTTTTGCTGCTGTGAGCTGCTTATAAGTTGCAGCGGTTTCATCTACTTTCTTTTTATCCATGGTTTTCTCTTCGTTTTTTTCTCTTTTTTTTTTGGTAAAATGGTTTGGCTGCAGCTGCAAGTGGTAGCGAAGCCATCAGTTATTGGTTGTACATGTCCAATAAAAGCCAAAACTTAACATTGACCGTTGTTCAGTTTTTACTGCATTTAAAGAAACTTTTAAGGTATTACATTAAGTAAATACTTGATAGACAGCCAGTAATTGCAATTGATTGTTGTGAATTACTGTAACCAATTTACTCCTTTTAAATAGGTTAAGAAAATTGCTGATGGATATAATATAATAACATACAATTTTAGGGTTTAAAAAAGGTTGTTACAAATAAGATTAAGTTAAGATCAAAATAACTTGAGTGACATACGTATTAACATTTTTCTAATAAAAATCTTTTATCTCATATATTTACTTTAATCTTTTTTGATACTTCTCTTTAATATTAAGATCTCAATAACAGGTCTAATCACTGCGTTAGGACTGACTTTAATATGCAAACTTTACTTATTCCCAAGGCTCACAGACTGGTTTGTACATATATCTCTTTCAACGATATCTAATTAACTGTCATTCCAACTACAATTTAGCTACTATTTGTTGCTTTCGTGTGTCGGCAAATAAATGTAATATATACTATATATGTTATGGTTATCATCATCTCGGCGAGGGCTGCTCATCCCTTTACAACAACTAGAGAGGGGTAATTTACTGGTTTTGCCTGGCATTTCCCACCATAACACTCAACGCATTTATCTGCCTATACAATATATGAGTCGGTGTGTGTGTGTGTGTCCCACAGGCGACCACTCGAGTGGCCTCTCAACATAGAAGCAAGACATGGAGTATTGTTTGTTGGAAACCTAAAGCATTTGGCCCTTACCTCTAATGAAGCGCAAATGTTGATGTAAAAATTTAATTTAGTTCCTAATCCGAGGCACACACGCATGACCATGCATAGACACGCCCACTTTTAGCTGTATATACATATATGTACGTATATATATATATATATATACATATGTATGTAGACGGTTGAATGTCCAAATGTTTATGCAACGTGTGGCAGACGCGTGCTTACCTTCTAATATGTGCGTGACATGGATCCTCCTGGGCAATGCTCATACCGATATGCGTCACATTGCGTATACGCAACATAGTCGCTGCTGTTGTTGCCGCTGATGCCGGCTGTTGGGATGTGGCAAAAATAATAAATGATGCGCCACGTACATGTATTAAAAACAAAGCACAGAAAAATGCTGACAGCAAAGACTGCTGCTGCTACTGCTGCTGCTGCTGCTGCTGCTGCTTGCCGCAACGGCTGTGACTCCCATAAAAGCCAGCACACAGCACACAAAGCAAAGCTAACAAACTGAACTGAACAGAGCTGAACTTAAATGAACGCCGGCGACCGGAATGAAGCCTCACCCGGGCATTGAATGGCGAATGTTGCTGCTGTTGTTGGTATTGCTGTTTGGTGGCGCTTTATGTTTGTTTGCCACAATGCAGCAGGCAAAGCTAACAACGACAACGACAACGGATGACATCAGCGTGTCCTGCAACCAGGTTGCCAGTCAAACCAAACAGTTAGAGGGGGGTACTCGGCTCTCGGTTCTCGTTTCTCGGTTCTTTCAGCTTGTTTATGGCTTTGTTTGTACTTTTGTTTATGGGTGTACATTTTAAACGTTATATATGTGTGTGGGTGTTTGCATGTGTAGCTGTGTGTTTGACCGTTCCGTGACTGCTAACAGCAAACGGCTAACAGCTACCTGTTTCTGTACTTTGCCAACAACATGAGGCAACATCAGCTGACAGTTGCAGTGATTTTAAGCGTCCATCAAAAGCGCCTGTTTGACATTTAATTGCAGCACATTGTTGCTGCCGCTGCCACTGCTGCTTACATTCTAGCCATCATCATCATCATCGTTATCATCATTATTTTCTTCATTATGGTGGTGGAGTCAGTGTTTTGTTTGCTCAGCGGATGGTCAGATCCATTGTTGGTTTAAGGCGTATGGCGATGTGTGTGTGTGTGTGTTGCCAACTCTTAACACGTAACGTAAAAGCCCAAAGCTAAAGTCATGAGGCTTTATTGCACATTTCACGGCAATGCGACAAAGATTACACAAATACCAACATCTATACACCGCACACTGCATACTTTATCTCTTTCATTCGAGCGCTCTCTCTCTCTCATTCATTTTCTCTTCCTGCCAGTGCAGCGCACTGCACAGTGGTGTGTAACTCGCGCTGTCATTAAGGATCGTAATCACTGACATATATTCACTTTAAATACACGGAAAGCAACTTTACAACGTTTTAATATAATTACAGACACAGATGTATGCTTAAATGTATGCACATGTACATTATAATACAGTTAAGTAATAAATATATGTCTGGCTTTGATTTGTTAGTCCTAGACATGTAGCAGTTGTTAGTTTATTTGCTATTAATATTTAAAGTCAAAAGAGTGAGTTTGAAAACGTGGGGTAATAAAACATAATTGTATACTATTTTCTTTGATTTAAATGAGAGTGGCGATTGATTCATGAAACATTAGTTTTTATATTTAGATTTGATTTTTGGAAAAATAGAAGTTTAGTTTTTAAATTTTAATTTTGTTTTTATAATTGTATGAAAAATTTTAATTGTTTTTTTTTTAATTTTTTTTTTTATATTTTTTTTCCATGCAAATATCATAAAATAAATGGATCTAATTATTTTTGAATAACAATTATTAAAATTTACAAGTAAAGTTAAAAAAAAAGTATGCAATTAAGTCGCAATATATATAAAAGAAATTAAACTAATTTTTCCAAAAAACTTATGCATTAGTAAAATGCATAAAATTATAAATTGTATAATAAAGAATTTCCAATTCTTAAATATACGAAATATATTTTTAAATTCATTAAATTTATTTAATGTCACTTGTGTTATAATTTCAAAGCTTAAAAATGTTTTGCTTAAATGAATATCTTTTCATTTTATTTAGATGTTGATTACCGCAGACTAATCGTTTTTGCCTTCTGCGTTTCTCACAGTAATCTCTGTCTGGCAAACAGGATAATTATAGCTACTCCAAAGCTGATCAGCACTGTGATGAATATACACACATTTACACTTACTCACAGTAAATCTGAACTGAACCACACAGTCACTTGCACACACACACAGGGAAAACTTGAAAAAGTTTACACGTGTTGGCAAACGTTTTGCGGTTACATTTTGCAAAGGTTGTCGCAAGCATAATTCCATTTCCTGCATTTTTTTGTTGGATTTGTTTTGCTTAATTTGAACTGTCGCAGCAGCAGCCTTTGCGACTTAACGTAGACACACACACACACACACATACCATATACATACGTTGACCATTTTCTAATGGCCTTTTCGTGGTCAAGCATTTAAGCTTCAACTCTGGCCGTAACCTCAACCTCGAACCTCGAACCTCTCGCTTGGTCTACTTTGTATAACCGCAAAAGTCGTCTGTACTGCCAACACTCACACAAACTCAAACACACACATTCGAGTTTTAGTCAGTTTGAGTGTACACCTTTTTCGACCATTTTGCACACGATGTTTTGTGGTCGTGTTGACATTTTAAATGGCTTTTCATTTGTCTTCCAAAACAAGAGCCACAGCTGAGCAGATGCCGCAGCTCCGCTAATTTCATTTCATTTGCGCTTAAATTGCCACAAAATTTCTGCTCGACATTAAATTGAATAGTTGCTGGTTAACCCTTGAACCCAGTTAACATTTAACATTTAGCATTTAACATTTGCATATTTGTTTTTGATTAGCGGCAGAAATCCCAAAAAGTTTGCCCTTTAAAAAGTCTTGGTAGCATCTTTTTGCGTTTTTGGCTAATGATTCCACTGCGACACTAAAGCGGCATGTTCAACTCCTCTACAATATTCGAGTATGCAGTCAACAACCATTTTGCTCTTCCCAATTCAGTTGGAAAACTTTTTGCTGCAACTACAAAATATTTGCCAAATTCATTTTGGCATTTTCGCTTTCCGGTTCGCTATGGTTTCAGCATGAGTTTAGTTTCTCTTCTACTATTCGAATACTCGCAGTGCGCATTAATTAAATTCTAATTTTGCTTTTATTCTCACATTTAGTTTTATTTTAAACTTTGAGTTAGAGGATGGACGGGGGGCAATTAAAAGAACATTTTTTAACACTCAGAGAAGCGAGATTCTTGCTGCGTTGGTTTTGGAGAAATGTAATTAAAAAATATCACGTATACGACGCATGTGGCCCCAGGGTGCGATTTGTTGCCTATTTATGGGCGCCATCGAGGGCAATTTTTGAGTGTGGGCCAAACTTATTTAGACGATTGAAACACAAGCACGCACACTTTACGCTATTTATGCCCCATTTTATAGCTTATGATGGCTGCGTGGATAAAATGGCAGAGGGGTGAGGGAGAGGCAGCGATATGTAGCTAAGCTGAGACGTAGAAGCAAAGCCGGCAAACAGCTCCACATTGAATAATGATGTCCTACGGGGCGCAGCTGAGTCTTAAGCTTACATATTTTGTTGCTTTATGACCAATTGCTAGACCGTGTACTTTAAAGCAAACAGTAAGGTCTATTAAGTTTGTCGATGAAACACTTGTAGTGTAAAAAGCTAATCGAGATATCGATTATGTTTATGTACTTTTGATCAGTA
Organism: Drosophila tripunctata; assembly: GCA_035047385.1. Taxonomy (NCBI): domain Eukaryota; kingdom Metazoa; phylum Arthropoda; class Insecta; order Diptera; family Drosophilidae; genus Drosophila; species Drosophila tripunctata. The sequence continues at coordinate 3,833,646 of JAWNPS010000334.1, forward strand.
TTAACAACCATATCAATGTACTGATTCTGTTCGTGCTCCTAGATCTCAGATACTGTAAGAGGTAGGCCAGAAAATTTGTCAGAATTCCCATTAGACCCATGTCAGTACATAAATAGTACATCTACAACCGTCTAACTCGAGAAGTATTTAAAATATCTTCTACTTTATTACAAACTTTTCCTAAGATATCTTTATATGGTTTTCTAGTTTTTATTTAAGCCGAATTGGGTTAAAATGAGATAACTATCATATAGCTGCAATAGATTTGCTCAGTTTTTAGCATGAACAATTGGTTTTTTAAGAAATCTCATATAGTTACCATATATTCTTATTGTTTTTTTAAAAATATCTGATTAACTTAATTATAGCTCACTTGACATTTCCAGAATAAGTTCACAGTCTGTTGCAGTCGGTTCGCTGGAAAGTAGCCATTAATACTAGTGATTTATTTGAAGCATGACGATTTCTTTTCCATAACTGTTCGCTTATCAGCACATATAATATTATTATTTTAATAAACTCAAGAATTTGTGCACATCAAGAATCAAATAAAGATAAATTCAAATATTCTATACAAAAACTATTTTAATGTAATCGACGCTTGGCATAAATAGCTGAGATTTAATTGAAATTTCATTATCGGTTTTGTCACAAATGTTTGACAAATAATTTATTGAACTTGTAATAAAACTAAATGCAGTCGCTGCTAAATTGAACGTAATATGTTGTCAAATATTTAAGAAAATATAACTAGCAAAATTCTGAGCAAATCAAAAAGCAGAGACGTCGAGAGTGAAGAAGTTCGGATGTCTTGTCAACGTTTGGATAAGCAGCAAGTGTGCTTAATGACAAAACTTTGTAAATCAGTAAAGCATTTTATTACCACACACACACACACACTCAGAGACAAACAGGGTGGAATACACACATCAAAGAGCAGCTAGACAGAAACAGATATGTATGTATGAAATGTGAAAACCTCATAATCATTTGCTGCACAAATGCTGCTGCTCATTTATGAAAGTAGGGTTAGCAGCGGGCTGCGGGTTGCGGACTGCGGGTTGCGGGTTGCGGGCTGCGGCCTGTTGCTAAGCCCGAAAACTTCATATCTTGCGTGATGCCAGGACAAACTCATTTGACTGCATTAAAATCAACATATAAAGCGAGATGGCGTTGGAATGGGATAGCATGGATAAAGTTTAGGGACAGGAGCTGAAGCAGGAGCAGGATCAGGATCAGCATGGACATGATAACACTTCCTGCTGCATTTCCGCAACAGCCGCAAAACAAGCTCAACACAAGAATTAACAAAAAATATCAACTATTCAAGTTTTATATAGTCGAGTATGCTCGATTCCAATGGACGCCATAATCAAACATTTAAAGAGCTTCACATAATTTTAAAAAAAATAGTAGAAGAATCAAATATAAAATATAAATATATAAATTTTTATGCAATTTAAAATTGAGAGAGCAATTGAATTGAATGTTTAAAAAATTTATAAAATTAAAAACAAAATACTACAGTAAAGCAATCAAATAAAGTTTCAATATTCTAGATTCATTAGATTAAAATTATCAGACTCCTTCTGTCTGGTCCAAACAATATCACTGGGCTATACTACATTTGTACTCTTGTGGTCACAGCGTAAAACATATTACGTATACGTAAAGTGAAACGACGTTTGAAAAAGTTGAGCCCACAAACGTTGCATATTTGTTGCTAAATTGGTTATGAATAACATCAGCAACATCAGACACATTAACAACAACAACAACTGCAATCAACGTCAGCTTGTTTAAGACTCGCTTGCTGTTTTTGCTACCTGCCAAGCGAACAAAATTTAATTATAATTCGTTTTTCTCGTTCATAATTAAAAACTTTTGGCCATGACGGCGATCTAATCAGCTGCAAAATTTAGCATGACATTTTGGATGAGCTGCCAACAGCCACGCCCTCTTGAGCGCCTACAGTCTGCTGCTAATATAGAAATTAAAATTTCAATAAGGTTCTCTTCGCTTCCCGTTTCCAATTTTCCCCAGAAGGCAACTTTGTTTGCTTGCCGTTGTTACTGCAAGTTGTTGTTGTTATTGTACTGTTGCTGTCGTCGCGTAACAGCTGCAATTACAGTTTCAAAGTTGCATTCTGTTGACTTGACGCAAAATCAACAACAGTTTTCTTTGATAAACACACTGCGAAATAGCTGTGAAAATTAATTAAAGCAATAAGCAATTTGTAACTTGTAATAGATCGAGTAACATCCGCTTATATTAGAGCACCATCCAACACTTATAAACAAAATCCTTTAAGATGGTAAGTTGATAAAATTTTAGTCAATTTTTTATAAAACAAACTCAAATAAGCATCGCTAAAAAATTTTAAACACGTGTAAATTATCCTAAATAAACCTAAGTTGCGGTGTTAATTTAAAACTTAACTTTAATTTGACAGATTTTAATGGCTAGAATAAACTATCGAAAGAGTAGTAAAATTGTACAAACAATAGCGACTCATATAAAAATATATTGTTGTCTGGGTATAGAGACCCCCTTATATAGTGAACACCCCTAAATAGTTAACACCCAAATTATTGTGTTTTCTTTCTAAACAAATTTGAGTCTTCATAAAGTGCAAAACGATAAAAATTTATTCACTATACCCAGAAAGCACTGTACTAGCTAAAAACTTTAACAACTGTAGTAAACATTTTGTAAAAAGTTGCAGGCATTTATGTTATATAATCCCTAAATTTTGCCAACAAATAATAATTAAAACTGTAAGCATGGTGATGGAAGCTGGAAAATTTTACAATTTGAGGAAATATAAAATGAAAATAAAATTATAAATTTTAGAAATAATTGCGGTGACAGTAGTTTTATTTATAGAAATAACAGCAATACGTAGAAACAGTAATTGTGTAGATCTAGTAACTAAGTACCTTACAGTGTGCGGTAAGTTGGGTTGGTTGAACTGCATTAACACCTAATTACTTTGCAGATGCTTCCACGGTATTTACAGTGCAAATTTCGTCAAGGGGTTATCAGTTGCAATACCTGCCGTAGGCACTTCACCATAATTTGCAAACTAGTACGCTTGCCGAACCTCCCGGCTGCCGTCTACCGCACGCGCCTGTTTGCTCCTGTCACTCCGCATCCGATGGCCACAAATGAAATTCGGTGCAAACCGCAAACAATGAGCTTAGCGCCCAGTTACAAGCTGGAAGTCAAGCAGCCGCCGGCAAAAGCAAAGCAGCTGTTCTAACGACCTCTCTCTCTACATACATATTTGTGTAGTTAACTCTGAGTGAGAGTGAGTATGAGGGTGTGTATATACTACCACATACTACTCTAAACTGCAGTCGAATTCAGTTTCAGGCCATGGACTACGTGGCGACGCCTACGCAGCAGTTGGCAGAGTGGGAGTGGGAAAACACGAAAAGGAAGAGAGGGAGAGTGGGAGAGAGAAAGTCGAGAAAAATATGCGAAAATTTGCTGTTAAGAGCATCAGCTAACGCGCCTTCCATCCATGTCCATGTCCGGGGCAAAACTTTTCGAATGCTGCTCTGCCGCTTGGCACATGGCCAGACCATGTGCGTGTGTTTTTGAGAGTGAGTATGCATGAGTGTGTGTATGTGTGTGTGCATGTGTATGGGCTGACAATAATCCAAAAGTTTTACAAGCAAAACGAGCGACCATTACATGGCAGGCGGGCAGAAACAGAAACCACTTGCAAGCAATTTTCATCAGCGATTTTTTGGGTTTTCCCAGCTGCCGCTGACAGGCCAACGCGAACGTTTTGCTTAGTGCCTGACCGCAAGACACACAATTTCTCTCTCTCTCTCTCACACTCCCATACGGCTACTCCCACTTCCCCAAAGCTTTTCCGCCTCTAATCCACACAGGCACAAACTGCACTCCACACTGCCATGATAACGTCGTCAGCATGACAACGATGTCTGCACAAATCTCTGGGCAAACACATTTAGCATTTGCAGTTTGAGTCCAACTCCGAGTTCAAGCCAGTTTAGGAGTAGGAGTAGGAGTTGGAGTCGGAGTTAGAGGCATTGTCTATGCCTCGCTCGAAAGGTAAACGATTTGAGACTTGTGCTGCAAAATTCCCTCTAAAGCCAGAGCTGAGCCAGAGCAAAATAGCCACAGGGCATGCATACGATACACTGAAAAAATAAACTTATATCATAAGGATTGGAAACAAAAATAAATACGAATAAATTTTGAAGATCATAAATATAAGTAAAAGATTAACATCATTAATTATTTAAATCTTAAATGTATTTTGACTAAAAAAATTAAATTAATTTTGATTTAAAATCAACTCACAAATATGGAATTGTAAAGCTTTCATCTTTCATTAAATACTTATTATAAATTTATTCACATGTTTGTGTAATTTTTGAGCAGTGTAGGTGTGCTTTGCAGTCCATTTCGAGCACATGTTGGAAGTACTTACCATAAACCTCAACAGCTCAGAACAAAAGCTTTGAAGCAGTTGAAAGTTGGAAGCGAAAATTCTCTTCTACACATTTCCTAAATGGAAAATGCAGAAGGAGAGTAAAATAAAATGAAAGAGAATATGCTGAAATGTGAAAAATAGCAGTTTACAGTTTACAGTTTACACTTGCCACAATGCAGATTCAATGCCACGCCCATCACAAACACAGAAACCTACAAACCCACTACCTACCACCCGCTGGTCAGACGCTTTAGTTACTTTCTCCAGTTTGTTAATAAATTTAAAGTTGGTTTTAGTCACTTGCCAACAAAACTGGAAAAGAAAATAAAATGAACGAGAACTCTGCCAACAACGAAACGCAAAAAACAAAAACATATACTCTCCTACTATATATACAGTATATATACATATACATACTACATAAAACAAGTTGAAAGTTTCTTTAAACGTTTCATGGATTGTTTCACTTGTTGTTCTCGTTGTTTTTTCACTATTCTTGTTGTCAAACATTCAAGGCGAGTCGTTGGAAAAACGTTTAACAGTCTCTGCGCACACTTTATCCACCAGCTATACATATTTGAGTGTGAATCTATGTACATATGTCTCTGAGTGAAGCAGGACATTTATTTGGTTTGTTTTCAAGTTTTTTCTATCTTTGCAATTGGCCCTCTACGAAGGACTCTATTGAGTATTGAGAATACAAAAATGAAAAATGTATTGAGTAAAAGTGCATGTGGCATTTATCAAAGTGGACTAGACTATTGTATAGTAGAGTTAGGTTGAGTCGGCATTGCCCTTGGTGTTGTAGATAATAAAAATTATTGCAATAAACCAATTAACTGATTCACAGTGACAAGCTAGGGAAACTTTGATAAAATTCGTTAAAAACAAAAAAGTTGTTCAAATTATACAAAGCTTTCGATCGTTTTTTCATGATATCGTTGTCTGCTCATTACAAAATATAAAGAGCTTCTAATTAAAATAAGTATATAAATAAAAAATTTGTTTATACAAATAATATGTGAGTTTTGTTAAGATATTTTAAATATTTTCCGAATTATGCGATTAAAAAATTTTATCTTCACGATTTCCTTTAGTATAAACGGAGCTACATGATACATTTTGCGGCTCTTCTAGCAATCTCTTCTAGTATAGATATACTGTTGATGTTGATCAAGAATGAGAGATGAAAGACTTCGTCTGCAAATTACACACATTTTTGTCAACAAAACCTTAATCACAATTTTTAAAGTAAACCTTTAAAAAATCATGATTTTGCAATCAGAACTGTTCCGAAAGAGATAAAAGTATCTTAGAATAAAATTAATTTAACAATTTGATTATTTATTCAAAATTTATATGCATTTTATTAAGTACTTGTACATTGAAGCTCATCTTCGATATTGGGAATTTATTTTTTGAAAATCCAGAGGACTTTTATTTTGTTTAAAACAGGTGCAATATACAACATTTGCTGAATGCTTGATTGGAAACATGTTATTGTAATACAGGTGCTAAGTAAGGGGTATTATTTAGGATATCTGTAATACTTAAGCTGGTTTCGCTAACCTGTCAATAGACACAAAATGATTAAGATAATACATAAAGTGTATATATAAAAATTTGTTAGAAACATTACCAAATCTTCCACCTATTAAATTTGCTCTTTTAAAATAGAAAATGTCTTTTAGCAAAAGCTAGCTCAACTACATTGCAAGGCACTTGGTACTTGTGTGTTTATAACTAAAACGCACTAAACATTAACTATTTGATCTAATTGTCATTATTCATATATAGATATATATGTATATATGTACGTATTCCTTGTGTCATTGCTTAGCTCTGTGTGTCTTTATATAATTTTGTGATGTTTTTTATTTAATACGATGGTCTGAAGCCATTGCGTTGCGATAGCACCGAATCGGGACTCTTTAGTTCCATGGCCAGTTTATAGCCCAACTCCGGACGGCGATCGCGTCCCTCGGCCATGGCCTTGACCTGCCAAAAGGTCAATATATGAGTTAACTGCTAAATGCTACTATTTCAGTTCACTCACCTCATTGGTGTGAACTATGACACCATCGCTAGTGACAACCTTCTCCTTGGTATGCTCAATGTCATGCACATCGGTGCCGCGGCAACAGTCATCTATCAATATAGTCCGATATCCAGCGGATAGAGCATCCACAGCCGTTGCACCCACACACACGTCATAGGCCAATCCACAAACATAGATATCTGTAGCGCCCTTCATCTTTAGCTGTGCATTTAGCGTTGTATCCGATAGCTTTTTGTTATCCCAGAACACGGAATATGAATCCACCTCGGGATTTGTGCCCTTATACACCTTAATGCCATGATCCACCACTTTCAGATCCTTGTGCAGCTCAGCACCCCAAGAATCCTGCACACAGTGACGCGGCCACAGACGTTGCTTCATTGGCGGTGGTCCGGCAAAGATGACCGTATCGAAAACCTTTGCCGAATCAGCATCCAGCTACGAAAAATTTAATTAAAAAATGTTACATCTTATTTCTTTGAAAATTCTTTACATATTATAGTTTATAGAGGCCAATTTAGAATCGGAAATTAATATTCATTTGAGATTAATATTATATATAAAAATATTTTTTCATATTTTTTTTAAGAACTCTATGCTTTTGTCATAGTTTATGGGATGAAATAGTTTGTTTTAAGATGAAAATCTGATTTACAAATTTTTTTTTCTATTTTCTAGTTTTTTACAGTCGAGCTTTCTTCATCCAAAAACTTTCGCTTTTATTAGTTAATCAATATTAATTTTGTTACCCACCGCTGATGCCTCATCCATGGCTCGCATTTTGACATTATCAATGAAGGAAACATGATCGCTGGGATGCCAGTCGAGCGAATAAAATACCGCATCAAAATCTACCGTATCGAGCAGCTTGTTGATGGGCTCCAGTATCTGTATAGAAGAAGAGCAGCATTGTATACATTTCCAAAAGATAACCTTTAAATGATAGAAGAGTCTGACTCTCTAAAAAATGGTAAGTCGAGTAAATTGAGGGGTATGTGTCACGTTTGTAAGTTGAGTCCATAAAGCAGCAACGGAAGTGTGTGTTATTAATTTTGACAAATTTTCATGTTCCAAGTGTAGCAAGTGCCGGCCAAGAAGTGAACCACAGAAGGGGGACATGGCACAAGAAGCAGACAATTGCGGCAGATGGTAAGCGATGGCGATAGCGAAGTCGATGCCAATGTGGATGTCGAAACGCTGATGCTCAGATAGGAAAAGAGAGAGGAAAAGAGAGGCTGCCTCTGCCTCTGCCGTTGACGCTGACGATGACATCCGGCGTGTGTCGCAGCGCGGATGCGACTTAAGTAAAGCATATCCGCTTCCGACTCTGCACACGCACATACACACACACACACACAGACGCAGATACAGATAGAGTATCTTATGCAGAGCATGCCCGTTACAGACTCTCATCTTCACGACTTCCTCACCATCGCATTCGTCGTCGGCGGCAATGACTTTGGCTCATCCTGAGCTCCGCTTCGTTGCCTCCATTTTCATTTCTTGTTACGTTTTATGTCTTTCCGTCGCCGCATGCCGCATACCTGTCACTTTTTCACCCCCCTCACGCCACAACTCGCCCCTCATTTCCCAGGCTAAGCTGCTGCCCTGTCTGTGGCCACAACCCAGGACTCAGAGCCACCGGCTGCCAGCACCAACTACAGCTCCAGTTTTTCGTCAGTCGACTCTGTTGGCCTCACCTCGTGTCCTTGCTGCTGTGCACTGCAATTACTTATATCCAAGGAACCACTTATAAAATCATTTTGTACATCAACAATGAGAAACGCGTTCACCGGTCGCACAATCTGCCAAGAAAGTGAAAGAGAAAAAAATAAAAAAAGAACACAGCATGAGATACAGAGTATGTGTATTAGCGAAAGAAAAAATGAGAGACAGACAGAGTTAAGAGTGAGAGAGACAGAGACAGAGACAGAGAGATGTGTGTGGTAACTTGAGCAGCCCACGAAAATTGTAAGAAAATTGTATGGCCAAAAGTAAGTGAAGCAGACGCCACAAAAGACGTCAGCCCAAAGTACATAAGCACAAACATGAAAAGCTACAAAGAAATTTGTATATATACATGTGCATTTGTCTGTGCCTGTGTCTGTGTGTGCTGATGAGTTTTCCTCTTCTTCTTCATTTTTTTTCATTTTTTTTTCTCTTTGCCGCCCATTATAAATGCGTTTTAAATGAAGTAAAAGCCAGTCAAAAAATAAAAACCTCTCAAAAAAAAAACCCTCCTCTCCACACACGCACATGAGAGCAAAGAGCTCGTTAGGATGCCATTGCTATCTTGACTGTCAGACCCGAGTACCTAGTATACATACGTCATCAACAACATCATCATCATCGTCAGCAACATCGTCAACAGCAGACTCGACAGTATTGCCACCGACGTCGTCGTCGTTGTCGTCGTCTAAGCTGATTATGTTCGAGCATATTTAAAATTAGTGAAGCGCTTTTAATTTGTTATTTATGTGCACGCTGATTATGAATGATTATGATCTATGCGCAAACATAGACGGAGACGAAAACAGAGACAGGATATAGGAGACTGGAGCAGTGGCAGCACTAGAAACAGCAGCAGACGCTGTGCCACATTAGCATCCGCACGTTGCATGCAACCATTTATGGAGATGGTGACGTGATACGCTACACAGCAGTCACATGAGTCACGATTCCACATAAAATACAAAATTTAAGCAATACTTTCTATGTGCATTTGGCTGCTTTATAATGAAAAAATTTCAACATTGAAGCTTTTACCATGTGGACTGTGCATTGATCAGGCAGAGAGTTAAGGTGTGTGTATAGATTTATATGAACATAGAAATTTGCAAGTAACTTTAAACTAATGTATAAATTGTTTGCAGAATTTAATTAAAACACTATTCTAAGTTTTTAAATATTTCCCAGCAAGCCAATTTCCTTAACTGTAGTATTACTTAAAACACCAGCTAAGGTTCGATATATTCAGAAAATTTCAAAGGGATGAACTACACAAAACATAAGACACAAAATATTTTCCTTATGCTATATATTGTAGTAAATTGCGATATATTTTCAATATTTTTAACTAACAAATACAGTCGACTTTCGTTAATTCAAACCAGCGATATTTCGAACATCTCACTAGTTTAAAGTTATTCGCGAAAATTCAAACTTATATGGTCAAACACTTGATAATTTGTAATATTTTAAGAGTCCCTTGAATTTTGAATTAACACTAGTCGACTGAAAATTTAGTATACTACGTCTGAATATATATTTTAAGCTTTCAAATAAAAGCTGTACTATAATATTGTTTAATATTTTGATGTACCTGTTTTATATTTCACACTTTAAGATTCAAATTCGATTCAAAAAGTTCTAAAATCCTATTTATTTTCTAAATATTCAAGTTTTGAAGAAGCTGTAAACTTCATTCCCATCCGTCTAACTAGATTTTTTAGATTTAATTAAAATATTTTATACATTAAATGCAGTTTGGAAGATGTTAAGCATAAAAAGTATATTATAATTACAAATTTATACTATAATTTGAAGCTAGTAAAAGTTCTAAAATAGTTTACTTGTTTTTCCAAACTATTCTAATTTTTTTTAAAATATTGTCTCTATTTTCCAAAGTTGTTCACGACTTTCAAAACGAATTCCACACGTTTTTACTGCCATCTCTAGCAACTGATTGTTGCTGTTGTTCTTGTTGTTAGCTGTTTTGATTTGTGTTGCTGTTGCAACTGTTGGCAGAGCGTTTAAAATATGTCATCCAGCTAAATGCTTTAAAGCGTCCATCGTGAGTTGCATCACCGACAGAAGGAGGAGAAGGAGAAGGACCCATTGGAGGATAGGATAGGAGGAGCAACAGGAGCAGCAGGTGGCACGCAAATGAAGCTGTGAGGTGGCACTAAGTTTGCTTGTTGTTGCTCTTATGGTTATTGTTATTGTTGTTGTTGTTGTGGGTTGGGGAGGGGGGCTGGGAGGCAGACAAAGCTTAAGCAGTGGATGATTTATCGCCCGTTGGCACCAGCACTGCCAGTGGTTATAGCATTAGTGGTGCTCCTGCTCCTGCTTCTGCTTCTGCTTCCAGTGCGGTGGTGCAGTGGAGCCGCATAGTTGCGGAAGTGATTTACATTTGCATGTCGAGCATTTTGAGCATAGTTTTCGGTAAGAGCATACTTGGGTATAATGGCCGGATAAAGGTAGTTAATGTATCAATTTGTGCGGTGAGTTGTCTTGGCCCATAAAGCAAATATATCACACGTGGCTTATACAGGGCTTAACAAGGCCATTAGTGTCCTAAAAGGCTGCACAACTCTGGCCAAATTCAATTTGACTTGGCTGCAATTAATTTAGTTGGCCAACTTTAAAAACTTAAAATTTAATTCTTTGCCTTTCCCCCCAAACTCCCGAATTTTGGTACATCACACACACACACACATCACCTAAATGCCTCACCGCAAGAAATCACAGCAGCATCCAATTATGAACCATTTGGCGCAGCTGCCACTGCCGCATCAACTGCCTCACTTACTTGCCCCATTCCCCCAACTCGAGTTTACTAAAGTTGGCAAATTAACACGCACCTCACACTGTCGACTAATGCAAACAACTGACCCTTGGCTCAAGTGTTTTAGCCCTTTCCCCTCACCTCCCCACCCACCCTCTTTTGCTTGTCCATCAGTTGCGTCAACATTGTTTGCCACAGTTGCCAGAGCAGTTTCATTTAAAGTTAAAACTATGAATGCTTGATTAAAGTGCCTGGCAATTGCCAAGGCAGCAAAAGCCTTTGACTTAAAGCAAAAAGCATACAATGTGCCATGAAGAAATTCTGGTTCATTCATTTGGGCTGTGGCAAATATGTTACGGCTAAATTAATTATTGAGCATACGAGAGGGAGTGGTGGGGGAGGCGAAGGGTCTGCTGCTGCTGCTGAGAGGTGTGGCAAGACAAGGCACCTTGTGGTAACCACAGCAAATCTTAAATTCAAATTACACTTCAACCCGATTCTGTCAGACCAACAAAAGGAACAAGTTATAGAAATAACTTTGCACTCTCTCTCACTCTCTCTATCTATCGCTCTCCCTCTCTGCCTCCAGCTCGCTTGCTCTTGTAACACTATCTTTACATATATGATTGCAAGGGAAACTTTTGTCTGTCGACATTTCGAGTCAATTTCAGTGCCGAATAAATTTCAAAATCCGTAAAACCCAAAGCGGCGACGTTTTTGGGTTGCCGAACTTGCTCCTGCTCCTTGGGTCCTTCTGCTCCTGCTGCTGTTCATCCCGAGCAGTTTTTGGGAGCCGCAGACAAACTGTCAAAGTGTGCGCCGTGTGTGCCAAAAAAGTTGCCAAGCTAAACGAATGAGGACGGCAAATGGTGACGTCGACAAGGACCAAAGGATCCAAGCAGTCGTGCGAGCGAGACTAAAGGAGCACGAATCGAATGAAATTCAACGTGATATTGAAGTATGTGCCAAAAGGGAAACGTGCCCGGGCACACCCACTAGCATACAAACACACACACAATGATGCATAGGCCTATAGCTGTGTGTGTGTGTGTGGGGGGGGGGAGGTGTGAGCATGTGGGGCAGGTGCTAAAGCAATTTCCGTTTTGAAATTGTTGCATAAGTTGGCGGTTCTGGCAGTTCTGTGTCTCCTTCTGCTTTTGAGCCTGATCCGGCGTCCCTACCCAACTTTTTTGGCTGCTAGACACTTCTCCTTCTCAGCTTGAAAACATTTATTTTTTGGCATACTACTCACATAGACAGACAGACCCAACTTACATACATATGTACATACATACATTGCTGTTGACAGTTGCGGGTTTTGCAAACGCGAGACGCTGCCAGTTGCTGGAAAATTACATTATACAATTTATGCGGCTGACTGGGATCAGAAATTGTTGTTGGTGGCCAAACCAACAACATGTCTGACAGAGTAATGCACAACTAACCATAAATAAGTTTTCAGGGTGAAAACCCGGCAACTCCATACCCAAAACCAATAATATGTTACATACACTTATCGGGAAATCAACTCCATCTCATGTGCCAATAAGCTGCTTACGATAAAATTATGCAGATATTTTCCAGATATCAACGAGAACTGCAAGATTTGTGCTGTGAGTTCAACAGTAAGTTCTTTTCTAGATATTCACTTGAATATAGATTGATTCGATGGATTGCTTCAAGTGGAAATGGCTAAAAATCTGAGTCTGTTGATTTGATTTTTTCGTTTGTAAAATAATCTAGTTAATCTGATAACATAAAAAACGTATACGCAATGTAGTTTGAGAAAAATGTTCTTTACAGACCTTAGTAACTAGTTATATATTTTATTAAATCTGTTATTAAACAAATCTACAGTATTATAAAATAACTATTCAACAAGCAGTTCATACAAACTTTTCTTGTCATTAAATTAGAATTACCTAACAATTCAGTCGCATATCTGAATAACTTTTAAATAATTTAAAGCATGTTTACGTAATCAAGTTTTTTCTTTTTCAATGCTTGTACCTGTTTCTTTATCTATCTTTTTTTCTCGCATTTTCTCTCTGTTTTCTCGCTCTGTTTGATTTAATGAAGCCTAATGCAGGAAAGCTTTTCTATTGGAAAAACATTTTTCATGTCTGACAACTGCCCAATCCAATTAAACAAAAAACTGCCAACCGTTTTCCAACCTTATATCAACTGTTATGCTTCTCTATCTATCTCTTACTGTCTCCCTTTTCTCTGCCTATCTCTCTCTCTTTTGAATCCCGCTCTCGCTTCTACTCTTGTATGTTATAAGTCATTAACTTTCTAAATAATCGCCGCAGCGTGTCAACTTTGGTCGTTAAACTTTCATCAGTTGAGGACGCGACGGTGAGCGGCAGTATTGAGGATTGGGAATCCCGAAAAAACCAAGGAAGAAGAAGAAGCAGCAAAAAAAGGAAAATGAAAAGCTGAAAAAATTAAGCGCCCTGGACACGCGAAAGCGTCAGAAAAACGGAGCCAAAATTTATAGCAAGATATTATTTTCCGCTCGATGAGCAGACAAGTCGTAGGGCGACTTTTGCCACTCACTGTGCGGCTGTGTTACAGTGTACCTACCGCCCTCGCCCCCCACCCGTCGCTTCCCTATCGAACTGTTGGTCGTGTTTTTCGGTGTCGGTGCGTAACTGAGCACAAAAAAATTGTGGCACATTGTGCCATAAATGAAGACATTATAAACGATGCTGCACCACAGAACCACCATCCCCAACACCCCACCACACACCTTTGTATGTGTGTATAAGTAAGTGCTCCCAAGATTAACGGTAGACATTGTAAGACACTTAAAGCTGTTGGATGGTAGATTTTTAAGTCGCTCTATGGTTGGGGGTTCAATGAACTATATGATGACGCGCCCTATATGATATATTACGTCTCGCTTTATAGGTGCCAGCACGCACATACTCGTTTATATACAGACATATTTATATATGTATATGGTATATACGACTGTCAGATGGCTAAGAGCAGGTGACAACAGCAATAAATGTATTATATGAAGATAAAACTGTTTAAGGCAATGCGCAGAATGGTAATGGAGACTCTCCAAAATTATGGTATACATAAAATGAAATTGCCAGCAGATGCTCTTCTATGCGATTCACAATGTTATTAGCCCAGAATAGAGTTCTTCGCATATGATGAGAATACAAATTCATAAACGCAACAGGTTGGTTCAAACAAGTAATTTAGGAACATTTTAAAAGGAAGCAAGTGTTCGGGAAACTTTGATTTGTAGGACTACAAGTACATCAATTTCATAAAAACAAGAAAGAAAATTTCAGTCGGGCATGCCGACCATGTAATACCCTCTGAGTTTTATTTCCAATTCAAATTGGAGTAGCTGGTGCAAGACATATTTGTATGTCTGTCTGGCTCGCACAATAATTTTCTTTTTATTTCGTTTTCGCTCCTTGTCTGACATTGCCGCTGTAGCAGGGCTAAGTGCAATGCACGTGGCTTTGCATAGCGCAGCTTTAATGTATGTTATCTATCCTGATTATAGTCCGATTTTGATGCAATTTTCAGGTTCGTTTGATATTATTTTGCTCCAGGTACATGCTAAGTTACAAAACTACACGCTAAGAAATAAGTAAGCCGGAGGCATGCGAAGTTTCAACGCAACGGTGCCGTTTTTGGGCGAAGGGGGCGTGGCATCCAAAAAATGTTGATTACATTATCTTTATATTGCATCTTGCAACGTGCATGCCAAAATTGGTGTCCTTAGGTGCTGTAGTTACTGAGATATTCGCCAAGACTGGTATTTTTTCCGAGGTATGTCTGGTTTTACGCTTATTGTGGGCGAATGGGATGTCGCATTAAAAAAAGGAAACAAATTTGTATTAACTGACTATATATGTGGTCGATACTGACTAACTCTGAACTTGTAGCTCTTGCCATCTCTGAGATCTGTTTGTTCATACGGACATGGCTATGTCGACTCGGCTGATGTTATGACGGCTGACTCCTTCAGCCTTCTATACAAAATGAATTAAATAATTTAAATGATATTTCTATGCTCAAAAGTTATTCTTCTTATTTCTTGGCCTATTGTTAAAGACTTAGTCATAATATTCTATAGCAATGTGAATGACTGATCGTTGATATGGCTGCTATCAAATACAACCCATATTATAAGCTAGGCTAAAATTGAGCTCCTTGTAAAAGATATATAATTTATTGGTTCGGAGTGTTTCTTCTAGTTTAAAAAAAAATTATTCAGACAAATGTAAGGAACTCAAATCTATTTTGTAACATATACTTTTTCGTATTGTTTAGTGCTTTTTATGAACAAAGAATCATATATTTTTCTTACTTCTTATATCTTTAGCTCAGAAAGAAATGTATATAAATTTTAGAGTTCCTACTTTAATGTGCACCTTTATACTGCCTGTTAATCATTTCTTCGTCTATTAATCTTAGTATATATGTATATACAAAATAAAATCATCCCCTTTCAATTCAATGCCTTTCAATTCCAGCACATAAACTTTGGCGAGAAAGGTCATTTTCCCTGCACTTGGTCCCTCATCAAATACGCTGTTTTGGCTGCTTTTCAAAACCGCAGCATTTTACGCTTGAGGACACAGCAGGACTCTTTGTGTAAAGCATGTATATGTATGTACATGAACATTCCCTTTTGCACTCCCCATTCGAATGCTAGGTACACCTTTTGTGCAGTTGGTTAAAAAAACATTTTCTGCGCATTTAAGCACATAAATTACGAATTTAACAAATGGCACAAAATGCAAAACATACAATAAAAGCATCAAAATGTAAACGCGTCTCATTGAATTATGCCCATAAAATTAGGTACCGTACCTGCCACTTGGCAGGCCGCACTTGGCCACACCGCCAACCCATACCGCCGCTTGTTGAATGCACCATTTTATTGATTGTTTTTACAACGCGCGGCCAGTCACATTATTTCCATAAATTTGCGTTCATTTCCGTTTCCTGCCACTTCAATCGGTTCAGTTTTGTAAAATCGAATAAAACAAAACACAGAAAAAACAAAATACTTTACAACCAGATGGACATAAAAACAGACACACACACACACACACAGCTACTTACACACGCACACCGCAAAACCGCAAAAATATTTCGCGAGCAATGCAAATGATTTACGGCGTTAAATGTTCTATTTATGTGTTTATTTAATTCGAAAACGCAAGTTGCGTTCTTCTAAGTTTCGCTGCCAGTTCGTCCATCATTTGATTTGTTTATTATGCAAATTTCATTTGTTGTTTTTCCTCTGTTTAAGCATTTTGTTTTATTTTGTATTTTGTCGGTGCGCTCTCTCTTCACGCTAACATTAAACTGCAAAATTACCATTTATGCAATTCATGCGGAAATACAAACAAAAGTCAATTTTATGGGGCGCAATTTTTTGTTCTTCCTTTGCTCTTTATTATTGTTATTTTTTGTTGGCAGCTCGGTAGAAAAAACTGTATGTTGCTCCAAGGAATTTATGGGATAAAAGGGTGAGGTGTGGCGAAGTGTCACCGAGGTCTGCCATTTTTTAAGTGTTCCCTTTATTATGATATCAGCTGCCGGAACATTTTTTTATACTTTCATAAATTTTTATGCAATATTACACAATTTGGCAGGCCCCACTGTAACATGAATGGTAAGGTTAAGGGGATGGCGGAGGCGAGAATCATCATCGTTTAAATGGCATATCAAAAATGAAATTATTTTTGTGAAATAATTTGTCGCGTGACAAATGGGAGACTGTTCAACAGGCAGGCAAGCAGACTAACAGGCAAGCAGGTCAGACAGACAATGCGTATACATAATATGCGTTGAGCTCACACTACTGCCTCATATATATGTATATATTATATATGTATTACATGCGGGGCAGCAATTTCTTGATTAATTTAAAAGCATTTTTGTGCGCAATTTAAAGTACTTTTTGCCAATAGAAAGTGTACCTTAAATTATTAGTTTTTGGACACTTCAACGAAGAAATTAAATGATATTCGAAAAGGTGTAAGTGATTAATTTAACTGTTAGACATATACTCCTATATGTCTACCGTCATAGGCATTTCTTAGATAACTTCACATCGTTTACTTTATTTAAATTTAGTTTAGTATCTTAAAA
This sequence comes from Drosophila tripunctata, assembly GCA_035047385.1. Lineage (NCBI taxonomy): Eukaryota > Metazoa > Arthropoda > Insecta > Diptera > Drosophilidae > Drosophila > Drosophila tripunctata. Next base: position 3,850,821 of record JAWNPS010000334.1, read on the forward strand.
ACCCCTTCTACTCCCACATTAAAGCAAATTTGGTAAACTTTATAAAGATAATCTCTGTTGAAACCAATCTAATGCATATTTTCTATAGCATTGAACACAATTTATTCTATTCAAATTAAATAACAAACTCTAATTCATTTAGAAATCCTAATAAAATTTGTCCATTTGTTGCATTTTAAATAGATTTACAGAAGTCACGTTAATTTTGAAAAGTTTTATTTCAAAGTTTTGAGTTTATTGTATGCGAAATGAACATTCCAAATTTCCGTAAAAAGTTTGCAGAATTTTTGACATTTTGCTATGCTGCTTAAAATTAAATTGAGTTAAAATTTATATTAAAAATACATTAAACCCACCAAATTACCACAAACAGCCAAAAGATTTGTGCACTCAACTTCTTTAAATTCTATGTTTTTACCAAATTTGAAGCGAATTTTAATATTTGTTTATTTTTTTTTATTATTTCTGATTTGGTAAATTTAGATATTCTCGGAAGTTATGTTAATTGCAGAAAAGTTGAAACTTTCAAGTGGCTTTAAAAGGCAAAGAAAACATTTTCGCATCACGTACGCAATTTTATGGCAGCGACTGTGGCAACAATGTTGTTTAGTCTCATAACGTTGTGAAAAATGTAGAAGAAAGCAAAAGAGAAAACGGCTGTAGATGAAGTCTCGGCTAGCTTTTGACTTGCAGACTTCTTTCTCCACACACAATAAAATTATTCGAAAAATTTTGTATTTTAATATGCTGAAAATGTGTTGGGAATGAAGACCGAGTGGGGGGCGGTGTTTGGACAAGGCTCAGAGAACGGAAGCAGTCTAGCAATGAGCTTACCAAATGAATGCAGCTCCATTCGTTTTCTGTGGCATTTTATTTGTCACGCGTTTTTATCACTTTACGTGCGGAGAGGCTCTGCGTATTGTCTGAGAGTGTGTGTGAGTGTGTGTGTGACATTCGGAGAATCAGATTATCACATTTGCATACGCTGGCAGTGCCACAGCCCCCACCGCCACCGCCACCGCCGACGCCGCTTCATGACAGGGCAGCGTGATGATGACGATGACGATAGAACTGAAAACTGAGAGAAGTTGGCAGGGGACAAAAGGTTTTTGGGATGGGAATTCAAAACGATGATGAAAGCAATCCCCATATGCAGACCTCGCATCGCACTGTGTGACGTGTGACATTTGCTGTAAGCGACATTTTACCGTCCAACAAGGACTGATCAGGATTGAATTACACACACAATCCGGGACTCGGCCACTTTGATTGCAAACGCTGCGAATGACTGCGAATTTGTGTGCGGTGGCCTCTGCTTTATGTCTCTCTCACTCGCACATACTTCACATACACACACACATACACACACTTATACATACATATAGATATGTATATAATTTTGGCTCTGTGTATTTGGTTTTATGACGCAGCTTCCGCGTTGGCAAAACGTTGACAAATATTTTATTATCACATTTTATGATTTTATGAGTCCCCGGATATGAATCACTGAGTGACGAGAACTTTGCCAAACACACACGCACACAGATACACACACACCTACACACCGCTTCATAATAGTGGATGATGGCAAAAGCTTAACCCAGACATGACCTGTGAGATATAGACAGACGCACAGGCACACAAAATAAAAAAAAAATATGTATGTATATGAAATCAGTACATATAGAGACTCAGATTGGAGCATGTGCGTGTATGTGTAGTGCAGAGTGTAGATGAAAAAGTCTGCTTACCGTTTTTATCCATTGATTCCAGCAAAATTTAAACTCCTCCCTATCGATGAACCCATCGCCGTTTGTATCAAAGACAGCGAATATTTGCTCGAGGCGTTCGTGTGGCACATCGTAGATGTGGCCCTTGTCATTGCGGAACAGAGCACGGCAGATTAGCGTAAACTCATCCAAATTCAGGCGGTCATCGCTACAGTATCGGTTGAATGAAGAGTGGTGGCGGTAGAAAAGCGGCGACAAAGGTGAATCAGCCATGAAAATAAACGACAGACAGAGCCAGAGCCAAATAAAGTTAGTTTTCCAAAGTAGATAGATAGGGGCAGGTAAGTGTGGTGGAGTGGGAAGTGTCTTACAAGCTACAGAATTAGAGAGGCAGGCTGGGCGGAGGTGTAAAGTTAGGCCAAGTTGCCCGAGGGTTGTTTGTCATTGTAGCTTTAGCTGTTGCCATTTGCAGAGTTTGAAGAGCAGAGCTTTACCTTTAGCTTTAACTTGCCTACGCTTTCGCGTTTCGTTCGTCTCTCGCCTTTCCGCAAATGAATGAAAATTTATTTATTTATAGCATACTTTTTGGGGCTACCATGCCACAGCAGCTGCCTTCAATTCGTTTAATTAAGGTAAAATTAATGCGATTACGTTTATTGATTTGCGTTTTAAATGAATGGGCCAGCCATAAAACCGTTGAAAATGTCAATTAGAATTAATTTATGCAGTTTTCTATTTATTTTCGTTTTATTTTTTATTTGTTTCGTTCAACTTTGCACACGGCATTCATAAATTAACTTAGATTTCTTTTTAAATCTATGTACACGCAGCTTTTTATGTCACGCATCATTAATAATTTATGCGAAAAACTTGCTGTAAATTTGTCCATTGACGTAGTTAATTCACTTAATACATATTTTTTTTTTTATTTATTATGCATGATTTATATGTATATTAATTTTCGTTGCAGCTTTAACACTTTGCATATTTATTAATTGATTTGCTTTGTGTTGGTTGTTGAAACAAAGCCTCAACTTCAAACTGGCTAAATGTAGTTTTAAAAAACATTTGTATTCAAATTTTGAAATTTTTTCCTTGTACATATATTAATGAATTTACAAATTAAATTATTCAATTGTGTAAACATGTAAATATTTAATTAAAAAATACATTCTAATTCATTTGGCTAATTCTTGCATTAATTGAGTTCATTTTTTTTTTTATATTTCAATGATTTTATGTTTATTTTTTTGTTGTATTTATTTTATATGTATTTATTTGTTTTTTATTGATACGCACCCATCCTTGTCAAATGCCGTGAAACAGGCATCCATTGCTGAACCGTTCGAATCGTCGATGACAATTGGCGGTGTTGGTGAATCCATAACTGCGACAACGTTGCCAACGTCCAAACAAACAACCTCGCTCCCACTTAATGAAGCCCGCAGCAAAGCCAACTGCAAGTTAAAGTGAAAACCATCAATAATAACTGTTTGAATCGCTTACAAGCGAACCACACATAACACATCACACACAAACACACACATAGTCTTTAAGCCTAAACAGTTGTGGGGTATCTCGGCTTACCCGCTCAGCTTGAACGACCGCCAGTTACTGAGCCACATTCACTAGCCCCGTTTCAATGGTCGTCGAGTAGTCAAGTCGTCTTGCAATAGATTTATCGAATAAACAAAAAGCACCTCTTGCCACCACCCGCATCAGACACACACTCTCCCATCGAGGCATTGTCATGGAGACGACGTCATCTTGTGGTTTATTTTATTTATTTCATTTCTAGCCCCACTCCCTCCCCTCTCCACTCGGCCAGTCAACCAAATGGGTATTCAGCGAACCGAGCGGCTTTTGTGGCTTGCGCCAGTAGCGATTACCTGACGTTGTTTTTTTTTTGGCCTGGCTCCTAATCAAAAGTGCGCATTGTGTAAGCCTTTTGTTGTTGTTTGCGCAAAAAATACCTTTGGTGCAGTTACAAAGTTTCGACTTCAATGTAACCACCAGCAGCAGCAGCGGCAGCAGCGTAAACCACCCCGAAAAATGCGGGTGAATCCTTCAGTGCATTTTTGGCTAGAGCTGATTGTCGGTTATTGTGTGCGGAATCGCGATATTTGAAGTGAGTGAAGGCGGTTTTAAACGCGTCAAAAGTACAGTTGCGCACACATACATTCATACTTGTTGTTGCTGGCCTGGTTTCTGCTATTGGCATAGGTTTTCGCTTGTTTGTCTTGGGTTAAGAGTGTGATTGCCTTGAGTTAACACCCTTTTAGTCTGCCTTTTTTACACTGAGAAAAAAATGCTAAGACTTGGAATTGATTTTAGCTCAATTTAGCATAGTTAACATTTCAGCATTTGCTTCACATGATAGAAACTCATGTTACTTAAAGCAAATGATTCTTAACCTAACAAAACTATTTGGCTATCATTTAAAATATTTTTTGTAAATTTTTAATAGTATGCTTAAGCTATTACTAAGATGCATACTTATTATTTGAGACTTTTTTAAAACATTAAAATAACTAACTTTTTTCCTTAATTTGTGATTAAAACTTCTATTATATTACTCTGAATATTAAGCAAATATCTAAAAGATATTTATTAGTTTTCAGTGTTGTATTTTCTGTTAGATTTTAGTTCTTGGACTCACGCTGACTAACAAGGCCAATTGTTGGCATGTTGACAGGCTTTCAACTATTTCTTTATGTTACCCACAACTTTAACTCGGTCTCCAATAAACGCTGGAGTGACAATGCGAAATTAAACTGTTCTTGCACAGTGGATATATCACTTAGTGACCTTCTGGCCTATACAGAGTTTGCCACGAATAGCTCTATGAAAAGTGCTAGATATATTGCAATAATGAACAATGGTATGATAAAAAATAAATCTTAACAGAAAATTAATTAAGTAACACTGTGGTTAAAAGTTTCTCTCAATTTGTTTTAAGTTATATGTGGAATCATACGATGAACTCAATACCTTAACTAAATATTATTCAAATCGCTTATCAAACTGCACTCTCTGCTATGACTACTATGATAATCGGCTCCTGAACTAATCCTTCATTTCCGCTTTTCTCTGCTTTGCTGTTCCTCTTATCGTATCATTGTTTAACCCCCAGCTGTGACCGATATAAGCCTCAAAAGCCATAGATTTCCATTTAACTTAAAGTCCTAACTCAGGCACAGGCTCAAAGTGGAGCGTTGTTGTTTTTTTTTTGTCCCTGCTGTTGTACTCTTTTTTTCGCTTTTACTGTTCACATGACTTCAACTAATGCGCATTGAGCAATAAATTTAAATTTATATGTATGTTTACTTAATATTAAAGATTTATGCACAATATGTCGTGGCAGGCAGCAGATCAGAGCAGAGAGGCAGAGAGGCAACTGCAGCCATAGGTTCATAGGTAAAAAGGACTAATAAAATAAAAATATAGCACAACAACAAAAGGACACAGCCGGGGTCTTGATTTATGCTTTGGCCACCTACTCCAACTCTAACTCCGAATAGGACTCCAACTCCGGCCGTGACGCCAACTCGAGCCTGCAAACATTTGTGGTGCCGCATGAATCAGCAGGAACAATTCACAAAAGGGCCAGGACATAAAACCATAAATGATTATTGTGCAGAAAGTTACGAGTTAGCTTTTAAATTAGTTTCACTCTGAACACTTGTTCTTTAATTCACTAAAATTTTTGGCCACAAATAAACAGAAATGTAACAAAACAACAAACAATTTCACTGGCCCCGGGTCGATGGGGCGTATGTGTGTTTTGCTTATCTCCCGCTGCTGCTCTGTGGCCATACTACAATAAAAATGCGCATAATTTCGTTTAGCTCGAGAAAAGTTTTTGGCCAAATAAACTTAAGTACAACTCCCCAAGGTAAAGGAGAGGGCGTCGAAAGTAGAGCGAAGGTTTTTGGGTATGACTCTCAGGCGCCGCTTCGCTTTATATGCCAAACACTAATTGAAAACTATTTTTGGAATCGGCAGCAAGACCTTATACTGCCAACTACCAACTGGCAAACTGGCAACTGCCAATTCCCAACTGCCAATTCCCAAGGGCCCTTTGGGTTAATATGTAAATGGAGGATAACGCGAAATGCGCAAAACTTTTGCTGCGAAACAATTTACGCGGCATTAAGCAAAACGCACACCTTACCAACAACCAAAGGAGCTACCGACTTGCCTTACATTATTTTTTGTATACTTTTTTTTATTTGTGCTTGATTATTAAGGAGTAGTGGGTTTGAGTGCGGACTCCAATTGTTTTCGATTAAAGTTGTCGACGTCAAAGTCATTGACTAAATAAAAAGCATCATAAAAGTGAAAGCAGTTATTCCCATTCTCCCCCTCACTCTCACCACCACTTCCCACCCGCATCAAAAAGCAAAAACTTTGACAATTTGGCAAATAATGAAGCCCGCACGTGTCGAAATTGTTTGCTTCAGGTGAGACTGGCAGGTCAGAGGTGGGGTCGAATCTTTCAAACTCAACTCTCCTCAAGCACAACGACATCATCTGCAGCTATAAAATGGCATTACGGATCTCTATACAACTGCTCAACAACTTCATCATTTAATTTATGAAAAATAGTTCAAATTATTTCAATAAAAGGAACTCTTTTCACAACATATAAGCTTCACAAAAGGGCATGAAAGTAAAGTTCTTTATCAACTAAAACAAGCAATTGTGAAATATATTTAAAGTAAATTTATTGTACAGCAATGGATCACAAAATGTTTGTAAAATTTTTAAAAATAAAATGAGAAATTGTAAAGACTTAGACCCAACTTTTTATAACAAAAACTCGTTTTAAGCTCAAAAATTTAACTGTAACTAATAATATGGAGAAATATTTAAGTGTTCAAAATTATTTTTTAAATTAAGAAAACTTATTAAACTACAGAAACAAATTATTTTTGGGGTGGGAAAAACGATATACTTTATTCTAATACTAACAAGAGTCTTAAACCCGGAAATGTAGACTTACATGTACTTATAATTTTCGATTTCATGTAGTTAAATGTATGAAAAATAAAGATTATTGTTTAGATAATGATTTAAACTTAAACTTTCAAATAAAAATGAAATATATAGTTGAACTAAATTGGTTTCTAGTGAGATAAATGAAATTTAGTTTGATTTGTATATTCGAGAAGTTATGCATTTCTAAATATCTTCTATAAAACCTGGCGTATTGATGTTTTTAGATATCAGCTATGGAAAAAACTAATTAAAAACTGCCACAATTGGTTTCGAAAACTAAGTCAAAGTCTTTGTTATGGAACACAGCTATGGATGACTCTTTGTCAGCAATCAGTGCAGCGAATCTTTTGAAGAATTTTAGTGCTTTGCCATCAGGGCTGTCACAAAAAGCTTTAAGCTCCGAACATAACTCAACAATGGAGCACTGCGAGTAAAGGGAATGGACTAACCAGATAAAATGGCGGTGAGATGGAGGTGAGTTGATGGCAAGGTCTTGCATAATTTGCCAGTAGCGCCCTGAAAAGTAAATTACCGCCTAAGACTTCCTGTTGTTGTTGTTGCTGTTGGAGCAGTGGGTTGAACGGGAGTGGTGTCAAAAGTGGCTTGTCAAGCCTGGTGGGATCAGCTAATAAACCACGCAACCCGCACCAAGGACATCGTACCACAGTTAGACTCCACAAGGGTAGAGCAGGAAACAGGCGCTAAGTGGCGCGGCGCATTTAAAAGCAAACGCCTCGAGGTCGGGGCTCAATTTTGGATCAGAAAACGAAGAGAGAAAAAGAGTGAGTGAAGAAGTGAAGAGACGGAAGAGAAAGTAAGGCAGGGCGGGTTGACTGGTAACGAAGCCAGCCATCAATTGAATTGCCAAAAAATTTAGCAGCTTCTGTTAGGCCAAAACCCCCAACCAGCGCATATAAAAGGCTTTCAATTTCTGCGTTTTTTTTTTTTTTTTTGTTTCTTTGTACTTTTTTTGCAATGAAGCTTGCTTAATGCAGGCACGTCAGGAGCAGCAGGACGACATGGGGCAGACATTGATGGATACGCAAAGAGCGTTGGAAAGAGCTCCAGTTTGGAATGCCACGTCAGCAGCTGCCTTTTGGCTTTGGCAACGTTCACGTTTCACGTTCAACTTGCCTTGTGTTGTGGTCTGCCATTAACAGTGCCTGCTTGCAGTAGGTGTCAGACGGTACCTCAGCCATGTCATGTCAGTCATGTGTCTGTGCTCCTCCAACGGGGTATGTGTGTGTGTGTTTGTGTGTGTTTGCCAGCTGCGTGCTGGCCTTTTATCACTTGTTAGTATCTAAAAATACGTGGCGCACATTTCATTTCATTTGCTTTCATTTCATTTGGTTTGGTTTGGTCTGGTTTGGTTTCGTTTCATTTCATTTCGTTACCTGCCTCGCTCTTAAATACAAAATGATAAATTGCTATTTTGACGGTACTGGCAGCAGCTTCTATTCCACCTGACCCCACCTCCCCATCGCCTTTCTCACTAACTAGATTCTTTCTCCACCTTTCGGGGCACTTAACACCTTTTTATACCCTTTTAAAACTAGCGTCATGACCTCGTGTTCAACGCAGCGTCACAACTCTTGCAGAAAGCAAATGAAAAATAAGAATAAACACTTTAGAGCTCTACAGAAAGATACCCTGTAGTCACTTAACATAAAGGGTGAGATAATAAAAACTAACAAGGTAATTACTATTTTTTCGTTTTAAATAAAATTAATTAAATGCCTATGATTATACAATGTTTGCTTTCAATATTTAAATTTTATTATTTGAGTTATTTTCGTATTTTCTCTGTTTTAAAATTATATACTTGAATTAATGAATATTTTCTTATTTGTAGCTATTTTCTCATTTTATCAAACACGACACTTTGGCCACAATTTTTAAGATTTTCGACTAAATCTGACTTTTTGCTATTAGATAAACAAGTTGTTGAATAAGAATAAATTGTATTGCAAGTTATACTATCTATAATGAGTTTGTGTCAAGTATAATTCAAACTATAAGATGTGGAAGAGTGTGTAGCGAGGTTCTTATAACACAGATAACTCTTTATAGATAATTTCGACAAATTTTTAATTTTAAGCTCTTAAAATAAAGATTTTACATAAATTTTTACCCATAACATATAACTTATAAAACGAAGATGATAAACAATGCGACTACAATATATTGTACCTACGCTCTTTGAGAAACATGTATAAAAATCGAATAGCAAACTCCATGCAAGCAACTCGTTGCGTTGTGCTTTAGCCGTTGGCGAGGATTGGGCGTGAATGCGAACTAAACCAAATACACAAGTTTAAACCTTGTTTCTGGGCCATGGTCCTGTGTTTGCTATCCTCGGATATTGTTGGTTATGGCTTTCAAAAATGCTCGCGTTACGCGCCGTTGATGCTAACGCCCAGATAACACCAAAGTGTTGGACTATGCAAACATACACCTACACATTCCAGCCAACACAAACACACAGACTCCCACTCGCACCTTCGCATAATAAACCCACGCATGCACCTGCAGATAAGCCTTGTCTCCCAATATTTTGGAGCAAACACCGTGGTACAGATTCTGTGTACAGATAACTGACTTTGGGTCAACGGTCAACTGATCAAAAAATGTATCGCAAGTGCCACAAAGCTAAATTGAATATTATCCATTTAAGAGCAACCTTTTTTTTATTATTTTGTGTTCCTTTGGGACTTTTGCTCGTCGCACGTCATCACAACATTAAAATGTTTGCTCGCTTAAGCAAACAATAAAATCGAAACGACTGGGATAATGGGTATTACAGTGTCTACCCATGAAATTGTGTATTTCATTAACGCGAAATTATCTGATTAACAACAAATTTGGCTAATATTAATGCGAATCAGTGGAAAATCTAATAAAAAAGATATTTAAGTTAGTCAAAATATGAATTTTTAAATTATGATTAATACCGAAAAAAAATCAAATAAATAATTGAGTACAATTTTCTTTAACTGCATGCAAATCCCTTGAATTTAAATTATATATTGTGAATGAATTTTCCCTGTCACTTTCTTGTTTTGCCATTAACTTTCATTTTCTGTGAACTTTCTTGGAGAGAGAAACCGAAAAACAGTTGACTATTAAAGACATTTTCTTAACAGTCACACGTCTGGCATTATTCCAGGAAAGTCAACTATATACAGCTCTCGAGTGTCATTCACAGAGAATTACCCATAAAATCCTTTAGCATTACAAGAAGCAACAGCAAGATGCTTATACTAATCTACCATTGCAGATTATGCCCTTTTTTACCCCTCCTATCTCTCTTTCTCTCTCTCTCACTCTTGGCATAAAACCAGTCAATTTTTGGGGCATGTGTATATGTGTTTGTTGTGATGGCCATCAGTGCAAACGATGCAAACAAACAGTCCAAAAACTTCAAATGGCAAATGGCGCACAACTTCATTTAAAAGGCATTACGACAAGCATTTGCTCCAATAACAACAACAAACCACTACAACAACAACAACAGTAGTAAAAGCTACAACAGTTTGCACCTTTTTTTTTTGGCAAAACGACGCTATAAATGTTGGCCCCATTAGCATTTTTTATGCATTAATGACAAGCCACAAAAATGGACACATCGTCATGCATATGAATGAAGCAATCGAATGAGAGAGAGTGTGTGTGTGTTTTTGTGTGTGTGTATGCTTTTATGTGTGTATGAGTTTGCGACAATAGACACTAAGCCTCAACACACTGTGCGACATAAAAAAAAATACATACATAAAAGGGATTGAAGGGAGTGAAGAAGGAGCAAGAAAAAATGGCAACGAAACTCGAAATGATTTTGACAAACTGCGCATGGTTGGCGCTAGATGGCGCTATTGTTGATAAGCGCTTCAAATTGCGGATGTTTTGAATAATCGATGTTTCCTGCTCTTTGAGAGTGGGGGTGTCAGTGTGTGAGAGTGTGTGCGTGTATGCTTGCAGTCTATTTGCGTTTCTATAGCATACTTTTTGGCACTGCGTTGCTTTTCTACAATAAATATCAATTTTTGAAACGCTCGCAATTCACAATTCGCAATTCATATGCATTCAATTTCTCATTGACTGCACATTTTTATTTGCCAATTAAAAACAATCCCCTGACAAATGCTGCATACCTGCCTTTAACTGCTTACCATCGAACGACAAGCTGCAGCTGCAGCAAATTGCACCGCATTTAAATACAAATTGTTTGCATTTTTAAGACTAGGTACTTAAAAAGAAACTATAACAGTCTATTCAGTTTGGCAAAATCTAAGTGTATGTTATAGGCAGAATATATTGTTAAGATAATAAAGCACTGTAGTCTGTATTAACACTTGATTCTCAGTGGCTGAAAGAGCTAGAGCCACCAAATTTGGCAAGTAGGTTCGTCTATGCTGCGAGTAAGTTTGGTTTGTTTTGAATTTGAGCCATGTTTAATTGGGGAGTATTGACGGTGTCTTAACTAATCTCTCAATTGAAGTGAAAGATATTGTTTGCTTTATCCAAATCAAATTTTTTGCAAATCGCACAATTATATGTTTAAGGATTGAACTTTTGAATTCACGCATTGTGTATATGCATATTATATCTAGCCCGAATTTTGCTTATATCCACCAAATATATCTTTTAGTTTTCATTGCAAGTTCTGTCAAAAACCCGATATTGCTGCGAAAAACTTTTCAATGTTTTGGAAATCTCATTAACTCTTATAGTGCGTACTTGTTTCAGAGTCTTTTACAATCGACTCACTTGACTTTTACACTTTTCTACTACATTTTTTTCGCAGTCGTTACACCTGCAAACACTCCAAAGGTAAAGGCAATCCAATTGCACAGTGTTGCATTTAAATTGCACATTGAACTTTGACATTTTGATAGCGTTGCGGCATACAGGCATACATCGATTGCAGTTAGGATAAGGCTGGTGCAGAGAATGAATGGAGCCAAAGGAGCAAAAAAAAAATTGAAGCAAAACAGGTCGTCAGGCTGAGGCAATTTATTGGCAAAATATGCAGGTGAAACGAATCGTAGCTAAATGTAAACGAAATGCCAGTCAGCAGCAGTAAAATGGTTAAGAATGGTAACTATGCCCCTTCCGTGAATTCCCCCTTCTAAGACCATACAGCAGGCAGTATGTTGTTTGTTTGGGGCACGTGTCGTTAGTTTACGTTATTGATTGCGTCATGAATTATTGAAAGATTGCAGGCAAATGGCAGCAAAACGAATGACATTTCATAGATGCAGGTCATGCAAATAGCAGCAGTGTGTTCTGCGAATCAAATTCACATTGGATTCATGCGCTTAAAGCTATTTCTAGGTATCGGCAAAGAAAAAAAGAGTTCTGCGAAGCAATATTTTAGCTTGGCATTCACTTAAGTTAGCTGAGAATCTATTTTAGTTAAGTGCTGACCTTTAGCCTTCCATTGAGTTCAAATTCTCAGTCAATCTTTCGTCGTATACTCAGTTCAGCTAATCAACTTAATTTCTATTCATTGCAAAACCTCTTTGGCCAATCAGCTTAAGAGTTGAATTTGATTTGTGGAACACAAATAAATAAACACCAAATCTGAAATGTTGTCCATGTTAAATTGGTCTTAAATCAAATATGTACAAACTAGGAACTTCAATAAGGGTTTCAGTCTTTAAAGAGGCTAAAACACATAAACACCCACACACACACACACACTTACAGAGTAGGCAAATGGTCAACAGTAAATGCAGGTCATGTGCTATTTCACCTTTCACAACAACGACTTCGGCAGTTTCCAATTTGATTTCAATTCGGATCTGCTTTAAAATTGCTTGCTGGGAATGGACACATGAATAGGGTCAAATAAATTAAGTAGCTTAGGCCAAAGACAAAAGACTGAATGCGTAAGCTGGCCAAAATCGAAACCAAAATAAGCACAAAACTAAACTCTGGCTGTGGGTCAGGGCCAAAACTTAAGGCTTCCAATCAATTCAAGCTAAGCTAGGACAAAAGCCAAATAAAAATAAAGGCTGCTAGATAAGCGGCCCCAAAAAACTCCAATCCGCCTAAAAGTACAATAACAGTGGGGGTGGGATTGGGCGGGTAGGGAGTAGGTAGTAGGTAAATGGTAACAGCTATTTCTAGATTGATAGATTGATTGATTGATTGATTTAAATTAAAGGCATTAAGCGGCTGGCCGTCTAATTGAATCGATCAAGTACAAGTACAAGGGGACATGGCAATTGTAAATTGCTTTATAGCCAAAACCTTATAGGCCAACCTTGCCTACAGCCTAAAGCCTGCTGCCTACACTTCATCGTAATGTCATTTTGGCCAGGACACTTCATATAACATCCCGTCATCGTCGTATTTTATGACACAAACAGGCGTCGACTGAATTTACGTCGCCCAGAGAGAGTGCTCTGCTGGCTGGCACACCAAATAAACCAACAAATCAATTTGCCAGGTGCCTAGGAGCAGGCCCAAGACCCACAATCCCACAAATTCCCCGACTCCCCCGTATCCGAAATCCCGAATCCGGCATACCAAGCCCAAGCCCAAGCCCAAGACTCGCTCTCTATCTGCCCGGTACGTTTAGCTTTATTTCACTCTTGGTTGAGATTTATGAGCCAAGGGCGCGTGAGCTGGAAAAAAAAAAAGAAAAGTGCCAGAGCAAATTGTTTTTGCTCTGCCGGCGCCAAAAGTTGCGCCTTCGGCTACAGCTACAGCTACAACTACAACTACAGCTCTGTGCCTGGGATTGGGTTAGAGGTTTAAGGAGTAGTACTACACTCAACTGTAGTTGATAAGGGGCAATGGGCTGGAGGGAACGAGAGATTGGGGCTCTGGCTGACCAGTCAGCATTTATTATTTATAATAGTCGCTCGGCTTTGCTTTTTGCTTGCCATTTAGTTTGCTTTGGCAACCTTTTTTAATAGATGACAGAGCAGCCCAGTAATGTAAACCACCCCCCACCCATACACACACACACACATACACATGTATACACTGATACAGTTATAGATACAGTGGAAGCCAACCGGCAAGCATTTTGTGCCACATTCAATTGCCCGGCCAAGTTCTTGTTGTTTTTGCTGCTGCTGTAGCTGCTGGTGTTTGCTGTTGTTGTTGCTATCAGTAAACATTTTATTGTCACACACTTGGCACAAATGGGTCGCTGTACAGTTGTCCCACTGTCCAGCTGCCCAGGCAGCACATAGATCTTGACTCCTATACGGCAATCACAGCACAAAGCAGTCAACAACAACACGTGTTGTTCTATCTTCTGTCTTTTGTATTTCACGCTCTGTTATTGCCGATATATCGATACCCTTTCACCGAGATTTATGACAATCGAATATAAAAAGTGAACACATAAGAGTTTTACCACTAACCAAGCAGCGAAAATTATAAATAAAATGGGAAATAATGGTGTACAAAATATTATATTTTTGTACATCATTATTTTCCATTTTATTATGTAAATATGTAAAATAATAAACAACAAATTTACTTTTAATAAATAACTCTATTACCAGAACATAATGAACATATGTTATGCAACTAAATTTAAATAGGTTTCAGTAATAATCTAAAAAAAATTTTAAAAAATTATACTTTATAGTTATGTAGTAGTTTATATGACTAAATAAAAATAGTTAATATATAACTTATTTTAGAATAGTTAAGTTTTATTTTTATAGAATTACGCAAACTTCTTTTACAAAGAAGCAATTGTTTCCATAAAAAATGTTAAGCTTATCTTTCTTTTTTCAATAATTTTTTTAGATTCTTTAAAAAGACTTTTTTTGAAAAACGTTTCATTCACATTAACTTAATTATTATTATTATATACTTATTATTATATATTTTCATATTAAAATCTCTTTTGTACTTTGACAAATGTAAAGTTTTAAATAGTGATTAAATAAATTGTTGTTAATTGTTCTTTACATAGAGTGTGCTATTGAAAGTTTTTTTATAATCCCTCAATTTAGGTAAAATAATTTTACTTTTTTTCCTTAGCTTATATTTTAAGTAATTTTCTCATTGAAATTGTTTTATTTTTTTAACAAATGTAAAGTTTTAAATAAATACCATTCATAGTTTGCCTTAATTTTGTCTTTACATATAATAATTGCTCTGTATCTAGTGATTGTTATTTAAACACTTTTCAAGTATTCAAGTAATTTAATTGCACTGCATTTTTAGTTGCTATTTTTAATACGTTTCTTAACTTTAAGTTGATTGTTTAAAAGGCCGTTAAAGTAGTTTAAATATTTTGTGGTTTTAATTAAATATGAATTTGCCAATCGATTTTCCATTAGGTTAAGAGCATTATTGCTTCGGCAAGAAGTTCGCAAAGAAGTTTTTCAATCTGCTTATTTCTTTTACTTTCATTTTCTCTTTTTTTTCCTTTTTTTTCTGTTTCTGTTGCTTTTCTTTTTGCAAGCGTTGTAATTTTGTGCTGAGTTTCTTCTTGTTGCCTTTTGCTTTTTATAGTCCGTTAAGCCTTTTTGGTCTTTTGACTTATTGGTTTTGTGCTGCTGCTGCTGCTGCTGCTGCTGCTACTGCCACATCCATAGTCACAGCCATGGTGAAGGGGTTGGGTAGGGTGGAAGAGGGGTGAGAAGATAGCGGCTTTGAGCCCACAGCCCTACGGACCTGGTTCTCTTTGGCTCCATTTCCCATAACGCAACAACGGATGCCATGCGTTTAAACGAGCTCAGTTGCAATTGCTGTTGTTCGTCCTGTTTGTCCAGTCCACAATCCAAGGCACACCCACACATGTCCACATATGGATTCTTCGCATGGGTTCGGGTGGTGCAAGTGGTGCGGATGGTGCGGGTGGCTCAATGGGTTCAGGCGGCGTCTGTTTGGCATGTCCACTGGCCTGGCCTTGTGTATTCTTGTACACTGTTTGTTTACAAACGAGCTATACATATACATATATGGCCAAAGATAACAGAGTGGGTGAGAATCGGTGCCACAATGGACTAGGAAAGGTCGCTGTGTAGGCGGCGGCTGTTGCACAAAGAAATGGCGCCACTGATTGTAGTAAGCGAAAATATCGCATTACATCGCATCACATCAGAGCATCTTCAACAGCTTCTAAGTAGTCTCAGTCGCACTTGTATCACATTTAAATTGATATTAATATAGATACATTTTAGTCAAGTTTCTTTTTGATAGCTCAGCAAAGAGATAGAGCTATTGACTTTAGACTTAAAGATTACTTTTCCAAAAACAAAAATTAGTTGAGGAATTTAAATAATAGAATAAGTTATGACTCCTTTAAATGTGTTGAGCCAATGTTATTAAAATTAAATATTATAATACAATATATATTTACAACGATAATATAAAATTGCTTTCTTTTTAATAGATTTTTAAAAAAAGTTAGATGTTTTAAAGAAATTGCTTTCGATACATAATGCTATTAATTTTTTTACTGTAAATTAAAATTATAATTTTCATAAATATTATTAGGTCTTTAAGAAAAGATTTAAATTCCTTTTTAACGAAATTACATGCAAATGTGATCTATTAAAAATTAATGAAAAAATATTTGAACTCCAGTTTTTATTTTTAAAGATAATTATAATTGTTGTTTATATTGTTTTATACAAATTAATATTATAGTAAAAAAAATAACATAAAAAGCAATTAATTTAAATTTGTTTTAAAAAAATGTTTCACACTTTTTGTGCAATAACAAAAGTTTATCCTAGACTGTAGCTATTTATAAATTATTTTTAATGATTTAAATAACAAACTGACATTAAAATTTATTCGGAAATATTTCACAAAATAAGTAAAATGCTTAATGTATTACTTAAGATACTCAAGAAATGTTTTAAAACTCTAAAAATATTTTAATTTAATTACTTAAAATATAATTGCTCTTTCACACTTTCTGTTTTCTACATCTTCTAGGGGAAATAGCATTTATTTTAATGCGAACTAAAATTATTACAATAATAAATTTACAACTGGCAACAATTGCAGACCTCTTTTGGGGCAACAAACTCAAGTTAAGTTGGCTTTGTTTAATGTTCGTTTAATTAAGAAAATAGCTCAATAACTGAATATTTAACTTAATAAAGAATTCATTAGCTGCACACTTTGGTTTCCCTGGGTATATATGTATGTATGATTGTAAGTGTGTGTTTGTGTGTATACTAAAGCAACTTTATCTGCTGATTACGAGCTCGTTGTCCGCTGCCCGTTGAACTCAATTCTCAAGTCGATTTAAGGGCCGTCGCATCGAAGCAATTATTGTAAGTTTTTCGTTTCCTTCCATCTGCTTTCGGTTTCACTTTAAGTGCCACCGCCTTGTTTTCAATTAAATGAACACCCGGCCTGAGAGTTGTTGCCCCACATCACACACACACACACACACACCAATTCCAATCCTCAATCCGCAATCCTGGAATCCCCGTATTACCCATGACCCGCTATTCGCTATCCACAATCCACAATCCGTTTCGCAACCCGAAACCCCATGTAAAGCGTTAGCAAAGAGTGCGATATAAAGTTAGGGGCGAAGAGTTGCCCGAGGGGGGATTAAAGGGCATCTAAAGGGGAATGGGAACACGCCCCAATCGTTGCTTTCATTATTACAGCACTGGCAAATACAAACAGCGATGAAAATTGTTGCCGCAATATTGAAAATGCGGCGTATTTGGTTTGAATTGGCGTTGGTCGCTCGCACGCGTCGCCACTTCACGTCCGCCCGTCTGTCACTCCTCCATATTCTCCGGCGGAAAATAGCTTTCATATGCGAGTACAAATTGAGCAACAAACCCAAACCACGCCGAATAAAAAAAAAACCCTTGGCAACAAAAACAATCGGCAGCAGATTAAGTTCATGCCATGTTGCAGTTACAGTTACAGATTTTTGCCATTTGCCTTACTTATATTTGGTTTTTTTGGTTTCTCGTTCCATTTCATTTTGTTTTAGTTTATTCTTTTACTTTCTGGCATATTCATTTCAGCACATTTCTGTGCTGTAGCCCAAAACAAATGTTGCCCCAAAACCGATTTTCACTATACCCATCCCAGACTCCAGCTCGTGTATGCCACACAACGCCAGTCCATATCCCAAAGAACTGCCCCAACTACCGCAAAGCTGAAACCATTTCAAACACCCTTTGCGACTCTTTTTCACATGTTCTTTTCAGGATCATTGGCAGCGGGTATCGAAATGCGGGGTATTAGGGCGTATCAGAGGCCAAGACAAAGGGCGGGGACGGGCATGGTCTGGGGGTAACGTTGCGAAAATATGTCACAGCATTTGTTACACATTTTCGGGTCAATTTTTTATTGCATCCTACATAAGCCACCCACATGATTCTTGTCGCAGCTGTTGGAAACTGCTTTTCCCCTTTTTTTCTCTAGCCCCTCTGCGCGCCTAGTTCCCCCTTCCTCCACACTGCTTCTTCGCATGTGTCGTTGACACTGGCTTGTCTTTAGTTTTTCTTTTTTTTTTCAATTAAAATTCGCTCAACTGTAAAATCGTAAACAGTTTTTTTTATCTCAGCCCCCACCCCCACAATGAAAAGCGGAAAAAACACGCGAACGTGCAAAATAACTGCAAATTAATTATGCACAACAAATGACGACCCGCAGCCCTCCACAGCATCTCTCTCTCTCTCTCTCTCTCTCCATCACCCAAATCCAATGAACGCCCAGCTGCCCCTTAATTGTTGCTATAATTGCTGTGAAGCCCCTAGACCAAAGCCAAACCCAAACCCAACCCAATCGCAAACTCAATCCCAATCCCAAGCCAAGCCAAGTGCCGCACCCATTCACAATTGTTTTCTCCGTGCCGCTTCATCAGCATAGACGATGAGTCTGTTGTTTGGGGAAGTGAATGAGGCTGCGGTGTTCTATGTCAGAGAGCTGGCAACAATGCGCGGCCGGTTTGGCAAATGTCGACCGCAAATTAATTTACAACGTAAACTGCAAAATTGAAAATTATGTTGTAATTACTCAATTCTGACGTTTTTTCCATTGACCCAAATTTATGAGGGCAGCGAAAGTCAGCCAAAGAGCCAACCCACAGCACAGTGCAGAGAGCTCACTGAGCGCTAAGTCAACGTCCAGTTCAGCCCAGTTTTCTACGTACATACATACATCTATATGTATATCCCCATTCAGTTCTATGGCTCAACCTTTTGTGCCAATTTAAATGCGTAATTATAACGAGTGCGAGCAGTTACTACGAATCGTTCTTGGTCTGCATATTAATTGTGTGCCAACAGCAGGAGCAGAAGGAGCATAAAACGAAATCTATGCAGGCCATAGAACAGACAATAGGAATTTTAATTAAGGATCAGCGTGGGCAAATTTATTTAAAGGTGGACGGACGGCTGGCCCTCCTCGAGACATTGCTCGAGTTGGCTTAGTAATCTGTGTGCATGTTTCCAGCAACCAGTCAGGCATTTCTCAGCTTTCTCTGACGAATGCCTCGAATGCTTCGAGTACCTCCCCTCGACAATTGTGAATCAATTGAATGCGGGCGGCAGGCGGGCGGCCAGGTCAGATGCCAATTAACAGTGTGTGTATGTGTGGAACAATCGGGCAATCTTGACAAACTGAAGAAATTTACAGCATTACAGATAGTTGTCTTGCTGGGGCTTATATGCTGTCTTTTGACCGTCGCCTTTCAAGTTGTTTCCGTAGTGTAGCGGTTATCACGTGTGCTTCACACGCACAAGGTCCCCGGTTCGAACCCGGGCGGGAACAGATCTTCCAATTTTTTATTAACTTTTTAAATTACTTTTACAAATTTATAACGCCCTTTAAAACATTTCAGAAAATTAACACTGAATATAGTTTGTTTAATTTTTTTTAAATTCAGCAAAACAATAAATACTTTCAATCTTGATCGGCTCTAAGCCGATCTAAATTCAACAGTTTCCGTAGTGTAGCGGTTATCACGTGTGCTTCACACGCACAAGGTCCCCGGTTCGAACCCGGGCGGGAACAGTTCTTTTTTTTGTTTAGTTTACTTCATTTAAAATTGTGTTTTAAATATCTTTACTACATTTACACTCATATATGAATTGATCTATACAAATACATCGGTCCACAAAGTAGTACGTAATTTTCAAATAAATATTTTCTATTGTTAATAGCGTGAAAAAGCTTATAGTGCAAAAACAGACTTAACATTAACAGAAAGTTTCTAAAAGCTTTTGGCTTAACATAATGCTAGAAAGCGGCATATTAACAGAAAAGCTTTAAAGCTCAAACCTGTTGTGTTTTAACTGCACGAATATCAATGAGAGCTATTGATTGTGCAAAGCATGAGGAAGTTCGGGCAATGTTAGTAAAATAAACAAAATAATAAATAAATATGATACATTTGTCAGTCTGTTATAATATTAAACTTATTTATAATAATAATTATTTTGCAGTTTGTAAACATATGTTGCGACAACTGACCTCTAACCTTGTTCTCTCTTACTTACCACGCGTTTTACGAGAGCCGAAAGTTTTCTCTTTCTAATGAAAACGCTGAAAGCTTTTTTCGCACGCACAGCGGAAATAACAAAACGAAACGAAATTGTTATCAAAAGTAATGAAATCAAATATCAATTATTTATAACACCAAATTTAACAAGTAGCTGAAGATCGTTATAAAACAATATTTATGATCTTATCAAATTGTGTTTATTAACAGGAATTTAGCAATGATACTCGAAAGAAGCAAACAAAAACAAAGCGCAATGCCGGCAATGCCAAAAAACGCGTCCGTCAGCTGTGAGAACTTTTCGAATACTGAAAATGAATCAACAACAACAATGCGAAAGAACCCCCATGGGAATAGGCTATTCTATAAACGAGTTTGGATTATTTATAGGAATTTTTCGGCGAATTCTATAATGTCAACAGAACGTAAAAGTGTTCAATGCTTTTAGTTCAATATATTCAACTGGTGGGTAGTTCTATTTTCTCTGGGGTATTTGCTTTTTTAAAGCCACTGTGCTACCGAAGAGATTATAGATTATAGCTTGGGTTTTCAAAGTATTTAAAGCTTGACTTCTATTTATTTTGTTGTTTGCAATCAAAATAATAAACATACTCAGTTACTAATCAAATACCCAATACTCCGAATAGTTCAGGGCTTGGCACATATATAAATAAATGAATAAATATGAATTAGGGTTTTATTCTAAAAATTACTAACCCAAATAATGATACTGTAGTGTTCTGTAGCGAAGTCAGTATAGCGATGACTGTCTTTAGATCTTAGAGCCACAAAGAGCTGGGCTAACAAATTTGGCAAGTACTCTCGTATGATTACATTTTTTCCCCACTAATAGAGAATATCTTCTATACCACTAGATACGATTGTATTTTATGGAAAACTTTTTTGATTTTTGTAATTAATCAAGAAATTGTGTACAGGGTCCCTAACAGTTGGTTAACCTTTTCTAAAAGTATTGTCTAAATCAACACTGAGTGTACATAGTGATATACGTGGTATACTCAAGAGTATTGCAGTCACTACTTAGCTGCAATTTCCGTGTGCAACTATTGATATAAACTAGAGCACTGCATGAGTCTACTCATAACATACGTCAGATTGAATGTATTCGAATTGAGTTGAGATGAGTAAGTGTCAAACACACAATGAATTTAATGAGTTTCAATATGAGTGGAAGTGTCAACTCATAATATACACCTTTAACACAATGAGTTCAGTTGTACAATTTTGACAGGCCTGATATCATTCGAATCATTCGAGTTGTTGCTTGTACATTCAGTGTATAATATTGTTTGATTTAGAGAAAGCAAGGCTTGCTTAGCAAGTACATGTTTAAAATTAAAATGGAAAAAAGGGAACTTTTTTTGTTAAGATGATGATTGTGATGATGAAATGTATTAAAGAACAAATTGTTGGAAATTAAATGAGCAAATTCGTGAGCGTGGAATCTCAATATTAAATTAAACAAACTGACTAAATACGGACAACATTAATAAAATTATGTTTTTAAATGCCAATATGAATTAAATGCATAAATACTTGTAATATGTATATTAAAGAATATAAAGAAAAAATTAAAAATGACTGCATATGTAAAAAAAATCCATGTGTTTGCGTTTAGAATTTAAATCGTTTCTAATATAAACAGATAAGGGTATTACAAATACAATTTTTGTATTTCTAGTGAAACGATAACATCGCCGTAATTACAAATATTATAAAGTTCTGGAACTCATATTCTGAGAAACTTATAATTGTGCGTTTAAGAAACCGATAACTGTTTAAAGAAGACAACAAAAAGTGCTCATCAAGCACTGTTGATTGTTACGACTAATTTAATGATGTATTTTGCGTAAAGTACGTAGATTATTATAAAATTTTTAATATAGCTGACTATTATAATAACACTTTGAAAAGGAGAGAAGCTGTAGATTTATTGTAGTTATTCCTAGCCCATGCTTATACAAAAGACTTCTGCCTTGCTATGACATTCAGCCGGACATCTAGCATGCTTACACAGTTGACATCACAACACCATTTCGAACAGTGAATGATATATGTACATCGATACTGACAACTGAGTATAATGACAATAATAGATGACAAATAAATATGAACATAAGTACTGTACGTTCCAAACCATCTTGGAGTGCAATACTAAGCCCAATACTGCTACACTTTTAACCCATTCCTCTAAAAACATTGTTATATTAGTTATGCTTTAATAAGCAATACAAAACACTTACTTATCCGCTATTTTAGTCATGGGGTTTTCACACTCAATTTCATACAGGTGTTTATTTTCGTTAAATATTAAATAATTTACATAACAAATGCCATACACAACTTCAATGGTAAACAATTGGATTGCAGTATGTCTAGGGATTAATAAATACAAACAGCGACAGTGCGAGATAAAGAGACGGAAAATTAAATGTACATAGACTAGCGCGTACATAAACCTAACTACAGTTAGATACAACTAAGAGTCCGCTTAGTCCCGCGTGTGATCGCGTATCCAGTCGAGATACTCCGTAACGCGCGTATACACTCCGGGATAACCGGGTTCGCCGCACTTGTTGCCAAAGGACACAACACCCAGTTGCACCCAGTGCGAGTCATAACGCATCATTAGCGGACCACCAGAGTCACCCTGTAAGACGTAAAGATTCCAAATTAATGGCTTGTAACTAAATATATATATATATTCTGCTTATTCTACCTGACATGCATCGACTCCACCATCGGAGTAGCCAGCACAGACAAAGTTCTCATTGATTGGCTGGAAGTAGCTGCGATCACAGTCCTCATTGCGCCAAATGGGTAACTCTGCCTGTCGCTGACTCGTGGACTCCTTGCCGCCATAGAAAGTGGTGCCCCAACCAACGACAGTGGCTCGACGTCCAGGCAGACGTTCCTTTGGCGGTGCTCTGCCTGCTCGCGGCAGACACACGGGTATAACATACTTTGACTTACGCACCGGTTTGTCCAGCACAAGAATTGCAATGTCATTATAGAAGCCAATTCGAGAGAATCTAAAAAAAATCATTCAATTAACTGACTAAACTCTTAAACATTTCTTGTTGTAAAACCACTCACCGTTCGTGGGTGCGCACTTCCTTGACTGCAAATGTTACCGGATCCGAAGGCTCGGCATCCGTAGACAGATCAATGTCACCCAGTCGCACGGTGAATTGACGTGCAGCAAATCTACGAGTGGATTTAAATTATACTAAAATATTTCTATGCGTGATCATATAAAAAACATGGTCTTGCTTTTATGTGGATGCTTGGGCTAAATGTTCCCAATGTTCCTGTTGACGCTGGCTAAGAAATTATATACTTTAAGAGATTAACATTGCTACCTTCTGTCTGTTACTTTTTTGAAACCTAATCTACCCAAACATGTAGTATTAATGTAAGATTATAAAATACAAATGTTTATTATTAAAGTACTCTGAATGGTGAATTTCAAAACAATAGGTTTGCAAACTTTTTCTATAACAATTTCAACTTTTGTGCGACCTTGACTTTACGGCACTTCTACTGACTGTAACTCAATGTCGACTCTTCTCATTCTCTGTGTGTTCTCTTTTGCCTCTGCATTCTACACTACGGATGGTATAATTTGTGATTTAAGATTCGAAGAAACTCTAAATTCCAAGTTCTTTTTAGCATTTACACTGGAAGATAACTGTGGAAATAATAGGGTGGAAAACACATTTATTTATCGTGTCAACCGATTTTTCGTCAAAGATTTTAAAATTTAGAGCATTTCATATGCTTTGATGCTACTTTAGGGAAACCTAATGAAAATTAATAAACCACCTATTCCCTACCTACTTGAATACTTTAAGTGAATGTTACTTACGGCTTTTGTCTGGAGTCTCGGGTACAATGCGCCGCAGTCAGAATGTACTTGGAGCCAATTAAAGAGCCACCGCACCAGAATTCCGTGCGTTTTGGGCCGTGCAAGAAGATGGCCGCCATCCAGGGCCATTGTCCGTTAGGTGACTCAACGCCGCCAACAATGCGACCCGTGGAGTATTCCTGCTGTCCACACTCGTCGGGATCCACAATGTTATTGGCAATCTCCTCAAGCTCGTCCGGCTCCAGTGGCACCTCAGTGGTTGTGGTTGTTGTGGTGGATGGTTTCTTTTGCGGTATAAGCACCAGCCCGGAAGTGGGTCTGGAAGTGGGACGTGCGGTGGGTCGCAGCGTGGTGCGTCTGGTAGTAGTAGTGCTTGTCGGTGGCTTTGTGGTCAGTTTTAGCGGTCGTTGTGTGGTCAGCACCGTGGAGCTCTCTGAGGATGCCGCAGACGACAACGGACAACAGACGCCGGGCACAAACAGACTCTTGAAGCAGAGTGACTCACGCAGGCTGCTCAGATTTAGAAGCAGAGCTGGACAACTGCTGAGATCCTCACAGCGTCCGGGACGACCGCTGGGTGTCTTGCAGTAGTTCTCCACATCCTTGGCAGTGCCTGCATCTTCGCTGGCCAATGCCACTTGATCGAGTGGACGCAGTGTGGTGGAGCTGATGATGGTGCCTGCGGTGTTGCTGGTGGTTGTTGTGGTGCGTGGTGTGGTGGGAATTTTAATCTTTTGCAGTGATTGGGATTGTGACGTTGCCTCCTCAGTGGGTTTCTTTAGCTTCTGCTTGTTCTTGTTCTTCTTGCGCTTCTTCTTCTGCTGTTTCACCTCCTTGTTCTCCACAAACATGGGCTTGGCAGGCGCTTCCTCCACTCCAATGCGCTTTGTGAGCACTTGAATGGCACTCAGATTAGCTGGCTTGCCTGCGGGCAGCAAACTATTCGCCGACAGTGTAGTTGTGCTGTCCAGCAGCTTACCAGAGATGCCAGGCAGTGGTTCAGCCCTGCCCAAACTGGGTGAGCTGCTCAGTTCTGTGGTTGAAATTGCGTCGCTGCTATTGCTGCTGCTGCTGCTGCTGCTGTTGGTGCTGCTGCTGGAATTGTCTGCCTTGACCTCCTGACCGCCACGTGTCATGTCCACCAGCATGTGTCCCACTGTATTGAGGGCACCCAACGTCTCCGAGATGCGATGAAATGTCGAAGGAGACAGCAAACGCGGTAATGAATCATTGCCACTACTATCGCTGCTGCCCTCACTTTGCTCCTCATCGCTGTCATAGTACTCACTGGAACCCTCAATGTCATCCTCCTCATCATCATCCTCACTGGCATTGCTGTTGCTACTGCTGCTGCCGCTGCTCGCACTGTACTCGGAGTCATCCATCAGCTGTCGCCCCAGGCGTCCATCGTGCAGATGAGGCTGAAAGAAAGACGCTGCCTTAATAGTTAAAGCTATGAATGTCCGTGTAATCTTAATTGCAACCTATTCCACTTACCATCATTCGTCAAATGTTGCGGCTGTTCATCGTCCTCCATGTTCTCTTGGCCTTGCACCAAGCTGCCAGCAATAAGTGCTGTAAGGTAAAATGAAAACAAAATAAAAGTCGTTATACATTAATTTATAGCAACATTCAACAGATAAAACTGATAATTAACCTATATAATCACAGAATATAGCTTTGAATTGAATAATTCTTAATTTAAGATTGCTTTTACTAAGGAAAAATATTCAATTTCATATTATGGTTTTAAAATCTTAAACAGGTACAAAAGAGTTTTCTTATACATTGTGAAAATATAGTTTTATGAATAAAACGCATAGTGGTATCTCATTTTTTACTAGAAATTAACAATAATACTTGATTTTATAAGATACAATATAGAAATTAATTATATAGAAAATGGTATATTGTTCTATTAATTAGTTCATTTTCAAATTTGGGAGTTGCACCATTTTGTATAGGGCATTAGATGATTTGCAGAGGCTGCTTTTAAATATTTAAGAAAATATTGGATATATTTGCAACATGCAATAGATGGATCTACGCGGAAAGTTTGGTAACCCATCTCTTAAGTCTTTGAGAAGTAGAATATATAATATAACAGAGAAGAATAGATACAGCCTAAGTAATCTTGAGAGATTCCCCTTATAATAAAAAACACTATAGTTTTAAATGTTTGAATACAGAATAGAGCTCTTATTGAATGAATTAAAAACGGAATATGAAGCACATTTTGTCAAAACTATTGAATGAATTTAAGTTAAAACTAAAATAAGTTTTGTTGAAGTTGTGCCCTTACGCCACTCCCTACTACAATATTCTAGAGCAGCATGCCGAATTCAGTTAAATTATGATATTAGTTCATTCATTCATATTCAAACTATTGTATATTCTACAAAACTCGAAATTTTAAAATATTCAAGCAAAGCTCTTTAACAGAAGTTAATATACCAAACTATTTTAATGAATAACTCAATTCCTCCTTTTAAACGTTAATTAGTTATAAACTAACCTAAGCCAAGTTAGTGTAACTTCAGCGCTTTACTTCTGCAAAACTCTTTTTTGGTTGAGTAATGCTACAAATTGGCATTACATACTACATCTGGGGAGGTACAAAATATATAAGTTTTACAACAAAATAAAAATGAGAAAGTATGTGGTTTGTGCGTCTGTCTATCTGTGCGCTCCTCCCCCTTTTTGCCATTCCCCCCGCGCTAAACTGATTGCTGTCCATGCATATCCGCAACTGAAGCGTTTAATGTTTATTTAGTTGTGTGTGGTGACATAATCTGAGCTCGTAACCAATGCGAATGACTTGCAATTATACGGTATACGAGCTACAGAGGAATCTTCCAACTTATTCTGTATGCAGAGAGTGAAGCTCAAGGTCGATTTAAGATTTCTCCTCGCACTCTTAAATTGATTATCTCGCAACTCAATTTGGGTTAAGCTGTTACAGTTGGACTCGTATTTTTCTGTGAGTTTCGGTTTTGTTTTTATTTTCTTATGCGCCCCTCGATGGCTCATTAACATTTTTCGAGGTGTGCACTGCAACTTTGTCACTTTCACTTGGGAATAAAATTGCCCATACCAATGGCAATGCTTTTTGAAGTCTTGTTTTTTTTCTGTAGCTTTTCTTGTTGTATTTTGTATTTTTCTCAACACAATGAAATATTGGCCAATTATACAAAAAGCCTTTTGCTTTACACACAAACAAACATATATAGAAATGATTTCTTATGAAAAGTGAATGCCCCGCATTGGCAAACAGCACACTCAGCACACTTCGCATAGGCGCACAATTAAACAATTGTTTGTGACAGACTTTGTATCACTTTCAAAGTGAGCAAATAGCTTAACTATAAAAATAAAATAAAAATTAATTTAAAAATCTAGGTCGCTGCCATAAGAATGTATACCGCTCTACCACAATTTTTAAATTAAATCGGAAATTACCAAAAGAAATATCATTAAAGAAAAGTAATAAGCTTTGAATAATAAAGCATTGTCAAACCAGTACAAGTTAAAAGAAATAACTAAAAGTTGATCTTTATTATTAAAAAAAATGATCTAATCAAATTTTGAATTTATTAAAAACTGTGGCGCATTTATTGCATTCTTTAAATTATTAAATTTATAAGTAGATTATTGTCTATTTAAATTATGCATTATGTTTCATTTAATATACATTTAAAATTGTATATTGCACTTTGATTCATCATCCTCATACTACAAACTAAATAAGTTGTGCGATTTGAACATTAAGTCTATTTTTTATTTTTATTTTTTTATATTTTAATTTTTTAATTAATTTTTTAATTATTTAAACTTTATTTAATATTTAAAGCACTCTCTACTCAAAGCCAATACTGCATGTTCAAAACTACAAAAAAATCCCAAAATATTTCCTAACATATAACAAAATAAATCTGGCACTTAGCCATGTGCTTTTTTCTTATTTCGTGTTGGCAACTAAAAGTGAAAATCCCACCAACCGGCTGGGGAAACTGAATTTCCAGCGCTGTTAAAAAAAATTGCAATTGAGCAACGGTCGCTTGCTGCGACAATAAAACAACTGAGGAAAAACGTTGCAATAACTTCCGAGGCAACAGATAAATGTATTATTAAATCTTAGACTTCGTGAGCAAAAGGCAAGAGAAAAACCGAAGACGAAATTTGCTGGATTTTGAATTTGTGCATCGAGCGATGACAGCGTCAACATTTTTGTGTTTTCTTTTTGTGTTTTAAAGAAATTGCATAATATGTATGGATAGGCCGAAGTGGCGAAGTTGCGGTAATACCAAAAAGACACTTACAAACACGTATGGTAAGAGTAAGTGTTTGTGTGTATGTAAGTATCTACAATACGTGCGGTTAAGCCTGTGGATCAACAAGTTGAACAGTAGCTGGACAGCTGCTCGAAGAGCTACAATTTGATTGGCCTTGGACATGTGGGCAATTTGCATTTTGGGCAACTGGTTTCGGCTTGTGACGTCACTGGGCTGGCGGAAGATTTTTGCAGCATTTGCTGCGGTATCTGTTGCTGTTGCTATTGACCAAAGAAAGTTGCAGACTTAGTCACGTTTTTTCTTTGGCTCATTAAATTTAAAGAAAAACAGCGGCACTTTGAACTTGAGCTTAGGGTTTCACTTTTTTTCAACAAAAATGTCGCTTGACTATAAATAGTTTATGTTATGCCAATGCCGATAAACGATCTAACAGTATCTGTAACAAACTATTGCTTAACGTAGATGTTGAAATAATTTTAAAATATCACTTGGCTTATTTATGGTTTTGGCTAATCTTAAATTGTTGGTCATTAAGCATTTCACACATACAATAAATTCAAGTTCGTTGCCTAAGTCTTTTGTTTTGGCTGTGGAATCCACAAAATATTGGGTACATCCGCAAATTAGCACAAATTATCAATAATAAACACACACACACACACTAACACATATGTATATTTCAAAATGTTTTCAACACATTTGTGAATTTTCATATACGAACCTAGGCACAACAATAAATATGCACTCAAATGCATTTTGAATCCAAATCAACAACAAATTTTATTGCTTGCACCAAAAACAAAACATTTGCAATATAAATTTAAATTTGTAATCAATTTGTTTTGTGTTGTTGGTGTTGGTGTTACTCTCCGTTTTGTTTATTGTTATTTAACACAACTCAACGAAGCAGCCGACGACAAACTCAACGAAACGTCACGATGCCGAGCGCAGACCAATGAAAATGAAAGTGTTAAACGCCGTGTTATAAAAAGTATTTGTAAAAAAAAACTTGTACGTTTTTTTAATTAATTATATATATATATATATTTTATAATGTTTATAAGCTGTTAATTGTCGCGCGCGTCTTGTTGATGAAGTGTTGTAATATTTATTTAGTTATTTATTGGTTTATTTATTTATTTATCTTTTGCCACAAAGTGTTGCGAAATCAGCGCAAATTACGAATTACGTATTCGCAACAAATTCAATAAACATTTGCAGATTTCACTGTTTGGTAATTGTTGTTGATTTTACACACAAATTCAGTGCATTTGGTATTCCAAAATTTTTATGGAATTTTATCAGCGCCGCAGCTGCTTCCGTATGCCGTTGCTGCCCGAGTTCGACTGAAATTGAAACTGAAACTGCAAAAGACAAAACGACGCAGCAGACAACAACAACAACAATAACTACAATACTAACAACAACAGCAACAGCGGCAGCAGCAACACACAGTCAACACAATTTACGTCGCCTCAGCCACAGTCGAAGTCGGAGGCGTCAGGCAGCTTTGAGCTTGAGTTTGGGGTGCTTTCGTTTTGCTTTTGTGTAAAAGTGTGGGGACTTAAGACCATGAAGGTATAACAACAACAACAAAAAAGGCAGTCACAGAGACATACTGGGTCTTTACTTTCTTCAAGCGTATCGTTTTTTTCTCTTCTTTTTAATGGATCGTTTTGTGTATTGCGCTAAGCTTTAAATGTTCAAGTTCTGTAATTAACTGTAATAGTTTCCAGAGAAGTTCAGGCAACTTTGTTTTTAGTGAATTACATTTTCTTGCTTATTTTTTTTTCAACTATTCTTGCTACTTGTTTTACTTTAAGCCATTCACAGACAATTTCATTCATTGTAATTCGGTACACCTTCGAACATAAACCGCATTGAACCCATAGATTTTTGTCTGTGTACAAACAACGCGATAACCACGCCCACATATTAGCGCACTCTCAGGTAATCCCCAGTCAAAATTTTGCGCAACCTTCGTTGGCTTTTCTGTTGCTCAGTACATATTTGTATATGTTGTGCTTGTTATTGTTGCTGTTGTTGTTGCTTTGCAATGGCATATAGCGTATACGTCAATGTTGTTTTAGATGATTCATGCAGTTAACGTGGTTTCCCCACAACACTTTTGGCCTACTTAAAATGCAAAACTAATTATCAATACAACGTTTTAAAGCAAATCAAAAACAAAGGTCTTAACACTAGAGTTAAAAACCATTATAGTTATAGATGTGGAAAAAAACCCAATATTTTTAAGTTTTCTGCCGAAATCCTTGGGGTATTTATTGTAGTCAAGCCTGTGGCATCACTTCAGCTGTTATCGATCAGTCTTATATCAAAATCTAGAGCATGACAAACAAAAGACTTAAGGCACAGACTTGATTTTTATCATAATTGCAAGTTTCATGATTTGATTCACCTTTCTTTTTTGTATGCCTTGAATAAATCAATGATCTATGGATTGCTCACCCTCTCGCATCTGCGTATTCATTTGGATGTCTTGTGTTTGGCGTCACTAACGACCGTGAAAAGCAAAAGTGTGGAGCGTGTGACCAACATAATTAATTGGGTATTCATGCAAACCTGGCTCAAGCTGTTTGACAACTGCAAAAGTTAGAAATTTTTTTTGTTTGCTTCTTTTAACTCTTCTTTATTTTACCACCATTGTTTACCAGCTGTTGACACCTTTAAAATGAAAAGCAACAACTGTAATAAAAACATAATAATAACATATAACAACAACAAAATTTGCTAGTCAAATGTGAAGAAAACTGTTCAAGTGAGATACATAAATATGCATGTACTCTAAGCCTAATGGCTGAGAAAATTATACGTGCATGAAAAATGTGACTGAATAAATTTTATACACAAATAATCGTACGTCCGTCTGTCTGGCTTTTTTCAGGTACATATATGCTTTTAGTAGTACGTACATGGAAACCATAAGGGTTCATTGGTATACTTCATTTTTGATTTTGGCGCCTTTTGAATCAAGCTTAGAGCTTCATATAGTGCGCAAGCGCTTTAATCGTTTGAGAAAGCTTTGCAAGCTAGTTATAGGTAAAACTATGTTAAAACTGTTTAGCTTTAAGCAATGCTTCTAAAACTTTATCATTTAATCACAAATATGTTTTTATTACTTTACTTTATTTACAATTAAAAGCATTTGTTTGACATTAAATTATCGTTTAAATTATGACTACTGCTACAACACCATTGAAATTTTAACATTAAGCATTTAGGAATTGAATTCATATACTCGCTTTTAAATTAATCATTCATTCGTTAGAGATATAAGTACTTGCAACACTTGTTGTGCTTTCACTTTAAAATTCGTTGGCTTAAGATTAGTTACACATATTTCTATATATATATATTTTGCAAACAATTAACACTTATTAATGCTGTACGATATGGAGATAGATAGAAAGAGAGCGTGAGAGATTTAAGGACGTAACTACCTAAAAAGACCTATATATCCATGAGATTCCAGCATTTAGCTGTCGTATCTTACAGATACTCATAAAACACAATCCAATAGATGCCATTGAGACTGGCAAATAGCGCCGGAAAAAGCACACGTGATGATCGATCTATGTAAATTGCACGCTTGAGACGCTCCTGTGCTGGCGTTAGTTTTGGCTTGGGGAGTTCCGGTTCCGGTGCAGGCGGCGGAGGTGGCGGTGGTGCTATGATCGGAGTCAAAATAATGCGCGACTCCTGTCGCGGTATCCACGGACCATCGGCATCTAACGGTGGACGCACTACACGACGCGTGGTTGTAACAATCTGAGTAAAGTAAATATATTTGAATAAGGGATTAATTAAATTTTGTATGCACTCTGAGGAGTATATTGGATATGTGAAAAGTCGGTAATAGGCAGCGAAAAACCAGATAGAGCTCTGAAAAAATATATTCTGACGAATATTCCAGTGACTTTAACACCTAGGGCAACCATTTTTGACATGCAGGTTTCTAGATACAATGTCAATATTAATCATCCTTTTTAGATGGCACAACCACTTCCGACATGAAACAATACAAACTCAAAGTTTTCATGCCTATATCTTTAGTATTTCTGAACATATAGTTTTGTAACTTCACATTTGTTTGGAGACAAACAATATCAAACTATTCTGAAAATCGTGTTAAGATCGAATTATAATCCAGAAAGTTATAATACATCGGACAACGTGAAGGCGCACCACATACATTGCACTAAGCTCTGCAGCAGCACTGCCGTCACACAAGCAGCGTAAACGAAAAACGTTGTGCGAGCGAGACAAATATACAAACACGTGTGCAATGAACACTGTGGATGTTAAGTTCTAGTAATTTGAACTCTTTTAATTGGAAGTTAAAGTCAGAGGCTATTGCATGGACGGGCTGCCCGACTAAAATTTTCTTTCTCGTTTTTTTCAGGATTATTTAATTTGGAAAATAAAAATTCATATTAATCCACAATATTTCTTAGTATCAGGATTTTCATACATAAAGACATCGCTACATTGACTCGAATGTTGATGGTGATATAAAATATATTTACTTTATATGGTAGGAAATGTTTTTTCTGGCAAACTTATAGACCAGTGTTTGTCCCTATTAAGTTTAACTAAAGTATGTATTGTGCATAAGCATAATTTTTAAAAAGTATTTTCTTTAATTGATCTTAATTTAAGAGTGAATTTATTCATGATTTAAAACAAAAATCACACACACACATACTTACTCGCTTATTTTTGGTCATCTCATCGAATATCTTTTCAATTTTCTCAATCTTTTCGTCCGCCAGTGGCAACATGGTCGGTTGTTTATTGTTAGCGGCATTGCTGCCACCTGGTTGTGACGCAGCTCCCGCTTCTGCTTCTTTCTTGCCCCCCTCACCGGCCACTGGCTTGGGGGGATACGCCATGGGCTTAGGTATGGGCGTATCGCTCAACACAATATTGATCAGGCAATACTCCATCAATGCCATAAACACAAACACTGTGCAGACGGACATGAATGCATCCACAGCCTTTAGATAGGACACGGGTGGTAAGGACGACTGCGATTTGGCATGCTGCGTGGACAGTGTTAGCAGTGACGTGACGCCCAGTGTAACACGCGCTGGTGCCGCCTCCGGTTTAATCCAAAACGAAACCCACGACATGATCACAATCATACACGTCGGAATATACGTGTTGAATACATAATAAACCAATCGGCGTTTCAATGTAAACACCACTTCCAAACAGGTAAAATTTCCTGTCGAATAGACCTGTGTACAATCGGCGGTCTCATTACGTATCAGTGCCACTTGGGGCAACTCTATGTTCTCGTCGACCACAAGGGGCGTGGTGGGATCCCATTGAAAGATCAGGTCATCTGTGGTATGAGATACTAAAGAAATTTGTTGCGGTTATTAGAAAGTCTAAGAGTTTCAATGGAGCTAGAGAGTATAAATTATATAAAGTTTGTCTTGTAGTTTTCGGATATTTAAGAAATATGGCCAAGACGTTGAAAAATAATAAGATACGGTTAATCGTTAGAAATTTTAAAATTTTCTATCAAAAACTCTATAATTACATTAATTTAAAGCGATATAAGTTATAAGTTTAAAAAAAAATCTTTAATATTTGCAATTTTATAATCAAGAATCAAGCCTACATTGGATTTTTAAATGCAAAAACTTTAATTATATTATTTGAAACCTACTACAAGAAGTTTTTTTTATAAAGGTTTTAAGAATTAATTGTTGGCCACTTTGCGAAATTCATTTGACTCTCATAACTTAGCCTGTTCTTTCGCTTTATTAGAAATGCTCATTGATTTCAGTTGATTTGCTTAATAACAATCAACTTAATATTATTAGAAAAATTCAACCAATTTATAAACAGACAGACATTAACCTATTGAATACAGAAGTACTTCCGATGAGAGTTAAATATCGTAAATCATTTCATAAACACGATTATATCTAAAATGCTAGAAAATAACTTACAACTCTCCATTTGCAGCTTGCACTCCTGTGTATCATGTGGATAGATGGCAAAGTTCATGATGCAAGATAGTTTTAGGGTTAACTTGACCATATAGAGTATGGTTTTGTCCTTATAGAGCCACATATAGTGATTGGGTATGGTCATCGTTTGGAAAGTCACCGACTTGGCATTCTTGAAAAAGGAATCGGGTCTCCACATATTCTTAAGCCAATCAACCTCGAGCAATCTGTACTCTTGTGTCATGTTCTCGGGTAGACGAAGCCGATGATCCTTCCAAGTCTGGGCAAAGAACACATCGGCCACATAGGTCATGGAGTTCTCATCGATGGAGTCCAAGCCCATGACTGTAACATGGAAATAAACAATTGTGGGCTGCCCCTCCTTTTTGGGTGGACGCATTTTGTCATAACGCTTTATGTCCTCCGGCAGAATATCGGTTATAGCCAGACTTTGTCTGTTATGATGACGAATTAGGGATTAATCCAACAATTGGCATTGCTCTGAGAGAAATACTTACTGAAATTCACCCTTGGCATAGTGTTTGAGGCAAATGCAGCAGATGACAAGTAGAATTATTTGTGCGACCATGGCTGTGATTTGAAGTACCTCACTATCTCGTTCCCTCTGCAGTTGACAAATGATATATAGTATATGTATGAGTATGAGGATCTTTGACCGTGATCTATGACCTTGTTAAGGGATCAAAGCAAAACTCTCGAACGGTGTCACTGACAATGACAATGCATCGAGAGCTTTGACGAAAATAGAAACAATTATGTTGCTTAACGATGTAAATAAAATGTGAAACAAAGGACAATGGCGGTAACAGTTAGTCGCACTTCCTGCACAATAGCCTCGGCATTGGCAGCACTGGCATGTAGCCCCAGAAAACAGTCTATGTCTATCTAGTGCCTAGCTATTTTCCCCACTCTTTTTCGCCATTCTGTCTACACGTGGAGGCCACAATACCGACTTAATTCACAATTAAAGCCACTCGAATAGTGCCTCACGAGGTGCAAGACGCTGCAGGGGAGGTGAGAGTGTGTATGTGTATAGGGGGCGCTGCAGCTTTAAGTGGCCCCATGCGCCTTTTGTGCGCCTTCGATGCCGATGCTGATACTGCAACCGAGAGATGGCAATGCCACAGAAATGTGCCCCATTGAGCGCGACACGGCGAGATTGAAGCCGCATTAGACAAGGACAATGCATATATGGCACCATGGTACAGGGTACCAAGTATATGGTAGGGTACAGGGCACATGCTAGGGTACTCAAGCAAAAGACGTCATAGCTTGTAGTAGCACCCACCTACAGAATCCAAGCGAATTTAGGCCAAGTTATGGTCTAATTATTTAAATATTCGTTTAAGTTGCAATTAAGATCAATTTTCAATTATAATTTGCCAATTTGGTATAAATTTATTGAAAAATTATTGAGCTATCATTTAGCCTGGTAAACTTGAATGTAATATTTTATTAATACAAAATTTTACTAACTTTCAGTCAAACAAAAATGTCTTGTTTAAATACAAAAATATGTATTTAAAAATTTTATATGAAAATAATTTAAAACTTTGAGGTTTCTGGTAACATTTTGTAGAAAGTATTGAGTTTATCAAGAAATTGAACTTATTTATTTTTTATTATATTAAAGATTATTATAGGGTAAATAAGATTATATTTATTCAGTTATAACAAACTTAAAGATATCTATCAGATAGAACACTTAGTTAGGATATTGCGAGGCTTTCACAAATTTTTCATGTATTGTGTGAAAGCAAAAGTCGATATAGAATTGAATTCTTTAGTACAGTTAAAAATCGATTATAACCAAACAAAATTATAATTTAAAAAATCAACTAATCTTCTTATATAGCTACGAAAATTTCATTTGAAATGTATAATTTTTAATTAAATAAATTAGTATTCAAAATCTTTGAGCATTGAGAAAAAATTTTTTGTTTTTTATTCAGCACTTTAATTTTGATTTATTGCATTTTAATGGTGCTTTAAATTTACTAACAACAAAAAACTCTATAATGATTTGAAATCTATTAACATTTTTACTTAAAAATTTAAATATTTAATGTTGGCTTACGTTTAATTTGATACAGTAACCTAACAATTTGCGTTTAAAATTGGGAAATTGTATAAAATAATTTAGAAAAACCCTGAATACTCTTAAAAATCTTTCAAACAAAACTCTGTGGTTGTCAGTTTAGGCACTTCAATCTATTTTTTTCAATATCAATATTGCATAAATTTAAAATCGTTAAAATTGACTTTCAAAGTTACAATACAAAAATTCAAACCTCAAATTAGAAAAACTTTCAAAAAAATTTTGAAGAAAACAAATTGAATAGATGAAAACTTATGTAAAAAAAAGCATTTAATGAAGCATCATCTTCTTAATAAAAACAATTAAATTACTTTAATGAAACTATTTTAAATTCAATGAAACTATTTATAAACTTTACTTTTATAAGTTGAATTAAATTTTCACAATTATTAAGTGCAGCAGACTTTATAGATTTTGTAATCTTTAGTGTGATTATGTAACATCAACTTATCACCGATAACAGCAACAACATGGTGTTAATGGTATTTTTTATAGCACTTTTTCTTTGGATATATTTCGAATCTTTAATGCACAATTAAATTTTAGTTTATTTAAAATCACTTATAAATTTTATTAAATTTGCACCACTTTTCAGATTTTAGTTATAACTATTTATATTTTGGGTTTTTTTTTGTTTTGCCGATTTGAACGTCTTTGCAGTCCGAAGCTTCGCTGACAACTGACGGTTAGAACGAAGGAATTTGAATTTAAAACGTTGCCAGGCGACGCGAACGATGAAGAAATTCACCAACGAAAGGCGCAGGATGCAGGATATATGATACTGTGATAAGTGTCATTTTATATATATGTATTTGTGTGTGTATGTGCTAGTGTGTGTATCAGTGTATGCTATTGAGACAATGTGGTTGAGTCGCTGAAAACCTTTGCGACTGCTATATAAAAGTGAAAGGCCTTCTTGGAACATCCATAGAGAATCTAAGGAAAAAGTCTTTAATATACAGTCAGCTGGGAAGACTATATAGCTATGTATATATATGTTATGTATGTGTAGTGCATAGTCTCTGTCTGTTTGTTCTTGTAACAGTCACTTAACATAATTTCGTCGAGTACTTTGGCATTGCCTTTCTACATAATCTGTTCGGGGTTTGTCGTCATCGTCATCGTCATCGTAGTCATTGTAATTGCAATTGTTACTATAATAATGAGCAAGGGTTCCTCTACCCTTCACCTCCATTCCATGCACTTCCACCATCGTCACATTTTAGCCAGACTAAGTTCAGATTTCTGTCGCATTCCCTTATTGATTGCCATTGTCAGCCCCAGCAGAGTATGAAATTTTTGTGAAAATCTTTAGTTTCTTTTTTCAATCAATTGGCTTGTTTCGAAGCGTCTAACAAGCTAACAACTTCTCAAGTGTTTCTCCCAAGGGTCAACTTGTCGCAGCAGCAACAATGCCAACACTTTGCTGCACTTGATTGCAGTGCAAAAGGGATAAACGAAAATGCCAAGTGACTACTAATGGCATTCAATCTTATGATAATCCCCTGATTCCCTTGACGTCAAAGAAAATCCTTAAAGATACAAGCGTTAAAGTTTACACAGGTAACTGAACTACATATAATGTATATCTAAGACTGTAGTTAATTATAGTTAGATATAATGCGATAAAAAGTGTAGATCTAAAAAGAATGATGAAAAGATAACCAACGGAGTAATAGTGGAAAAAATATAAATATATATTATGTTTTATTGCTACCTCAATACTTTTTTTTAAACTAAAGCTTCTTAAAAATTTGTTCTCCAAAATTCGAGTACAGACATTTTAAAAATGATTATTTTTTAGGGCGTTTACGGGAATTAAACATCATAGTGAGAACTCGAAATATTTTTTAGAAATTTAATAAAATTTAATGAAGTAAACTAAAGAAAATAAAAATTTAATACTTTTTTTAACTAAACCTTCTTACAAATTTATTCTCCAAAATTCGAGTACAGAAATTTTAAAGATGATTATTTTCTAAGGCGTTTATGGGAATTAAACAACATAGTGAGAATTCGAAATATTATTTAGAAAATTTAATAGAGTAAACTAAACAAAATAAAAATTAATTTGTGGTTTTAAAAACAAGCAGAACATATACTTTTTTTCTTCAACATAGGAATTAAGACAAGAAAACTACTTTTATAAATTTCTAAAAACGTCAAGAAGTAATAACTATTAAAAATGTATAAATACATAAGATGGTAAATTAATAAAGATTAAAGATCTGAAGCAAAGAATTAATTAAAAAATCGACTTTTCTATATTCGTTTCTAAGATAAAGATAAGATAAAGTATTTACAAATAATCATTCTGTTAGCTAAAAAGTATATTCGTAAAAAATAGTCTTCTTTTTACTGGCATTTTCAATAAAAAAGGATTAAATCGATGTAGTAGTAGACAAAAAATAGTATAAACACACATAAATTTCCCTGTTACTATAAGTATATTAATTAAGTTACCAAAACGCGTCAACTCAAGTGTAGCATCTTTCTTTTTTGTTAGCCAAGTTATAATTAAAATGAATTCCACTATGTTGGTGCTACCTGATGGGAGGGGCTGGTTCCATGTAACCTTGAAGCGTCTTAAGTTGTATATATTTAATACACATATATTCGATATCACATCCTTCAGTGTTGCCTGGGATGCGGCCTTTTGGACACGCCTACAAACAGCAAGCACTCAACGTCTATGCAGCAACACTTCAGCAACACATCCTTTGGCCTTCCTTTGCCGCAGAGACAGCAGCAACAACAACTCGTCATCAACGTCGTTATTAAATTATCTCTGATGCGATAATAACACACTTAAGTAACTTGCCGTAGAATCCATGAATCCTAAGCCACAAAACCGACCCATAACCCCACTGTCTCTGCACCCCCACACCCTTCAGGAGCACCATTCAGAGCTTTGCTATAAAAAGCCGCTGATTTTTCTATAGTTTATTCGAATGCAGTCGAGCTTGGTGCTATGCTTTTGGACCTGACCTAAGTACTTGCTTGCTGGTCTGTAGCGTACACGCTTTTCAGCCGATTTCAAGTAACCCTCCTCCAACCCCCTACCCACCCCCACCCCTCCACACCCTACCCACTGACATGGCTAAGTGGTGCTCTTAAGTTTCTGCTGGGGTTTGCAAACGGAACGGTAAAGGTTTGGCGTACTTTTTAGCTTGAATACTTGCAATTTTTGTTGTTTGTGTATTTTTTTTCAAGTAATTGTTTGTTGAACGGACTTTTGAAAGTGTATAAAATAAATTATGAATTTATGTACTTTTAAAATAGCACAACTTTGAGGCTGCAAAAAGATTGTGTGACGTCAAGCGAAGAACAATAAATAAACGAAGGTCGTTAAGGATTACTTTAGAAATGCCGTACATTTCGCTATTTATGGCAATACAACTAATGATAATCAGCATGTTGGTAAGACATTTCAATCTCTAAAGATCTGCTGCACTAAACAGACGAAATCTATTCAAAAATTAATAAGCCTCCACACACACACACACTCAGACACAACTAAAACATGCGTGTGACCCACATTGCCACCACATTGCGGAAGTTTGTTCAATGGAAAGTTGCAACCCCTAAACCAAAACTTCAGACTCTTTCTCTCAATCTCTTTCATCTCTTTCCTTCGGTCGGTTCATTCATGAAAGCGCCATGTGAGGCCATTGAACTGCCTTCGAAATGGTTAATAAGGGAGTTTCCTGCACGGCAGGAATTAGGGACCCAGTACTAGGGACAGAGAAGACATCGCAAACAGCTTGGAGCAACAGTTGCCATTACAACTGAGAACAAGAAAGAAATGTTATCTTAAGCACACCAAAGTTTTGATACACTTACAAGATGCCTACAAACAGTTTGTGGCTTATAGTTTCTATTATAGATATGTGTATTTGTGTAGTTCAATATATGTGTAGTTCAACATAGAAGAAATTTGCTCGATTTTTACAAATAGTTAGTGAATTTTGGATAAATTTGGTTAAGATATCTTTACGAACAGAAATGTTTTTTCTACCATATACTATTTTTGTCTGTTTGTTTTAATGACAGAATTATGATATAGTCTTCCAATTTTGGAAAAATTTTTTAAGTACTTGTGTAGTGTTGGGAAATGCCTGTTACGCGAAATTGGTTAACATAACTTTATAAGCATACAATTTTTTTAATTTTTTTAATTTTGAGGAAATTTTCTTCTTATTACAGCTTTATAATACAGTTGACTGATTTTGGCATACATTGCTGGTCAGTAAATATCAATTGTAAGTAAAGGAATACCTGTATGACTTTTATAGAAACTTGTTTCAAAAGGGTTGGTATACTGGGAGCATATTTTTATTCGATAGTTCCAAAGACACCTATATTCAATAGTTTAGAGAAATACACGATTTTCAGAAATAAGACAAAGCTGTAGCCAGTTGCAACAGTATTGGCCTAAGAGACTTTTTCGCTTATAAGCAGACGGACAAAAGGACAGAGCTATAACGAATCGGCTACATCCATATGTGTTAAAGAATCTATTGCGTTACCTTCGAAGCGTTGCAAACCTCCCAGCAAATACAATATATCCTCTGCAAGCGTATAAAAACAGAGTATAAGAGAGAGACACAGAGAGTGTTAGAGAGAGACGGGAAGATTTTTTGGCGCTCAGGTGGAGACGATGGCGCTGCGTCATTGGCGCTTTTGTTGATAAACAAACCTGTAGCCGCCGCTGTTGTCCCCAAGCACGTGTGCGGTTCATTTTGTTAAATCGGTGGTGGTTTGCCAACGCTTGACATCGGGGGTATTGAAGTGCAGTGGGACGGGGAATGTTAGT
The DNA here is from genome assembly GCA_035047385.1 of Drosophila tripunctata. Taxonomy (NCBI): domain Eukaryota; kingdom Metazoa; phylum Arthropoda; class Insecta; order Diptera; family Drosophilidae; genus Drosophila; species Drosophila tripunctata. The sequence goes on from JAWNPS010000334.1 coordinate 3,892,117, forward strand.
ACTACGCATGCTCCAATCCAGCGGTCAGCTGAGCGCAGTGCTGTCATGACGTCGCTATTGATTTTTACAGACAGTCAGAAAACGCGCATCGCACAACTGCATTTCGTGCTGCAAACACACAAAAAAACAGGCACAAATTTATACACTAAAAAAAAATGCATTAAACATTTTGCAGTGTATTAATTAACATATTTCAAATACCACCATATACGACGACGCTTGGCACATAATCGGCACCGCTTCGGTACGCCGACAATTTGGAAACGTGGCCCACCAAGATGATAAAACTGCGACCATATGTGCCATCCAAGCGCATCGCCATACGGGACTCTTCGATTGATGAGGACATAAGCGATGATGTCGACGATGAGGTGTTCATCAAGGATGCCAGATCTGCCAAGGTGAGTAACTTATAGGCTAATTGGACTGCAATTATATATTTTTCTTAGATTTTGCATATAAATCCTGATTTTTCTTAATAACTTAATTATGCTGGCAAAAGTCTTGTTGCATATGGTATAACATGAAAAGTGTTTGAGCAATTGCTGAAATAACAAATCATTAGATATACATTTCTATAGCAATTTTTGAATTTTTAATACATATGTTAAAATTATTAGAATAATTTTTGATTTGTTTAGTTCAAAAACTGTTTAATTTTTACAATTTTTTAAATTTTTCAATACATTTTCAATAGTTTTCCAAAGCATTACAAATGGTTTAACTTTTTAGGTTAATAAAATTATTAGAAATTTAAATTTACCATAAGAAATAACAACTTTTTAGTATTTTTTACAGCATATAGAATCGTTTTATTATATGTATATTGCATAAATTATTAAAGGTTCTTTTGTTAAATATTTTTTAAACCATTTTCTCCATTAAGTAGTATTCTGTTCAACACATTACTTATGGTAGAACTCTTGAAACTATTCGTATAAATAATAAATCAACTGTACAATATTTTAAGCTTTATACGCTAATTTTGTTACAATTGTTATTCACTTTAGTAAATACAATTATATATATTTTTAACTACAGAAAATACTTTTGATTAACAAAATTCTAACAGCTTTACCAGCATTTTATAATGTCATAAAATCGCATTTTCAAATTAAGTTTCTTTGCAAAAAGTGCTATTTCTAAACAGATTAAATATGTTTCTTAATACTCTATAAAGAAATTTTAACTTATATAAAGCAGCCATTGACTTTAAGCAACACTTTTGCTCTACATGTATAGATTTGTTGGCCTGCATTTTACATTCATTAAAAATAATATTCATAATTTTATAAATTGAATTATTTTTGCCTGCACTTTTCATTATTTTATCCATAAATGTTGAAGTTAATAAATAAGATCAAAGTATAACCAAATCATAATTAACTATTACTTAACATACTAATTGAATCACATTGTTTCCAAACTACAGCGCAGTGAAGAACAGGGCCTTAAGCGTCCCTTGATGGCGCCGCGTCGCAAGCACAGTTCCGGATCCGGAAACAGCTCCACGCCCATTATGAAACAGCATAAGCGTCGACGCTGCTGCAGATGCTGGGAGTCCTTTTGCTATGTCCTGGCTGCCCTCACCGTGCTCTGTGCGCTGCTCAGTTTGGCGGCATTAATGCTGACGTTGTTCCCAACGCCAATACACAGCATTCATCATTGGTGGAGCCGAGGCACACCGTTGGAACCACTAGCCGCATCGAGTGTTAGCTATGGCAGCACAATGGGCAGTGAATTTGTGCCTTGCACACAGATCAGTGTACAGCGATTGTGGACACGCAGTCTGCCCCGGATGAACAGTGAGAGTCCATTGCGTGCAGCGGATCTCAATGGCGATGGCGTTAAGGATGTGGTTTTTGGCTATGGCGTCGATGATAACATACACTACGAGGGTATTCCACTGCCGCGCTGCAAGTCTGCTCAGCAGGGCGACGATGTGCCCTGTGAGGGAGGCGTTGTGGCGATCAATGGACGAGATGGTTCCATTCTCTGGCAATCGTATAGCGTGGCAAACGTGTTCTCACTGCACTGCAATGCTGATATCGATCTGGATGGCGGCATGGACTGCTTGGCCGCCGGACGTTTAGGCGTAAGTCGGAGGATAAGCTAATCCATGAGAGCTGCTTTTAACATTTACATTTGCAGATGATCTTTGCCATAAATGGACACACTGGTCAGGTGATTTGGACTTTCCATGAACTGGAAGTGGAGACAAATTCGCCAATTGTCATGGATCTGTATACGATCAATGTGCTGCGCGATTTGGATGGCGATGAGGTGCCCGAACTGATAGCAGCCCATCTGGAAGAGCGTGAGGAATCCAAAGCTGGTCACATTAAGCTCATATCGGGCAAGACGGGCAAAGTGATACGCAGCATACCGACGCCACATCGCGAGGAGATGTTTGTGCCCATTCAACTGGTGACTCAGGGCGATGGCACCGAACTGCTGCTAATGATTACCGGTGGCCAAAACACTCCAGGTGGCATCTACAGCCTGCGTCTGCTCTCACTGATGGCCCATACCAGCGAGAAACACTTTACACCACTGCATCAGCAGCAGAGATCGGGTCTGATGGTGCCAGCCGTGCTTAGCGATCTCAATGGCGATGGCATCTCGGACGTGGTAGTGGCTGCCTTCAACAGCAGCGTCTTTGCCTACGATGGACACAACTTTAGCATGCTCTGGAACTACACATTCCCGGCCAGCGAATGTGTTAGCGCCATTGTGCCTGGTCACTTCAATCGCGACAATGTCACGGACTTTATGGTCAAGTATAACACCGGACCCGGTTTTCCCGTCTACTACTATTCGCAGACCACCATCTTGGATGGCAGCACGGGTCAACCGCTGCTCAATGCCATGATGACTGATGCGGGTGGTGCCAGCAGTCTGCTGGGTGGCGTATCCATCTCCCAGAGCTTCGGTGGCGATTTCTTTCTACATTGGCAGCTGCAGTGTCGCAACAAACCAAATGCTCGGGATGCCTACGAGTTTGTGCCGGACAGTGACATCATTCTGCAGGCACGAGCGGACACCTGTCGCTTGCGCTACAATGAATCCACGGTACTGAAACTCTATGCCATTGCCCGGCACATTGAGCCACCGGGTGCAGTGCTCTTTAGCACAGACGATCTGGAGGTGCAGCTAAATCGCACTCAACGGCCCGCTCCAACGGGCAAACAGTCACCGCTAAAGCATCCCAAGCTGCTCAAGAAGCTACTCGCCAACAGAGAGCAACTGTTGCGCCAGGTGGTGGGCGCTGATGCAGCTGAGCAGCAGCCAGGTCCATTGAAGCATCTGAAGCATCACAAGCACACTTTGCCGGAGCTCTTGCCGGAAACTGATTCGGATAGCGAACTGTCCAACTTTGCCGGTGGTTACATCAAGGAGCCCTACAAGGAATTCGTAAGCTTAATACAGAGAAAATACTTTTTCATTAAACTGTTCGCTTCATTAGCATTGCAAAAAGTAATTCTAATGTAATGATGCTAACAAATTTCTATTTCAAAAGCTTCATTCAATGTTAATCGAAAAAATATTTATTAATTTTAATTTTTAATGACTATTAAAGCTTTTCATTGGTATTTTCATGTTCATGAAATCCCAAATTTGTTAGAGTCGCTATTTTCATTGCCAATGAAAGCCCAATTTCATTATAAATACTTTTCCAATTTTAGTTAAGTCACAATTTCATCAGAATTAAATTTTTTAACGCCAGCTAAATCAAAATTTCATTAGAATTACTTTTCCAACTCTAGTCTAATTGTAATTTTATTAGAATTTCTTTTGCAAAATTATTAAAATTAAACTTTCATTACAATTAATTTTGTATTTTCAATGAAAGAACAATTTCATTAAAAGTAAATTTTCAATGCTAATAATACAAGAATTTCATTAGAATTGCAATAGAAAGCTAGTGAAAATAGAATTTTATTAGAATTACTATTTTCAATGCAAGTAAAATCACAATTTCATTAAAAAATACTTTTTTCTTATTAAAATTATTTTTTTGTTAATTCTAAAGCTTATTCGAATTTTTTAAGCATTAACTCTATGTTTGCTTTTTGTATTAATAGAAGGACTATGGACCTGTGCCACTGCCAGCTGAGAATCCCAATCCCATGCGCTTGCCCGAGGAGTACGAACTGGTGTACAACGATGAGTTGCCACAGCTGACGGATCAGAATGAACGTCCCATACATTTGCGCAGCAAGTATCCCAGTGGCAGCAATCGTGATGTGCGCAGTGATACGCTCGAGGCGAGTAGTAGCACCACCACCACCAGCACCACCACAAGTCAGCCAATGTCCGCACAGTCGCCACTGAGTCTGTGGGATTTAGAGCTGGACAATGAGGCGCAAGAGCAGGCGGCAGATGCAGCTGCTGCTGCTGCCGCTGCTGCAACTAGTTCTAGTAAAAGTCAACGCAGACGTAAGCGTCGATCGTCTGGTCTGCCAGGCAGCAGTAGCTCCACTACAGATAGAAATGCTGGCGAGGATGCAACGCTGGCACCAGAGACTGAGGCACCTGCTGCTGGAGCTGGTGTTGACTGGTATTTGGCTTCCATATCGTCAACGGGCGTGCTGCTCAAGGCACTTAGCAATGCGAGTTCCTCACTAGACTTTGTCTTTGTGCTCAACATACGTGAATCAGAGGCGTATCCACCGTTATTCTCGCCGCAGGATCTCAACTGCGTCGAGGAGAAAATTAGCGCCTATAAAAGTAATGTAGAACAAGTTGTAATAACTAATGATAGAATCCTGATACTGATGCTTCTCTTTGCAGGCTACACCGCCGATAACTTGCGAGTGCTTCGCAAGCAATTTCTCAAGCAGTGCCTGAGTGAGCGATTAGTGGACGCAGATCCTGCGTTGCCCATGTATGAGGCACAGCTGATTATAACACGAATCGGCATCACCTGCACCTGTCGCTCACTGCAGCCGGGCGAGGTGTGCTCAGAGTTGGATCACATTGATGCACAACGTTGGACTGAGTTTATGGGCAATGATGGTAATGGCTTTTATGCCAATTATAACTAAGTCTATCCTCTCAATCTCTCTCTCACTGTACTGTACTTAACTCTGCTCTCTACTCTATTCACCTATTGTAATTAATCGATTGTCATTTGTGTGTCTGGCTGTTTATTGTAATTGTAACGGTATTTACATGTGCATTTTTGTGTATATTTTATGAATTTTTAATTACAATTAAATATGAAAAATAAATAAATCTATTTACATTTGAATTAATCAGCGATGACACTTTATTCTGCGCTCGCAAGTGACTTACAAGTATCGCATAAAAATATCGCAGCTATATCGATGACTCGACTGACAGCCGCTTCAGTGCTGGCAAATTAGTCTTTTTTCAACCGATCCCGTTTTTAGTGCTGCTAAACTATTTGTCTTTAAGAAAAGCATTAAGACTTAACAATTTATTAAAGTGACAGTGATGAAAAAGCGATATAACTATGCTTTCGCAATTGTAATGTGTAGAATTTAAGAATTTTGTAAACCAAAACATATTATGAATTAATTTAACAACAGCTATTTTAATTTATTAATTTTTATTTAATATTTAACGCTGACTAAAAACAATTGCGAAGACATTAAATAAGTTAAAATATAAGTTACAATAATAACTCCTTTACTGAGAAAACTTTAGTGTTTTTTTTTTTTAATCATTGTCAAGTTAAAATTGTGTTATTCTTCAAGGCAAAAAATTGGGAACTCAATTCAGACAGCTTTAATTTGAATTGTGAGTAAATACAAAAATGCCGAAAATCATGTTGCTGTCGTCGGATGAAGAAGTCTTCGTTACCGATATACAAATCGCCAAATGTTCGGGAACCATTCGCACCATGCTGGAGGATTGCGGCATGGAGGAGGATGAGAAAGGGATTGTTCCATTGCCGAATGTGAATTCCACAATATTGAGCAAGGTCTTGACATGGGCCGAGTATCATAAGGATGATCCGCAGCCAACCGAGGACGATGAGTGCAAGGAGAAACGCACCGACGACATCACATCCTGGGATGCAGATTTCTTGAAAGTTGATCAGTGTACACTCTATGAACTGATATTGGCTGCCAATTATTTGGATATTAAGGGCCTGTTGGAGTTAACCTGCAAGACGGTAGCCAATATGATCAAGGGCAAGACTCCCGAGGATATACGCAAGACATTCAATATCAAAATGGATTTTACTCCTGCCGAGGAGGAGCAGGTGCGCAAGGAGAACGAATGGTTTGAGGAAAAGTAAGCAGCAGTGCCGCCGAATGATTGACACAGACGAAGAAAGAGAAGGAGCGATTATTTTTTGGAAATCTGCTCAATTTTCATCTGATAAGAATAAATGTTCCTCCATTAAAATAGAAATGTTGTTATAAAATAAAAGTATGATTAAATTTATTAAATTTTATCAATACTAATTAATTTTATTAAAGGGGTTTAATAAATATTCTTTACACTTCAATGTATGTTGCGGATATATTGAAGTTAAATCTAATAAAATAAATATATTTTTAGTGTTTAATTTGTCTTTCTTTTGACTCCATCACTAATCTTTGGCTTATCGATTGTAAGCAACACTGGCGTAGTTGTATGACACCGCTCTCGCTGTCGAAGTGGCGATAAAAAATATATCGATAGTATGTTACATCCCTAGTTCGGCACGCAAAAAGGCCAACTTTAAAACAACAACAAGACCGAAAGTAGCTGTACGAATTATTGTTATTAACTTAATGCTGCGCCGCCAAACAGAAACAAAGACCACAGCATGGGCATTCTAGAGAAGATTGCGGAGATCGAGCGTGAAATCGCACGCACGCAGAAGAACAAAGGTGAGCAACAACCGGCGCAGACAACATGGCGCTTCGAAATTAGCATTGCTGGCAGCAGCAGCAGCAACAACAGCAGCATCGGAATTTAGGGTTAGAATTCACTAGCAATTTCCATTCACAGCCACCGAATACCATTTGGGTTTGTTGAAGGCAAAGCTAGCCAAGTATAGGTCCCAGCTGCTGGAGCCGTCCAAGAAGGGCGAAAAGGGTGAAGGCTTCGATGTGCTCAAAAGTGGAGATGCGCGTGTCGCTCTTATCGGATTTCCCAGTGTGGGCAAATCAACAATGTTATCAACTCTGACCAAAACCGAGTCGGAGGCGGGTAAGTTTAAATTAAGCAGCAAATATATGTATGTATTATTATGTATATTTTCTTATAATGCCAGCCAACTACGAGTTCACCACGCTGACGTGCATTCCGGGCGTTATCGAGTACCAGGGTGCCAATATACAGCTGCTCGATTTGCCGGGTATCATTGAGGGTGCTGCCCAGGGCAAGGGTCGTGGTCGTCAGGTTATTGCTGTGGCACGCACCGCCGACTTGGTGCTAATGATGCTGGACGCAACCAAGCCGAATGTGCACCGTGAGCTGCTGGAGCGTGAATTGGAATCGGTTGGCATCCGTCTGAACAAACGGAAACCCAATATTTACTTCAAACAGAAAAAGGGCGGCGGCCTGAGCTTCAATTCGACGTGTGCTTTGACCCGCTGCAGCGAGAAAATGGTCCAAATGATTCTGCACTCGTTTAAGATCTTCAATGCGGAGGTTCTGTTCCGTGAGGACTGCACAGAGGATGAGTTCATTGATGTGGTCACTGCCAATCGTGTCTATCTGCCTTGCCTGTATGTCTACAATAAGATTGATCAGATTGCCATCGAGGAGGTGGATCGTCTGGCACGACAGCCCCACTCCATTGTGGTCAGCTGTAACATGAAGCTAAATCTGGACTATATGCTGGAAGCCCTCTGGGAGGCCCTGCAGCTCATTAGAGTGTACACCAAGAAGCCCGGTGCGCCGCCAGACTTTGATGATGGTCTCATCTTGCGAAAGGTAATTCTCAACAATCGAGTTGAAATTGTAAAACATTTTTTAAATGCTAATCTTGTGCCGTTACAGGGCGTCAGTGTGGAGCACGTGTGTCACGCCATCCATCGCACTCTGGCCGCACAGTTTAAGTACGCTCTGGTCTGGGGCACCTCCACAAAGTACTCGCCACAGCGTGTGGGCATTGCCCATGTTATGGCCGATGAGGATGTCATTCAGGTGGTCAAGAAATAGGAACGCAACGCAACGTGCTGAAAGAGCTACAATTGTTGAACCCACAGCTTAATATCAATTTGGGTTGAAATATATATATTCTATTCTATATAAATATATAACTGAGAGATTTGTAATGAATCAACAGGTTGAAGAGGAGCAGGAGAAGAACGAGCAGAAAGTGTAAGGCTGATGTCAGAGTGAGCGCGAGAAGCGAAGCGAAGCGATGCGATAATATTGAGCGAGAATGAGCGATAAACCACTGCAAGCATTTTTAAGTGCAATCGCTCGATACATGTCAAAGTGAGAGCGAAGTGAGTTGCGAGCGTAAGCGATAAAGCGAGTGCAAAGCGAGAAAGCAGTTTGCAACCTGCTTTATCGCTTCAACTCGCTCTGGTACGATTGTTTTCTTGCGCTCTGTGCTTTAATTACCGTTTTATTTTGGGGTGTTTAACAAAATTTGGCAAACGCTTCTCCAACCGTCTACTTATTTTATTCAGGATGTAATCAAAAGTCGAAATAGACATCCGCGCATAGTTAAAAAACTTTTCTGGGTGGTTCCTTAAATCTTTATATAAATTGTTAAACTCTCCTCTTTCATTTCTGTTGCAGTTCAGAAGGTGGACGCCAATTTTTTTTTTTTTTTTTTAACAAAAATTTAATCGTTGCACTTGATGCAAAAAAATCTTCGTTCGAATCCATCGCGTTCACATTAATAACTAAAAAAGAGCAATGTAGCTCGCTTCTCGCAAAGCTTTCACTCTGACACCTTCTCGCTTTGCTCATCGCTTCTCGCGCGCACTCTGACATCAGCCTAAGAGGGCTCTTCCAAAGAGAAGGCTGCAATCAATCTGATTCCCAAAATAGTCAAAAAGTCTGTAGTCTCCAAATAGCAAACCAATCCTTTGGGAAAATATTGTTCTAGAAAGTTGCAGTAAAGAGATTCTTCTTTTTTTCTGGTGAATCTGTATCCAGAGAGGATTGAAGATACTTCCGTATCACATTGGTTTAGCTCAAACCTAGTTACAAGCAGAATTACAAGCCTTCCTCGATTGTTTAATAACTTTATTGACGACTCTTCATGCCATAACATAACTAAAAAAAAGAGGAAACCACATTTAATCCTGGTAATCCTTTACCATCTGTCCGATTTGGAGGCAGTTGCATTGTTGGTTGTGGCTGCCGAGACGGCTGCATAGCTTTTATTTAGCGAATTGATGGCCGAGATGCTGGAGAAGGGCGTCGGTCCGCTGGTGATGCGTTGCGGCTCATTTAGCTGCACGGGCGGATTGTCGATGCTGGCAAAGACATTGGTGGCATCGCGCAAACGATAGCGACGCAGATTCAAAAAGTGTTCCTTTTGCTCCTCCACACGCTGATGCAGCTCATGCAGTCGTCCGGCTAGCGAGATAAAGGATTCATTTAGCTGACGAAAGCCACGCTTTAGATCATCCGGTGAAATACTCTGAGGATTGGCCAGCGCGTGCATGTGGCTCTCGGTGAGCGCTATTTGCTGGCGAAATGATATCAGGTCCTCCTCGTATTTGGCCACCAGACATTGAAAGTACTGGAATGGTGCACTGTTCTCAAACTGCAGTCCGGCCGGAGTGTCCTGTGTGCGTTGAGCCATCTCCAGGGATTGTATAGCTTTGGCCGTTTCACTGCGCAGCTGTTTAATCTGACGATTGTTGGCATCCACCGAATTGGCCACATTCTGCAGCAGCCAGCGTAAGCTTGTAATCTCATGGCTCACGTTGCTCAACTTGGACGTGGAGGTGCGTCCAATGTCCGAGGAAATGGTCTTCTGCTGCTTTATATGGCTCTTGAGTGCATCCACTGTCTTGACGATTTCATCAGGCACCTGGGTTTCCTTGATCTGTCCAAAAAAGTGGTGAAACGTTTAATTGGTTTGGCTCAGGAACTGGTGGACTTCATCTACTTTACCTTTATGCCATCCTGCTTGTTGTCGCCCAGCTTCGGTTGTGTGGCACTCACATCAATGCCGCCCAGACCCACAAACGCTGGCGGAGCTGCTGCTGCTTGTGCTCCTCCTGTCAGTGGCTTGCCAAAGATTCCGCCAGTTCCGGTGGCAGCTGGCGCCAACGTGTTGCCGCCACCCAGACGCAGTCCCGTGTTGAAAGGTTGCGCAGTTGCCGTTGTCGTTGTGGTGTTAAAATTCAAACTGGCCGCCGTGGTGGCTTGTGGTTTGTTGAAGGCAAAGGAGCCTATGCCACCGCCCAGTGTGGCTGGCATTGCGGTGGCTCCAAAGGCGGGCGGTGCTGCTGTCGTTGCGGGCGTCGAGAAGCTAAAGGTTGGTGCCACGGTTGCTGTTGCTGTCCCAAAACCGCTTGCAGATGTTGGTGCTCCAAACGCTGGTGCTGCTGCGCTGGTAGCGCCAAATCCTCCAAAGGCAGGAGCAGCTCCTAATGTTGTTGCAGCGGGTGCGCCAAAAGTAGATGTTGTGGCAGGAGCACCGAATGCAGGCGCCGCTGAAGTTGCACCGAATGCTGGTGCTGCTGCAGCTGTTGTGGCGCCAAAAGCAGGCGTTGCAGCTGCTGCTCCAAAGGCAGGCGTCGCTGCCGCTGCTCCAAAGGCAGGCGTCGCTGCCGCTGCTCCAAAGGCAGGCGTTGCAGCTGCTGCTCCAAATGCAGGTGCTGCTGCCGCTGCTCCAAATGCTGGTGCTGCTGCTGTTGCTCCAAAAGAGAGTCCCCCAGCTGTGGGCGCAACTGCGGCTGTTGCTGGTGAACCAAAACTCAGTGTAGGTGCGGCACCAACTTGTGCTGGGGCAAAATTAAAACTGGGTGTAGTGCCACCAAGCGCAGTGCTTGCTGCACCCGCCAGACTCGATGTGGCCGTGGCAGCTCCAAATGCCGGCGGTGGTGCATTTGTTGTTGGTCGCGCGCCAAAACTGAAAGCGCCGGTTGCTGGTGCTCCGGCGGCGGCTGCCCCGCCCAGGCCAGCATTTGCTGTGGGTGTGCCAAATGAAAAGGACATTTTTTAAATTATTTGTTAATTTGTTTAACGTAAATTTTGCACAGTTCGAAATTCAATTAAAATAATTGCAGAATTTCACAAGCAACTAAACTCGCACAATAGCTAGCCTATCGATAAACGATAAGATATATCGCTTGAATTCTTCAACCAGTGTTGTAGCGCAGCGCTTTGAACAAGTTCAATTGAACTTTAACACAACGAACTTTGTAATTGTTTCATTCGCATTTAAATAACTGTGCCAGATGAATAACTTGAATAAGTAAGTTAGCGTGTTTTTGCCACGTATTTGAACGTTTTATTTTATATACGTTTTAACAATTTGATTGTTCTGTGGACATATTTTTTTTAATTTTGGTTCCGACTATCGAAACGTTTCAACTATCGCTTACGCTATGCACCACTCAGCTAAACATTAAAATGATAAATGCAATTAATAGTTAATTGTGTCAAAGATAACCAATTAGCTATATGCGCTTAAAGCGAACTAATAATGGACTAGTGCTTTAACTATCGCACGCCGCGGCGCTGTGCAACACTGTCTTTAGTTTGTTTTGCAACCATTGTTTGTGATACCAATAACCGCTGCTAGGGGCGCCACCAAAAACTTTGATATTTACAGTTATTCCTTTGATCATGTGATGGAGTGATTCTCTCAAATTTAGTTGCACGTTTTCGCACTCAACGCAAGTTCGCACAATGTCAGCAGAGGAAGAGAAATATACGAAATATTTAAAAGAAAATGGTATTCTGCCGCGACTAAACGAAATTCTCGAGCAACTGATTGTAGTGGATCCATTGCCAACAGACCCGCTACTCGAAATTCTGCACGCCATCGGCTGCCCCCTCATACCGCAGGCACAAATGAAGGCGCTGGAACGCAAGGTGTCACGTGCCCAGGAAGAGTTGCGCTACCTGCGTCGCGTGCTCATCGATCTGGGCGGCCAGCATGAGCTCTACGACAGCGAAACCGATGAGAGCGAATATGTGGGACAAGTTGGTAAATATGGCTTGGCGCCCATACATCCGCCCGCCGCCACCATCTACGAGGAGGAGGAGGAGGAAGAGGAGAAAAAGAAGCCGCCTACGCGGCCACTCTACGTGCTGGACGCATCCATTTCCATCACAAAGGCACCTCAGTTGAGCTGCGACGAAGAGAAGCCCTGCTGCAGTCGCTCCATTCGCAGCGACATCAAACAGTCCTAAGTTGACCCTTAACCCTTATGTAATCGATACATAAAACCAAACAACCCAAAAGGAGAGTTAACCTTAACTGTCATATATTTGCATGTTTACGTAATGCACATTTTGTTTAATCAAATGCTCTTTAATTATCGCTTGATCGTCGCTCATTATGCAACAGCGATGATGTTACAAAAATTAGAATTAAGTGAAAACTGTCTTAAACTTGGTACATTATGTAATACCAATTTGAAATCTGTTATGAAATTTCAATTATGTCAAAATACGATTTATGCGTATAATAAAAGTTGTTTAACCTTTTAACTTTCTAACTGGCAAGACGTTTTTAACACTTTTTTTATTATATTAAATACATTAAAAGAGAATTGTAATCTTTTGTAGCTACACTTTCTTGAAGATCTTAAAAGTCGGAACAAATTATTCATTATATATAAATAACAATTAAATTCATTAAAATAAAAATGTTATCTGTTATAGCTACACTTGCTTAAAGATCTTTAAAGTTTAAACACATTGCAAATGTAATATATATAAAGTATTATGCGCTTATGCTAAACATAATATTTTCTTCCATAAAGTTCTACTTAAACATCCCAAACCTATCATTATCTGAGATGATTTCAGAAATATATATATTGTAGTAATAACTATAAATTATTATTCACAATTATTCAAATTACAAATTATTCAAATGATAAAAGTATTAAAAATAAGTGCATATACCTAGACTTTTACTATATATAAGACTATGTATATCTTATGTTAAAGTCAACTCAAGCTCATGCTAAGGTGAATGAACTTTATATATGCTATCTAGGATCTCTGAAAACAGTTCTGGCCATAGGGAAATCAATAACCGTTACAACAAGTTGTGTCTAATTGGTTAAACAAAATGAAACGCATCGAAAGGAATCGAATCGAATCGAAACAAAACAACAATTCAATTAACTCGCAACATGTCATCACTGTTTATCCACATTTTGTTGGGGGGGAGCGGAACACATTGCAAACCCTTCGGTTTGTATGGGGAATGGTTTTGGGAGTTTAATCTAGTTGAACTAACAGATCTGCATGTGTTAGCAGTTGTATTGGTCAGCTGCTTACTTAGTACAATTGACGAAAGCTTAACTAGTTAAAGTGCTAAATAACTAAGCCTTACTAAGTGTAGTTTAACGATTTTGTATACTTGGTTACACAGCATATTCGACTCCTTGGCATAACGCTATCATCTATTTTCTATACATATTTTTAAAAATATTCGTTATATGTTATTAATTCATTATACTTTGCTACTTGGATAACATGTTGGCATATTTATGTATTTTTTTATTTAATTCGTAATGAAAGAAATGTTAAGCTTATTGAAGTTATCATATAGTAGATCTTATATTTTTCAATTAATGATTATATACTCTTTAGGATACTAGTTTGATATGAGTTTGAGTTACTAACAAATATTTTATCTAAATTAGATAAATGAATATTTCTTAAATAAATTTTAAGTGAACCTATTATTATGTTAAAAATTGACTTTTGTAACCATCATGATTCTATATAAAGCTACAATTGCTCTTGATTTAATTCAACAAATCACGACTTTAATAGGTTTACATATAGACCACAACACTAACTGACTACGTAACATACTTTTCTGTATGAACTTCAATAAATGATAGAATAACTTTTTGGAATACACTGCATTCAAACTTGAATTATAACTTTTTTTTTTGAAAGAATTAAAAAAAAAAGTTAATATGCAAAAAACTTGATTATTTAATAATACTTTAAGTATACTTTTTGAAGAAGTGTAGAAATTTGCTAAAATAATGTTTTTAAACAGTTTCTGGAAGCTGTGTTAAATTAGGTACATTTTCCTTTGGTCACTAGAATAGACGCACTAAAACTAATTAATTATTGTTAAATAATGCGAGTCCTATATTCATTATGTATGCAACTTTGTAGTCTAGGTAAAATAATATTCCCTTTGTCTTTTCAATTTTGGTACAATTTGCTCAGCTTATTATCGATAAACTTATTTTACTTATATTTAAATTCATGCCACGTCATACATCTTAAAACTGCTGATAATTCGTTAAGCAAATTTTTTGTAATTTTCTCAAATATTTTGTATAAATATAACACATATTAATACAGCTTACTTAGCATCCTGGGTACCCTTTTTTTCAATTTTGTTCATCTTTTTATTGCCACACCTATTTGTGAAACTTTATTTGTTTCTGGTATTTCCGGCATATCCATTTAACACCTGCTAAATACGCTGATAATTCGTCAAATAAATATTCCGCATAACATAAAATAAAACAATTTGTTACGAACATTACACATTTTTCGCAATTTTAGCAAATACTTTGTGTATATTTTACACTCGATAATACAGCTTACATAGCATTTTGTTTTGTGTGTGTGTGTGTGTAAAAATGTCCTGTTGTTGCAACTATTTGCTTTGCTGTACGCGATAAATCCTTCTAATCCTGCCATGGGCGTCTGGGCGTGGCGTGGGCCGGCAGCTGTCAGTCCATCTGATAAATAAACTGCAGCCAACTTGACTGACAATGTAGTACATAAATATTTGACATAAAAACTAAATTCTTGAATAAACAAACTGTGCGGCAAATGGGCGTGGCACGTGGGGTAGGGCAACTACAGCGACTGTTTATGTATATTATTCTTGAAAATAAAAACTAATAGGAATGGTAACAATAGCGCAAGCCGACTGTTAGAGACACTGTATTTATTTTGCTGTAAATACAATAAAAAAATAATATAAAAAATACAAGAGTTTTTGAAAGGTTTTAAAATATGTTAAATATAAAATATTATGCCGCTTTTAAAACACCTTTTTAAATAGAAATAAATAATCTAAAATATTCGTGGTCTGCTTATTGTAAAACACGACTACTTACGTACGTGTCAAATTTGGTGGCTCTAGCTCTTAAGGTATTTGATTTAGGTACTTCTACAGGCAGAGGAACAGACGTACAACGCTTTATCGAATATGTTGTTCTTCAAAAATATGTGTACTTTATAAGGTTGAAGATATGTATATAGGTTGTAAAAGTCATATTTATACAGTTTTCGATGGACTTAATAAAAGTATATATTTTCAATATGTTGTCTAAAAACTTATAATAAATATAATATTAAGGGCTAGAAAAAAAAGCAAATCCTATAATTTGAATATGTCATTCATCTACATATATCCCATAATTAAACAATAAATTTAAATAAAATACATATAAATATTATATATTTTATTCATTCATAATATGAAATTTCACATCTCGTTTTTTATATCTTTATTACTATATATTGTATGCTTGGCATTAAGGCTTCATAAGTATAATTTAGTAATTATAATGGATAAGTATAACAATATTAATACATAATATTATATATAATATTAACAAGAAAAATTGATTTAGTAAAGTAAAGTCTCCGTTACAGACCCATACCTTTTCATAATGTTTATTAAATTATTACACAGATCCAGACGTTTCTTTTAATTATTAATTATTATTGTATAAAGCCTTGTATTATATTTACTGAAAATTAGCTTAGAATCATTGCTTATAAACATTCTATATACATAAGGCTAGGCACAATTGTTGAGAATTGAGGCATGTGGCAATATCATTAAATGAGTGTAAATACATTTTTACATTGCTGCTTTGTTTTTCAACCAGTCTTAATAAAAGGATCTTTTAATAATAACATTTTTAAGGTTTATTTCAAGTTTCAGCAGAATACAATTATGTTTACTTGTTTATGTAGAAGTAAAGTGTTCAAGTTATCAAAAATTTAAAACAGACTTATATTGCGTGCAGATACATGTAGTGCATATGCGAAAGATAATTTGCTTCTAGCTTTTACCATATCAGAGATCTGTGTGTTCATACAGACGGACAAACGAATATAGTAGCTATATTGATTTTGCTCTTGGGGTCGGATATAGATCCTTCTGCCTAAGACACATTTCTAATAAACTTATTATGTCCACATCGGGATACAAAAACCAATACCACTGCGGACGGAGTCTGTGCTAGTGACGAAAGAAAAAGCCAAAACCACAGGCGCAGTGTAGTGTGCCGGCGGTCGATACTACTACTTATATATTCTCGAAAATGTCATCATATTAATCGGCTAGTCTGATCGCAATGGGTGATATCTTGCCTGAAAAGTATTACTAATGGTATCAATTATGCGCATTTAAATTTCGAATAACATTTATTTTAAACTTTTGTTATAGTTTTTATTTTGTTTTCGTACTATATTTCGTCACAAAATTGAAATCATATATTTTTGGAGTTAAACATACGCATTCGTCACTAGATTGATTCCCTGTTAACAGTTTTTTATATGATTAGATAATATCGCAAGTAAATGCATATCTCTATTTGGATTATTTTTAAATCTTTCCTTTCCACTAGTTTAATTGCTTTTTCTGCCATTTTATTACAAAGATTTTTTTTTAACTTGTGTAATTTTTTTTCTGTCGTTGAATAATCGCTGCGGAAATTGCCGTTAAACGGCGAATTGTGGCAAGATATAAAAAAAGTGCAGCGCGATAATTGATTGAAACAAAATACTGTCGCATTGGTTTTCTAACTTCTCTATTTTTATGGCTATTTTTTATGCAGCTCTTCTATGCTTTTATTTCACTTGATTTTTTGTTGTTGTTGTTGTTGCCCCAAACCACGCAAAAGCTGCTGCATTTTGGGCGCTTAATCTGTACGCGTGCCTAACTGGGTAACGGGGAGGCTAAGGGGCTAAGCGGCTGAAAGGCAGAGAGGCGGTGCTGGATAAATCTGCTTTGCCTTTGCCTGTCAGTCTGCCGTTGCGTTAAACTTTAACCACGTAAAATACGAGCCCGTTGGGCAGCAGCCACAAAAACAACCGGCACAAAATCAAGAGAGAGACAGAGAGAGAAGAGAAAAAAAAAAACCCCGAGAAAAAAGTAAAGGGAACAGAGTACGTGGAACAAGCAGCAAACGAACAGCATTCGAAATGCATATAATAGCTATACGGGTCTGAATCCAATAGCCGACAGTGAAAGACCAGACAAAACAGATTGCCAGACTGCCACGAATTCCAGATGAGCTATGCGTATAGCTCGGGGTAGCGCAATGTGGTTCCTAATGAGTTGTCGGGAATACACAAATATAAATTGAAATGTTGAGCATTCGCAAAGAATTCTTTGCTAACACCAAACTTTGAAATTCGTTGGAAAATTGTTGTTAAATTTTATTAAACTATGCTATGTTACTATGTGCTTAAAATTGGAAATATACTTTAATAGTGCTATTTTTCATACTCGCCTTAAATACATTTTAGTAAATTATTTTAACAAACATAAAGCAAATATTTTAAAATTTTTGCAAAGTTTCATGCTATTATTTTGGCATGTTGGAAGTATTTGTATTTTAAATTATTTTTTTTTCTTATTTCAACAATGTAATGACCGTTTATAGTTACCATATTTTTATGTTATATTGTAGTTTAATTATTTTGTTGTTTTCATAT
Source organism: Drosophila tripunctata (assembly GCA_035047385.1). Lineage (NCBI taxonomy): Eukaryota > Metazoa > Arthropoda > Insecta > Diptera > Drosophilidae > Drosophila > Drosophila tripunctata. The sequence continues at coordinate 3,909,961 of JAWNPS010000334.1, forward strand.
TTTTCATATACATTTCAATACACGTTGCAGCGAATTTGAATGCAACATTGAAAGAGCCTCGATTCCGCTTTGCTCTCCCGGGAATCAACCCGAAATGGCAAATGCAAATGTAGCCGAAAAAATTGAAAAGGGTTTTTGAGTCAGCTGTAAAAGACTTTTAAATACCCTCTAAATAGCTGAAAACAGTCTATAATATTTATAAGTATCTAGAAGAACTTACTATAAATATATTCTGCAGCTAGTTATAAAAATTTAATTTGTTATATATTTGGTATTTTTGTAAGTAAAAGTCATTGGGTTAATTGAGCCACGTTTTTTATTGGAAATAATAAAATAATAATAAACTTATATGCTGCAAAATTAACAAATTTTTAATTTATTATAATAAAAAATATATATATATTTTTAATAATTATATTAATATATTTATTTCCTTTACTCTGTATTTAAAATGGCTTTTCCCATATTTTTTTTATTTTTCTAGTACTAATATACTCTATTTTGCATGTTTCAATTGTGTACAGGGTATTAAAAAAGTAAGTACTAAAGTTGTTACATACACAGAACAAAATTTAAACCTGGATTGTCACATTTTTTTTTAGCACGACTTTAGTATACATTTAATGACTTGAGAAATTCAAGTATAATTAAATTAAATGACAAATTTTGTATTAGGTACTCGAATATTTATTTTAATTTAAATCGTAATTAAGTCCAGCATATCTCGAATGGAGCGTAGCCGGTATTGCAGGATTTTTGTTCAGTGCACTCAGTTGCATTTTGAGAGTTGTGGAGTAGTGTAGAGAAAAAGTGCTGTGGCGCTTCAATTTCATGTCGAGTAAATTTTAATTTACAGCTCTTTTGTGACCGCAGGTTTTGCCAACATGCGAGCCAAAAACTTTTACTCCACTTCGCTGCATTTTTTTTTACACATAGTACAGCATACAGCACATATATATCTTATGCTTTTTTTTTGACTATTTGGCTTGTTGGTCAAATGATATATCCGATTGGGCGACTGGGCAACTGGTCGACTGGTCGGTTGGTCGGTTGGTCGGCTGGGCATTTGCTCTCATTCTCGCTCTGCCATTAGTTTTAATGGCCGCCAAGGGGAAGTTGGCCTAAAAGGGAGGCTTGTGGGTTTGGGTGCGTTGGGCTAATTGAAGCTGCTGCCAATCTTCAACTATGCTTCATTAGCGCCGCTGAAAACTCTATTAGCCAAAACGAGCCGATGTGGAAGGAGCGCGAAAAAGTTTTAATTTTTACGGAAAAATTGTCGGAAAAACGTGCAGCGTCTAAATAATGTCAAATTTATTGGCAATTTCAAACAACAATTAAAATGCAATTATAATGCGTTAATTGCTTAATAACAGTGGGCGTGGTTGTGGGTATGTTTGTGCCCAGACACTTTTGCACAGCTGTCGAAATATTTATTCATTTTTGGCCAACTGCTGAGCAAATTGCAGCACAATTTGACCCAAATACATCAATGTCGGAATATAAAAAAATACACCGTATTTGCCAAATGTCCGACACACTCACACCGAGATGAAGTCTAACAAAACCTAAGCGCATTTTATCATCTATTGTCATTTTTCATTTCACAACAGACGGACAGACAGACAGTCGGACGGACGGATGGACAAACGAACAGCGAAACTCGAAAAAGAAAAGAAACAACAACAGTATAAAAAGGGTTAACAATTTTTATGTGTCAACAAGAATAATTTGTGTCAGCAACACGAAAAAACGAAACGACAACTTTGCAAAGATGACAAACAAAAAGTGCAAAAGTGTCGTCAACAAAAGCAGGCAGCGTATTAATAATGAAAACAGGACAACGACACAACAACACTCACACACTTGGAAGATAGAGCTAGGCGAGTAACGGATACAAATGAACAAACAACAGAACAAACTGCCGCAAACACGTCCAAGACAGCGTCAACACTAACAACAACAACAAGAATGTGCTAGAGAATCAACAAGCAGCTAGAAATTAATACCAGCCAACACACACAAGCAAACACACACACTCACACACGCGCCCTTGCCCAGCAGCGCCCTCTAGCGACGTGCAACACGCCGGAAGCCGTGTGGTACGTGTACGTGCCATAATCCTTTTTCGCGTGCAACATTTTTCTTCTTTGTGTTCAACTTTTTGACTGAGAGTCGCACGCTGTAGGCACGATTTTTCCAACAGTTTTCCACAAAATTTTCACACACCTGCAAAAGCTTATCCCGAAAGATGCACATTTTCAGCTTATTTTTAAGATTTTGCTTATCAATTTCAAAACTTAAATAATTTTGGTAACTTTTAATTGCGTTTGTGCTGTGAAAACACTCAGCTCAAGATTCAAATTTAAAATGAAAATTTGGCAAATTTCGTATTTGGTTTCAAGCTAATTTAAAGTTTATGATAATTAAAATTTTTTATTTAATTCCATACTTTAAATATTTACTAACACATATGTTAACTTGCCATACTACTTTTAACGAACTCTACAAAGTTGTCAATTCAGTTAAAGTTTATGATAATTAAAATTTTTGTATTTAATTCCATACTTTAAATATTTACTAACACATATGTTAACTTGCCATACTACTTTTGACGAACTTTACAAAGTTGTCAATTCCGTTAAAGCATTGGTTTAGTTTATTGGGTATGTTGGGTTTATGAAAAGTATGTGACAGGCAGAAGCTGGCGTGACATACCCAATAGAGACTGTATATTCTTGATGAGCATCAACAGCCAAGTCGAAATAGCCATGTCCGTCTGCCTGATTGTCTGTGTGAACAAAAGGATCTCAGAGATAGTAAGAGCAATAATCTTTACTGGTTATCAATCAGTATCAACCACATATTTAGGCAGTCAGTACAAAAATCTTTTTTGTTTGTTGATGACACGTCCCATTTGGCAGCAATAAGCGAACAAACAGTCATACCTCGAAAAAAAATACATGTTTTTGGTGAAAATCTCAGTAACTATACCACCTTGCGATACCTATTTTAACATGCAGTTTGCTAAATACAATATAAACTTAATGTTATCATAATTTATTGGATTCCACGATCCCTTCGCCCATAAGAAACAAAACAAATTGAAAATTTCTATGCCTCTAGCTCACATATTTCTTAACGTTTTGTTCTGTAACTTCACATTCGCTTAGAGACAGAATGTATAATACGATCCTGAAAATTGCATCTAGCTCAGATTATAATTAAGAACGTTTACCATACAACGAAAAACGCAATTTTTAAGCAGAGGCTCACATGTCACTGAGCTCTGCTGCAGCGTTGCCGACACACAAGCACCGTTAATGAAAAACGTTGTCCGAGTGAGACAGAGATACAAAGTTAAGTACTGTGCACTAATTGGTGATGATTGTCAGTTACCCGATTGAATTTTTCTATTTTGTTTCATACTAATTTCAGAACTAAAATTTTGAGAAAATGATTGCATTTAAATATAGAAAATAATGTTCAAGTTAAAATTAATATATAAATTCAATTTACTATTACTTTTTACTTTACTATTAAAAATATAACTCAAATTAATTAATTTACAATTAAATTGTACAAGTTTCTTTAAGCTTGCTTATTAACTTATATTTACTCTTCAAACACTACAAAGTAAATAAGGTAAGCTTACTTAATGTACAACTTAATGATGTGCTTAAATTAGTTTACTTTTCACTGTGTACTTACATTTTAAAACAATCTTGAAGAGCTGTTAATTCGCAAACAAAGAGCATGCTGAAGCTGCAACGAAACTACTTAAGAATGACCTTCAATCTTGCACCCCGTCAAACGGAAGTTTGCCAAGCAACAGCTGCGCCAGATGACCTTAAACACTTACACTATTCTCTCTCTCACTCTCTCTCTCACCGTCTCGTTTTCTTTGAAGTGAGTTCAGCAGATACCGAAGCCAATTTGCTACACTTTCACTGTCACTATGTTGAATCAAGTAATACAGGAGATTCCATTTCTTTTTCTAGTCTCAAAGGTGTGTTACTCACCCGTGTTCAGCGAAAATGTCCAATCATTGGCATATTACGCATACGCCGTGTGTCGCATAGCTACCAAAATTGCGCAATGATGACAACGACGAATTTCAAATAAGATACAAAATAAGACAGAAAAACTTTTTAATTGCAAAACAGCTGTAGACAGAGGACGACAGAGGAGGGCAGTGGAGTATGCATACCCCTAAGGGGCATTAGCAGTGCCGGCCTCTAATTATTACGTAAATGCGGCCGCCCGCAATGCGGCGCATCATTAAAAAAAAGGAAAAGAAGAAGCTTCAGCTGTTTCTGATGAATGACTTAATCATCCAGAAAAGCGCGACACAAATCAACAAGCAAAAAGCGTCGCCAAAGCGCTTGTCACAGAAGTTTAACAAGCAACTGGCACCAAATGGACAAATGGACCTAAGGCCGGATGGTCGGACGGACAGACTCAGTTGGGCAGACGCACCAAACCACTCAAAATTAATGGAGCAAATCAAACGAGCAAAAAACCGGACGGACGTACAGTTCTCCACAGTTGCCTGTGTTTTTGGGTTAATAATGACAAGATTTGTGTGCGCCGCATACAGAATTAGCCCGAATTGCCGTCCGGCGTTGCCAGACCGTTTCGAAATTTATATTTTTCAACACCGACACTCATTAATTTTGCACCGAAGATGTTGCTTCAACTACTTCGCGTCGCCAGCGAGTTTGGTTTTAATTAAAGCCGAGCGCAAATTGCAAAAATATTAACTTTTGTCGCTGCCATGGAGCACAAAGTGGACCAAAAATACCTAACATACACTCGACTAGTCGATACCCTGTTTACAAGAGTTCCTAATAGAAAATCGTATGTATTATATAGTAGGTAACTCTCTAAGTGCTTTAATCTTCGACCTAAGGAGACTCCACTTTATACGTATACGTTATATTTTTACCATGTAAATTATGCGTATATTTTTTGTTGGTTTGTTGGCTTTAATTAGCCAAACTGAGCAGCGAAAATTACCTAACCAAAGACACAGACAGTGCCGCATATGCGAGGCATGCAAATGTGCTTTTCGTAAAGCATTACCCCACTTCACCTCCCCATTCCTGCTGTCCAGTCAAAAACCCACACACAAAACTCGTTGAATTCGCATAAAATGTAATAATAATTTCGCTGAATGTGTTTTTTGGCCAAGGTGCTTGGTGTCTGTTTGCAGGAGGCGGAGGTCAAAAGTGGGCGTAGCGGAAACAGCTGTTTCCCTCGTAGTGTCTACTTCATCAACCCTTTCCGCTGCACTCTTGCCATTCCCCCCTTAGTGCTTCCAATTCACTATTCATTTGAATTTTAGTGCACGAGTTTTGCTTGCTGTTTTCCACAGCGCGACCATAAAATGCAAAAGATAATGAAAAGTGCCGCTGCTGTGCCACTGCCACGCAGCCAATGCCTCTGCCACTGCCACTTCCTTAACACACACAATTGTAGCTCTGCCACATAATAATAATAATAAGACAAAAAGCAGCGCATAATTCTGAAAAATTTGAATTCCACAGGAAGACAACAGTTTTAAGCAGCTGTTGATAGCTTTTTAGTTCGAATTGTTAACACTCTGATAAGTTAAAATATATAGATTTGCTATAGGTTTTTTATTTATAGATTACTGTCTTCTTAAAGCAATTAATTTGTTTTGAACAACTTATATGCTCAACTTCAACTATCTTTATTTCATAGACTTTCATCGTATAACAAAAATATTAGCTTCTGACTGTAAATCGGCTGGTTTCTGGGTTAGACAGATAACCAATTCATAAATTAAATGTATATTACATATATTTGATAAATTAATCAAAATAAGATAGTAAAATAAACAAATTATTATTATAAAATAAAAGTGTATTTTTTAAGTAAATAAATTTACTATTCATTTTTTAACAAATTTATAAAAATAGTTTGTTATTTTTCTTACAGATAGTTTAAACGTACTAATATGGATACACCGGCAAATGGGCTAAGATTTACAAATAATGCTATTTACATATATAGTATGTACTTAAAAATACTCGCTGAAGGTAAGAATATCCGACTCTATAAAGGACATACATGTATTTATTCTTGATGAGCATCTACAGCCGATCCAATCTTAGAGACTTTTGAAGATAGAGTCACGAAATTTTGATTTGGATAGTTTATGTAGCAGATCAGTTTGCTTTATTCCAAATATTTTTCATCGTTCAATAATTATTTAAGATATCCGAAAATATTTTACTTTTTATATATATGATATTTTCGATATAATACTAAAATTTTGTTAAATTCTGACAGAAAGATCGGTTGAAAAAGGGGTCTAATTTAAAAAGCTTATTGACTTTGAAGTGATCTACTAAACAACTTTCATATTGAATACTAAATATTATATTACTACCGAATATTTACTGGTTCTTTTGCAGTCGGCTCGCTCGACTGAATGGCTTCCATACTGGCTGTTGGCTGTTTTCCTGTTCTTAACAAAATGTTTTTGTGCATGTAAATGAATTTAATCTGCAATAATACAACAATACAGCCATAAATTGGCAAGTTCAAAGAGTATAATTATTACTGCTTTTCATAAATTCATTTTCACAATTTTACCATTAACATGAATCAATTATTTTGCATAAAATTATTTCCGTTAATAAATTAACTTGCTTCCTTTCTGTTTCATTGGTTGTTTCTAGGTGCATACCAAAAAAATATCTGTAGATTATTTCCAATAGAATAGTACTTAAATGTGGATGACCTAAAGAAATGGGTTTAAAGAAAATTCTCTACTTTGGTAAGTATTTATGTAGTGCCTGTTGCCAAGCAAAACTAAAAGTTCTGGCCAAGTTCTTATTCCGTATTTCTATTCTATTTATGAGTTTACTCTGTTCGCTTCTGTGTGTATGTGTGCATTAGTTTAAAGAATATACAATTTTCCAAGTGGCAAAGTTTTCTCGTTGTAAGCTCGTAAGCATCCGTTTCCACTTCAATTTTCAACTCCAGTTAGTGTTGTTGTTGTTGTCCTCTTCTTTAGCTTTACTGCAAATGGCATAAGTGTACGAATTTAGTGTATGAGAACTTTCAAGTCACGTGGCTGCCATAACATATCGAATTACGGTCGTCTAATGGGAATTAAGAAACTCCTAACGAGCGAGAGAAATGCAAATGCGAGTTAACCATGCCAAACATTTTGTTCACATATTTATTGCATTTCACCTGAATCATTTGACTTATCAGGAATATGCAATAAACATCAATTTGTAATCGATATGTTGAACAGTTTCCGACAAACTTAAATTTTTTGATAAATTTTCTACATTTTCTTTTCAGTTTTTTATAGACGAATTACATAGTATTCATGAAATATGTAAAAACTTTTGATTATTAATGAATTTTAAAGTCTTTCAGTTTTCATGTTCATATTTGATGTTCAGTACTTTTACACAGTAGAAATAAAATGCATGAAGCTTTTGATTTTATTTTTCATTCACATTTAAAATCTATGTATAAGTAAGCCACTTTGTATTTATTCCTTTATGATCGATTATATTTGTTGTATTTGTAGTTTGAATCAAGTTGTTTAAACTTAAAATTGAAAAGGCTCTAAGCTTAAACTGAATTTTATTTCGATAAATATAACAAGTTAGTTGTTCGTTTCATAAATTTAGAATTTTTTGTTAATTTGCAGTTCAGTTTTATAAACATTTTCAGTTTATCTTATCAAATCTTAATATCCTACATTACCAAGTTTCAATACGCTTACCAGCTTTATCTTCTAAAAACTGTAAATACAGTTGACTGACAATTCCTAATTTGCTGAAATTGTCTGCTTAGTTTATTATTTTTCCAAGTCTTCTTAGATGACAACCACCTAAAACAGACTGAGTCCCTTATTTTGACAGTCTAATCCTGTCTTCCTTCAATTTGTGTGTCCTTTTTGACCAAAAAATGTTTCTAATTCTGCTTAGACTTTTATGAACTACAAAGTTTCCTGTTTGGTTGGCTTATCGTCTACTTCATTGTCAGATGCGTGATTATGTTTTTATACTCATCGTTCTGTTTTTCAACTATTTTGATAATTAAAATTGGATTTAAATTTGTACACAGCTTGAGCTTTAAAACTTGCAAACCTTACCGCAAATTATTTTACCTTCAGAAGTTCTTTAAATTTTCCACATGCCAATTTTATTTTTTTTTGTATTTTGGGTTGCTGGCATCTTGCTTCTGCCAGGTCCCATTGGGGCGGTTCTACTACAACAGTAACAAGCGCTTGAAATTACATTTTTCACATTAATAAAATGAAATAAAAATAAAAAATATAAAAAACAGAGCGGAGCTGCTGCTACTGTTTGCCGTTGCTGCTGTTGCACGAACTATGCAAATGTGCCGCGTGCAACGCACCAGATAAAACTGAGCAGGAGTCACATGTGTGCGAGTCTGCCTGTTGTTCTGTTTGGTCCCAGTTAGGGATCAGGTTGGGTTGCCTTTGAGTTTGGGTTTGGGTTTGGGTTTTTAGTGTTTTAGGTTGGCGATGTTTGGGGTTGAGTTCGGGGACTGGAAGTTAAAAAGTTGCCAGCATAGTCACACATAATGTGCAGCAGCTGTTGCCGGCAGTGCCAAAAGTCACAATAAATTTCTGCATTAGTTGGCAGCGCAAATGCTTTCGGGGATTCCCCTCTGTTCGGTTCGGTTCGGCACGGTTCCGTTCTGCTCGGCTCTGAATTCCCTTAAAACGCTTTGAAAATAACCGGAAAAACATGAATAAATAAATTTGTGAATCGTGCAAATAAAGCAATTGTGTACGCGTTTGAAATTTAAGGCAACCAATATTCTTGAAGCACTTTAAAGTTACAAATGTGTGTGAGTTGAATACAAACAGAAGAGAAGAGGTAAAAACAGAGAGTGAGAGACGGAAAATGTGATATTTTGCCTTTGGCTATTTGGCCTGTTTTAATAAGAAAATTAATTAGTTGCTAATTTCCTTTTGCTGTGTGCACGTTATTACCGAAAAAAAAAAAACAGAAACAAATTAAGGCAGCTGCAACTTCTCTGGCTAAAATCAGACAGTCAGATACAAACACAGAAAATGCTGTAAATTGAAAACTTAAAGCTAAACAGAAGCTTTAGTAGACTTAATAAGAGTTGGGTTTCAAGGCAAGCAATTATTCAACTTTGTTATACCCTCTGAGGGGTATATTGGGTTTGTCAGAAGTATGTAACAGGTAGAAGGAGGCGTGGCAGACCCCATAAAGTATATATATTCTTGATCAGCATCACAAGCCGAGTCGACTGAGCCATGTCCGTCTGTCCGTCCGTCTGTCCGTCTGTCTGTCCGTATGAACAAACAGAACTCTGAGATGGTAAGAGCTACAATATCCGTTTTAGTCAGTATCGACCACATATTTATTCAGTCAATACAAGAATCTTTTTTTTTTCGATGCCACGCCCCATTCGCCCACAATAAGCGTAAAACCAGACATACCTCGGAAAAAATAAAGGTTTTTTGCGAATATCTCGGTAACTATGGCACCTAGGGACACCAATTTTGGCTTGCAGGTTGCTAGATGCAATATAAAGACAATGCCATCAAAGTTTTTTGGATGCCACGCCTCCTCCGCCCACCCCAAGCAAAATTGCGTTGTAACTTTGCAAGCGGCGGGCTCACTTATTTCTTAACGTATAGTTTTGTAACTTAGCATTTATTTGCAGACAAATAATATCAAACGATTGTGAAAATTTCATTAAAATCGGACTATAAATAAAAAAGTTTCTTAAACAACGAAAATCGTTACATTCAAGCAAGACATAGCCACGTGCACACAAGCAACGAAAACGAATAACGTGTGAGCGAGATAGACATACAAATATGTGTGCATGTTGCAGCAGCTACTCCAATTGGAACTCATATAATTGGAAACGAAGCTCAGAGGGTATTACACGGTCGGCATGCCCGACTGACATTTCTTTCTTGTTTTTACTGAAGTTCATTTAAATATTATTAAGTTGTGTGTATAAATTATACATTTTAATCCATATTAAGTGTAGCAATCAGAGGAAAATTTTAAATAAAATAATAATAATAAATACAATTAAGAAAGCGAACCTTGTTCCTAGGTCCTGAGTTTGAGCTGGCATCTCTTGCAATAGAGGCACAGAGTTTGTATAGAAGCTCTATATCATTGTTATACACACAATGAAGTGTATTTAGCAGTGAGTTGACTTGCTAACCATTGCGCTGGGGCTGTTAGCTCTTATCATCTCAGAGATTCTATCTCCTATACTGACGGAAAGACGGACATCGCTTATTGTATATATTCTTAATTGAATGGGAGCTGCCAACTGCTTGTTAAACAGTTTTATAAGCAAATGGTATAAAATATTTTAAATTTTTAACATAAATTATATATAATTATAAATTATATATTATATGTAAGTATTAGGCACTAGTAATTTATTTATATTTGAAATATGCTTTATAGCTTTACATAAGCTTAAGCTAAACTTAAGCTAAAATTATAGAGAAACATTTCACGTAGCAGCTCCAGCAACAGACTGGACCCAAATTGCCATCTTTCCATTTTGTGACAATATATATTATAGCCATTACTATATGCGTGAATCATTTGTGTGGTTTCAGATGTTTCCCCAATGTGTAGGCATAGATCTTTTGTCATTCAATGCAATGACTTCCTTTGCCACAGGGGTTTCCAGTTTTATGGCAATGCTGGGAGCTGGTTAAATTCTGCTGTTGTTGCTGTGGTTTTTGTAGTTACTCAAGCTTTTTATTGTTGTTTCAAGTGTTGCTGCACAACTTGGTGTTGCTGTTGTTATTGTTGTTGTTACTGCTGCTGGTCTAGAGATAAGTACGTGCTAAGAAATGTGTAACAAACTACAATACATACACACATACTGAGATAAAGATACGGCTACAGATACGGATGCGAAGTAAAAACCCAAAGCAGACAATGCCAGTGCCAGGCGCCCACGTCTCCATGGACACATTCTAATAAAAAGGCAGGCATTGAGTACGCCATTTTGTGTGTTTGCCATTTTTGTGCTGTCCTCTCTGCCAGTGATGCGAAATATTTGTTAAAGTGTTGCAAATCGCTCAACAAGCGAATCTTTTTGAGTATTGCACATTTAATTGGGTTTGGCTTGAGCATCTTACAGTCGAGTGCCCCTCCACTGGAGCCCCACTAACGTTTACCCATTCAATGCTAACATATGGGCAATCCTTTTCAGACACTGCTCAACACTGATTCTTGACTACATATGTACATATCTTCTTTTAGGCAGCCTGCCACTCGGAGTCTGGGCCACATTTGAGTTATAAATGCCGCACTACTTGAATGAATCTCATGGGCGTAATAGTTTTCAAATGGCTTTTATCTGCTTCCATCTCTCTTTCTATCTTTTTTTGTACGTATGCTCACTGCTGGCAAGAGTATCGTATAGTACAAGTGTCTGCTCTACCCTCGATTCTTTTCAACTCTCAACTCGAACTTTCCATCTGGTAGAATCGCTTGCTTTTGCAGAAATGCCTCAATGAATGAAACTCGTATACAGTTGTTCTCTCTTTCACTCCCTTTCACACGTCCTTTGTGCTTTTGAGAAAGTAAAGCAGAAGGGAGCTACAAATTGCCATTATATGCAATTTGTGGAACAAAACAGACAACACGCGCGATTCGCATTGCGAGTTTAGGTTGCTCAGCAGGAACACATTCATCACATTCCACACATAGCTTTGGTTCCGACTACTAAAAGATAAGCAACTGCAGCCAACCAGGTGTCAATTACACTGCCCAGCAGGGTCTTGAAGCAATCAATACTCTCATCAAATTGGATAAAAAATTAAGAATTTGGGTTAAAACTAAAGAAGAATGCGTCATTTTGAATAATTTAATTCATTACTTAAAAAGAAATACTTTACATTAGTAGCAAATAATTAAATAACTTAAAATTTATAAACCTTTTGATCTACATAAAATAAGAGTTTTATATATTTCATATAATAATATTTAAAAAATAGTTTAAACATTTAAAAAATGTAGAGACAGAGGATATAAAATATTTCTATAACTTCACAGAGTAAAATAATTTAGCTGGACTGTAGAAAAATAGTCTTTAAATTTGGAGGAAATATTCACACAACAAACGTAAATTATTTTTTTTGAAGTAATAGTTTGTTTCATTAATGTTTTATTTGTTAATTCCTATTATCAGTTGTAATTTGCTGTAAAATTAATATTTATTATTAACACTAATAACACTTTATTATTATATTTTAAAGTGTTCAATTAAGGATTAATTCGCAAATCGCACTAAAAATAAAAGAGTACTTTAATTTTTTTGCAGTGGAGAAGATTGTTTTTTACACACTAATGAAAATCTGCTAGTTTTCCTTTCAATTTAAATCCATTTCATGCCGCACAGTGTTGTGCGTGTTAGTGTGATGGAGCCGCCTTACACACTTTTCAGCTTAGTTTTTGTGCAGTAATTTGTAAATGTTCTAAAACATTTGTAGCTGGGAATGAAACAATTTCAGTAGCCACTGAGTTGGAATTTGTTGTCTAAGAAGTGGCTTTTAGCTAAAATTCTTCCTTTGAAATGGTTGCATTCACATGGCGTATACGTAACGAGCGCACATCGTTGTCATGGTGAGCAAGTGAACTAAATTAAGCATGGCAACGTGACGTATACGTAATAAGAAATGATGTTGCTAAGCTTGCCCATGCATCTGATATTGTCTTTTATCGCGTCTGCTCAAATTAAGCAGATTTAATATAGATTAATGAGCTCGCTTATCAGCTATTTGCGTAAGCTGTAAATAGAACCGACTTTCAGCTCAAATATTCGTTGGTGAATGCCAATGCTGCTGTTTAAAGATTTATTACCGTACTCTCAGCAAACATTGACCGTCGTTTGAATAAGCAAATAGATTTTTTATGCATTTCCGCTCAATTAACTGCATTAAAAATGCATGCAACTAATCAAGTTACATGCAACCTGCAGCAGGCAGGGTGTGAAAAGCAAACAATTTCCTGCATTGAGCTCATTAAGTTTAGATCGGTGATTTTATAAATCGATTACCCTATGATTGGGTATTAGGGATGCTTTGCAGGTTAAATCACTGATTTGTAGAGTCAATGATTTAATAAGCTGATAAGGATAAGTTAAACATCGTAGGCATTTATTGTCTGCATAGTAAAAGCGGAAGTGTATTTAAACTTTCACAGCTTTAAGCTACTAAATCTCCTTTGTTTCACATTATATACACATTTCCTGCTGGCGCAGAGAAAATTCATTTGTGTGCTAATGCCGTGACTGACAAAGTGAAATCCTTGCATTTGAGATGCTTGTAGATTTTTATTTTCTTTTCTTAACATGCTTTATATTTTATACGTTTCCTCTCTTTATAAATAAGAGAAACGTTGGCATATTAGCAATTTTAATGCACTTGGACTTATGGCACATACTCGCATGTATTAAATGCTAATTTTGCACACGGCCCAAAACCTTAAAGCCAGGCTAAGTAAACGCAGAGGGGTTGGAGGGGAACGTGGGATGATTCTGACAGTTTTTACATGCCAGGTCCACACACTACATGACATTTTACAAGTTATTATTATGCAAAGGACACGCGTTGCCAGCGACTTGCCTGCCGTTATCCTGTCGCCAAATCTGCGACGATGTTGGTAAATTTGCATTTATTCATGGCATATAAATAAAGCATCGCCCAACAAAGAAAAAGGAAAACCAGAAAAGAGTCAAAACCTCTGCTCCAATATGGGCGGGCTAACCAACTCTTGCCCGTACCTCACCCCGTTCGAGTGATTGGAGTGCGCCCTCTGGCAGCCATTTTCCACTCGATGCATTTCATATCATTTCTAAATTATTTGCAATTCTCAACACCTGGCAACAATTTTGTTTTTCCGAAAATAAATGAAACTAGTGCATTGCCATTACATGTCGTATTTAACATCTGGTTTTTTGGGCCATACAAAACACATAGCTGGCAGCTGCGTGTCTGCGGCTTTCAGCTTTCAACTGCGAAAATAGGACAATATTTGGTTGATTTGAATGTTGAGTGGTTTCTCGCTGCGGCTGTGCTTTGGATTTATTCCAAAATAGATCAAATACAAAATGTGTAAACTGAATGCAATGCATTTCTGATGAACCGAAAGTCGTATATATGCTACACAATTGAATGTCAATGCAAATTTCGTGATAAATTTGATACATTTTCATTACAAATATTTCCTTTGATACGGAAACGGCTTGGTAAAAATATTTACAAATTTATACAAATAGCTTTTAATTAAAAAAGTATATATAAATATTTAAGAAAATAGTATATTTATTTATATTTTTATAGAAATCAATTCATAAAACGGTTTCAGTAATTAACATAACCTCAAATGGCCAACTAATTGACTTACAAACTTAAGCAAAACTATCCTCAAACCTCAAAAACGCTACTATTTCATAGATTTGAGGCAACCTAACCTCAAAGTATGCACAACATAACCTCAAAACATAAGCAAATCTAACCGCAAGGCATAATACCGCATAATATTGAATTAGAAATGCGTAAAATTAGCCCAAATATTATGTCGACATGCAAATATCAGCCACAATACGGCTCCCAAGGGAAAGTGCGACCCAGTCGGGTAAATGGAGAACAGAGGCTGGGTATGGGGGCTGTCATAATTTTATGCTCTACAGAGCAGTGTTAGCCTTTGCGACAAAATGAAATAAATTAAAATTAAACAGGAAAAACAAATATGAAAATATGGTAAAATTTCCCTTGAGTCGACGGACCACTTTTTGCCGCGTTTCCGGGTTGAACAGTCAATATGGCCAAAGCCAGTATGAGTCTGTATTTCTGTGTGCTTAGCATACGCAGAACGCAGAGATACCTGGCCAAGTGGCAGCCTCATGATAAGATATGCATATAAAACACATATAGCATATGGCTAAGGCGCAGAAAAATGTAAAGCTACACTAACAGAAAGGATTTGTTTTATGAAAATTAGGTTTTTCTATCTACAATAGCGACTCTTATGGTACTATCAGATGGCAAGTGAGTAAATATTGCTATGTCCGTCTGTCTGTATAAACACTAAGAGTTCAGAAAATATAAGAGCTAGATTCACCAAATTTCTAGCATCCGTATAAATCGATTCTAATACTGACAACATTTTTTAGTATTTTCGATACCTTAACTCTTAAATTGTGTAATTGATATAACTTCCTCTACTTAAAAACTCCTAGTTTTATCATCTAATTTAACAGCATTTAAAATCTATGACAAAAATTTCTGTCATCCAATAGTATTATTTCAGTGTAACAGTAAACAAGTTCGAAAATAGCAGTAGTTTCCTTCCAAGTTTTCCTTTTTTTTGTGCGGCAGACGAACAGAGACAGTCAATAGCTCTTCCTCTTTCTGCCGCTGCCATTGTTGATTTTCATTCATTCATCGAAATGTAGTTAAAGTGCTCTGCCGTCTGTTTGTTATTTGGTTTTTGAATTGGCCCCGAGAGTTTTACATTGCATTGTAGTAGTTAACTCGGTTTCCATTAGCACTTTAATATTTAATGACCCGCTGCTTATTGGCCATAATTGAAAGCAGTGCTGGTTGGGTTTCGCTCTGCTCATTATACATTATATTATTATCTTTTGTTTTGTAATATCCGCAATATTGTTAAGCTGACGGCATTTGCCTTGCCAATTTTATGAGGCTTTATTATTTGGTTCTTGCGGTTGATAAATAATGCAAGCATCGCCCTAGTTGTTGTTGTTTGTTTTTTGTTCGCTTTTTCGGCTCATCCTTAATGGGCAGCTGTCTCAGCCTCTCTCTCTCTCACTGTATTCATCCCTTCTTCTCTCTCTCTTTCGCTCTGTAAGCATTTCATGCATAATTCTTAATCAAATGTCGGAAAGCAGTGGCCCACACATGCTTGGAAACTGAAAGCGCTTGTAATGTGCGGCACGAAACATGATTTTCTTTATGCCGTCTCTCTTTCCCCCCCACCTCCGCATCAGCTCATGCCACAACCTGAGATGGCCTTTATGCGCTTTTCTTGGGTGCCGTAAATAAGA
This sequence comes from Drosophila tripunctata, assembly GCA_035047385.1. Taxonomy (NCBI): domain Eukaryota; kingdom Metazoa; phylum Arthropoda; class Insecta; order Diptera; family Drosophilidae; genus Drosophila; species Drosophila tripunctata. The sequence continues at coordinate 3,926,074 of JAWNPS010000334.1, forward strand.
GTTAGGTATTTTTTTCTTCTCTTTTTTTTTTTTTGAGGGGAGCAACCAACGTCTTTTGAATTCGCTTTTGGACCCAACGAAATATTTAATTAATGTGTTTGCTTCGTGTTTTCGCATATTCATGTTACCGAAAATTGTTTGGCTCTGGCCAAAATCAGAGCCAAGGCTACGTGCATGAGTGTGTGGCACGTTTTGATCATTAGCCAGTAGGTGTTATAAATACGAGTTAAACTGCGCTAATATGCATGCCAGCAGCAAGCAGCCAGCAACCAGAAGCGAACCGAATCTCTCACACGCTCTGGCATTATGTAGATGTTGAAGACAATTTATGGCCAAGAGACTTGGTTGGCACTCACTCACTTAGACTGCATGGTCAAGTGCACAGAGCTCAAGGACAACTGGCAGCAGCAACAGGAGCAGCGTTTAAAGTTCTTTCTACACCCACAACCTTGAAGAACCCACTTTGAACCCACTTCTGGCCACCTTTTTAACGCGTTTCAACCCACATAAATTACGCAACAAAATATCCACAATTATTTATTGTGTCACGACCAACAGCAAGAAGAAGAGCGCTGAATGAGTTTCGTGTTGAAAGGATGTCAGTTGAAGCGACCAAGAAAACGAGAAAATAAATATAAAAAACCTGACAAAAAAAAAGGTTTCAACGTAAACAAGCAGCCCTTGGTAATAATTCAAATAAATTTATACATTTCGCTTGAAGTCAGAACATAAAGAAGAAGCAATGAGAAAAAGTAGAAATGGAAGCCACTAGAGAAACCCGTTAACTGGGCCTTTAAACATCATTTGTCAAGCCAAGAAAGCAATACTTGGACTAAATTTAATGCCTCTTTAAGCGCAGAGCAAAAGTGAAACCAAGTTATTGAATATTTTACATGTAGTGCAACCGCATTGAAGGCTACTGATTAGCCACAGCCTGACTGAGAACTGTGTGTGCAGCCCTGGCAATCCATCATGCGTCAATCAAACAGACGGCGAATGACGTTGATTGGCCTGTGGGAAAAGAGCAATTCAGACCAATTCAAAGTGAGAGCAGACAAATTGTGAAACGATGCTTGTACCCTAACTAATAGTAGGGTATTAACATTGAGAGTTTTGCTTGAAAACAAGCATGGCTTAACAGTTGATTATATAACAGCCAGTTAACTAAATTTATAACTTAAACGTATGCATTTATCTCCAAAGTAAATCATTTCTCGTTTGGTAGAGTATTGTCTAGTCGTATAGTATAGATATGCACCTGTTGTATTTTGCGGTTGATAGGCGTACGTTTTGTTTTCTTTTCCATTCATTGTCCAACTTGTTTTGATTTTTATTTGACAGTTGACGCGGCTTGAGCGCCGTATACGTAATCCAGCAGCACTCAAATATATGCTATGATTTTTGTTTTTCCATTTTTGCCGTTTCGCTTTTAGCTTTTACCTATTTTTGTTTTGTTCTGTTCGCTTTGCTGTTGACTTAATCAAATGCCAGCTGCTACACGTGGCATAGATTTCGTTTTAGTTTTTGGGCCATAAAGCGCACACGTGCACTGACTTAAAGTGTGCGAGACGACAGGCGAATAGGTAGCGCAAGAGACACACAGAAAAGAAATGAAAAGAGCGTATGGATGGCAACTTCGATGTTTAGCATTTTCAGGCAATTTACATAAATTTGTAATTTTGCTCGAGTTGCCAAATTCCCCAATTCCTTGAAATTCCCTTGAAAGAAGTCCTTGGATTTATTTTGCTTTTATCGCTGCATTGCCATGGAAATTGGAAATTGTGTTTTATCACATTTTTGCCACTGCTTGCAATTAATGAAATGCTTTCACATTTTCGCATTTAATATGTGAATGTGTGTGTGTATCTTATATGACTTTTAATGAAAATTATGCAACTTATTTGCCAACTGACAGCCAGGGACTCGATTTATGAGCTCAGTCTCGGCATTCTGCAAAAGCCATTTTCCATAACGTTTCTGTTAAGCTTGCTTTTATGCCCTCGAAACCCTTTCGCCCACTTCTGACCAGTCTTCCCCCTCTACACCAGCCTGCACAGCTGGCCCCATAAATAAGCAAAGCCCATGCAATTATGCGCTTGAGCTGTCATTGTAGTTTGCCCGTTGGTGTGAAAATTGCATATTGGCATAAATTAATCAGCAGAAGCAGCCAGTACAACAGCTGGCCATGATTGGCCGAAATATTCAATTGACTTACTGCCTGCCCCACAGTCAAACTGTCTGCCAGATAGTCGGCCAGACGTTGGTTAGCTGCAGGCTTTATGCATACATCGACTTGTGTATTTATTGATTAAGAAGTTAAGCAGGCTTATTGTAACATGTAAAATACATTGACTTGGATTTGTGCAACAATCTGCCGCAGTCAACTTTTTGCACTGAAGGCTGATAAATTGTATATCAAAGGCAGCAAAACTTCTACTAGGTATTTCAGTTTACAAAGTGTAAATTAATAAGTCAAACAAACCATGTAATTTGCTTTTGATCAAATTTGTTTTAAATTTAATCAGTATATAAAATAATTAGCCTGCAAATGAATGGTCTACAATTAAGTAGCTTTTCAATTAAAGTATTTACTTTAATATTTTAATAAACTATTTATAGTGTTAACGTAAGGAAAATTGTAGTCTTTACAGGGTATTTTACAGCTTCTCTTTCTGATTTTTCAACAGTTTGGGTACAGAAACAGTATAGTCAATATTAGTTATGGGATTTCTTGCAGCTGTCTGTCTTCCTTGCACTTGTGGCTTCACTGTAATTGATTTGCTTTAAGGCTCAACTAAATTTTGACGCAAAGACAGATAAAAAGAGTGAAAAAGTTGCGGTTGAAAAGAAAACTGCCGACAATTAAGCAAACGTACCAGACTGAAGCACAGGCCGTAGCCTGTATAGTGCAAGTGGCAAATGGCAAGTAGCAGTGAAAACTGCAGCAATTACTTACTCGAAATCTGTTGCCTTGGCACAGACTTAGGCAAAGGACTCGTTTTGAATCGAGTCGACTCAACACGACTCAACTCGACTCTTGCGGCAGCATTTGTGGCATGGAAGTAAAATACTTTTGCCAAGGACTTTCATTGTTGCGGTTCTTTCGGGTTCTTTCAGCCTTCAATTCGCCGGTTCGTTGTTTGCGCAAAAGATTGCAAAAGGCCGTAAAAGCAAAAATGAATGGGAATTGTGTCAAGTCTTTGCTTGCATTCTGATTTGCACCCACACCCTGAGACACACACTCACTTTCTCACACACACACTTCAGACATTTTCCGACACAATTGAGAAAATGCATTAAGCACATTAGACAATTTAAATCAATTTATTGCTTATTTAAAATGCACAATTGATCCACAAATTAATGTTATTAAGTGATGGGATGAGGGCTAATTGTTGCATGCAACAAAAAAATCATTGTTGGTGGTAATATTCTGCTGCAGCGACAACAAAAGTCACTTAAAAATGTGTGAGAAATTAATTGCAATTGTGACCAGATTGGATAACCGCAAATAAATTCGCGTAATGGCCTGACATTTTGCTTGTTCGCAACCAAGAGGCATGAAAACGCGTTCGCGTTTCAGACGCGTTTTTAACAGCGTTGTTTACGTGACATGCACCACAAGCAGTAGAGGAGCTACGCAAACAATGGGAGAGTGGGAGTAAACCATTTCTTTATATAATTTGTATACCCTGTAGCGAGGTGATTCGAAGTATGTCGGTTATAAGTGACTGTTATGCGAAAAAGGAGTTATATTCAAGAGCTATATCTAAGAGTATACAAGAGCTAGAGAACATTTTAACAGATAAAGCAAGTTTTAGAATTTTTTGATAAAAGTTTGGAGCATATCTTAGCCAAATTTACATATTTTAAGTATGGGACCATTTTCTTCATATTTACTAACCAACTTTGGCTAGAATCGGACAACTCTATCATATATCAGATACTATCTTGTCAAGGCCTTTAACCAATCTTCGTAAATACTTTATTAGATATAACCATGTCCCTCTATTCGTCTTTTATTTTGAAATCTAAGAGTTGACAGCGTTCTCTTTTAGCACAGGGTATATTAGTAGTCCAGTAAGCTTGACTGTGTTTTATACCCTCTGAGGGGTATATTGGGTTTGTCAGAAGAGGAAAAGTATGTAACAGGCAGAAGGAGGCGTTTCCGACCCCATAAAGTATATATATTCTTGATCAGCATCACAAGCCGAGTCGATATAGCCATGTCCGTCTGTCCGTATGAACAAACAGATCTCAGAGATGGTAAGAGCTACAATATCCGTTTTAGTCAGTATCGACCACATATTTAGTCAGTCAATACAAGTTTGTTTCCTTTTTTTGATGCCACGCCCCATTCGCCCACAATAAGTGAAAAACCAGACATACCTCGGGAAAAATACATGTTTTTGGCAAATATCTCAGTTAATATAACACCTAGGGACTCCAATTTTGGCATGCAGGATACTAGATGCAATATAAAGATAATGCCATCAACATTTTTTGGATGCCACGCCTCCTTCGCCCACAAAATGCACAACTTCCTTGTAACTTTGCAAGCGGCGGGCTCACTTATTTCTTATTGTATAGTGTTGTAACTCAGTATATATCTGCAGACAAATAATATCAAACGATTGTGAAAATTTCATCAAAATCGGATAATAATTAAAAAAGTTTTTCATACAACGCAAATCGTTCCTTTCAAGCGAGTCATAGCCACGTGCATTGCACTGAGCTCTGCACACAAGCAACGAAAACGAAAAACGTGTGAGCGAGATAGAAATACAAAATGTGTGCATGTTAAGTTCTTGCAGCAGCTACTCCAATTGGAACTCATATAAATGAAAACGAAGCTCAGAGGGTATTACACGGTCGGCATGCCCGACTGACATTTTCTTTCTTGTTTCATTCTGTACTTTAAGTGCGGCTCACAAAATTGCCTCGATTTTTTACATATCCTCCAATTAGGGGAATTTTAAAAGCAATTTTCATTTAGACTTAAATGGTTGCATGCTTCAGGGGCAACTCACGTTGCCATTGAGTCCAACACTGCTAACATTCAGGCGCTTGGCGAGCAATCACTCAAAGTTGTCCGCATTTGCATAAACACTTTTAATCCTAATGCCCAGCAGACTGCAGAAGCTCGTTCAGTTCAGTTCCAAGCTACTTACAGTCAATTGCCCCCGCTGAAGTGACAACGGCTACATGAATCCCAACTCAAACCCATGCTCGATACCCCAGAACCCAGTCCAAGTCCAGTCAAGGCAAACCCATCAACATTGCCACTTGACAAGCACCGCAGCCAACCAATTGACGATGCTGGGGTGTTGCCCTACAGCCTGTCAGGATGTAGGATATCTGGGAAATGGCAAAACTTCCCCCGCTTTCCTTTTTGTACCACTCAGCTGCGATTACATCAAGCAAACGTTGTGCCATCGGATCACGCACACAGCGAACCCGTGTGTCATGCTCCTCAGCTCAAACCATCATTCAGCTGCAGATCCTTTTGGAAGAAGGAACGACGAAGAAGAAATGACCCTAACCATACCGTTTAGAACGTCAGTCAAAGTGTCACTCTTGAGGCGTCTGAGTGGCCCAAGCAACTAGCTTCCTCTAGCAGCAAGTAAGCACACTGCTTATGGGGAGTATTGACTATTAGCTAGCCTGTATACATACTTAATTTCTGTATATCAATAAAAGTAAATGCTGCAAAGTGAATAAAATTAAACCTCGACTTTTTATTTGTCTGGATTATAACAGCTGAACTGAATTTTTATGTATTCAGCCTTGCTAACAAAGGAAACTAAAGGCTTATGTTTATGTGACTTACTTTGCCTGATAATGAGAAAACTTGAGTGTCCGGAGGTATCATAAGATATAGAGTCAAAAAATTGAATTACAAGAAATTTTCTGAAATTGTTTTGGCCCTGAGTTTGAACATCTTTGAGGGAGTTGGTGACAACACTGAGAATTAAAAGCAAGAAAGCAACATACTGGCATTAAATATTTTACATTTAAAGTATTTAATAAAAATGCCTATAAACTGGGCATCTCAAAGTCGAGCACTGCGACTTTAACTTTTTTACTTGTTATGATTCTTTGAAGTGCTCAAAAGAAAGTTTTCTTATTTAAGCCAACAACGATAGCAGAATTACGTGAACAAAATTTCATCAACAAAAATGCAATTTAAGTATTCATAAACTATAAAATTATTGCTTATTTGTTGCTGCTATTATTTGTGAACTAGCAGTAGATTCGCCCCTATTAAAAGTTTGTCGTGCCAAAATAAAATATTCTGATTAACTTTGCCGAGGGATTTTTCGCCAGCTTTTTTCTCAGCCCCTTTGAATTTTACTATATAATTTCAGCTAGTGCTTGAGAATTTGCGCAACTCCATTGAAATAACAATACACTTGGAATGCTTAGGGTTGCCACTCGTTCCCGAACTGGCGCACTTTGCATAAATTTGAGCTGAAGCATTGCACTTACTTGACACATTTTGTTTGGCAGACGATGTCAGTGTGCAGTTCTCAGTTCTCAGTTCCCAGATCCCAGTTCGCCATCTCTTTGGTTCTATATAGTAATAGCGGCAACCCCAAGACAACTTTGTTGTTTTTGTTGTTGCTTCTGTTATTGTTGTTGTTCATTTGCAAACAACTTTTGTCTCTAGCGCAACAATTTACCGTTAAGAGCTCAACATTGTAACACGGGTTTTTCACTTTTCACTAAGTACCGGGTTAGTGTTACACATAAAACTGCAGCCTCTGCCGCAGCTACAGCCGCAGTCCAAGACAAGTCAAGGATTGTCACTTCATGGCAAAAGGGTATTTGGGAGAAAAGGGGAAGGCAGTGTGAAGAGAAGCGGCTTTAAGCAATGTACCAAGTGCAAGTTGTGTCTGCGTCTTTTGTGCAACGTGCGAAGTTTGTCACTCCGTCAAAGAAATGTGAACGGTAACTCTTTGTCTGTGTAATGCATTCGCCCTGTAATCCACAGTCAGCCAGGTGTGCACAGTGCAATGCAGTTCATCTGAGGGTGAGAGGCAGACCAAGAGAGAGTGGGGAGTGTGGCAAACTGGCGCCTTGGTATCGTGTCAACACAAGTTTTGCATTTTGCAATATGTTTTTCTTTTGTTTTTCACATTTCGCTTCAAGCCCCCCGCACGTCCTTTAAGTAGTTAAATTAGTTTTCATAGTTTGGCGCCATTTGGCAACCCTACTACTACCCCCAACCCAACTTTTCCGCAATCCTTTCAAGCTGCGTGTAAATTAATTCTTTTCTTTTTTCGCTTTTGGTTTATAAACTCGCCGCTGGGATGCAAAAACTTTTGGCATTTTATGTTGCCTGATTTTATTAAAATTTACAACTAGTCGCAGTTAAAAATCAGCTCAAGCTCAAGTTGCTATAACAATGGATGGAAAAACTGAGGAAAAAAAACAACTTCACTCGAGAGTAGTTTACGAATTGTTCTGAAATATTGAAAAATTAACTTTCTTTAACAAGTTACAGGCAGGTAATGACAGTTTCTTTGTCTTGCTTGTTATTGGTAATTAGATAATAAGTCAATGGCTATGTACCAGCTGCTTTAGCGGATTTTAATTGAACACTACTTGGGATGAATTCAACAAAAGCATAATTTTCCTGAAAGTGTTTTACTTTGAGCTTTTTAAAATAAATCTAATATATGTTTGTAAATATTGTATTAAATTATATAATAAAAATTTTTTTTTTTTTTTTTGAGACAACTAATATAAAACCATCCAGAAAATTTTGCAGACTTTTCTGTAAAAACAATTACTAAATTAACACAACAAAATATTAGAAAAATTCCAGAGGGCAGGTGAAACATAACAGTCCTGGTGAGCACGATTGAATTTTTCTCTCATGCTCAATTGTTATTTTGTCTATTTTTGTTTACCTTTAAATTATATAATTTAAATACAATATTTGCAAACATCTAAAGACAAATTGCTTCGTTTTGATAAAACTTATGTAGTTTATCCACTTGCCTCAGCGATTATTTAATGAAATTGATTGAATCGAATTAAAGCCAACTCTATTAAAAAGTGTACGACAAGCATTTGAAATTTTAAACAATCCTTGAATGCAAAACAGTTATACAAATGGGAAGTACCCACACATCAATGTATCAAGTGTAAGAGAGAGAGAAGGGAATTGAAATACAGTTGGTATTGCATTTGCGCATTTCCGGTCAGCGCACGGATGTTCCGGTGATCAATTTTCAAATGCGCTGTGTCAGTTCAATGGCTGGTCAGTTGCTGTTGCCGTTGCTGTTGCTTTTGCTGTTTCTATTGCTATTGCTGTGAGTTGTCTAGTTTGGGATGCGTTGCCTGGCTCAATGCCTGTCCGGCAGCAGGAAGAGCACCAGCAATGCCAATAGCAACAGCTACTGCAGGAGGTGCGGAAGGGTGATGGGAAAACAGGAGCAGTAATCGACCTGTCGCCCGCTCATCCACTTGGCTTCGTTATGTGGTCCTTTTGCAAAATTGAATACAAATTCACAGTTTTTGCATATTTGGTTACAGCTCTACAGCGTCTACTTCTTCTTAAACATACTAACACACACATACACACATCTACACAGTTGTGGTTTTCATTTCTGTGAATTTTAAGCACAATTTTTTTCCGTGTGTTTCCTTCATTTCCTGCTTACCTCTTCGACTTGCCTGCAATATGGGCACTCGGTGGATAACAATTTTCGGTTGTGCAATTTGTAGCTGAAATTTTGTATTTGTGTCTCGCTTTTTTTCCTCTGTATAAACTCTATATCTGTTCATGCTTCGATTGGAAGCCGCAAAACCAAACCGCAGACATTAGGGCAGCGTCAGCTTGAATGCTGCATGCATCAGCAAAGTGTGGCGTTGTATTAGTTTTGCGGTTGAACAATAAAAAAATACATAAATTATAAAGTTGCACATTTGTTTTAGACGTGTATTGAAAATGTTTTAAACAAACATAGTCCACCTAGAGAGTAATAAACCATATCATTTACGATAAGACTATGAATCAGGATGTTGAATGTCTGCAACTTGAAGTAACCAATTTCAGACAATTTCCGCACACACCCACATAGCAGGAGCTGTCGACAGTTTTGCGAACAAAGTTTGACTCGTCTCAATTAATGAGATTAATTAGCAGCTAATCAAATTTGCAACTACAACTTACCAGCTGCCATTGATGTGCTGCTTTTCCACTCTTTCCTCTTTCCATTTAGCTCCCCATTATGTCTGCTAATGTCTTATACCCAAGACTTGTCTGTCAATTTCTAGATTCTTGCAAATTGCTTGACGTAATCTAATTAGCTTCATTTGGTTAGTTACTTTTAGCTGCTCTTGGTGAGATTTTTGGAACAACCTTAACAAAATGTTAAGTATACGAGACGGTGGACTCATTACAATCTATTCAAGTAAAGTTGCTTAGGTGTTTGCGGTGCAAACTTAAAGTGCAGCTGCAATTTTGCCACACGTTGGTGCTGTAGTTGATCAGCTGCTCAGTTTTTGCTCAGTTTACAACTGCTTAGTTACTTATTTATGGCGATAGTGTCCTTATCCACATAACCTTATCCAAATAATAGGAAATGATGTTGAAGGAAGTGCTGTTCCGTTGAAAAAGTTACCCACAACTGGACCACATTGACTTATGTTTTCTTCGTCTTCAGCGTCGTTTTTTGCCTGTTCGATTCATCGCGTTTTTTAATAGAAAAAAAAACTTCAATTTCGTTGTCGATTTTAACTTATATCACTTGACAGCTGCACTTGCCTAACAGCCAAGGGAATTCTCAAACTTTTTGGTGTTCAATTGCTTGAAAGTTGTGTGAAAGTTCTTGCAGGTTTGCTGACAATCCACAATTGACAGTTGACAATTGACAACTGACAGCAGCAGCTCAAATCGCAACGCAACTGATTGTGTGGCAAAACCATTAATTACTTACGAATGTTTTCACGTAACTGGAAACTTTCAATAGCCAATTGAGTTGACAATAACCCACGACATTACATTCGATTCATAATTATGTCAAATAATGTGCAATTAATTGCTGTATTAATAAAGTTCAGTCATTGTGTGTGTTTTTGCTCGAAAACTATTACAACATAATTGGTATTGAAAAAAACGTTTCATTTAACTAATGATATCAAAGCCTGAAGCACATTTGGCTTAAAAACTACAAAATTGGATATAAATTTAACTCTTCAGGTACTACTATGTAATCCCTCTACATACTTGACATTTGCGCTGACAGTTCAATTGAAAATTCGGCTTAAAAAATTGTGAGCTACAATTTCAACGCTATGTTTTCATCGAATTTAACCTGCTACAACCCCAAGCCAAACTGAATACAAGACCAGCAAAAAAAATCCGAATTAAAACCAGCCACAGCTATGGTACATCGTCACATTGAGGAGGTTTTTGTCTGTTGCCGAGACAAATAAAAGCCCCAGAAAAAAGACAAAAGACAATGCAAATATGTGTGCCACTAAAGGGACTCATTTTCCTGCTGTCCGTGTGCTTCTCCACAAGCAGACAATGCAATGACCCAAAAAAAATAAAAAAACGACGGACATGGAGGAATCCGTTGTTCTCTTACTCATTGCAGTTTTTATAGAAAATATCACTTTAAATTGAACTCTGAGTGCAAAAGCAAAAAGTAGTGAAATTTAAAATTGATTCGTATTAAGCTAAATACTGAAATATTATACTTTTTCTATCCATTATTAAATTATATGAGCTTTTAATTTGGTAAAGAGTGTTATTAAAACTAGCGTTAAAGCGGCGATACCAACAGCAAAAAAGTCCCTTAATGCGTGTAAACGAGTATGCAGTTAAATATATATAGTTTTTTTATTGGCTTGGCATAAATTTAATATCGCACATATGAATCTGTTTATGGATGTGTGTATGTGCATGACTGCTCACAATAAAAGCAATAAAATATATGAAAGTGAGAGACAGAGAGATAGATATTATTGACTGACAGGCAGTGGAGCTCGGAGAATTGTGTAAACACGAAGGCCAAGCGGGCACTCAGTGCGTATGATCGATACAAAAGAAATGAGAAAACCGAATGCGAATGATGCACTTTTTGCATTAAATAGTAAATATAGTTCATAACTGTTATTGAAAGTTCAAAAGAGGCGAGTAGATGAGGTTTGAAAAGCCCTGCTCAATATGGCTGACAATCATTCAGTGCAAAACTTGTCACATCTAGTTGCTAATTGGCCATTTCTCTCAGTTGCAGTCGCATTAGAAATAATAATTGCTTTTTCTAGTAAATGATTTGTGTTCAAGATAAAATCAACAAAAAAAACTTTCTGTTCTAGCCTGACCACTTTGAAAACTTTTTTCTCCAAGCAGTTTGATGCGGGCTGTTGGCTACACACCTGCCGCGCAATTTTCTACACTTTTTTTTTTTGGTATTTGTCGGTTGCTCCTGGAACCTTATCATTTATCAGACCTTAGAAAAGATCAAAAGCGATGCCAGCAAGCCATCAAAAGCAATGCAATATAGAGAGGGAGACAGAGAGAAAGAGAGAGACAGCAACTGGGCAAAATTGAAGATAGAATCGAAGAACCAAGTGCTCATAGTGGTTACAAGGAAAAGCAGATAACTGAAAGCTTAAAGCGCTGTTTGTTATGTGGGGGTCGAGTTGAGGGTGGTTTGACTGTCATGCCATTTGCTTGAAATGAAACTAATTTTGTTGATTGTGGCGCCAAAGCATTGGAAACCATCGACAGCTGATATATGGGCACAGCAAAGCAGCTGAAATTGCTTTAGTCTCCAAAAACATAAAAAAGAAAGTGCTTGACGAGCACTGACACTGTGCAAAACAAAATCCATTTTGATTTGAACAAATAGAATAGTGTCCATTAAACATGCTTTAATGCTTTTTTATTTAAGGGCCATAATGTGGTCGTGTTTAATGGAAACACAATTGAAATTGAAATTGAGATTTGCGATATACTGCTGGGTCAGAAAACTGTGTACATATTTAATTTATATTCTTTAGATACTGTGGAAATGAGTATTTAAAGCTGTGCTGCTTCTTAAGAATACAACAAATTCTTTAAAGACTCTAAGCAGTAACCGCACAATACATAGGTGGACCAAATCGAAATTTTTGCTTGCATGGGCATTAGATTGGATACTTAAGTATAGTAAAAACAATACAATTAAAGCTTTATTTATTTTCAATGATCTTTAAATGAATATAATTTAATTTAACTTCATTAACAAATTTTGAATCTATTTTAAATTGTCCATTAGAAGACAATGGAAAGTTACGTATACTTAATTTAAAGTCATTAGGCAACTATGTCACCAGCATATTGGGCATTGCAATGCATTGCATACCTGTAACCAATCAAGAAATCCTCTTTTCTCTTTTCTCTTTCCTCAAACTTCTCTACCGTTGCAAAGTTCACATCTATCACATTTCTCGCATAACTTGACTTGGCCAGTCACTATGCTCTTTCCTTTTATGACATTTTATTATACCAATTAGACTGGCTGCCTTGGGCCAGGCATTGTTCTCATTCTGAGTCTCTTCTAGTTTTGCGCTTTGTCCGCTTTTAAGTGTTTTTTTTTTCTCATTTCACACCTATTTCACCTGCTGAATACTTGGAATTTACGGCTCTCGATTGTGCTGCCAACATTTATTCATACGCAACTACGAGTACGGGTACGAGTACTAGAACTCTGGCATCCCAGGGAGAACTGTGTTCTCGGAATGCTTTCTCTGTTTACTCTGTGAACACACACACACACACATACTCTGTTACTCTCCCATTCTCTCTCTTTCTCTTATAGCACTTCACTCGCAGCACATTTTTCAAATGTGCAACACTTGCTAGCAGTAGTTGTTGCTGTTGTTGTTGTTGTTGTCACCATGTTGCTGCTGCTGTGCACATAAATGACATTTACATTTTGAGTACATAATGTTGTTGTGTAGTGTTGTTTTTGCCTGGGCTGTGTATACATATAGCTCTAGGTGATAATTGCACACGGCGTCGAGCACACGGCTACAGCAACAGCAACTGCAGCAGCAACAACAACAACCACAACAACAGCAGCAACATCAACGACAACAGGCACTTCAATTGCAAACTGAATGTTGCTGCCGCTGTTGAGAATTTTGCCAACTAACAACTTCCTGCACTTGTTCGACAGAAGAGTTGCATTTTATGGCTTTAATTTTCTGCACTTGCAAAACAATTTGCCATAAACGCTTCAAAGGAATAGCAAACGGCTGCAAACAGCTGAATGAAATTTAAGTCAAGGCCTCTTTAAGCCACCACCGACTAAGCCGTCTATCAATAGAACCACTAACCACTGACTTCTAATCCCCTTCGCCCCAGTCCCAACCAACCGAATTGGCTTTTGGACAGGCAATAATTTAAAATGTCACATGAGCTTGAGAATGGAAATTGAGTCCAATAAGAATAGAATTTTCAGTAAAGCCTACTTCAAAGGTTGTCCAGGGACTACAACGTTAACATATTAGGTTCTCCTTAATTTTCACAAATAAACCCAATTAAATTTGTATGAAAATCCGCATTCAATTCGGATGATGAAAGCACTTTTTACCAAAATATATAGATTTTATATTAAAATATTTGTAAAATATGTATAATTTAAGATTACAAATTTGAATCTTAAGTAACTGAAACTCTTGTGTTTTCTAATAAGAAAGCAAATTTAGAACTTTAAAGTTTTACCATCATAAAAAAAACCTCTTAACGATGAAAGTAAATTTGTAACTTACAAAATAAATTGTATAAATTTTGTGTCGAAAATTAGTACAATAATAAAATAAAAACTATAAGAAGGAATATGAATATAGTTATGGTGGACCGGCAGCACACTACACTGCGCTTATGTTTTTGGATTTCGCTTTCGTGATTTGAGTTAATGAAGTCTTAAAATAAATATTTAAGCTCTTGGGTTTTTATTACATTAAGAAGAACCAAAAGTGTTAGTTTTAAGTTAATATACTACCCTTATTTTAAAACATTTTTCTATCAGTGTACTTGATTATTCACCGTCAAACTCTTTGTTAGTATGCTATGTTATCTTCTAATATAATTTTAAGCAGCGCAAAGAGTATGCAATGATTTCTTTGCAGATTTCTCATAACTTTGTTCAGCTAAGCTGAAACAAATCAATGGAAAGCGTGTTAAATTGCATCTACATAATAGAATTTTTGGTGTAGAACAATGAGTTAGCTGCTGCTTCTCTCAGAGTCATGAATTGCCTTTTGTTCTGGCTGGTACTGACGGTTGTGCTAGTTTTGCTTTGTCACCAGGTGTTTGCAGGTAAGTTTTTGATAAGTTTGAGTTTTATTCGAATCAAACTGAAAGCAAATTGTCTGTCTAGGATGTGAACCTACGACATCAAGCCCTGAACTCATCGATTATGTTGAATATATTGATGAAGAAGCAGAAAGTGAAAAGTGTAAACAGAATAAAACGGAGCTTAAAGTATCTACAGTGTCTGAAGCAACAACTGAATCAACTAAAGTAAGCAAGAGTTTTGTGAATGAGACTGAGGAATTTTTAAAGAATTTGTGGAATTCGCTTAAGAATTTGTTTGCATAATAAATAATGAATTGGTTATATATCTCTCAGTGCCTCAAAGCTGCATTACTAATTGCTTTGTCTTGACCTCGTATCGTTGTTTGGTGTATTTGCTTGTCTGGTTAAAGTCAACTATATCCTAGATATTGTTGTTTTTGTTTACTGCTGCTGCTGGTGTTGCTAGTGTTTCTGCTGGTCTTGTTGTATTGCCTTTTGTGTTGATTTTCCAGTTAGTCGCACTTTGTGCATTGTGCAATTTAAGTTATGAAAAAGCGTTTCATACCGTTTCGCTTTTTGTTGATTCCTTTTCTTTGCAAGGTATATGAGAATTATTATTGGCTTTAAACCAGTTGATAATGCTGTCAAATAAGTAATTAGCTGGGAAAACGATGAAAATAAAAACAAGAATTGTGTTAGATTCTAGTTCAGTTTGCGTTTAATTGATTTTTATTGCCTCAGGGAATCGATTAGTTGGATATACTCTACACTTTTCAGCATACCCTTGCAGTTTTACTTTGTTTTGTGTTGTATTTGGTTTTTTTTTTTTAGTTTTCTGTTTGCTTTGTTCTTGACGTTGCCTTTTGCTGTTATTGTTGTTGTTATTTTGTTTGGCATTGCATTGCATTTCACATGCGCCGGCAGCAATTCCTCACTTCCATTTCTGGTGCCGCTTTCCATTTGGTTTATTGCGAATTTTATTGTTTTGCGGTGGTTTATGGCACTGGCAACGTAGTGTGTAAATATTTACACAGGCATCTTCTATACCTTTCCCTCTGTTCATTTCCATGTCAGTCTCCTTTACAGTCTTCACTGCGGATGCGTTAAATATGCAGAAAAGTGCAATGTTTACTTGGCTATTTCAATCAACGCTGATGACGTTGCCAGAATTTTCAATTAAATGTTGGGTCCTTTGCATGCTGTTAGTCAAAGGCATTTTACGAGCAACTTTTTGAAACATTTTAGTGCAAATTATTTGCCATTTGCGGCCTGCTTAAATTTTATTAATTTGAAACAAAACTTAATTACAGTCCACAAGCTGCGAACTGGACTCTGACCTATTAAGCAAATGGGCTTACATAAAACTTTATTTTACAGTAGCTGCGGGTGGTGTTAAAGAAGAGAGGGTGGGAAGTGGGACTAGAAACTGCAGTAAAACAAAGCGTGTAGAAATAATGTGCTAAATGAACAAAGCTTTGGAGTGGAACTCAAGACTGGAGCGGGGTCGAGAAGGCGTGCTCGTTTGGCCTGTGGGCGTTTCGAGCAAATACAAATAAAATTAACTAAACTCAAAACAAATACCCAACTCGCTGTGCCCACTAGTCCAGTTTGTAAAGCGTTCAGTAGAAAAATAAAAACTGCAGAATAATTAAAAACTAATTAAATGGTTGACAGGAGGGAATGCGGAGAGCATTGTTTACTGGCCGTAGTGGAGGCGAGCTGCTGTAAAACTTAATTAACTAAATGCCAGACAACAAAAACTAGAACAATAACAATAACTCCACAGAAGTTGTCTCCTCTATTTTGGCGTTGCCCATTTTGCCACCCATGCTGTCGTGCACGGGGGCGTATGAGTAATTTAATCATTTTGTTGGCCTGACCAAAGCTTTTGTTGTCATCCACAAATGCAATTTGTGTCACAAGCAAACAAACAAGAAACTAACATGACCGAAAGGACTTATTCACAAAGTCAACAAAAGTTATGACTCTCTATGTATACATCTACAATATGTACGTACAAATATACATTGTACAAGACTTAACATTTTTAACGAGTGAAACAAGGTAATCAAAATTACAGTTAAGCAAACATTTTCGCAGATAACACATAAGTTTAATTAATTAATTAAATTTGTTATTTTGAAACTTAATTGTCTCATTAAATTGAAATAGATGTTGATTTCTATGTTGTTTTACTTTCTTGGCTTTTAATTGATTAAAGCTGCTTTTATTAGCTTCAACTCATTAAGATCGTAGTAATAAAATGTAATAAGAAATATTCAAGTGCTATTTTTAAACGCTTACTTTTTATTTTTGTGCCAGACACGTTGTTAATTTAACCTCTGTCTGAACTTTATTTCTTTATGCCTGTGCACTTCAGGCAAAAAAACGAGGCTTTTTTGTATTCTTTCACCCTCTTTGTTTCAAAGTCCTTTCTACTCTAAAGAGTTGCAAACAGAAAGTCATTGAGATTGAAAGTGAAGGCAGGTGGAACTTGGTTCGTGTGCGCTTAGAGGCGCATTCAATGTTTGCCCGAAGACTATGTCTATACATTCTGTGTGTCTGGGTTACCTGTTACTCGAGGAGTTAAGGTATATTGTAACTGTTATAACGTTTGTAACAGAACAAAAAAATCAAAGATAGTGCGAAGATTATTGTTTTGTTTTTAGAATTAAGAAAAATTTAATAATAATTTTAAGCAATGCTAGCCCAAAAATGTATGCAATCATTTTATATCAGAAAAGTTGAAGAATAAATAGTTAGCTTGAGTAGAGGGTATCTCATAGCCAAGATTCGTCTATACTTTGCTTTTTTGTTTATTTTCTTTTTTAAATCTACAGTAAACAAGCCCGAGCTACGTATTCCGAGACTTGTTAGCTTTAACACCACGATGACATTAATGAAAATTGACAATTATGGCAAATAGAAAGATTGGCAATCAAAACAAGGACATTGACTGTTTGACCAAGCTCATGTGCATTGTACTGCGGTTGCTATGTTACCGCCCCCAAGGCGAGGGACTTTCCAATAATTCAAAATAATTTTCATACAAAGCAAAACACTTTGAGTTTTCACTGAGTTGATTGCCAGTTGCCCTGGGGACCGTATATCATTCGCCGGCTGCAGTGTCACAAGAGCTGGGCAACAAAAGAGAGCTTATTGAAAACGGCCTTGTTGAGAGTGACAAACTGTATATATGCAGTTCTGAATCAAACTGATGGCTGTGAATAGCTGCTTTAGCTGCGACATTTGCCCAGACAATTGTAGGCGAGTGACACATTGTGTGGCGAAACTGTTTCAATTTACCTTATTGTGTTCCGGTTTACCATGCAACAGATCTGCTCAATAGGAACTATTCAATATCATGTCCAGCAAATCGTAGATATTCTTGAATTTATCAAATTTATTAATATAGTTGCTCTTTTAATTAGATTCTTATCTTATTCCAAGCATTTATCTCTGATTTATATTTATCTCTGATTTATTCAAACAAGTTTAAATGGTATCCAATATGCCATATTAAACTCTTTGATTCACTGAAGCTAATATAAAATTTAAGATGTAATTTTAGAGTTTTACACAAGGCACGGCTGGACAAATTCTGAGAAAAATCTGTATGTTTTTCAGGTTTCTGCTTGTGTTTTCAACAGTCTCATAAAATTGTTTTGTTTTGTTTTTTTTTTTACTTTCCATTTTATTTGAAATACCAGAATCAAGCTCAGCTGCTTTGGTAATTACAATTTTAATTAAAATTTTTGCTATTTGAACATTTGTTCTTCTTGTAGATATTTGGTTGTTTGCCATTAAGTGCCGCCTTTTGTGGCTGACAATAGAATTGCAAAAGCTATTTTCGGTGCTTCTTGTTCTTGTTGCTGCTCTTGAGCTTAACGTGCATAAGGCAAATTGCACAATTTACATAATTTGGGGCTGTAAATGGCAAATTGCTTTGGCATCAATTGCAGCTGCCATGTTCCCACAAAACACACACACACACTCACACACTTACACCAATAACGATAACAACATGTGGAAATGCAGAAATCCAACAATCCATAATTGAAACTGGTGCTAATGAGAAGCAAATTTTGGTCAACAACTTACCTGCTTGACCACTTTTCCATCTCTTTCCCATCATATTCCACAAAAGTTGGTCCAAAACAACATGTGTCTGCAGTTTTAGAGGTAATTGTGTGGACCCATGTCATAGAAGTAATGAGATCATTAGGATAAGGATAAGGATGATGAATAAGAAAACTTTTAAAATAATATTCTGATATTAATTCTACGATTTTTGGTCAAACACGGCTTTAAATTAGAGAAAACATTATAAATTTGAAACTAATTCAACAGAAAAGAAAATCTTGTAAGATTTTTATTGCCAAAATAATTTAATATTTAAATGTTTTTCAATAAATTTTAATAATTTATAAACCACAGAAATAAATTCATAAAGTTCTCTAAAATATCTCAATTTTAAGGTTATTCAATCTCTGAATTTTGCTGGAAAAGTTCTCTAGTTAGAACTGAAAATCATAAAGATCTTGAAATTATAATGTTGGTTTTAAAATAAGTTCCAGCAGAAACTTTAAAGTTTCGCATTCTTTTTATAATATTCCAAAATTATCAGACTGAGAGTTTTATCGCTAAATTTGCAGATATCGAATTCAATAAATACACTTCCTTCAGCAATACAAGGCCCTGATTTTCTATTCAATTTTGAGTTCTATAATTTATACAGTATTTTTCAACTTTATGCTATTGAATGTGTTTATTTTGTTTTTATGTATTTGCTTAAATTGTACTGACTTTTTTTTTGTTAATTGTTCAACAACACTTAGTGCAAAATGGATATGGATTACGATTATGCAACTCCGCCGCCTGAGGAGCGCATAATACGGACACACGGCTTGACAACAGAACAGGAAGAGGACTTAAAGGAAGCATTCTCATTGTTTGATACCACTAATCAAGGGTTTATATCTATGAAACAGTTAAAGGATATTATGCATGCAGTGGCTCACAATCCGCCGGAGCATGAGCTACAAGAGTATTACAATGAATATGATCCCAATAGTTCGGATGAATTGTATCTAAGTGACTTTCTGCATATTATGTGGATGCGTTGCAAGGAACTGACGCCCGAGGATGAAGTTATATTGGCATTTAAAGTCTTTGACGCCGATGATAATGGTTATATACACGAAAAAGAATTCCGTCACATAATATCGACCATGGGTGATCATATGGACGAGGATGACATTGATCAAATGATTTTGGATGCCAATTCAAATACCGAGGGTAACATCGTCTATAAGGACTTTGTAGCAATGATGAGTCAACGATAAAGCAGGCGATGACATTACGTCAATTTAAAATTCTAAATTTCAATTCGAATAACAATTTTGTACCTCAGTCTGTAAATACTCGACAAATAGAATAGACCTCAAAAATATTTTTTAAATCTTTTACATAACTCACGATCTCAAAAAGCAATCATGGTTCATGATCTGACTGAGGAGCAATTAGCCGAATACAAAGAGGCGTTTTCTCTGTTCGACAAGACGGGCACTGGCATGATAAGCGCCCGGGAGTTGGGCAATCTGATGAAATCATTGGGTCAGAATCCAACTGAGGCAGAGCTTAGAGATCTGGTCAACGAGATCGATATTAATGGAGATGGTGAAATTGATTTCAATGAATTTTGCAATCTTATGTCCAAGCAAACGCACGAGGCTGATGCCGATGAGGAGCTGCGTGAGGCATTCAAGATCTTTGACAAGGATGAAGATGGTTTCATATCGCCAGCCGAACTGAGATTTGTCATGACAAATCTGGGTGAAAAGCTAACCGATGAGGAAATTGATGATATGATTCGTGAAGCTGACTTCGATGGCGATGGTCTTATCAACTACGAGGAGTTTGTTTATATGATTACACAGAAGTAAATTTCGATGCAAAAACCAATTGAGAATGTAACTTTAAATCACACAATTCGTATTTACCTAACCATAGTTCAAATTAAAGTTCCGACTAACTAAATTACGTAATGTTTTTGTATTTGTGGTTTTCTAGGAGCTCTCAATTCATGGTGTTTATGGCTTTCAGCTGAAGCTAATCATCAGCTATGTAGATTGAGAACTTCATCATCGTCTCTTAGCCATGTTGTCGTCGTCATTCGAACTTCTAGCTTTCCGCCTTCCTCTTCTCTCTCATATTTGTGTAAATTTCATGTTTCGGTTTTTGTGGTCGGTTGCTTTGAAATATTTTGCTTCAGAGACTCTTTGAGCAGACAGCAGGCACTCTGAATATTCTCCACCTGCATATGGAGATAGTGGGCGTGATGGTGATGGGCGTGGCTGTCAAGTGAGTTGAAGCGACGCACCTTTGTGGCTGGCGAGCAATTTTCCTGTTGCTTAAATTCAATTTACTTATGCATTAAAATTAAATTTTACTACGTATCCAGCTACAGGGGCACGACATGGCTTCCATGGGGAATTATTTCCAGACATTTTTGCATATTACACTACAATTCATTTCGGTCCCCAATGGCTGCAGTTAACAAAATGCCAGCTTTGCTTAATTGAAAGTTCACAATACATTGGCACAGAAATCGATGCACCTTCAAGTGTAAACGATCCGGGTGACAGCAGTAGCATCATCAGCAGCAGCAAAAAAATTCCAGATTTCAATTTCAGATGCAACATCAATAAGCACTTGCAATGGCATAAATATAATATACATATACCCCCAGAGACAGAGAGGAAGCGAATGAGAGAAACAGAAAATGTGGAACACATAGACAGTTAGTAGTATGTGCGCCTGTATCCTTGTAGCTGGTCCGACTAGGGTATGATGGCAAATGCCATACGATGGTTCAATGGCTGCAAAGGAAATTGAATTTGTGTGCGGCAGGGCATTGTTGTAGCAGTTTTGGGCAGCGTGTGGCAGTGGCAAAGGGTGTCAACGCAGGCATAGCAAATAATCGAAAAAGTTTCTAACAATTAGTAGTGTTCTTCTCTTTAACTACAATTATTTTAAGCAATATTGTTTATTTTCTTAATATTTTAAAGTATATTCAAGCGTTCAAGCACATTTGAAGAGCATTTCAAAATCGCCTCTCTGCTGTCTCTATATAGTTGGTAGGTGCTTTTGCCATACATTCATTTCGTCGATTTCATGTACGATTTTTTGTGGTTTTTAACCCACTCCCACTTGGCAGTGTCATTTGGAACACTTCTGCACATGTACTTGGCCACGCAAAGAGGCGCATGCGAGTGACGTGGACGAGGATGAAAACAAGTTGCACCATGGAGGGAATGGAGGGTTGGCTAGGGGGAACTCCCTCACTGCTGGAAAAATGTGAAAATGCCACAAGGCAGCAGCAACAACAACAACAAGGATTGCAAGCAAATAAGATTGCTCGGTGTCCTTTTTGGGGACAAGGACACCAGTTGTAATTCCTGCCAGTTGCGGTTTTCGAATGTCCATTTCGCCCGGCAATTCAACTGTACTTAAACATTTTTAAGTATTGCAGAAAAAAGCACAGTTTTTTAATTGATAAAAAAAACTTTAAAACTTTTTTGCGCTCTTTAAACCGTTACACTTTTGTGGCTCAGAAAAGCCTGAGAACCTGCCTTTTACTCATATGGCAAATCCGCAGTTCTTAGCACGCATTAAAGTGAGACAAAAGCGACTACCCTTTAGGGATTAACAGATCAACGCACAAACAACCCCAAAACAATCGTCTAGAGTCCTTGTTAAGGTACCAGCAAAGACCATTTCAATAATGCCCAAAAGCTTAGCTAGGGTAAAGAGTTGGTCAAGAGTCGAAACCAGTCGAAGCCACAGTCGCTTTGATGACCCAATTAGCTTGAACCAAATAAATGTATGGGACTTTTGCATGAAGAAATAGGGCGATGATCTGTTTGGTTTTCTATTTTTTAAATAGTGAATATTATTTTCCTTAAAATTATTAAAAATATATAGAATGTACAAGTAAGATATTTTGAGCCTGTGTTTAAGTACCTTGGAATTTAATTTTTTTTTTTAAAAACTTAAAAGTAGAAGTGTTTACCAATTATTTCCAATTTATTTTTATAGAAAATGATTTTTTGATATTTATAACATACAATTATTTTCTATATACTCCCATTATATATATAGCAATTTCTTTTTTTTAAGCTTTACAGACCAAATTGTGTGTAATTTGAATCTAAAAACAATTTTCATGCTACTATACTTCAATGCGTCTCTTGAAAATACTTTCCGATTTATTTGCAAAACTCTTGCTGTTGTAGTGTTTTTGGCATTTCTTAGAATATCACGTTACTCTTCAGATCCACGAGTTTCCACTTTTCAAAATGATGCCGTTAAATTGCTTGGAAAAGTTATGCGTCGAGTCGAGTTGTGTTGAGTTGAGTTGAGGCAAGTCGAGGCTGCGTTGCCTTCATGATTCTTTGTTCGCCTACTCGTATAGCATTTAGCATACAATATATATACACACATATATATTTTTATTTTTCACTCTGTAAGTTGACTTAGCAAACTACTTGAAATGTAAAAATGTTCGAGCGGCAACTGGAAAGGAAAACTTGCCGAAAGTTTGAAGGCTCACGTAATTATGCGAATTGCACAACTAGCTCAGGCTTTGAACAACCCGTTACTTCTGGTCCTTGTAGTAATACTACTACTGCAGCACTTAACAATGCCAGCATTGGCAGTTCGTCCGTTCAGGCCAAGGCAGCATTTACGCTTGAGGGGATTAGAACAATCGGATGATTCTGGCGATGATGCCTGCCCTTCTGATGCTCATCCAGAACATCCCGGCAACTGCAATACGCTGAATCGCAAAAACGCCAAACAAACCGCCACAAATATTGCCCAGAAAGCTGCCCAAGAAGCGGAACAGGCCTCTGGAACCCAGCAGTGTGCAGCAGCTGAAGTGGCGCATCAGGTGAAACAGCAACTGGCCGATAGGGCATACACAGCTGCAAAAGCTGCCGAGGCAGCACTCTCTGGCAAACAACAGATGGTGGATCAACTGGAATCGGAGCTGTGCGAATCAGAGGCAGCCCTGCAGCAAGAGAGCTCATCCATAGTAAACAGTCAAAACAATCTCAATGCCGCCTGCCAATCAGCCAAACAGGCACAACAACTGCTCCTCGCTCTGCAGAGCATCATTAAGATTGCTCACGAGAATCTCTCTCATGCCAAGAATGCTGCTGTTGGGGCTCAACAACAGCTGGTGGAGAAGTCACAGCAGATAGAAGCGGCTCAGCGTCGCATCGAGTCGCTTAAAAAAATGCTCAAAGTGGCCAGGAAGGATCTGGAGTCCATCAAGCGATCTGCCTATAAGGCCGTTTGTGCCGCTGCCGAGGCGAGACAGAAAGCGAATAGAGAGAGACGCAGTATGAACAGCGCAAGCAAACTATATGTAAAGCAGCAACAGCAGCCACATTAGAAACAGCTTCGGAAATGCACTGAGTTAAATTATTTAATTATATTTTTTATTTGATTTTCATAATAAATAACCTAAGAAAGTTTTGAGATATCCCACAAAAAAAAATAGAATATATTAAACTTTTTTTTTAAATAAGAAAGAGCAGAAGAAATATAATATTTAAAGCTAAATATTTCAAGCTATAGTCTTCGAACTTAATAAAATTTTTATAATTAAATATAATCCGAATTTTATTTTAAACAGACTTAAAACAAGAAAGAAAGTGTCAGTCGGGCATGCCGACCGTGTAATACCCTCTGAGCTTCGTTTCATAATTAGGTGAGTTCAAACTGGAGTAGCTGCTGCAAGAACTTAACATGCACACATATTTGTATTTCTATCTCGCTCACATGTTTTTCGTTTACGTTGCTTGTGCGCACAGCTCAGTGCAATGCCTTGCTTGAAAGTAACGACTTTCGTTGTATGACCAACTTTTTTAATTATAGTCCGATTTTGATAAAATTTTCAGTCGTTTGATATTATTTGTCTCCAAGTATACGGTAAGTTACAAATAAGTGAGCCAGCGGCATGCAGAGTTACCATAAAATTGTGCTTTTGGTGGGCGAAGGAGGCGTGGCATTGTCTTTATATTGCAAATAGCAACATTCATGTCAAAATTAGTAGTCCTTGGTGTTATAGTTACCGAGATATTCGTCAAACATATGTATTTTTTCCGAAGTATGTCTGGTTTTTCGCTGGTTTTCGCTTATTCAATGACTAAATATGTGATCGATACTGACTAAAACGGATATTGTAGCTTTTACCATCTCTGAGATCTGTATGTTCATACGGGCAGACGCACATGCGAAAAGACGGTCATGGCTATATCGACTCGGCTTGTGATGCTGATCAAGAATAAATATACTTTATGGGTTCTGCCACGCCTCCTTCTGCCTGTAACATACAAATCGCCCTTTTGACAAATCCTATATACCCCACAGAGAGTATAAAACAAACAAATTTCTAAACAGAATATGCAATAAATATGGAGTACAGATCTGTCCGGGTATGTCAGCACTGCCTCTTATAACCTGTCTGCTCTTCATGTGCTTTTCAACTGTGTTATTTATAGTTTTTTGATTTAAGTGTGACTTTCTTACTTAACACACTCACACCTAAGTTGCCTATATATGTATTTTCCTACTGGTATTAAATTGCCGATTATACATTAATACTTTAGATATAATCGATATCAGTTTATTCTTATAAACAACAATATATCTACACAACCACACTTTATACAATCTTTATTTCTTTTTCTCGCTGCTCCTCGTTTCTATTTTCGACAGACAATGAACCCATGGAAAGAATGAAATCCTTTGAGATGTTTTAACTTAACGGGAACATGAGGGTGCAAAAGGACAATAAAACAGTTTGACCAACGCAATTTTGTTATAAGTTTTCGACTGACTTTTTGCCAGCTCGTGGGAATCGCTTCTTTTTTTTTGTATTTTTTTTTTTTTTTTTTTTTGTAGGGGCAAATGGCATAAAAGTTTTTTGCACACGCTTTCAATAATGATTAGTTTTGGGTTTGTTTGCGTTCATTGTGGGGAAAATACAAAAAAAAAAAAAGGAAAATAAATATTTGGTTTTAAAACTTTATATTTTCTGTTGCTATTTGTTTTGTGTTCGTTTTGTTAGTGTATACACATAAAGTTTGGCGCGAGAAATGACAATAAATAAATTTGGAAAGCTATTAATTGGGTTATCAACGGCAATGTGGTAAGAATGTGTTGAATAACTTGTCGCAGAGCGAAGGAAACGGAAAGTTCTAGGGAGCACTTATTGTAAAGTCGGTTACGGATGGCAGAGAAACCCTCGAGTATAGCTGGGGTCATTTGAGCCTCAGATCTGTTAATCCCCAGACATAGAAACACCCACACAAAAAGGGTTCTTTGCCGGTTTTGCTGAAAACGTTTCGGATTTGCCATTTGATTGAGAGGAAAGTTTTGTTTTGGCCAGAGATGGCTTAACGCTTGGCACATTAAGCCGCATGCGGCCTAAATCTCTAACGCTTCGTGCCGGACTGCTTTTACATGGCCCTTAAAAATACCATATAGACAATATATGTATATACATATATATATATTTGCTGACACTTTAATGCCAACACAGCTGCCAAGTGTTGATCGCTCAATTGCCAGCAGCCAAAGCAAAAGCAAAAGTAGAAGCTAAAATTGTGGCGCAAGCACTTAAACCAACTACGGCAAAAACAAAAGCAAAAGAAAACTACTAAAAGTCAGAGGAGCCTAAATTGTGAGTGAGTTTATTGGTTGCTTTTTTTTGGGTGGGCGTGGCTGCCTTGTCAGTCAACAGTATCAACAGCAAACCGCAACGCCCCTCGTCAACGGCAACCGACAACGACAATGCTTGAATCTCGACAGTTTGACCAAAATGTATTCATTTCGGCAATGGCAATACTCCCATTATGTTTGCATGCCTCTGTGTGTGTGAATGGGTGTGTGTTTGAGTGGGTGTGTGTGTGTGTGTGTGTGTGTAGAGTGTGGCTTGTTGGGTTTTGGTTTCGCATCCAATTTGCGTATTTTCGGAAACAAATCAAAACAAATGAAATCAATTCGATGAAGCAAATCTAATTTCATGCGTATTTCCTCGCTTTTTGCTCTTTGCTTTTTGCTGGACAATAAAAATTTCGGACGAAAAATGAAACCTAAAACTGTTTTGTATATGCTTATCGTTGATGTTGTTCTAGTTGTTGTTGTTCTTGTTGTTGTTGTGATTGTGCTTACTATTGCCTCAAATTGTGGCATACTTATATATGAGTTACGATGAAATTCAAGCAAACTGGCGCCAATTGTTTGGCCTTGTGGGCGTGATAGCAAACTCATAAAACTCAAGGCAAAGAATCAAATTCAACTGATTTCAGGCCTGAGACGGCGGTGTATGAGAGAGACAAAGTGAAAGAGAAAATGCGGTAGCTTTATGAAATGTTAGCAACAATTCCGGAGGCTAAGAAGGGTTTGTGGCAGATACTATCTATTGAAATTAAGTATACGCACCGCAGTACATACATAAATGAACTCACTGTGGACTTATGTCATTAACATTTCACCTGGCCTGCTCAATGGGAAAATCACCATGTTCCATCATTGTAGCATTGTTATTCCATTGATATTTACGCATTAATTTCGTATCATTTAACATCGGTCCGACTATATTATTTACTGAGTACAATTCCCACGGCATTGCAAGGATCGCAGCCAATTGGAAATATAACCACACAGTTGATTATAAGGGGCGGTTTTTCGGGTGTGGCTCGGGGTGTGTGAGTGGTGGGTGTGCGGTGGGTGTGCTGTTGTATTGTGTTAACTGTTGACTGGCATATTGAAATTTATGCGTAACGTCGAATGGCAAATGTCGAACAGTATGTATTCTGTTTGTTTAGTTTAATGGCGGTTATTACATTACCCCTGGATTAATTATTATCATGCTTGTATTGTTGCCAATGTTAATGATACTGAAGACTGTTGTTGTTATTTAAGACCATTGTTGTCGTTGCTATTAGTCGGATTAAAAGTTAAGATGGAGTATCTAAATTGAATGACAAATTGCATTGAAGCATTTATAGTTATTACAAATTATTTATGGCTATTCATTGGTGCATTGCAAGGTGAAGTGACTTTGTGAAAGACTGTATTATAGGCTTAAATTTAATTAACTTTAGTTAAATATTACTATGGGAAAGCCCCAAAAATGTATTTAACAAAAAATAAAATTTTTAATAAAATTTAATTTAAAATAATTTTTAAATACATGTTTAATTTAGATTTGGTTGCTTGTATATTCAATCTACAGTCTTGAATTTTAAAATCTTCCATCAACATTATTAATATTATTAATAGTAATTTCCAAAACTAATTTTTTGATGCCGTCAAGTTGGAAACAATCAATTTCTTTTTGAATAAATTAGTGAAATAAATGATTTATTAATTATTAACTAAATAATCAAAATTATTTTTATCCTATAGAGTATTTGAAGCCATTATTAAAATGAAAATGAATTATTTATTAATATTTATTATCGTTCTGTTAAGTGAAAAACAACGAAAGCTGTCAGAATTTGTTTGACTTTTGTTAAATTATGCACCACAAATATTCATAAAACTCCAAATGCAATGGGATTTGAAGAAAGAAGGTGAAGGTGAGAGAAAACTGTAGTAAACTTAAGTTATACTTTTTGTAGAGCGTCTCCCCAGACATTAAATGTCTTTCTCACTCCACCTGGTAAACAATGAGTAAAGGTAAACTGTAGTTGCCGCATGCCACATGCCACCGACTGCGATTACTTGCCAAAGTTTGCAGTTAACTGAACTCGTTTCAGATTTATTTCAATGCGCCTGGGCCCCAAAGGTGATGCAACCAGGCAACAGTTTCAGCTAAGACAAGTGCCAAGAGTGAGCACAGTCTATGCAACTTGGCTAACAACAGTTGGCAGTTGGTAGCAGCATTTGTAATATGAATTGTGTCAGTCACTTGCAGTTGTTGCAAAGCAAAACATATTAAGCGAACAACAAATTTTCGAGAAAAAATAAACTAAAGAATATCTTAGAACAGCTCCCTGTTAAGTAAAGTGAAAATTTATGATATTTTGCCAAGTAGCTGCAACAATTTCCCAAAGTAATTTGCACAATAACTAAAATCAAGAGGGGGGAAAACTGTCTACTCAAAGTCAAGGTATTTATATACATAGTCAAAGGGATTGGTTAAAAATATTTTGGTTTCTGGCATCCTGTGCATGTCTGTGCATGTCGGGTAAAAGCATTCAATCAGCAAGCTGTCGACTGCCACTCTTAGTTAAACTTATTTACAACAATGTGCAGCTAACTCATAAATTATGCACTTTGTCAAATGACTTTTGTGCTCTATCTCCATCTCGCTCATTTGCTATCTCTCTTTTGGTTCCTTCTGAATTTATATTCATGCTTTGTCTGACTAAAAGCGCGCACTTTAATCACACAAAAGTGTCAACAATTTGCAGCTGTCGTCAGTCCTTACCACACTCCAGCTAAAAATCTATCAAAAACGCATCAGTATTATACTGCATGTGTGTGTTTGTGTGAGTGCTAACACACACATAACACTTACTAACATACTCACGCACACTCATTGTTGCAATATGCCCCAAACCATGTCTGTTTATTTAAATATAAAACCACATACAGCACACACTTTTGCAATTAGCTCAACTGCCTTTTGTTATTGTTCAAACACAACTGAAACTCCTGCAGAACCCTATGTGTGTGCTGCATATGCTGTAATTGTGGTTCTAATTATGGCAAATTCCAAAAATCTGACTATTGAACTGATGTTTAGTTACTGTTCATCCGCGTTTGCATTTGGGTCAGCTTTCGAGCTTTTGGCCATATTGGTTGCTTTTATTATTATTTATAAAAATTTCAAAAACATTTAATAGTTATATATTTTTAAGATGGGAAAAATTTTGCAACTTAATATCCTTTGGTTTAATTAAAGTTTAGTTCTTAATGTCGTAGAGTGTATTTTGAAGTCACTCTTGGTAAATATTAGGTGTAGTAAAGAGTAATCCATTATTTAGTACTTTAGTACTCTGTAACTGGTGTAGTCTTTATTTATTTGGTTTACAACAGGTGGTGTTGTAAAGATTAAAGCTTCTTCTAAAAATTTTTGGGGTTAATTTTTTTAAAATGGGGCACATATTTGATTTAAATCGAACCATCAAATTATAGAAAATTTACATTCGAATTTCATACAAAAATAATGGATTACTTTTTACTACACCTAATATGCAAGCCATTTGAAGATATTTCCAATTAATACTAAAACTGTAGAGAAAAATCTTGAGTAAAAACAAATTATTTGAACAAATTTAATCGCTTTACAAGAATATTATATTTTCGTGAAAATCGAGTTTATTTGGTATTTTGAAGTTGAAATGAATAATTGGGTTGCACTATGCACTTTGAATTAAATGAAAATTTTGCCAATTCCAATTTTACAATTGAAATTTAATATTGCATAAAATAATTATAGATTACCTACTATTAAAGCTTTACCTGATATTAAAGCTTTAAATAAAACTTAAAAGCGTAGCTGAAAAATATGTTAAGGTTGAAATACTTGGATACCTGTTAAATGTCGACTGAGGTTGATTGTTGTGGCTATCTGTTGGATAGAAAACAACTGCTGTTGCATTCTCAGACACAGACACAGTATTAGTTTTACGTTTTGCCTCAGCCTCTGGTTTTGTCTCTTTCTGTGTTAGAATTTCTATTATGCGAAACGAAATTAAAAATTAAATTTAGCTGTTAGCCTGTGGGAAATGCTGATACTGATGGTGATCTTCTAGCAGGTTTCTCCTACACCAAATAATAGCATGAACAAAAACAACATAAACAGAAATAAGAAGCAACACCAACAACAAGAGGGAATCATCAGCATCCCCTTGAGCTCAGCGCAATTTGTGAGCCGCAAAATGCCTAAGGTAATCACTTGCCACAAATTGTTGCTGTTGTTGTTACTGGTGCTGGTGGTGCTGTCCCTGTGTAACCCCTCGTAACTCGGAATTCAAGTTCAACTCGAGAGCTGTGTATTCTTCTTAAACTTTTTCGTATTATTATTGTGCATTATACGGGAAATTGACAAAGAAACTTTTTGGCTGGAAAATAGCAAAGAAAACACACCATGCGCCGTGGAAATTCGCCTTTTTCGAATGCCACTTGAGAATTTAATAAAAGTACAAAAATACAAAAGGGTAGGCAGCAGCGGGATGAGCGGAGCAAAGAAAGACAACGACAACGAATGGCAACTGGAATTGTTGAGCACAAGTGCCGGTTAAATATTTTAGTCAAATGCTTGCCCTTTCTCTTCCCCTTTCCCCATCTCCCAATTTTCCCATCATCTCTTTTCTGCCTTTCAAGCCCATTCCCTCTCTTAAGGGGAGTCAAAAGCAAAGGACTTACCGGGGTAAAAATAAATCAGCTGGGGCGTAGGCACTTGAGTTGATTTATGGGCCAAGGGAATGGCAATAGCAACTGCCAAAAGAAAACCAAATGCCAGGTAAGGCCATTCCAGTGACAGTATTTCCTTTGCATAATACAAAACCAAATTGCTTGAGCAGAACATAACAGAACAGTACAGAATAGAACAGAGCTGAGGCAGAGCTCTGGAGACAGGCTTGAGGCGACAGCAATTGACAGTAGAGTGCAGAATCTCAGAGGTAGGCAAAACTTGTTTTGAAATGTGAGGCAAGACAAGAACATAAAGAAATTGTGAAAACTCGTTGTGACAGCTGCAGTTCATCAGACAGTACAACAGTGTGTCAGTCAGTTAGCTAGTCAGTCAGTCTGTCACTCAGTCAATCGAAGTTCGTCTAAACACTTCAAGCGAAATAGCGACTAAATCTTCAAAGTAACAGCACACTGCTGTGCTTTGAGTTACATTGGCAAGACGGCCCTCTCTTCCTCATTCCTCTACGAAATCTACCAGCCTTCTACCTTTGCACACATTTTAATTACAAAGCCATTCAAAAACGAAATTAATTCCCAACATCGCGCAATAGGTGGCCAGCTAAGCTCAAAAGCAGCTGTCGGCACGTGTCTGCCAATTGAAGTCCAACTAGAACCAAAAACAAAACAATTATTATAAGGTATACAGAATGATCAATACCCTTTTGGGAAAGAGAGAAATATGTTATAGAATTAAAATCTTCACTTAGAACTATTTATGCCAAAATTAGAATTGGGCAAATGTTTGTTCTTTATTTAAGTGTTTTTTGCTCAATTTTTATATATATACAGTTTAGATCTGACTAATTAGATCTATTACAATACTACTTTAGTGTTTGAACAGATATGTATATTGTATAACTTATGCTAGTAACTTAAATGGAATTTTAGGGATTATATTAAAAATTATGATTGGGTTTTTGTTCAAATATTAAGTTTATATCCAGATAATATCAAGTATTATATTCAGGCGACTGTAAAAGCAATTGGTTTACCTGGAACCTAAACATTTTAGTTTAGAATACACACCATACATTTCATTTAAGTCAGGGTATTTGAAATATTAATGAACGCAATTAAAGTTGAATGTTTGCCGGGGCAGCCCCAAAAAGTAGGCAACACATTTTAATGAGTCATGCGGTAGACAAGACAAATATAATTAAAACTGGTGAGATAATGTTTAAGTTGATGCTCGAAACGCTTATTAAATTGATCAACCAAGGTGCTTACTCAAAAATAAAAGACACAAACTAGAACATCAGCCGTTGACAAGGATAACCACAATGATTGGCATGGCGCAAACAGTTTGACGTTCCACGGCAAGGATGTGAGCGAGAAAAAGGAGAAAAAATTTCATTAGACTAATGTGTTGCATGCCATATCAACGACAGGCGCAGTGTAACAAGCAAATGTGAAAATCCCAAAACAAACAGTTGCAGCTGCCCAGGATGGCTGCCAACTGTACTGAGAGTCGCATCAGTTGCTTTTGCATACACGATGAGCTATATCTCCGTCTCGCTGTGTGTGCATGTTTGTGTGTGCTTGTGACAGTCTTTCTGTTGCAATTTCTCTCGACTTGTTGTCACTGCAACATGCCTTCCATCTCCATCTCTTTTGCCGCTTTTGCCAGTCATGCATCTTCGTCATTTCACAGCACTTGTCAGCCTTGCAATGCCATGCAAAATGGCTACTCAAGAGAGCTTCCCACTTTCAGCTACCAATTCCTGATAACCCAATTCTCTACTCCAACTCATCCTCTTTTTGTTGTGCCAGTCCCCAAAGTGATATATTGTAGTGCACTAGTTTTGCATCATTTGTAATCGAATGAAAAATTAGTCACTTGAGCGAACAGAACTTACTCTTTGTTGATGTACACATAATTATATGATCTATCCGTTTGATATATACTTCTATTGAGTGCAATTTTTTTGTGACATTGTTGCACCTGCGAATTAAAATAAAAAATATACTGGTAATAGAAAAGCTTTTTTCAGTATTTGAAATAAAACTGAATAAACTAATGCATGTCTGGCATGGTATTGACAGGAAACTTAAACAAGAAGGAAATTTTCAGTCCGACCGCGTAATACACTCTGAGCTTTCAATTATATGAGCTTAAATTGGAGTAACTGCTGCAAGGACTTAACATTCATACATGTTTGTATGTCTGTCTCGCTCGCACAGACTTTTTCATTTTTGCTGCTTGTGTTATCACTATACTGGCACGTGGCTGTGCATCGCACAGCTTATATGTATGTAAATTAGCTCTCTTGATTATAGTCCGATCTTGATGCAATGTTTAGTATCAGTGTGTTCAGTGTTCTTCAAGTATTAGCCAAGTATACGCCAAGTAACAAAAAGTATAACACAAAAAGTATGTTAGATAACACAACTAAACTTTAACATTGTGCTCTAGGTTTTAATTTCAATATCCTTTTTAAATTTGTTCCCAATCAAACAACTTTATTTTACTTTGTAGCTTCATGTATAATCACTAACCATACAATACATTGTATTATATGACTAGTGGCATAATCGCTAATGCTATTTTCAGTATAATAAACTTTTTGGTTTTTTGTGCGGTATCATTTTCAAACTGTAGCCAAAACTGTACAAAATTTATTTTAAAATACACTTAAAAGGGGCACAGTTGTAGCAGCAAAATACTCATATTTCCATTTAAGCATACAGAGAAACTATAAATTGCTGAAATAAATATGAGATTGTATATGTTGCCAATTAGTAGTAGTAGCACTTAAAGCAACTTAAAGTTTTGCAGAATTGCAACTATAACAGTTTGAAACAAACACTCAGCTCGGCTGTGCTTGCTGCCTTCAATATCAGTTCTAACCAGCAGGTGGTAAGCAAAACCGACCAATTGAAAACCAAACCGAAACTGACCGCTACAGCCAACGCTACCACAAGCGTTGACTCAACAACAATAACAACAAACAAGAATAACAACAACAGCAAGAGTGAGACACGTGGCACCTTAGCTGAGATACCTTGCTGGCTATGGGGTAAGTGTGCCACTTGAAGCCACGTGCACATGTTTCTGGCAGCCTGTGCCCCATGGCCAAAGGTTCAATTGAAGCTGCTGCTGTTGCTGCTGCTAATGCTACTGCTGCGGCTGGTAGAGCTGCTCACTGGATGGGAAATTCATGGCCACTTAAATACTATAAAATAGACCAAATGGCTGACACTAAAATCCAAAAGTTGCTCCACGCTTTCAAACTTTACCTTAGCTTTTTGGTCTCGTCTCTATACACTTGCCAAACACACACACACAGACAGATACCGTGTGCACTTTTATGGTTCATCATTTTTTTTGGGTCAGTCATAAAAAGCATCAAAGCTAAAGTTCAACTTTTTTTCTAGACTTTCCTTGGAGCGGTAAATCAGTTTTTATTATGCATAAATTAAAAATGTTCAATTAAAAGGGTTACGGAGCTGAAAGCGAGCAGAAAGGGTCTAGAAGTTTTGTGGCATAGTCTCATGTGCACGTAACGCGCACACTTTTGTTGTTTGTTGCCGCCATTAAACGAAAGTTTAATTAAACAAATCGAAGGCGAAGCAAAGTTTGCAACAGTTTCTAAAAAACGTAAATGAGTTTACGGGTCTACGACGCTATACATAAAAAGTGGTGGCGTATACGTAATTTGCACTTATATTGAAAGCAGCTGCTGCAGTTGCAATGTGAAATGATTATTGAATATGATTTCAATTATTTATATGAGTATACGTATATGTTGCGAATCAATAAATAATTATTGTATATTATTAATGCAATGTAAATAAAATAAAGTGTTGCAGTCAATATGAATGCATTTTGTATTTGAATATTTTTTATTGCATTATAGT
This sequence comes from Drosophila tripunctata, assembly GCA_035047385.1. Lineage (NCBI taxonomy): Eukaryota > Metazoa > Arthropoda > Insecta > Diptera > Drosophilidae > Drosophila > Drosophila tripunctata. The sequence continues at coordinate 3,960,743 of JAWNPS010000334.1, forward strand.
TAAACAACAATTGAGCGGGAACAATTGATATATTCATGATGCAGATATTCATTATTAATTTGAGCATGTTGCTCAACTGTACAAATTTATGGCAATTGTTGTTGTTGTGGTTTCAGTTCTGTTTATTAAATGGCAAATGTGTGAAGTATAAATATTTATGTTATTTATTTATTAACAAGAGTGTGAACTGTGAAACTGCGCTTTATTAATTTTGCAATGTAATCAAATCTCCTGAGGCATGCAAAATGCCAAAGAATTGTAAACAGAACAGAACATTGGTAAAAGTGACATGAGACAGGCGCATTTAAAAATAACACAATAAAATAAATGTTATCGTAAATATACCCTATAGCTTTGTTGAAATTCTTGTTGTCACCTATTCTTTGCAGGGTATTTTGAAATTGGTTAACATTCAACTTCATTACTGCACTTAGTGTGACAATATTTATTTAATTACTGCTCACTGTCATTTGATATATATACATAGCACTGAATTATTTACTCAACACAAAGTGGCATTATCGCTTGATATAGATGTGGCAGTAACATGAATTAACAATTTTAACATATTTATTAAAGGTAAACTACATGTGTACATACTTGATGGGAAAGTTAAAGTAAGGTTTCGTTTGTGAGAGCCAAACAACTTTGTTGATATTTTAAAAGTTTTGACACATCTATGACAACAGCAACTGAGGAGCAGCGTCTGACAGTCAAACGCATGTCCCGAGGCGATAAAAATCAATTTCCCTATGCAGACATGCAAACAACTGCAATGACAACAGCGACAACTTGACAGAGAGGCTCTTAGGGGAGAGTAGCTGAAAAATTAAGAGACACATGCCAAGACGTACGCAAAGTGCAGCGAGGCGAAAACTACGAGAGCGACATGGCAGCACAGGCGACAGAAGAAAGGCGACAGGAGACAGGAGACGGAAGACAGACGACAGGATCCAAAGGAGTGCCAACAGCAGCTGCAGCAGCAGCAGCACCAGCAGCACCAGCAGAAACCTTAACTAAAGAAATGCAATGCAAACAGATTTAAATGCATTTGAGGATGCTGTGATTTGATTTCGATATCCTTGTTCCCTTCCTTCAGTTCCTGCAGCTCCATTTGCTCCTGATTCGACTCCATCTCGTCCTGCTGTTGACTTTCAATTTCTGTTTGCGCGCAGTTTTCTGATTATAATTTCAATGTTGACGCGTTGCTGTTGGCGCCAGCGCATATTTCACTCTGCATTTTTAGCATCATAACATTTTTAAGACTCTGTACTCAATATGATCATCGGGTGTATTGAGTTTGATGCCGAAAGTGTAGTTTGTTTGGTTTTCTATTATCATTCGCATTTGAAGGTGGTTTTGCAATTCCCAACAATTCTCAACTTTTTACCAAACAAATCATCGTATTTACACTGCATAACATCAGATACTCTTTAAACACTATAACCATACTCAGAGATTTTGCATTTGTTGCTTAATTTAAAAAGAATCGGACTTTAATATTAAATAGTTGTCATATTTTATATAATAAATGTATAAAGATCTTTGAAACTTATATTGATAAATATATAATATTACTAATTTTATTCTAAATTATTAATTTATGATTCTCTTAAAGGATTAAAATTGATAAAATTAAAGAATCTAAGGTTTTCCAAATGTAAAATTAATTTATAATATAATAATTATAATAATTTAGGTTGAAAACCCGTTTAAGATACTTTCAAGGCCTTAAAATATACTCAATTAAAAAGATTAATTATAATCCTATACAGGAAATTGATCCTAGCTAAAGACATTTTTGTTTCCAGATTTATCCTGCGTGTATATCTATAATTGCTTTGCAAGTGCTGGGTCTTAATCAGTTGGTTACCGCGATTGTTGATTTTCCTATGCATTTTTTCAGCATTTCGATGCGCTCAACTTTTCCATTTGGGCTGCAATTGAGGTATTGTCCTTGAAAGCTGGCAAACCTTCGATTGATTTGTTGATTGCGGTTTTCGTTTAGTGCGGCGTATGCGTAATATTGCCAGTAGCATATCTTAAACATCTTAATGCAAATGCATTCAACCCACGAGTTGTGTCACAGACAAGTAAAAAAAAAAGTGAAGAACTTTGTTAATTTTCGTCCGTGCATGCAATAAAGCAACACAGGCACCGTCACGTGCGTATTTAAGTTGCAAGTTACAGCAGCAACGTGCCACATATACACCAACACACACACACACACACACACACACACACACACACACACACACACACATACATAAGTACAAAGCTAGTTAGTGCATGTCAGCGTAAATTTAACACACAACGAAACCTGACGCCGCATACAAACTAAGCGAGAAGTCTGAGACAGACTACCAATTCAGCTCTCCACCTTTATACTCCTGTCCTCGTCTCCTTTTCTCTGGTTCTCTCCCTGTCGCTATTTCTGTGTATTTTCTCCCACTGGCAGTCCACATTTTGCGGTTTACTTTTGCGCTCGCGAGTGCAATAAAAAGATATATATGTATCTAGGCGAAAAACGGAAGTCGAGGTAAGTTTTTGGCATCCACATGGTGCTTTGGCATAACTAACTGAGGCAGCATCACCAACGGTAACTGCAAATGCGACGCTGACTGCGGCATAAGCAGCGCTGCATAATCAGCAAGTGCGACTGCGACTGCTGCAAAGGCGACAACGACAATGACAACGACACCAACAGCAAAAACAACAACAACAACAACAATAATAGCAACAACAACAACGATAACGACACCGAGCACATTTATCATATGAAATGCACGTGCCAAGCGTTTGCCAGGGATGCTTCCGTTACGGCGTGAGCTAGATGCTCGATAAGTCAGCTGGAGTGGAGATATATTCTAGCACTGGGATATGAGAGAGGTTGGCTATGATACTACTCAAAAGTAGATAAATTGAGAACTTGAGTATTGAAATATTAAAAAACTAATGTACTTTTAGATGCAACTGTCTGGGAGTTCAGGACTTCTGTAGTCAAATGTACTAAAAATAGCAAATATTAGAATATATGAATTTAGAAATTATACAAATAGTTGTAGAGAATAAAAAAAGCTAGTAGAAGCTATGGAAATAATTGTGAAAATTTTTGTAGTGGTAGAATATATAAAGAGTACTGAAATCTGTAAAAATATTAATGTAAATTTAGAACAAAATAATAGAAATTGCATAAATATATATAATTAAGTAAATTAAATTAATTCATTAAAAGTATAATAAACATAAAAATAAGTAGATAAAATGTTGTCACTAGTAAAAAAATTTATTGAAATAGAATTTAAAAATGTGAAAATATTAGACGTAGTTTTGAAAATGTTAATTAAAATCGAAAGAAGCATTCGTGGAATTTTGAATGTAAATTAAAATTCTGAAAAATATTTATAAATATTTATAAATTAGTACATATTATGGAAAGACTGCAGCTAAGTACGATATTCCATTTCGTATATCAGTAGAAGTTATTCTTAAACCGCCCTCGTTCGCATCCACACACGTATTCCAGTGTTATTTACAGTCAGTGTTGATACAGTTGCCTATGCATAATTAGAAGTGCATTTAATATACATTTTAATGCATTAGCTAATTCAATGTCTACAGCAATGGGTTTCAATATGAAAAAATAGATAAGTATGTACACGAACTTGTAGTGCTAGGCATAGTACTTACAGAAAGAGAGTACAACAAACAGTAGATGTTAAGCTGCTTGAAATTTTGTACGAAGCTGCTTTTCCAACTGCCTTTGACTGATTGTGTAAATACGTATGTATGGAAGTGTGTTGGGAGCTCAGTACAATCGGTGGCAACAGACGGTGGCAAGTAAATGCTGCATAAACTTTGTTCCACACACAAATTGCATTCTGCTGTCATGGAAGTTTCTGCACCTTCAACAACCAAATACCATTCAAGTGGTACAACACCACTGTCATTGTTGTTCTTGGTTGTTGTTATTGTCATTGCTGTTGTGTTTGTTGTTGTTGTTTGAGCTGCTTAAGTGCCATGCATTGAGTTGTTTTCCTTACACCCAAGAGCGAAACGTTTCTCTTCCCATCTCCGCGTCCTTCTTCACTTTAGAAAATCGATGCTCTGAACGCATTGTTTTTGCAGCCGCACTTCAACTTGAAATTGTTTTGATAAACTAGCTGGCTATGCAAATCAGCAAGTGCTGAAAGATGCAGCCAAGAAAAAAAAGGAAGAAAACTAAAAGACTAAAAGAAAGTAAAGTAAACCCAAGGCGAACTTTAAGCCAAATGCCAGTCAGCTGCAACAATATCAACATTTGCAGGGAGTACTTGTCAAAATGGTTGAGTAACAAGCACCTAAAAATAAACAAAATACTTTTTGACTTTTTGACAAGTTTACTGCACAATGTTGAATTCGAAATGCGCTTTATTTACACACATTTATTGTAAAGTAACCAATAAAATGTCAATGTCAAAAACATGCTTTAAGGAACTTGTTTGGATTTTTGGTTACTCAAATTAATATGCTTCATTTCTTCAATTTATATTAATTTCTTTAACCAATATTTGCCGTACACTCAATTGTTCTAAAGCAAATGCTCAAGTCAATGTCTTCTCTCTCTTGTTAGAGTACAAAAATACAGTAGAGTTTCGTTGGAAAACTTTTGACACTTGTGCAGTGGACAACTGTCGAAAAACAAGTGGACTGAAATTGGTAAAACAATTGTCAATGCGTCAATCTAAATGGATTTACTTGAGCTAGCTGGACAACAACAAGAAAATAAAATTCACCAGAGTTCTAAGTTCTATTTTTTTTTGTAACGAAACTTAATTCAAACTTGATATAGCAAATGGAAAAAAATGAAAAACGAAAAACAATTTCGAACAAATTGAAAGTAGCCTTTGAAATAATCAGGCAACATTTACGAGTACTCAAACAGTTTACAAAACTTGAAGGAATAGAATCATGATGAAACTGAAACTTATACTAATATTGGGCACTTGGTGGCTGATCAGCTTCTGTTTGGGTAAGTATTGAATACGATTACCTATGCCAAGTTAGCTCAACAGTTTGATGTCTGGCATTCAACAGAATTTGAGACAAACGCTCATTGCCTTAGAAAACTACCGAAGACAATGGAGGCAGGCAGTACACGCCACATGTGGCAACAACGGCAGCCTACTGACTCCCTGGCTGACACTGGCAGCTGCAATCGACCAACAACATTGGTGCCGAAAGCTGACAGCAATGTGGCAACATCGCAGCTAAATGGCAGTGCAACAACCGACAACCAGACAGTCGCAGCTCCCGTTGTGACCCTGGCCAATTATGTCTATCAATGTGCCGCCAAGCGTGAGTCAAGTCTATCTAAGCCAAGCACCAGAAGCAACAGCAGCAGCCGAGCAGCAGCATCGATTTGGCCATGTCCAATGTGAAATTTGAAGCAGAGCCATTGGGCCTTGAGCAACAGATGACACTGCCCGCAATTGTTTTAGAATTTGCCAAGAGTTGGGAGCTTGCATAGGTTACGAATAAGGAATTTATATTTTATACATATTGTTGTACGTCTTAAACTTGACAATCTGTTTGATGGACAGACCGTGAATGCTATTAAAAAAAAAATATAATTCACCAGAAAATGTCAAATACAAATAAAGCATAAATGTCATTTTAATTTGCTTAATTCACAATCAGTTAATCTTTATATTTGTTTAGATATACTCGGAAAATTATACTCTGCTTAAGAAAATTGAAGATACAGTTTTAAGGTAGATTGATTTAAGCTTACAATGTCTATATATTTGCAGTTATTTAGATTTTCTGTTTTTATGATTGTTGTATAAATGCCGTCGACTTATGTAATAAAGTTTTATTAAAAAAAAATATGTTTTAATATATGAAAACTTCTAAGACTATACATGTATTTTTAGGACAACTCCATAGAAAACAAAATTGTTTAATATATTTTCCAGTTAATGCCATTTTGAATTTTTTGTAAATATTTTACTAAGAATTTTAAAAAAACAACCAAACATTCTTTTAATATTTAGTATAAATATATATTCATATCCTTGTGTGTTATGTACGTTATGGCCTGTTTTTATTAGTGTTTGCAATGTTTTGTTTCTAATTCATACATCATACATATTTTTTTAATGGACACTGAGTTAATTATTGTGAAACATGCGCAGTGCCAAATGACCTTCTAATGAAGTGAGTTTTGCTTAGAAGGACGCCATTTTGCATGAGTTTCACATAACGTGCATATTTCAATTAGACAAGCTAATAAAACATAAAAGATGTTTAGTCTGGCAGCCAAGCCGCAGGCATTTACAGTATTCACAGTAGATGTGGCAGTGGTTGTGGCAGTGGCAGCTGCCCTTTTGAATTATTAACAGTGCAAAAGCGTGGTGCAAAATAATTTCGCAACACATTCAGCGAACAAACAAAAGCGCAACATATTTAGCCAACATGCCTTTTGATCCTGTTAGTCAAAGGAGAGCGAGAGAGCGGGAGAGCGAGAGAAAGAGAGAGAGAGAGAGGAGACAGAGAGGGATGGGAAACCAGACGAACATAGTAACACATTTTTAGAATTGTTTGGCGTTTTGAATGAATGAAAAGCCAACTGGGAACATAATATGAATAGAAAAATTTGCTGACGTGTTGCTGCAGCCAGCTCAACTTTTTTGTATGTGTGTGTGAGTATATGTATATGTGTGTGCTATATGCTGGTGTTGTGCACTCGGTCTTTTGACTTTAGCTTAATTAAAACTTTGGCGTGCGCGAAATGCTCGCAAAGCAGTTGGAAAATTAACAAAATTGCTGGTTGGGGAGTTGAAAGGCAAATCGTTGCTGCATTGAAATTGCAGCTTAAGTCGTAACGCCATTAGGCTAAGCTGTGCCCCATTTTGTTTTGCCAGGTTTATGCAACCATAGGCAGACAGCAGTAAAACCTAGAGAGAAATAGAGAGAGATCGAGATAGTGAGACAGATAGCGTGGTACATACTGCCATTCCCATAACATTTTGCAAATCGCAGCTCAGCTTATTGCTTCTGCACACAAAGTCCATGTACATATTGGATATATATGCAACTACACACACATTTAAGTAAGCAGCTTTACCTGGTCATACACTGGCTTAAATAAAATATATAAATAGAGAATAAAAATTTCAGAAATTTTCCAACAACAATTTGAAGAATTTTATTTAGCTTAAACAAAATATTTAACATTTAAAAACAGTTTGAACAAAATTAAAGTTTTTGTTATTACTAATTAGTGTAATTGCCATTGCATAGAATAGGGATCAAAAACTTTGTGTTAATTAAAATAAGTGGGTTCGCTCTTGAAAATTCAAGGTTTCTGTTTTTCAAGCTAGTACACCTCAATACTAATATTCACATAAATATTTTTTAAAAATAAAAAAATATCGACACAATCCTTTTGTATTGCAGTTATTACTCAACTTTGCCTTTTCAAATTTATTTTTCAAATAAATTGGAAGAAAACATTATGGTAAACCAACTCAATTGTGAGAGTAAAATACAATTTTAAATTTAAATTAAAATTTTTTGATGGTAGAGAGTTCTTGTTATTTGTTTATTTGTGAAATGACAAGTTCGTATTCTTTTTTAATTAAATTGGTTATGTGTCTATCGTACAACTGCATCAGTTAATCTTAGTAAAGGAAAGCCGACAATTTGTGGCAGAAGCAACAAAGTTGAGTAAAAATATTAAAAAAGTTCTTCATTGGAATCGCTGAGTCATGGCCAAGATTTATACTCTTAATCCAAATAATGTCAAAAAGCCACAAACAAGCGACAGGCGCATAAAACAACTTACCAAATGAGCGCACATACACACACACACACACACACATATAAACGTAGAGTATAGCAGCAAAAACCGAAGAAAAATGTTATTTATTGTTATTACGAAAATAAATAAGCAACAAGAGCAACAAACGTATAGAACAAGGGGCGTGCCACACCCACAACCACACCCAGCTCTCAACTAGAAATGCAGCAGAGAAATGTGCCAAAAATAAGAGCATAGAAATTAAACAACTGGACACTGTGGCAAATAAACCAAAAATGGAGCGAGCTACCAAACACACAAACAAGCGCCAAAGGCAGCCATTTTATATGCCATTACAGTGTAAATAAAGTATTGTTTATGTGTGTAAGTGTTTGTTAGTGTGTGTTTGTGCCAGTTACATTTACTTAATAACCTGTGTCAAACTTGTAATTTTATAGGTCAAGCAGTGAGAGTAACCAACATCCCCACAGTCATTATTTGTATGTAAGTTCGAACTAACTAACAATGCAATGGTTTGGCACTTAATCAACGGAACTAACGGTAAAACTGTCAACCAATTATTTATCGGCTTGATTATGTGTAGTGCATGGAAAAAACCAAATGTTGATGAAGGTTTTTTGTTTTATCTTGAAACCCAAAGGCTTTAATTGCAGAAAACGAAGTAAACTAATTATTTAAAATATGTACCCTTTTATTATTGATATTTTTATACCCTCTGTGGGGTATAATGGGTTGTAGAAGTGTGTAAAGGAGGAGGGGGGGGGCTAATAAAGTATTTTTTAAGGGGAGTGGGTGTGGGAAAAAAAGGGGGGGGAGAATATTTGTTGAAAAAAAAATATTTTTGTGTATAAGGGGGTGGGGGGTGGAGAAAAAAATCATTTGTTTGGGGGTTTTTTTTGGGTTTGTTTTTTTTTATATAGTATAATCTTATTTTTTACGTGAATTTCGAATATGAATTTCATAATACTCTAGAGACAAAAAAATATCCAAACATTTTAGTTTGTTAGTCATTTAAAGAGTCCAACATTACATAGTAATAATTCTTAGAAAATGTTTCATTTAATATTCGTTTGAAGTTTTATTATATTTTTAAATTTATATTTGTTAAAAACAATAGTATACTTTATAATTCTTTATTAATTATGCCACTGATATCATAGTATAGCTTTGACAATTATTTGAAAACCCAAACAAACTTAATTTATTTATGAGTTAATTTTGGCTTCAGTTTGCTTGATTGGCTAATTGTGGTAAATTGGTAAATTTAGCTTTTGGTTGTAAATTTTAAATGTATTCAAGTTTATTGAGATGGATTTTAACTGTGCTAAATATGACCTTAACATAAAATTTGATTTAAAATCACTTTAAAGTGAGATATATATATATTTTGTGCTATTTTAACCTATTGCAAATTACTGGTGGAAAATTTTCCTAAATATGCTTGCATATGACAACCTTGGGCAGTCGATTGGCAGTCAAGCTGTTCAAATTGTAATTTATCTGGCCAACAGCGTTGACTGGCCAGGTTATCAAGCCGAAGCCCCGGTCAAGTGTGAGTAATTGCGGCAGTTAGACAAGTTGAAAGCTAAGCTCCTAGTATAAAGAGTCGAGCTGTTTCTGTTTCCAGTTCACCTCTCAACCTTCCAGTGTACAACTCTGAAATTTCCATGAGCAGAGTGCACAGATTCTTGGGCTACACTAAAAATAGCAACCAGAAGAGTTTTCATTTTTGTTGCTGTTGCTATTCCTGTTGCTGTTGCTGTTACTGTGATTGCATTGAGGTAAAGGGCAAACTGCCAGAGGGAAATAGAGAGCGAGTGGGTGTGTAAGAGAAAGAGAGAGAGAGAGAGAGATGCCGACGGCAAATGTTGAGGTCAGCTACAGTTGACTAAACATTTTCATTTCGCTTAAGTGTGGAAGTTCGTATGCATGTGTGTGTGTGTGTGTGTTTGCGCTACCACAAGTCAATGAGTTGTTCCACATGGCGTATACTTGATATTGGTTAAGAGCAGAGCGTTGCGTGCATGTCTCAACATTAGCTAAATGATTTCATTAAGTGTGCGCTCGACAACAAGCTCAAGAATCGATAAACCTCTCGACCGTTGAACATTGCCCAAAAACTTTTTAATCTTGCCACTTGCCACTTGCTACTTCGCATTTGGCACTTGCCACTCGCCACTTGATGCTGCTGCCACCAATATGGCATAATTAGCTGTTGCTCACTAATTGAAAACAGATATTTGCATTTTAATTAATTCTCGAAGACGTCGCAAGACTTACAACTAGACGGACAGACAGTGGACATGCTAAGTCCAAAAGTCAAACAGAGCCATCAAACTCCGCCCTCGAGCAGATATTATGAGGCGTCAATGACATGACCAGAGAGCAATACTGTATTATACTTGGAATAAAACTGAAATAGACAAAGCCAGAAAAGAACAGAACAGGAGAGAGAGAGAGAGAAAAAAAGAGAGAGAAAGAGATAGAGAAACAGAGCAGAGTAGCGACTAAACAAAAGCAAAAGCAGAAACAAGCTGCAGCCTGAAGGGAGATGAAGACGCACAGCTTGCTGACATTTAATGAAAAGCAAACAAAGCATACTTTTAGGCGCTATCAAGCAGTTCAACTGTCTAAGTATGTGTGCACAAGAGTGTGTGACAGTCTGTGTATATGTGTGAAGCCATGACCAACAGCTGCAAAGTTCAAAGAACGCGGCAACAAAATTAAAACGGATTATTCTAAGAAAAAATAATAAAAGCAAAATGGCTAGAGTCAGCGACAGTTACATGCATACATGTCGAGACATGTTCATGTCACAGTACGCACTTAAATTACATTAAGACTGCGGGCGCTGGGCGTGGCAGGAAATGCGCAATAGATAAAACCCTTTTTTAAAACATATTGATAATTTATGGTTAAGTGAATATAAAACGAAAGGCAAATTGTGGGTGTGGCTCTGTGTGTAGTCTATTTATGTAACTGTTGTGTACTTGTTTGGCTTTCGAGTGGCATTTAAAGAAGTTGAAATGCCACTTAAGTTCGTTATTTTAATCAATTTGCTCAAATTAAGTTTAAATTGGTTTAAGAAAATACTTACTAGAAATTATATGTTTATTTGCAGCTAAGAGAAGTCATTACTTTATGATTTAAATTGTAAATAAGTTCTAAATTTGAAATAAATCATATAAACATTTTCTGTAACTTTTTAATTTTATTTTTATATAAAAAATTAAGTTGTTTAAATAGCACAGTAATGTAAAACTGTAATACTTTTAGCATAAACTAAAACTAAACTAAACTAAAAGTTTAGTTATGCCATTAAAAAAGACTTCTTTTCCTTTTAAACAGTTACATTATAAAAGATAAAGAATGTGCAATCGATAGAATTCTGATCGTTTAGCAGTCAATTATATGAAATCCTATTATCCATTAATCCGATTACTTGGTGTACAATGTCTTTAAAACTTACAGACAAACTGGGTATATTTCTTAAATTCTTTGAAGAGATTTAAGTTTTTGCATTACAAGCTTTCAACTAAGAACAAAGCATCGAATGCAGTTTGTTCCTGCTTAAGCACATTTTGCAGTTTTTATAAGAATTTACTTATTTGGCTTAAACAACAGGACTTAAGTAAATGCAACAGCAGCAATTAAGAGAGAGAAACGAAAGCAAAGAGCACAGTTTTACAGTGCGTGCTTTCGCTCTCTCTCTCTCTCTCTCTCTCTCACTCTCTATGCGTGCAGCTTATGCTCTGAGTAGTCTGCATAAAAGCTCTGACAAGAGCTTGCGTACTAGCGCTCAAAAGGGATGCTGAGCACAATTGCTCTCTGACTGTTCGCTCTCACTCTGACTCAGACTTGCTCTTTGCTCGCTTGCACTCAAAAGCTGAGTTGATTTTTGCTGCTGAGGGCAAGTTTGTCGCATTGAGTGGCCATTGAGTCAAGTGTTCGCACTTGATTTGCCTTTGCCAATGCTTACTTTGCTTCTTGCCTGCCTCTCAGGGGACTTGGCATTGTTTTTGCTGTTTTTGTTTTGCAATTCAACTTACTCTTGAAGCGAATCGAGGCCCTGTGTCCCTAATATTGGCTCGTACTTATTCTTGCTCCCTTCTTTTTTTTTTGTTTTTGTCGTCACTTCATTTTGGCCCACACATACATACACTCACACACACTCACATAAAATTTTTGCTTTGTTTTTATCATTTGGCATTACTCTGTTTGCCCTGCTCAACGGATTCCACGCTTTTTGCTTATCTCTCGCCTTTTTTCTTCATTTTTATTGAACAGCATTTTCATTGTTTGATTTTTGTCAACGCTTCTTTATTTCTTTGCTTCGCTTTTCTTTTCTTTGCTTTCCTCCATCTTTCTAGGGCTCTCCCCTTTGTTGTTTTTGTTTAGAACCGGGCGCTTCATCTTACTTACTTACATAAGTGGCTTGGGCATAGCAGGACATTTGGCCAACGGAATAGCTGTGAAGAATTGGGTGGATTGGGCAAAGGATTCGCCATTTGTTTCTCCATTTTGCGTGTTTGATTTTTATTTTTATTTGGCATTGTTCATTTTTCGGTTAGTTGGTCTTTTAATCGTCTTTACTTAGTTGTTTCTACTCTACCGATGATTCTCTGTTGATTACAGTCCTGCTTGTTGTTGTTGTTTAGCTTTGGCTTTTCAGCTTTTCAGCTTTAGCTTGGCTCTCAGTTTCAATTAGTTGAGCATTGTTTAAGTGGCTACAAAGTCGATCGTCCGGCTGTTGTACTTAAGCGCTTTTTAGTCACGAATCCATACGATGGCCATTTAATTGACAATCTGCAATTCAATTTAAGTTTTCCCCCTTAAAAGATAGTTAATGTCCACTTGACTAACATTGAATGTAGTTTTCTAACTGCCATTTAAAGCAACTTTCAGTACTTCATTCATTTTATTTACTCTTAAAATAGTTTCTAGGAACATTGCAACTGCATTTTACTCAGCAAATAATAATAAGACCAAATTAATATATATAGCTAACACAGTTTTGGTAATTATAATACTACTATGGTAAATATCAAATTTATCACTTAATTAAATCATATAGTAGCAATTGTGTAAAAACCTAAAATTATATAATGATAATAGTAATACTAAATATATCAATAACCATTAGTTACTTCAACAAAGTTTAGTTATTCTTTTACAATTAATTCCCCTTGCTGTTTTTACGACCTTTCGTTGCATTTCCTAAATGTTTTTACAACAAATCTGTGTAATTCATTAGCTCTTTACACTTCCTGTATCTATTGATCCAACTGGTGTGCGCCTTTGTAACGCTATTGATACGCTAATTAGTTGCGATAATTTATCAAATGCACACACCAACACCTGCACCTATAACTACACACACACACACAACCATACCAGCGGGAAACTCACACGTGTCGCTAACTACTGAAAATTCTGCTGCAGTAGCAAAAATTGCTACTTAATTACACGGCATTGGCATCCGCAGCCAACAACAACAGCAATGCCAGTACCACCCTAAACCACCCGGAACCATCCAGAACCACCATTAGCTCCACAAGCTATCCGCATACTCGTCCGTATCATCGTCAATGTCACAAGTGCTGCAGCATAGCAACTTCCATTTCCTGGCAGCGCCTCGGGTTGGCTAGCGACACTGGAACAAAGTTCCCTACTTATTGCCATCCCACATTCCCGCTTTGTAGCTTTCTTGGGCGCACCTTTCTTTCTTTCCTTCTGCTCTAATTATCCGCGTTGTCACCCACCAGTTGTTGATCTTGTTGTTGTTGTTGTTCCTGTTATTGTTGTTGTACTCGGCAGGTATTTACTGAATTAAGTTTTAAATTTTTATTAAATGCTTTTGCGCATTTTTGCACGCTTTCTTCACACCATATCTCCCCATCCCCAAATACCTCACCTCATCTCCACTCACCTTAATTCGCTTACATTTTGTTGCTGCTTATGTGGCAGGCTACTGTAATTAGTTTTTAATTGCTTTTCAGTTGGCAACTATGCGACCCGCGTCCTTTAAATAGTTGTGACGCCTTTGCAGGTTTTCCACTTTCCATTTGTTCGTTTTTGGCCCAGCTGTGACAATCCACAACTGAGCCTGGCCAACGTCAGAGGCATGTTAAATATGCCGAAAAAAAGAAAAAGAAAAATTTATAAAAAGTAATCAGAAAACTTTTGCAATAAATCTATGAATTTAATGAAAAACACAGAAAGCTATTGACGGCACGCCCACATCCGCCCAATATTGTCCATAAAGCGACTACTACAATTTCAATTTGGCACATACACGTAAATGTACTATATACACCCGGCTCCCCGAAATAGTGTGGCTTTAAATGTTTTGTGTTTGGAAAAACCAATTTTGAATATATGCCTTTCATGACGATTGATGGATGCTCTTTTGGACAAAGAAAACTGACAAAAATTACTGTGTTTGCATTAGCCATATGTGTAAAGGTTATTCATTTTTCTAGCGTTTGATTTATCTTTGTTATTTATTATTTATTATTTATTTAATTGTTCGCGTTAAAAAACCATTTACTTTTGCATAATTAGATGTATATATCAAAATATGTACAAATTATTTGTATTATTGTTGGAATACTTAAGCATTATAACTATAACTATGGTATTAAAATTAATAGAAATAACTCTTATAAGTACAAAAAAAAAACATTTTTAATGAAAAACTATATAAAACTATGGAACTCTTTAAGTTTTGCACCTTCCCAGATTTTATTAACTTAAAATATTGTAAGTTGCCATTACAGACTAGTTGGAAGTAATTTTAGGCAATTTGCGAGTTTAATAAAATTGTTTCTTATATTTATATCTATCAAATAACTTTACATTTTCTTAGCTTTGAAATTTTCCTTGGAATTTTGCAAATTGTTCCAAATTATCATTTGGTAAACGAATGACAACAAATGTAATTAATTATTTATCAAGAACGTTTTAAATTTTCTTAATATTTTCTATATTTGTAGAATATAAATTATATCAATAAAAGTTTTTAATAATATTATCAATATATAAACGATTCTGAGAAATCTAAATTATATAAAATAATAAAAAAAACTCGTTTGGAATGTTAGATAAAGCAACTTATAAATTGAGTTAGAATACTTTAAATTTATTAAACTATATAACCGTTCTATACTCAGACACTCGCTTTAATTTCATATCATATTTAATTGAAATCGTTGAAAAACTTAGAGCTGTCAACTTGATTTGAATAGCCAATGCTATATGCCCACTTGTAAACCTAAAATACACTTCATATTTAAGGGTATCAATCAACTGCAGTCAACCACGTCCCATTCAGCCACCCCTGGCTCTTCCAGCCGATTCGAACACCTCATGCAAATGTCAAACACATGTCGAAGGCGCAATACAAAATGAAAAATTTATGAAAAACAAAAATGAAAACAAGAGAGCGTGTGACATATATATACATACATACACCTCCATATGCCGCGAATCGAGAAAAATATGTTGTACTCAGAGCAAAAAAAAGAAAAATATGAAAAGTGACAAAATTTTGTGAGTGCTAGAAGGTGTGGGGTGGAAAACTTTTGAGCACAAATGGCAAAGTATTTGGTTGGCAGAGTGGCAAATGTTTAGCATACCCCACATATTTGATGATGGCAGCTGGTTTGCTATAGAAAACCATTCATACGCAACGTTGCCGCCGTGCATTGAGCATTGAGCAGCTACCAATTGCCATTTGATGGTTCATTAAAATTGTGTACTATATGTACATCTTACAAAACACAATAAATTGAAAAGTAAATTCGACCAAATGTTGCATACAGCTGCTGTTTTGGCCTGTGGTTTTCTGGCCAACAATTAATGGCTGCCAATGGCTGGTATAAATAAATTTAAAGAAAATATCCCTAAAGCTGCACTTACCTAACATTTTTGTTCTCACTTTAATTGCTGGAATTCCGAGAAAGCGATGGTTTCATGTAGGTAAACCGAAAAAAAGAAAATAATAATAACAACAAATACTGGCAGACAATTGAAGGCACGTGTTTTGAGTGTTCGTCAGGCGTGCCAACATACCATGTAAATTATAAATTTCCCAAAGAGGGTATTCTGAACAAAGGAAACTGTCACGAATTTAAAGGCTGATTTAGTTATAATTTTTGTCTATCAATTATATATTTTTTCTTACAGTTTTAATTATTGTCTACAAATCTTGAAATGGAGTATGTAGGGAGTTCAGTTTTCATGTTATTAATGTTTTTATATTACTCATTAATATGATTAGAAAATATTGAATTTTTAGCATATACCTGAATCCTTTTGGCAAATGTTTAAATGTTTTAACTAAATTTTAAAATTTTTCTTTTTATTCTTTATTAATTTGCTAATGTAAAAAAACTGTCATTAAAAGAAAAATTTTTTTTTTATAAAAACAGTTTAAAAAAAATGTTTTTATAGATTTTTACAGAGTAACTGCTAGTTAAGCAAAGCTTTAAAGCATACTTCCGCTTGTTTTTTATTAATTTATATGCCGCACACGCAGACAAGGCGACTGTAAAACATTTCGTTTTCTTTCTTTTGTTATGTCGGCCTGATATCTAATTTTAAACATTTTTCAAAACTCAATTACGAGTACATGAGCAGCAGTCGCCTCCTCAGGGCGCTAAGATGAGTCAGGTAATTGCTTGGAAATGAGATACAGTGAGACTCGCAGTGATCTTTGATAAAACGACGGACAAGAGTGTAGTACTTGAGTAAAACTTTCAGTTTTCATCTCACATTTTGCGTGTCTAATGAAATCAAACAAAAACACAGTTGTTGGAGTTGGCTTAAATTAGCAGCAAACTCTCTAATTATGAGAGAAGTTGGCCAAGTTAAGTTTGAGTGAATGTTAATGTCTTGCTAGTGACACCAGAGCAAACAGGGCAAAGGCAGGCAACTCAAAGAATTCTAAGGAATGCCACAGGTTGACAAACATAAACATTGCGTACATTTTGCGACTTTTCAACTCAACTCCGAGTGCTGGCACTCCTGCTTCTAAAATGCCGGAAAAAGCAAAATACCGCGAGAGAAGTAAAAGCTAAAATGGCTGTCTGTTTGCATCCGGTGTGTGCAAACAACGCACAAACACATTACGCATCAAGTGGGCAACCAGCAGTCATTCCGACCCACTCTCGAAACCTCTCTTGCAAATAAAAACTTTGTGCTAAAGTAGGAACGCAGGTAAGAACCACAACAAACTGAGCTTCTCAAATTGCGACGGGTAAGTCAAATGGCAAACCATATGCTGCGCATTTGGAATACTTAGTTCATCTTAATAATTCATAAAAATTTAGTTGAAATAGACATCGCTTACTTGGTGTCAGCTAAAAAGCCGCTCATCGACCCTTTTCATCTGTTTCCGTATACACATATGTATAGTACATTGGGAAACAAGCATCAAGCTGCTCATTTTATTATACCCTGTGAGCATAAAATGTTATGAAAAGGATACTAGTTGTAGGAGATTCCTAGTATACTAAACATAATGAGGTTTTTATGTTTATACTTAAGTAAGCTGCTATTTTACAATTGTATTCGAGGTATGTATTTTGTAAATTTTAAATATATCAAGTATTAAACTTTATAATACCGTTTAATTTCTATATATAATGGGTATCTTTTGGGCATTACTAAACGTACTTTCTTAATACTCTTGAAGTAAAAAAAAACATTGCATACTTTTAGGTGTTTGTTTTCGTAAAGAAGCTGTAGATTTTATTTTGCACTGTGCACGGCAGTCAAAGCTAGATACTATAGTGGAATTTTAATACTACAAGCTATAACTAACTAGATTTATAAGTTATAAGGTGGCACATTCAGTATTATGTGGCATATTAAAACATATATCCCAATATTATTATTTGAGTTTTGTTTGGAGCAAATTACATTCAATCCTCAGGCCTTCGTTTAAAGAGATTTCAGCATACCCCAACTCTACACAAGCAACGGGTATAAATTCTCTGAATAATATTACTTGAAACAGGCAGCTGGCATCTCTGCTGTTGAAGCATTTGCATATGCATATCATGCTCTTTAGTTTATTGCTAACAATGCGAATAACCTGTCCTTACCATGAAATAAAAGTGCTTCAAATAAACTTTTGACAGAATTCAAGCATTTAGCTAAAAACCATATAAAATTAGTATTATAATATAATTTCTTGTATATCATAGGAAAAGTTGTCCTTTAAAGGAATTGTTAATGCAATGATACGCAGCTTATCATTTCCAAATAAGTGAACAAAAATTTAATTTAGCTTTGTTTCTGTTGAAGTGCCGTTTGATGCGATTATATTCATTTCCAATGAATTATGAAATCATATCAAATCAACCCTCAGAATTAAGTCAAAGTTTTAATTCAAATAACAAACAAAATACACAAAGCTGTTTATCGTGTTATCGAATTGTTTTCGGGTGGAAAGTAAAGATGGTTAAATTTCATGTATTGTGTATTCGAAAGTTTCGCCAAGCCTTTATAACGACAGAGGCTTTTGTGCTGTGTTGCATGCAACGCCATCGGCTGAAAATAATCTACTTGTTGCATCCAATATCGGCGGCATTATTGCTATTGATTGTGGGATTCTTTGTGTGGTACGAGATGCTTTGTATATTGCCGGAAATGTGCGATACCAACAGCAGATTCTATAAGCTGAATTGTTTACTGGTCCTATATATCCTACATAATATCCTTGGTAATATGATGTATTGTTGGCGCACAGATACAAGCTTTCTAACCGTCTCGAGGGAGAGGCAACAACCAATTGCCGCAGAGGCGCATCTGTGGCACTTGTGCACCCATTGTCAGATGTTGGTGCCCCCAAGGGCGTGGCACTGCCGACTGTGTAACACCTGTATGCTGAAGCGGGATCATCACTGCAATATTACAGCCAACTGCATTGGTCTGGCCAATCAGCGTTACTTTATTGCCTTTCTATTCAATTTGTGCCTGGGCAACTTGATTGCCATTGTCTATAATTTTTGCTATGTGTTTAAAGTTCGTCTGCCGATTATAAGCGATCCCATCATATTTCTAGCCCAAGTGAATAACCAGTTCAAAGATGCATATCTCGACTGGTTTATTATTAATAGCGCCATCCTCAAGCTAATGCTTTTCAGCCTTACCTTTGTGGGATCACAATTGGGTCTACAAGTCTATATGGTCAGTCGAGGTAGTTGTATGTTTGCCTTTCGGGACTTCAGCTATGATATGGGATTCTGGGCCAACTGGCGACTGGTGTTAGGTAAACGTATGTTTTGGACCTGGCTAACACCGCTTGTTAACAGTCCTCTGCCCCACGATGGCACCCGATGGCTGCACGGCAGAGAGATGAACTCCAAGAAACCCGCATGAACACACGAACACACACACGTGACATTCTCTTTCTCAACAAAACATTAAGTTATTCCAAATACATTCACTTTTATTTTATGCATCAACCTAGAATCAAGTTTAACGCCTCATTTAATCAGGGAATTCGCATTCCGACTGCCATCACTAATTAATGCCACCACCAAAGAACTCACACTCACAGTGGTTAGCATTTAGCAGATAAGAACCGTGGTTCATTTGCTTGTATCGAACAATTAAATGGCAGAGAATCGTGTGGAAACCTATTAAAACTATGCAGTGGCGACAGTTCGACTTGGTTATTTTCTGCACAACTGTTAAATACCCTCTTATATAGAATTGTGCTCTGCAGTCCTCTCTAGGTACTAAAGATACTATCGGAAAAGCTATGAAATTATTTAAATAAACTTTAATTCGCATGTACATAAAGAAAAAACTATCTTTAACTTGACGAAAAACGCAATTATTTCCATCAACTACTAAAAGCAATAACATTATGCAGCAAAACAATATCAAAAATAAGGATTTTTATATTGTAGAATACAGTCAAGAATTCCAAAATTAACTACCAAAACGAATCCACCCTGCTTTTAATCTCAATCGAATCAATATTCACAATGTGAGTAATCTAGTACACACAGTAGCTCCATCGCATTATCAGAAAAGAATTTAGATACTTTAGAAAGAAGAATAATAATGCGATCAACTTCAAATTGTTAAGTAAAGTTCTTTACTTAAAGTATATTGTTCCAGTAAATTAATTTACAAGATAAAAATCGTACAAATTTTTTGCTTCTTTAAAGCTTTCAATTGTTGAAAGCTTTTTAATTTTTTGTGTCAGTTTTAATCCCCAAATCTCCCCGTTTATCCAGTTTTACCGTATTTGAACAACTTTATCAATGCGCAAATCATTGTCAAAAACTTGGTCAAAGAGTATTGGAAAGTTCGGCATATTTGTTCAGTTTAGGCAATCCTTAAATGCTGCCATCTGCATAAAAATTGGCGGAAGTCAAAGAGGAAAAGCGGTAGACAGATTGATAAAGGACCATTTTGGCTGATACGAAGGTTGCTGCTGCAAGTAACCATAGCCCGTGGGCTGACTGGTTGGCTGCCTGGTTGGCTGCCTGGCTGTACTGTACCTTTAGCCACCTTTTTTGCCGTAGTCGAAAACACTTGTCAAATGTCAAAAAATGCCGAGAAATTGTTGAAAAATGACAGCGGCAGTTGAGACTCGGCCATTGGAAAGGCGGTTGAGTTGAATTAATGACGCTCCATGTCACCGACAAGCCTCAAAACATGAAATCACTCTGTCTGTCCGCTCAACAGCAAGGGGGCGCTTGCCTTTGGGGGCGTGTCAAGCCATGCAATGAAAAATGTTCGAGGTGTGAAATCAGTGCGAGCTCTAAACAACATAATTGCCAAATAAAAAAGTCGCCAACGGCTGCGATGTCCATGACGACCATTAATCAAAATTGTGGCCAACAACAGAGCCAAAGTGTGGCTTGAAAAATGTTTAAAACCAAAAGAATCAACTGCCGTTGGCTAACAACCAAAGTCCAACAACCACTTCGGCTGCAAAACTCCAGCAAAGTCGCTTGAAAAATGCGGTGTCAACACTTCTGGCCAATCAGCAGAACGATGGAGTCTGAAAATTGGATAAGAAGTGACTGTAGACCAAGTGTAAGCAGCATTTAGCTTTCATTACCGGCTTATACCTACTCAAACTCCAACCAATACATCTCCTATTGGCTGTTGACTCCGAAAACTGCCAAGCGTTGATTGCAGCGCAGACAATTTAGCGACTTCCGTTCGCTGCTTCCGCTGAATCTGAAGTCAACGTGCTTTGTATTAGTATGTGTCCACACCAAATTCCTTCACATAAACTTTAAAGTGTAACCGAGAAGTTGACCAACACTGGGAAATAACCACAAACTGGCCGACAAGTGCCCTCACAATACCATTCAAATAATCATATGCCGCATTGTTCCAGGCCACCATTTATGAAAGAGAGGAGAGGAGAGAAGGAAGAGCAGGTAGAGGAGAGTGACATCTGTTATGTGTTGTGGATATTTGAATGTGCCATCAACATCATTCCCGACCAAAGAGCAAAACGTTGCATATCAGAAATGAGGAAGAGAACTTTAAACTGCGGGTCTCTTGCTGCTGCCCCACACAGAAGCACACTGCTTCCCTCATTTCAACTCTTCTCCCTACCGTCCCTCCCATTTTCTATTTAGGTATGTCCGCAGATAGCAACCGGGAGTATGCCTGGATATTTGGATGGTTGTATGTCTGGTTGACTGCTTCAGTTTCTGCCTCCTTTCGGGTTCGCTTTGGTTTTGGATTTGCAGTGCAAAATTTACCGCTAAGCATTTGCCAACAGTGCCGACTGCACAAAGGACATGACAAACAGACTGAGACTACGAATCCGACTGTGACTGCGACTGCGACTATAACTGGAATGCTGGCCGGGATCATGGGGGTCATTGTAATCATAACGGTAATGTTGACGTTGCCTCGTCCTGTGTGTTGTTTCCATTCGGCGTTAAAGGAGGGGAGTCTCTCGCATTTTAAAAACCAAAATTAAACGCACAAAAAGTTGCACTAAAAGGGCGCCAAATTAGTCAAATCGTATTATACAGGGTGCCTCTTCTTCATTTAACTGCTTTGTATATGAAATCAATTTCTGCTTCCCTTGAATTTCTATTTTTGAGTCCGTATATATGACAACATTTTTGGCAGACAAACAATAGCAAAAGCAATTGACTGAAGTTGCTGCCAGTTTCTACTGCTGCTGCTGCTCTGCTGCTTCTCTTTCTGCTGCTGTTAGTCCATCTTAGCAGCTGCGCCGTTGACTGCGCTGCTGCGTCGCTGCTTTGGCTTGATGGACAAATGGAAAGACAAAGTGAGCAACTAAACATACAGTTTTTATGATTTTCCGTTTTGTATTTTGTTTTCTTTTCTTTTCGTTTTGTTTATTTCCCCTGTGGAATGTAATACTTGCAGTTAACAGTACCATTAACAGTACCATTAACAGAGACTGTAACAGCCTGTATGGGCTGTTAGCTGTAATCGAATCCACATTTTAGCACTCACTTTCAGCTCATTTGTCATTCGTTTTCGCTGTCACTTTTGGTTTTGTTGGCAAATTCTTTGCCAATTCTTCTTTGAAATATAATATGTTTTTGTTTCACTTGCAAAATTTGCATATATTTTTGCAAGTGCGAATGTGTGAGTATTTGCTGTAACAGTAACATATGTGTGTCGAGGTGTTTTTATTGGGTGGATGAGGAAGATAATTTCATTTGGCTACATTTGTTGCACCTTTAAGGGAATTTGCTTCAAAGTAAATTTTGCTCATGTTTTTATTTGCATTTATATGTGCATATCCGTGTCGCAGTGTGTAGGTGTGTGTGAACCCCCTTAAGTGCCTTGCTGCGTCCAAATGCCATCAGCTTTATTTGCATGGGACTTCACACCCCATCGCACTCAGCACTTTTCACCCCTGCTCTCTTTCTCTCTGTCTCTCTCCCCCTCATCTTTTGGCCTTGCTCTGTCTCTGCGGTCATTTAACCGATGTTTCTATCCAGCCGAGGTCCTTGGGGCGCCAAGACCTGCCGGCCAAAATTCTGAAATCGTGCGAAAAATTAAATAAATGACCAACTGCACAATTTCCATTGGTTTCTCTCTTTGAATCGTATTTTATTCATATCTTTAATGTGCCACAATATCTGCATTGATTTTCGTTTGCCATTGTCCGACATACCACTGATACATACATATTTTCATGTTTTTATTCAGATCACCCCCATGCCCCCCGTTAACAATCCGCTTCCCCTTCATGGTGTTACCAATTTGCCCATGGGCCGCCTTGAAATGCCTTTCATAACGTCAATTCCACTCGCAATTTCCGCGCCAATTAAAAAATTGTTTCTGGATTGGGGGCATTTTGCATGCGAGGCACGCACAGAAGGGGGCGTGGATGGGAATGGGAATGGGTATAGCCTTTGGCATGGTCTTTGTTCACCATAAATAAATACTGTTAATTTTTCAATTGTCCAGTGAAACGCTTAACGGCCTTGCTGGCACGGACAAGTGAGGGTAGGAGGCTGGTTCAAAGCCAGGCCCAGGGGATTGTAGGGGGGGAAGCGGAAAAGTTGTAGCGTTAGGGTCAACGCCAAATTGATTGACAGAGGATTGGGAAATGGGATGCACGTACAACCATATGCTATATGGTAAAAGTACCAAAACAAAAAAATTTGTTTGAATGAAACTTTTTGGACGCCATATGTATGAACGTGGCGAAGATTGACAGACGAATTGGTAACAGCGGCTGGGCCAATAAAGTTGACAGCATTCCAAAAGAGCAAAACGTGACAGTTGCGTGTCTGGAACACCAACTGGAATTGGGTCTGGCGATGAATCTGTTGCCATACATTCTGGATCCGCACGTGTCGTCGTCGCCGTCGTCGTCATCGTCTTCGTCTACTCGACAAACTTGGCACCGGCGTCGCACCGGATATCAAACTGTTGGCAGTTTGTTAGCGGCTAAAAGCGTCCTTGCCTAATATACAAATACATACACAAAAATTCAACACTTTAAGAAAAATATGAAAGTTTTCAAAACAATTTTGGTGAATTAGAAATAATTCTTTTAATTAAAATTTATGTTCATTTATTTCACTTTCACAAAACATCAAATTTGTTTAGTTTTAATAGCTTAGACCAAAGTTTTTCAAGTTTCGGTGTATAAAAAGAATGAAGAAGAGTAAAAATAAAATGTAATATTCATGCTATAAATTTGTATAGAATTATTCGTAATATCCCAATGAATGATATAATATATCTATTCTTAACAAGTTTTGTCTCACATTTGAAAGTGATTCTTTTTGTTCAGTGTAGGCTATCAGGCAAGCTTGCCACATGCCGCATGCCACACGCCACAAGCGACCAACCATACAGCTGTTTCCACTGTCTAAGGCGGAACTTGATGAACAGCTGCCATTTTAATTTTCGGCGACTCTTCAGTTGACTTCTATAAATCCGTCAAGCATGACAGAGTCAATAGCACCGCTCCGCTCCATTCCCTCTCTTTCACTCTCTCTCTCTCTTCATCCCGCTTGCAATTGGAATTTCTAATCGAAGCAAATTGAATCACATGTCCTTCTGACGCGATAAGGCACAACGGGGAGCCAAAAGCAACAAACAATGACAGCCAAAAAGGAAAAGCAATGGCAATAGCAATGCCAAAAGGCAGCAGGATATCATCCGGAAAAGGTTCTGTTATGTTCTGTTATATTTTCTGTACAGTGTTGTGCGTGGTAAGACGGCATATGGAAAATCAGGCAAGCAGCGAGGCATAAATCAGCTTTTGGCAAAGTGGCTGCTGCCTAAAACGAACCTCTCCAGTTGCCCGGGGAGATGACACAAACGAGCAAGATAAACGATTTCCGTGCCTTTATATATATGTCTGTGTGTGTGTGTACACACACTCAAACTCAAGCGCATATTCATACAATTTGCACTCATATTCACAATATTATTCACACCCACATTCGATTTGCATGGCGACAATTGTATCCACAGCAACAAATATTATATATAAAATTTAAATTATTACGATATGAATAAAGTTTTAATTTTATATTTGTAGCATACCATATTCAATAACATATGCACATGAATACTTAACATTTCTTTGAACTACATCAAAACAATATCGGAATTACATACATTGAATTTTCCTATAAAGGTTATTTTATGATATAAGTTTAGTTTTGTATTAAATCATATTCCAAATTTTTAGACCTTGTATTAAAAAAGACTAAAAGATACAAACTTGATAAGAAAATTATGTATTTTACAGTCATATGGAAATATATGCAACCCAACAAGATATACAAATATACAAAAGTACTTTCTTGATCAGCTTGCAACCGAGTCTATACATGTATAACAATATCAGTCTGCCCGTCTGTATGACAACTAATAAGAACTAGATCTACCAAATTTGATTTATCAAATCATTATCTTTGCAATAAAACATTTACAAAACCGCAAAACAAGAATGTTCTTGCGTGATTTTAATATATTCTTTTATTTCTAATATATCTAATATTATTTTATAACTTGCCTGGAATTGTATGATGATATTATGCATATAGTTGCCACTAAAATAATCGGTATATAAACTGATTTTTATTGAAAATTGAAAGAATAGTCTGCTTACAATATTGATTTGAATCCGTTGACTCTTAAAGATACTTATATTTATCTTACCCATACCGAATAATTTAACTTCAACAAATATGCTTAAAAATATGAAAAATCTACCTATTTATTCAACTTTCTAAAATACTTACCACTAATTCATACATTTTTACATATTTACTGCTGAAAATTAAAAAAGGTTTGAGTTAAGAAAAAATTAAAAAAATCTAATAAATTTAGTTTATTTTGATTGTGCAAAATTTGAGAAAAATTTATAAATCACAAGGATTACCAACACACACATAAAATATCACTCTACACGCTACACAAGCAATAACCCTTTAACAAATATGTTTTACCGAATTCGAATGATTTCTTAATCTATATTAAGTACCATAAAATAACTAAAAAACATAAGTAAAGCTAAATATTTTAATTTTCTAAAATAGTTTACATATTTTCAAAAGGTTTTACATATTTGCAGCCTAAAGCAAAAAATCTATTTCATATATAGTTTACGAAAATTCAATAAATTTAGTTCATTTTGTTTGTGTAAAAAGTGAAATGTAAACGCAGCAAAATAAGTACAGTAATAAATCAAAGGGATTACCAATGCACACACACATACACATACGCACTCAATATCAACAACTTGTTAAGCTGCCCAGAATGTAAATCCATTAAATTATTGCACTTTTTTGCAATACGCAAATGGAAATTAGTTTGGCATTGGGCAAATAAACATTATTAATGAATGCGAAAAAATACAGGCATTGCAAAAAGCAATCGAAATTTATAGACTGGATGAGAGAGAGAGCGGCAGAGAGAGCGGGAGAGAAAGAGAGGAAGAGGAAAGATAAATTAAACAATCAATTTAAATTAGAATATAATTCCGGTTTTAATTTGTGGTCGTTTTATATGTTAGCTCTTTTTTTCCGTGTTATTATTTTGTTGTTGTTCAAAACTCAGAATACACCTTTAATGCCTGCTGCTGACCTATGGCCTAAGCGAGATACAAAGCGAGAGAGAGAGAGATCGAGAGTGCTGTCGGGACTCTGCAAAATACTCGTAATTTGTAGCCGCGCTGTGTTTTTGGGCGAGTGAAATTAATTTACGAGGTGAAACTTATTTGCAGAGAGTCGAGAGAACCCTTTTTGCACACTCCACACTGCCACCAGAGTCCATTGAAGCGTTTAAATTGCTGTCAACAAAAGGCAAACAAATAAATAAAAGCCAAAAGGCAATTGAGTGTGAGACGCACAACAAATGTGTCTACAAATGTCCCAAACCGAGGCGAGGCGAAGGCGAAGGGAAGCAATACCTTCAAAGCAGGTCAACAAATGACCCATGGCAAACCAGCAGAAAACGTGAGCCAAGGACAAATGATTAACACGTCTCCCAAAACCTAACCAAGAACTAGATGGAAGAAGCTAAACCTTGAGCTCTGTCTCAGCTGCCCAAGATACACTTGAAAATATGCAGAGTAGTGCGTTAGACCAAGAAAAGCAACGAGCTACGCTTTAATTATTATTATTATAGTTTGAGCTGATGGAACACAGCAGAAGTAGGGAACAGAGGAACTCGTCTTCGTCTTGGTTAACAAATCAGATAGAAATCTGCAAGTGAAAACACGTGCCACAGCAATCTTCATGACGATGACGTGGCAGGCACACAAATGGCTACCAAACAGGCCAAATCAACGAGCAAATTCGCCCAGAAAAGGATAGAAAAAGGTTACCAAAAAAACAAACAAACAGACACTCAAAATGGCAAGCATGTGGCTTGTGGCAAGGTAACAGGTACTACGTATCCGATACACTGCTAAAAACAAACTCTTTGATATTTATAATTTTGATTTTAAAACTAAGTCTGATATTCATTGAGAACATAAAAACAACGAAGATCAATTAGGGCTTTAGTAATGGGTTTTATCAGATCGTTAATAATTTTGGACTTTGGTAGAACTGAATTTGGCTAAGCAGAAGATTGAAGCAGTACTGGTTAGCTCCCGCCGAATTGTGGAGACATTCTTTCGAATCGGTTCCAAAATAATTGCATCAAAGCGAGCAATTCGGTACTTAACATAAGTATAAGTTATGATCGACACAAGATAGTGCTTCCAGGTACATCTTTAATACATCCAGGAAAGCGGCTAATACTAGTCGTTCCCTGTTTCGCATAATTCTCTTTAAAGAAGAATTCTCAATAAAAGCGTAGTTCGCTCAAAAGATGCACTATATTGAAAATTTCATCATAATTTTTTGGATGCCACGCTTCCTTCGCCCATAAAAACAAAAATAATTGAAAATTTGCATGTCTCTTACTCATGTATTTATCAAATTATAGATTTGTAAGTTAACACTCGGTTAGAGACAAACAACGTCAAACTATCCTGAAAACAGCATCAAGTTTGGATTTTAACCAAGAAAGTTATCATTCATCGAAAATGGTAAATTTACAGTAGAGCCGCAGCCACCCGCCTAGCACTAAACTTTTCTCAAAGCATATGTGCATAATAAGTTCTACCGCGCTAACTCCGAATTCAATTCATATAATGGAAAATATAGAGTCAGAGGGTATTACACGGTCGGGCGTGCTTGGCAGAACATTCATTTCTTGGAAATATTTCTGTAAGCACATACAATTTCATAGTATCAGCATTTTTGTCTGAAAGTAATACTTGTATAACTGCAGCTGATCTTTTTGTAGCAGTGTATCATTAAGGTTGAAAAGTCTCACTTTACTGGCTATAAATACTCCAGATCTTTGGCTCACTTTGCATGCAAATGGCCGATAAAGCAATGATGGCCAGATTCGAACCGTCATCATTTATAATGCATTTAAAAGCCGCAGCTTCGAGTTACCGACACAACAACTACAGATACAACAATAGCCATAGGCTATAGCTTTGGCCATAGATACATCCGATGACTGTTGATATGACAACTAATCCGTCAGCACTTTGCAGCTGGTCGAAACATTTTTGTCGGCCAAACTGAGTGGCAGCAGCGGAACGTAATCGCTTGTTGATCCTTTATAAATACTTGAGAGTGAAAGTCGCTAGAGAACCAAATTCTTTTCGACCGAAAACAGCTGGTGCCGTACAGGAAAAATACAAAAATGAACAAAAAAAACGGCAAGCCGAGTGGGTGACATAATCAAATCAATAATTTATGAGTTCACTTTGCTTTAAGCGGATTTTCATTGCCCTGCACTTCAGACAGAGGTGTCGGACAAAAGGGGGGGATGAGAATACAAAGTAGCAAAGTTTTTCGCAACTGAAACTGAAACTGATATCAATTAAGTGGAAAGTGATAAGTTGCTTGACTGTCGAATGTCGTCTGTCGTTTGTCGCCTGGGACTGTCAGTTGTTTGTCTAACTTTCGATGTGCGAGTGTAAGGTTAAGGGTGCACTCAGACGTGAGGGAGGGATGGAGGTAGGTAGACGGATTTCAATACATGATGCTGTTGATGCGCACACTCCACACGCTGTGGAAGACGTTCGGCCGTGTGTGGATGATAATGCCTCGTAACTTATGCTGCTCAGCGAAGCGTGGAATCTGACGTTGCTACTGGAAGGGGGAGAGGGAGTATGAACCGCAGTAATGCTACAGTTTCTGTTAACAGCAACCCTCGCAAAATTGCCCATCTCACAGTCCACAAGGGGAAATAATTGCAAAGCAAACACAAACACAAAAGAGAGCAAAACAAAACAAAACAAAAATGGGAAACGAAACGAAAAATCATAAAAACTGTCGCGAGCTGTTTAGTTGCTCACTTTGTGCTTCCATTTGTCCATCAGCACAAAGTAGCGAAGCCAGCCGAGCAGCGACGCAGCAGCGCAGTCAACGGCGCAGCTGCTGAGAGGGACTAACAGCAGCAGAAAGAGAAGCAGCAGCAGAAGCAGCAGTAGAAACTGGCAGCAACTTCAGTCAATTGCTTTTGCTATTGTTTGTCTGCCAAAATTGTTGCCTCAGTTAAAAAGGAATTCAAGGGAAGCAGAAATTGATTTCATATACAAAGCAGTTAAGTGAGTTGTTCTGCCAAAGAAGAGGCACCCTGTTTAATACGATTTGACTAATTTGGCGCCCTTTTAGTGCAACTTTTTGTGCGTTTAATTTTGGTTTTTAAAATGCGAGAGACACTGTTTCTGCCTTCCCTCCTTTAAAGCTGAATGGAAACAGCACACAGGACGAGGCAACGTCAACATTACCGTTATGATTACAATGACCCCCATGATCCCGGCCAGCATTCCAGTTACAGTCGCAGTCACAGTCGGATTCGTAGTCTCAGTCTGTTTGTCATGTCCTTTGTGCAGTCGGCACTGTTGGCAAATGCTTAGCGGTAAATTTTGCACTGCAAATCCAAAACCAAAGCGAACCCGAAAGGAGGCAGAAACTGAAGCAGTCAACCAAACCATACAACCATCCAAATATCCAGGCATACTCCCGGTTGCTATCTGCGGACATACCTATACGTAGAAAAAGGGAGGGACAGCAGGAAGGAGAGTTGAAATGAGGGAAGCAGTGTGCTTCACTGTGGAGCAATAGCAAAAGACCCGCAGTTTAAAGTTCTCTTCCTCATTTCTGATATGCAACGTTTTGCTCTTTGGTCGGGAATGATGTTGATGGCACATTCAAATATCCACAACACATAACAGATGTCACTCCCCTCTACCTGCTCTCCTTTCTCTCCTCTCCTCTCTTGCACAAATGGTGGCCTGGAACAATGCGGCATATGATTATTTGACTGGTAATGTGAGGGCACTTGTCGGCCAGTTTGTGGTTATTTCCCTGTGTTGGTCAACTCTTCGGTTACACTTTAAGGTTTTTGTAAAGGAATTTAGTATTACAAAGCACGTTCATTTCAGAAGAGGAGTAGAAGTGGGCATAGGAGTATTATTAGGAGTAAGAGTGGGAGTAGAAATAAAAGTAATCTTAATTCCCTGTGGAATTTGGAAAGTGAAGCACTCCTAGAGACATTCCCATTTTGCATCGACCTGCTGATTGGCCAAAAGTGTTGACATCGCACTTCTCACAAGGCGACAAACAGTCGCGACCTAAATTATTGTCACTCCGGGAGATATACATATATAGTTAGAGAAACACATAGAGAGGGTGGTATGAGCAGAAGTAGGCGGAATTAAGACTCTCTCACTCTCCCTCTTTCTCTCTCTAGGCGGCATTTCAAGTTTCAATATTTCATGCTATAGCCCCGGGATTCTAGCCACAATATGCTGATTAATGGACTGTCCTCAAGCCGTCGGCGTATTGTATTTATTGTGTGTTGACACAAGTCAATTTACCATTTATTATAATGTTTATGTACTACAATTCGACAATATCTTTGTAAATTAAGCAATTTGTGCGGATACACGACTTAGAAATACCTTGTATTAGGGTTTATTGAAAGGAAATTTCAAACAAAACCAATAAATGGAATTTATTATAATAAGTTGGAATAGTAAATATTATAATGTAATTATAGAACTTTGGTAAAATATTGTAAGGTTGCTTTATAACAATTTATATATTCCAAATCCCGAATATCTACTTTTAAAATATTTTATAAAATTCATAATCTTTAGCTATATCCTACTCTGAAAATGTTTAGAAATACTAGCTTAACTATCCATGTACGTTAGTCCAGAATATATGTATATGGAGTCTGTCACACCGCTTTTTTTTACCCACAGAGCCATAAAAGAGAATATCGTTGAAATTTGTGCATTTGAATTTAGCAAATCAACTCAGTTGAATTAACCTTTTCAGTGGCATACACACCTCACCTCATGTGGCATGCGGCAAGTGGCATGTTGTACTACATGTGAAATCTCAGAGCAAAACGAGTTAAATTGCGAGAAACCTTTTGCACAAATTCATCATACGCCGCATTGGCCGCAGTCGGCGGCAGCAAATCTCTCTGCTGTCGGCGCGGCATGCGAGGCATGTGGCAAGTTGTGTGGCATGTGGAGGCACTTGGGGCACAGCAGCATGCCGCACAGACGACAGTTGAGTTGTTGTTGTTGCTGTTGTTTGTGTTGCTGCTTTTTGCGCACAATTGGCGTTAGTTTCTAGCCGATTTATGGCAGAAAATATTTTGTGCTGCTTATTGAAATGCAGGCCAGTAAACCCCTTTGGCTGTGCCACGCCCATGCCTGGCACTTGCCCCGCATGCCACACAACTACAATGGCAAATATGAACAGCAGCAGCGCCGTCGGGCAAAGCAAATAGCGGCACTTGGAGCACAGCTTCGACTTTGACTTCATCTTTAACTCCATCTCCAGTCAGAGCTGCCTCTGCTGCCGTTGCTGCTGCCCTGCAGCGCGTCTAGCTCCTCTGCTACTGTTCTGGCAGCCACACTATAAATATAACATTAATTTTTATGTTTTCATATTTAGCAACGCTTCAGTAAGCACACACACATCACTTACACTATTACTGCTACTAGATAGAGCCATTGAATGACGTTTATGAGCGATATCGCTGACGCTGACGTTAACGCTAACGCTGGCGTCGACGTCGAGGTTGTCGTTGTCGTTAACGTTGTCGTTGACGTTGACGTTGCGCGAGCTCTACACTGTTACAGCGCTTAACAGCGCGCTGTTAATGGCAGCATCCACAACTGTTAGTGCTCTGCTGCTGCTGCTGCTGGTGCTGCGACTGTGACTGCGACGCCAGCAGCGACTTTGCGACGTTGTCTGCCTTTCTATTGTCATTTGGCACATGTGAAATTTACCGTTACTTCTTGGCCGACGCTTCATTCATTCATTCGCTGTTTACATTCCTCATGTGTCCGTTGCACGTTTTTTACATTTGCCGGTGTAACGGTTATTTCGCTTGCCTCGCATTGTAGATCGTTTGCTGTTTGTTGTTGTTTTATTTTTCTTGATCAGCGTGTAACCTGTAAAAGGATTAAAAGTGAATATTTCAACATGCGATAAACTGAAATAAAGACTGCTAAATATATTGAACAATGTTAAGAACTGTTTAATGTTACTATTTATATTGATTGATACATAAGTAAAAGCAGCATGGATCGGTTATATATAATATTTTAAACAACTTTATCGTGGATAATCTCATATATCGGTTAGCATTGTCATTTCCGATTGTTAATGCCACGGAAGAAGATATCATAACTGTCTAAAAACATATTGATAAACGATAAATTTATAGAACCTTAAAATTATGAGATATATAAGAACTTAAGAAATATATAATACCATAAGACGAAACAAATAATCGATAACATAACTATTTCAAGCATCTCGTTATCGGAATATATTTTGGCCATCGATGACTTGAAATCGATACACGAACTACGAAATCTGTACAAGCAGTGATCAAAAGTGTCGAGTATAGACTATCGATTGATATTAAAAAACAAATCTTTTTAAATCTATAATAAACAATACATTTAAAAACCTACATATTTAAATTTTTCCATATTATAAAGAATTATATAATATTAACATTTATAAGCAAAAGTACTGTAATTCTATCTACCTTCTAATATATTAAGCTTCAAATCTAAGTTTATCGAACCGTTTGTTTTCATATATTAAAACTAAATTCATAAATGGAATATTTATATAAATTGTTAAGTGATCTTAAGTGTTTGTACTTTAAGAATCCAATTGAATTATAGAAAAACCCACAGTAAATATATCGATGACAAAGACAATTCAAACAGTTTAAAGTTTTTAAGAATTCAACTTAAGATTGTGTGGATCCCAAGTCCATTATCTATCTATAGCATATCAAATAAAATCAAGCGAAAGTTAACCGGTTTCCGGTTGAGTTATATGATTCTGTTACCACTTTGTCTGTAATTGACACTTTGACTAGTTTTAGGACTTGTCTATGTGTTGTATGACAAATGTTTATCAATCTGTCGCGTAGATAGATGTCATTGCCTGGCAGATAACCCTCGATATCTGTCAAAGACATATACCCACTTAAACAACGGTATCAATGAGTTTGGTTTTCAAGTTGAACACACGTTCAAAGCGATAAACTGCAGTTCTCTAAAGTATGCCTGGGTATGGAGAAGGGTAGGTGTGAAAGGGCGCCGTTGTCATTAATATACTTGCTAGCGATTTGCGGGCGGTTTTTAACGCCTGCAATTCGAAACGCCTGTAATTTCGAAAACCAAACACAATTTGTGAGGGAAATTTTGAATGAACGCCCAACAGGAATTGATGTTGTGTGCAGCAACAGTTTCATTCACTGTGGTAGCAAACAAGAGGAGGTCAATTGTGAATTTTCTATGCAAAGGTCAGTTATGGATCGGTTATCATAGCTCAATTCTATCTTGCTGTTTTTCGTAACTAAATCTAAATTAGTAATAAAAATATGACCATTTATACAATACAAAACATGTGTGTATAGGAAATCGTATAATAACCACTAAACAAGACTATTAATTAATAGACGAAAACGTAAATTCAACACCCAAAATTTCAGTTTTCATTTTTGCAAGGACATATTCTACTATGGTGAGCAGATTGTTAATAAATTATATGGCTATTTCTACAAATCTTTTGTGTACAAGAAATTTTATTATATCCCTTGAACAAGATTATTTATTTGTTGACGAAATCGTATATTAAGCACCCAAAAATTAATATGTAAATTAATGTTGCATTTGGCAATTTAGCGCCCTTGAAAATTTGTTGCAATATACAAATTCTGACAGTTCAAATCATTAGGTATAAGGTTTAAAAAAGAAATCCGAGTCTTTTCATTGGTTTACTCCAACCCCAGCACACTTTCGTTCAAATTTTTACAAGAAACGCGGTAACAACTGGTATGAAAAGAAAAGGTTATTTACAGCTGTAAGATCCATAAAATCTCTGTACACTTTTCCGTACCACAGTTCCCACTGGTAGTGTGTGTGTGAGGGTGATAGAGGATGTAGTTGTTGCGTCTGTCAGCAGCAAGCACACTCTGTTGCAGTGGTTCAACTTCAAAAATGATTTACACGCGTAAATCATAAATTATGGCTTCTGAAGTGGGCGCGACAAATGCAGCTGATGATGACGCTAATCATAATAACCGTTAGAATGTCCGTGCTACTGTCTGTCATTGTCTGCAGCTATCCAACATCACCATCACCATTAGCGTTTCAGAGTTTTACCGTTTTAGCCACTTTTTGTCCCTTATCAGAAGACAGACGTCACAGTTTTAGTTAACAGCTTTCGCATTTTCAATCAATTGGCCCATTTGAAGGCGACTTTCAATGCTAATGATTTGAGTACGATTCAGTTCGCGTCGGTCGTTGCTGGAGATCGCACCTAGGCACCTTTCATTGCACAAAGCGACGGGAATTCACGGATTAAGTCCCTATAGAAATATATATACTTCAAATATATATATCTATAATCAACGTTATCACTTATCCGCTCTTAAAAAGTGTTTTGCTTAATTAATCATTTTTTGCAAAACGTTATTGATAAATTTTATATATATAGAAATCTAGCTACGTTTTAAATATCTGCTTATCGGTTTGCAATGCATTTAAGTGATATTCTGGTGCTAAAATTAATTTTTGTAGTGTTTTGTTGTGATCAAGGTTGGTATAAAGACAATATAAATTGTGCGATCGTGCGGGTTATTGACTTGAAGCACTTCAGGCAATAAGAATTAAACCAATTTTGATATATGATAACATAAAATATAGTTTGATTAACTAATCAAATTGATTTGAAACCTTATTGCTGTCTCTTCAGTTGATTTCCTTACGATCCAGCAATATCTATAATTCTACACTTAGCTCATTTAAGTTTTTATCACAAAACTTAATTCATTCATGCATTATCATTCGTTCATTCATAAATTGATAAAAACTTCTAAACTGCGTCACTAGCTGTTTTGCCAATTTGTCAAGTTTTTATCGAGTTCATCTACTATTTGGAAAAGAAAGAAAATATCGGCAAAACTTTTTTTTTTTGACAACAGCGCTGCAGCAGAGCTCAGTGCAATGCACGTGGCCCTGTTTACAATTTGAGTTTTTGCGATGCATGTTAGCTTTCTTGGTAATAATCCGATCTTGATGCAATTTTCCGGATCGTTTAATATTTTTTGTCTTCAATATATATACTTTATGGGGTCCGTCGAGTCTCCTTCAGCCTTTTACATACTTTTAACAAACCCAATATACCCCTCTGAGGGCATACAAATTAACTCTCCTTGAATGGCTGTTAGTTCACCTTCACCACACTTAAAAGATGTGGATAAAAGTGATCTGTTCGAAGAGCAAAACGCGAGCATCACTAAGTTTAAGAGAGTGCGGCACAGCAGCAGCTGCAGAGATCGTGTTAATTATCGTGTGTTTCTCTTTATGTTCCCTTCCATTCCGTTCCGTTCCGTAGTGTTGCTTTTAGTTTGCTACGATTCTTGGCCGCTTTGATAAGCAAGCTGCCTTGAAAATTGTGCAAAGTGTACAAATTGAGCACCTCTGGGCAGAGCAACAGCAGCAGCAGCAGCAACATGCGCAGCTCGCTCAGTTTCATACATGTTTAGGCGGTGGTAGAGGTGGAGGTGCTGTAAGGGGGAGCATCGGCTATTGTTGGATGACAATTTGCTTAAATGTGCTGGCGAATTCTCAAGACGTATTCAGTTAAAAAACGCGCGTTGTACGAGACGGCAGCGTTTTTTATTTGCAAGCAAACTGAATGCGTATAAGCTGCTAAATTCAAATACAATCCACAAAACACACAAAAGTGTAAATATAGCAGCAGCAACTGCAAACCACAACAAACAACAACAACAACGTGCAAAGCACGTGCCAAATATACGAAATATTCTCAGTTGTCGCGCGCCTTGAAAACGCGCATACGCGAATTGATAAGACAATCACAGTGTTTTGTTTATTTCTAAGCAGAAAACGCGTGCCGCACTCAGCCAATCATTAATTAATTAATATGCGATAAAAAATAAAAATAAATATATAAACTCAATTGATATGAAATGAAAATTGCTGTTATCTTTGATTTTAAATGACAAAATTTTGCTGTTGATTCTATTGATTCTTAAACGCTCAATTTGAATAATTGCTACGTCAACAGAAATTTTGTGTTTCTTTTTGTTTTCGCCTTATTTCTTTTTATTTTTGCTTTTCTCGCTATCTTTCTCTCTCTCTCTCTCTCTCTGTGTCTCTTCGTCTCTGCCTCCCACAGTCTGTGGTGTTTGTGCGTGGATCGTATGATTTTTAACCAGTTTGCGTTTATTTTTGTTGCATTTTATTTAATTTTCGGCTTTTCGGCCATTCGACGCGTTTTCTGTGCTCTTCGCTCGCGCGATTTTAGTCGCTCGCGGACATAGAGTATTTGTATTTGTGTGAGTGCGTGTGTGTTTATTTTGGCAACAATTTTCAATGTTGTCGCAAAAATTTGCTAG
The DNA here is from genome assembly GCA_035047385.1 of Drosophila tripunctata. Classification (NCBI taxonomy): domain Eukaryota; kingdom Metazoa; phylum Arthropoda; class Insecta; order Diptera; family Drosophilidae; genus Drosophila; species Drosophila tripunctata. The sequence continues at coordinate 3,997,545 of JAWNPS010000334.1, forward strand.
TGGTTTCGTTTAAATTTTATTTATTTATTTTTTTTTTTGAAAAGAGCGCGCAGACAACGCGATTAGATAATGAAAGCAGATCGAATGCTTCCTGCTTATATGTTTATGTATACATTATATATTCCATAGGCCATATAGTACATAACATACATACATGTATTTATAGTGCAGTGCAAAAAACGCATCTAGAGTGAAACCACAAAACTGTAAACTGCAAAAAAAAAAGCAAAAACTACAAACAGAAATACAAATATATATAGACAAAGTTCATATCATGGCCATAGAGTTACGCTCTACGAGCACTGTAAGTGATAGCACAACAACAACAACATCAACTGTCTGCAACAACAACTCTGAGCGCCGCCTGCAGCAGCTGCTCAGTTGCGTCTGCGTAAACGCAAATCTGCTGCTGTTCACATTAATGCTTACGTTGAGCAAATGCTGCAGTGCCACGCCCACAGTCACGCCTCTGACCACAACAACTAATGAGCAAATGCTGAAAGTAGATGGCGCCACATTGACAAAACTACTCGATGGCAAAACCATACTCAACATGGGCTTCAAGTTCCTCAATGTATCGGGCAAAATTGGCACACCGCTGGACATAGGTGAGAAACAGGCTAAAAAGCGAGGAAGAGCAATGTTTCGATTTATATTTGTATATATGTATAACGCTTACCTCAATTTGATTTTAACTTGCCCATAAATTTAATTTGCTACTTTTATTTGTTGGCCAACTTTTATGTCGATTTCCGGCATTTGCATTTTACTTTTTTTGCTGTTGGTTTAACTACGTATCTGTATCTGTAGCTATTTCTGTTTTTGTATTCACTGCTTTGCGAATTGATAAGGACTTTATTTCGCCAACGGCTTTTGTTAAAGGTATTTCCGAATCGTAAATTTCTTCAAAATCAGTCCACCTGCCAGTTTGGGATTTACGGTAGTGTATTGAGATTATCTTATCGTCTGCTCACTTCTATTTTATGATTTGTTTTTATTACATTTTCGCTGGGATTTAGCAATTGAAAATTGTCATTCAATCAGCTTGATTTGCTTGAAGGTCGCGTGCTATTTTTTTTAAACTTGATTTAAACTTGAGACGGACAATTTAAATGCGTCGCGTTTTTTTGCTAGAAAGTGGTTAACAATTATCAAAGCTAATAAAGAGTTTAGGCAAAAACTAGTCAAAATATCTGCTTTCATTTTATAGAAATAGAATAAAATTTAATCAAATTCTATGTTAATAAAATTTTACTTTATATATAAATAGCTCTTTATTTATTTTTTTTTTACATTTTTTCTCATAATCTTTCCTTTTTTTTAAGAAATTCTTTGATATTTTTAGACATAACATGATTATAACATGAATTCCACTTAGTACTTTGCTCCTTGAATTTTGGACTTTAAGCATTTAAATAAACGTAAATAAAATTCTTGACATGCATTTCGATTTTCCGAGCCAACAATAATACGTAGGATGATACAAAAAAAAAACAACATTTGTTTGACGTATTCCATTGGATCATAGGTAATTGTGTCGCTGAACTGTTTACTGCATATTCAGCAAATTCGGAAAACTTTATGCCAAAAACGTACATCCGAAATCAACAAACCCAAAATTATAGCAATAAATAAAAATTCGTTCAAGTTCAGAGTAGACGAGCCCCTTTTTGGTTATTTTCAATCAAGTTTTCAGCAACATTTTCATTTTTCATATTTTCATTACACACGCTTTACAAGTTGATTTATTACCTGTTCGTTTTGATTTCGTTCAGTTCAACACATTCTTAACACTCGGATAGATGCCCGTCACATAGATTACCATATTGCTTAGTCTGGGTGTGTGTGTATATATTAGTATAGCGGCAAGGTCGCAGAAGATAGAATCTGTTCTCTCTTTTATACGTTTTTATTTTGATGTAGACAAGATTTAAGATACCCTGTACATGTGACACATATTTGTAGCCTATTTTAATTGATTTATATATTATTAAATCCAATTAGAATGCTAATGATTTGACGTTTCGTTTCATTTCATACTACTTATATATAATGATAATTAAAAAACGTTTTTTGTTTAGTATAACTTGAAGTTGTTGTAGAGGGAATGATTAATCATCTTAAAAAATACTATAGTATATCATTTAAACACTTTTTTAAACGATTTAAGAGACTGCCTTTATAGAGAATATATATATTTAATGAACAGTCCCCTTTCGCCTATTATGTACATTTTGTTTTTGAAGTCTGGTGAACACATTTGTATTATTTTGTATTATAGACTATAAAAATGGGATTACAAAAAACCAACTACTTCTTTTGAGCACCACTATCGTATAGATTACTATATCAGATGTGCTCAGCAAATGATTAAAAAAAGATATAAACTTACTACATTACGATAAGATAGTGAACACGGAAGCTAAACAAACATAGTTGTATTTGTATAACAGAATTAGGGAATGCGTCTGTTTTGGATGCCAACATGTGTCTAGTTTAAACTCTAAATGAACCGAGGCAGACTATACAGGGTAAATGCTAGTCCTGCACACCTCTTAAAAATATATGTATATTTTTTTTAATTTGTTGCCTCATTTGATTTATTTGCCGTTTCATTTTGGCTCTAATTTGTTTGCGCTGCCAACAGATTTTTCTAGTATATTAAACTATATGTATATTGTAGTTTAGTGCCAATATTAAGAACATCAACAACAACAAGTTGAAATAGTGGGCGTGTTGGCATCCCTCGTCTCAATGTTTCGCTTGATGTATAAAGAAAGCAAATGACGCTGTCGCCTTTAATTGATTTGTTTTTGTGCTCAAAACTAGTAAATCAACTACAATAACAACAACAACTGTTGAAAATAGAATCAACAACAATTATCAATAAACGTCTATTGATTGCTTACATGTAAAGGGGGCGTGGCTATCTCAGACAATGCCTACAATTGAGCATACTACGCTTCGATCACCCCACATCAAACTCAAGTTTATAGAATCAAAATTATTTAATTGAAATTGACATTGAACTTGACTTTATGAGCATCACTCGAGTCTGATAAGCAGCGCATTGAATACAAGTACATAAATTTTATTAATATTAATTAGCACGTCGTACAGGTGATTATCGTACATTTTTTTCATAAACATTTCGAGTGTTAATCTCATTTGGCATAATCTCTGCTCATTATTGATTCATTGTGCTTATCACAATTTTTCAGATTTATTTCTATTTTTTTATGCTCACTTGACGATAATTTCTTGGCCAACTCAGAGCTCATTGCGCTTATCAGCTATGTCTAGTCGGTTATCAGACTTGGTAATATCAGCTTTACTGTCTGCAAACATTTGACGATTGTTGTTTGATTCGATTAAATAATAGTGTTGGTGCATTATAATGATAAAAACAATCAGGAATTAAATCAATGTTAAAGCAACAGATTTGCTTTTCGTGTCATCACTAATGCAAATAGTCTAGACGGCTTTTAAACCAGCCAACCAGTTTAGGCATAAAACATGTTTTAAGTCAGACAAATCGATAACATTGTTATTGCTTAAAACTGATTTGTTGTTTTTGTTTTATAAACCAGACTTTATTTTGCCGACAGACTGTATGGAGGCTGTATCAAGTAACCTGATTTTGGTCTGATTATCAATTTGAAGTATTCCAAGTAGTATTTTTGGCGAATATCTCAGTAACTACGACACCTTTGACATGCAGGTTGCTAGATGAAAATATAAAGACAATGCCATCAAAATTTTTTGGATGTCACACCCCCTTCGCCCAAATAAAGTACAACTTCATCGAAAGTTTACATGCTTCCGGATCACGTATTTCTTAACGTATTGTTTTGTAACTTAGCGTATACTTGGAGAGAAATAATATCAAACGATTCTGAAATTGAAAATTGCATTAATATCGGATTAAAATCAAGAAAGATAGCATACATTATCGGCAGTACAGTATCCTCACGCAAGCAGCGAAAATGAAGCTCAGAGGGTATTACACGGCCCGACTGACATTTTCTTTCTTGTTATATCAACCATAGTTGTAACATAAATTGAAGGTTAATAATAGCAGTGTGTAAATTTAATTAAAAACCGATTGATATTCCACTTTGCAGTTCATATTAATCAATGTCTTAGAGTATAGAAGGCAAAGATAGGGAATATAATAATTTATTTGGCTTAGTGCAAAGATTAAAGATATTTAGTTTGAATAACATTTTATTTGTGGCAAGTCATAGCGACTCAGCACACTGAGCTACTAGACTAATTTATTTAAATGTAACTTTAAATGCATTCTTAAGCAAAATGCGCCTTGTCCGATTCTTTAACCCTTGCATTATCACAAATAAAATTTATATTTGTTTCCCTTTGAAATAAATCACTGCACAATTGCTTATTATTTTTGCACAAATTGCTTTATTTGCGCATAAAAATACTTTTGCGCAGTTCGTATTAAAATGCAATTCAAATGCATTTTGATTAATTTGTGGCATCATTCATAATTGATAGCAATTCTCAGATTACGCGACGACAAGCGAACAAATTGATTTGACCCTATTGATTGTCGGCATTTAGTGAATTTTGTTGCGAAAGACATGTCCGAATTTTTGTTGTTTCAATTACAAAATTCAATATGCAAAAATAGAAATTGTGAAAATTATTTATGTGAAAGCTATGATTAAATGAATCATTTCCATTTGTTGTTATTTAATATTTTATTTTTTGAGTAGCAAGTCCAAAAAGAGCTGTCAAATGCAGCTACAATTTTGACCAGAAAAACCCTTCTCAAATCTGATTTCCTATATTTATATATGTATGTGTATGTGATTTGTTTTTTGGCTTGTTTACCCAGGACATTGGCAATCCATAACTTTTCACTTGTCACATTTTCTATTATGTATCAAGAGTTGTTGACATTTTCTGGGTCCCTATTTTATTTCTATTATAATTTCCCTACATACTGCTGAAGAGACAGACGATTCCTAGAAGCAACCGCAACTTGAAACGGAAGTTGGGCAAAATTGTCGAGCACTTTTTGAGGGCTATAAGAGAGGTGGAGTGGGTGACACCGTCAAAGTTTTACGGCATTCAGCGCCATTTTGTTTGTGTGTTTCTTGTTACTTATTTCAAGGCATTTTTGTTGATTAAAACCCCATGACGAGGATGGGAGCTGTCTCGCATTATGTTTGTATTGTATGCAAATGATTCGAGCAACCTCACACACACACACACACACACAGAGAGAAAGTAACGCACTCACATGTGTATATGTGTGTCTGCTCTTGATTGTTTTGAAGTTTTAAGCCCTAATCAATTTGGGCTTTTGTGCCACCTACAAATGGCACTTTGTCTGCCTGTCTTACGTTTTTTCTTTGTTTTGGTTTCGTTTTTCGCTTTTTTAATGAGAAAACTTTTAGCAGCTTAAGACGAGCAACAACAACAACAAACAGTGTACAACATAAAACAACTGAAACATAATTAGCTTTAATCATTTGTTTACTGTCATTGCTCTTACTTACCCATTCTCTCTCTCTCTTTCTCTACTTTCGACAGCTCAATCTCGTTATCCAAAGTGCGACGAGAAGCAGTTTCAATGTCAAAACGGCGATTGTATTCCGATAAGATTCGTCTGCGATGGCGATGCAGACTGCAAGGATCACAGCGATGAGCAGGTTACCGAGTGCAAATTTCGCGGTAAGTTTTCGTTGCATACTTTTAGGGGGCAATTTTAAATGCACACTTTACAGTGGCGTCCAACACATCAGTGCTGAGTGAAGCTTCGTTAGCTGCCTTTTTGGAGAATCAATCAAAATGCGAAACTAGTTTGCCACTTTTAGCGCAGGTCGGGGGTGGGGACTGGGTGGTAGCCCCCTAACTGGGGCTAAATGTGTGTATGTGTGTGTGTGTGCAGTTGGTCTGACTGCTGACCAAAACTGTGCCATGGCAGTGCGCTCATTAAGTCGCTAAACATCGTCACAACTGTAAATGCAACGCAATTTCGCTGACTGTGGCATGCAACGTTGTTGCATCAGCAATTTATCATTTCGTCGCACGAGACTTTTGCGTCGCTATTCGACATAAAAGGAAACAATGTGAGGTCGTCTGCCTTATTTTATCACAAGATTTTTTGTGCCAGCCACCAAAAAAAAAGCATAAATGGAGAGACTGAGCAAATTATAATAAAAAGTGATAAAAAAAAAACGCACATAAAGAAATGGAGAGTACAATGCAGTTGCTACTGTTGCTGCTGCATGATGAAATTGTTATATAATCTTGCTGAAGGGCAAATTTTGCAAGCAGCGAAATTGATAATGAGTCCTTAGAGGGCGAATGAAACCTGCAGCGTTGAACCTGATAAAAGAGTTTTCATGTGCAGCTGATGCTAAATAATGAGCGAAAGGGGAAACATTTTCCAGGTGTAAAGGTGTACAGAGTGGTAAAAATTAACTGAAAACAGCAAAGAGAAAGTGTTCAAAGATAATGCAAAGAATATAAAAATGAATTATTAATGAGCATAAAAATGTATAACTTTGGCTCAAGGGTTGATTTTAAATAAATAAACTATGCATAGTTGATCTGCTATTTTTAATTGTATGTGCCTTGACCTATATTGCATCTATAAATGAAAATATAAATAGTTTAAGCTTTAAAGGCAAAAGGATACTCAACTTTAATTTTGTATGTTTTCCTTAACTGTTTACTGCAGATATATGTGTGAAATTTAAGCTATACATAAATTTCAAATAACTTCTCATGCTTGCAATTACTCTGTTCACATTTTAAATATCTCTGGGTTTATTAAACTTCATTTAAACAAAGTGCTATTCATAACTACATATTTATTTCTACGAAACTAGCAAAATCGTCTAGTTCAAAGAACATGATGTATTTATGCACAAACTATGTTAGAGTTCATTTAATAGGTAATTTCCCCCTCATGTATTACTCAATTACTTTACAATACAATGTTGTTTCTCTGCCTTACTTACCCCACCACCCGTTAGTCTGTCTAGCATCCCATTCATAACACGCTCACAACAAAGCACAGAACAGCTACAAAAGTAAAACTCACTCAAAATGTGCGCACAGTTTTGCGCTCGACACACAGCTGCGGATTGAGTGAAAGCTTCGAGACTGAGATTTGAGACTCGAGAGATGCTGCAAAAGCGAGTTTTGGCAAATGTTTTTAAGGATTGGCGCTCTGCAGATGTAAACTCAGTTGTCGGCGAACTTTTCAAGTAAACAGACGGGACAAACAAACCGCAGACGCGTTGTGTATTAAATCCAAATCTAGTTGAATCAACTACATATAGAAAAATCGAAGAAACAAATACAAAAAATAAGCAAAACTAAGAAAACCAAGTGTGAAAAGTAAGCAAAAGGATATGTGTGCCAAGTGAAGAAGTTTTAACCGCCACTGTGCAAGCGTTGGAATTAAATAAATTGCCAACACAAAATGATATGAATATGTCCTCGAAATGCTGATTTTAAAAGTTGCCTAGAAGTCCTTTGATGTTATGCAAAGCGCTTTGACAAAATGCCAGCGTCAGGCCAAGGAACCCAAAAAAGAAAAAGCTTGTGCCGTGTGCCTTAAAGATATGAACAGTCAGTCTATGGAAATTTGTGTGCGCTTTTCATTTTTTTGGTTTTGTATTTTCTTGTGGACCTTTTTGTTGTTGCTGTTGTTGTTTGTGTGGAAAAGTCGCCGCCGTTGTCAGGCTAATCGGCAATGTCCATCTGTGACAGTTTGTGGGACTGACTAAGGCCTATTTAGAATTCAGATAGACTTTCATCTGATTTTTGTCGTTACACTTATCATTTATCATTTAGTTTTGTGGGCCCACATTAAATGTGTTTCCTCAATTTCCCACAGAATTGCTAAATTTTGTCGTCCGACAGTCATTTATTTGCCACTTATAACTCTGTCCAGTCCCCACACCAGTTTGACCTTTAGCAATATGCATATAAATACTTAAATTTAATTCGTTGACTTTTGACAGTTGTTGTTATTGTGAACCATAATGAACATATAAACGGAAATTATGCAATCAATTTGTGCAACTTGACTGACTCGAATATGGCACAAAAGCAGTTCATAATTGGCACAAACACATTTCGAGAACATATCAAGTGACAGTGTTATATTGTGTTTAATTCAACAAGTCAATACTACTTAGAATAAATAATATACTCAACACTCAATACTCAAAGACTTGTCTTTCAGTATGGCACACATTTGGTGCTTGCTATTTGTGACCAGTTTGCTGCACACACAAAGTCACAGTTTGGGCGCAATTGTGTCGGGAAATGGTATGATTAATAAAATTAAACGAAATTATATAAAATTATACATGATTTATGTTGTGCTCCTACCAGGAATATCAAATATCACTTAATTAAATATTATTTATGCTTTTAGCAGTTTCCTTTTCTGCTTGAAATTCAATACTTTGTAGCAAGGAAGAGTTTGGGTGAATTATCTATAAGCAGGTTGAATGTACAAGCAAAGTACCATATAAATAGAAGTGGGTTTAAATGAAATCATTCTATATAAGTATAATACAAACTTGAAGCCAACAGTTTTCAATTAATTACTGCAGGCACATTCAATCAGTGGCTTCAACAAGTTGCAAAACTATTTCGAGAACACCTTCAAACTTGAATTAAACATGACAAAATCGCAATCATGATGTGGCAGGATAACAAGTACTCTTGCCCTGTTGGCTGACACTTGAACAAGTGTTTGCTAACTGCAACGGGGCGCCATGTGGCATGCAACAGAATATTTTGCACACGCCGCTTGACATTTGCATACAAATTGCCAGACACAACACCACGGCTGACAAGCTACAAAGTTTTTTAATCAACTAAAAAGCAGTTTAAACTTGGTTCAGCAAAAAATATTAATAAATAAACCATATAAAAAGATTACCAATTATGCTGAACATATCATATAATTATTAATTGCAGCTGGAAAAAAATAATTTTTTTCTGCCACAAATTATAAATTTAATTTGATTTGTAATTGTCAAGCAAAGTGACACCAAATAGTGGGAAATATATGCGCATTTTTATATAAATAAAAACAAAAGCGCAGCAATTTGCCACCGAAGAACAAAGTTTACATTCGTTTCGCATGCACATACATGAGTTTACATATTAGCAATCACAATATATGTACTTACAAATTACATAAAAAGAAATCGAATCACATTGAATCCCAACGGATTGCATGGAACTGCGGGCATTTGGCAAATATGCACAACAGCAGCAAATAAAAATTATACAAAAAAAAAACACTTAAGAGTTTAATGCTGAAACTTAAATACTCTGCATTTTCGGTCATAATTTCTTATTAGAATTTCTTTTACCTGAAATATAAGTGCAAGTTTTAGAACGTTTTTGTTGAATCTCAAACCTTATGTACATGTGCCTTTCAATTATCAGTATAATTTTCTTATTTGAATTAATTTTTCCTGAAATAAAAGTGCAATTTTTATAAAATTTTTGCAGTTACAATAAATACATTCTATACTTTCTTTAATATTAAAATTGTTTAAATGGTTTACAAGCTAAAACCTAAGATTTCTTTAGAAACCATTATCTAGTTTTCTCCATAGTATTTCTATGTCAGCACTGCAAGCTAAGTTGCCATATGCGTCCGTCTCTCCGTATAAACGAATATGTCGCAGAGACGGTAAGAGCTGCAAGCGTCCGATTTAGTTAGTGAAGAATATATATTCAGTTCAGTCAATACTATTGGTGTCACGCTCTATTCGCTTGCAATAAGGGAAAAGCTAGACATGACTCAAATAAAATCTATATTTTTGGAGTACATTCCATCAACTATGAATAACTTAAAACTTGAATATCGGTTTATATTATTTTCTTAACAATATAATGTAGAATCCGGTTAGTGACGACACTCATGTTACCGACGCTGAATCCTGAAGATTATTATAATTTTCATACAAGTCTATAAGGTCATCGAATTTTCGTCGTAATAACCGGAAGGTCGTTTTAACTGAAATGTACTTTATATTGTTTTTGTTTCATAGACAAGAGTCAAAATGATGTTCAAAACATCCCATATTTTGTAAATAACCAATATTTTCAAAATCAGCTAAGATATCAACTTGAGTATTATATAATTTTTATGGAAACGCCAGTGGTTACATTTTGAGCAACTCCAATTCGAAATTTATCTCAATTTTCTAGTTTTGTTTCCTAGATGCACGAATATACCCTCTAAAAGCATCTCTTGTGTAGAGCATTAAATTGAGCATTTCAAAGTGTTTGTTGCACATGTGACCATTTTTTATTGTTCGTTTGCTCGTATTTATATTTGTATTTTTGTTATTTTTTTGTTTGTTTTTTTATAACAAATATTGGTTGCTGTTTTGCTTCGCTTTCGCTTTGCCTTGTAGAACACAAGTTTGCCCGTTTTTCATGCTACATTTCATTTGACTGAACCAAACGGAACTGAACCGAGCCAGGACATTTGCCAGGCATTCGACCGGAGAGTTGTGCCCCATAAAAAGTTTAGAAAAGTAATCATATTAAATGTTATTGATATGGCAACTTGTGCCTTCAGTTGCCTTTCATGTCGCATTAAAATTGATTAAAATTAATGCCTCTTTCATATTTATTTTTATACATTCAGTTATATTTTCATTTTTTTTATTTTTATGCATAAAACCGCGAAGCCAAAATGTTAGAATTCCAAGGGGATAATCGACAGGTGGAGTTATAAATTCTTAACCTAATTGATATTCGATATTTAGTTAAGTAAAAGTTAACTTTAACGATTGGTTATTTTATATAAATATATATATATATACATTTTTCAATTTAAGCTTAAAAGCACAAGCTCTTGTTATGCTCAGCATGGCTTTGAAAAGTGAATCGAAAATTCAGTGACCGCGTGAATGCAACGATATATTTATATGAATTTTCTTTTACTGGCTTTTTGTTTGTGTATTTTCTTTGCACAGCACGTGCTCAAGTGCCTGTAAATAAACACAGCCACACACACAAATACATATATATATAGTATACATATTTGTGGGTATAAGTATAAACTGGTTGGCAGATTTTTGTGTTGGCTTTTGTTTTTGATACGGGTTCAGGGCAGAGTTCAAAGGCAGCCAGAAGCACAGCATGTACTATACATATACGTATTTAATATAGACAAAAGGACACTTGATTTAACATGTTTGGTATTGCACTGTTTTGCTCTTTGCAGAGGCCACTTGCTCATCAGACCATTTCCGCTGCTCAAATGGCAACTGCATACCGAATAAATGGCGTTGCGATCAGGAAAACGATTGTGCCGATGGCTCCGATGAGAATACCACATTGTGCAGTAAGTCAAACAAGAATAATTAAGCGATTTGAATTGAAAATGAATATATTTGAATACACGACTACTATATACTACAATATATCCTATATAAATGAATATGTATTGTTGACACACAGTGAATGCCTGTCCGAACAATGAGTTCAAATGCAAGACCGTTGAGCAGTGTATACCTCGAAATTGGCTCTGCGATGGCAGCAATGATTGTCAAGATAAATCCGATGAAGCGAATTGTAGTAAGCAACAACAACAACAATAACAATAACAACAATAGCAATACAATGAATAACCCTTCTATTCTGTGCTCATAACTCACTTTCTAACTTGCATTTAATAAAGTGTTGCGCATAATTTGAAAACTACGCTCATATATGTCCCATATTCGCATACAGTTTAATCAAGTCGTTGAGCAGCAACGTTGCATTCAAGTGTATATAAAAGCTAACCATAAACACATATCCCATTCACACACCCACACACACTAACACGCACAATGGGAACACACATACGCATGACATACCACGCATACGCAGCGTTGGTTGCCCGACAGCGCCTGGCAACAGCACATAAAGTGCTTAGCCCATAATGCTTACCCACACACACACGCACACACGCCCCCCACGCTCACACAAACAATACACTCTCACTAACAAGAACCCTTGGCCTTGGTTGTTCGCTGTTCGATAGGATTATGTAATGGCAATCTGGCCACAAACTTACAAACAAACAAACAAAGAACAAAAACTAAAGTAAAAGCATCGCAAGATGTATACGTATTTAATATTGCCAATGAATATTTATTAGCTGCATTTATATCCCTCATATCATATATTATGTATTCTATCTAAAAAAAAAAAACAAAAAACAGAGGCACGCACCTGTTCGCCGGAAGAGTACGGCTGCAAAAGTGGCGAAGGTGAATGCGTTCCTTTGGCCTGGATGTGCGATCAGAGCAAGGATTGCAGCGATGGCTCCGATGAGCATGCTTGCAGTAAGCACATCCCATCCAGACTTTCAATATCTTTTGATTTGTAGTCACAATTATTTTCAATTTCTTCTTGATTTCAATTATGACTTTCAGTAGTGAAGGACAAACACAGACGTAGATATATATGTTTAAAATAGTCCACAGTTAGACCTGCATCGTGCCTCTAAGCTTCAAGTATTTATTTATCATTATTTATTTAATATTTACCAAAGTCAATTATATTGTTTACCAAACTTTAGCTTTTGTATCACTTGAACACCAAACAAAGACCATAAATATTTGCCCCCAAGCGGCATATTATTTACGCTTTTATTGAAATACAAAGCAAAAAAGTCAAAATATCCTGTTTGCCGTATGCCAATAAAATATTAAGGACTATTTAGTGCTGGCTGTAGACTCCAAATACGTCATTATTAAATATTTTACATTTAATTTTATTAAATTGACATTATTACGAGAGCTTGTAGTTATATTATATGTTAAGCGTGTTGCATTTCAAATATTTATTTAATTTTTCAATGGATTACAAATTTTAAAGTGATTGAAAACTTAAATATATGTCCTATAGTTAAATTTTAAATTAACATATTCGAGTAACAGTTCAATAATTCTATTAGTTTGAGTTTACTTTTTTATTTTACTGAAATGAAAAGTGGTTTTTCTAAATTTATTTATATATTTATTCAATTTTATGTGTGTGAGTTTACTTTAAAATTCTTTTATATGCGAAAAACAAAAGATTAAAATAATTTTTAAAGCAGAACTACGATAGAAAAAGTTTCACTTAACACATTTAAATAACTGCGATATTAAATATTTTGCAATACAATAAATTTAATAATAATATTTGACCTGTTAAAAATGTAGTTATGCTAAAATTGAGGACTAAACTCTAAATTTCCATAAAAATGTTTTTGTGACCAAATCTTCAATTTTAAGCATTAAACTAATATTTAACAAGAAAGAAATGTCAGTCGGGCATGCCGACCGTGTAATACCCTCTGAGCTTCGTTTCCAATTATATGAGTTCCAATTGGAGTAGCTGCTGCAACATGCACACATATTTGTATGTCTATCTCGCTCACACGTTATTCGTTTTCGTTGCTTGTGTGCACGTGGCTATGCCTTGCTTGAATGTAACGATTTTCGTTGTTTGAGAAACTTTTTTATTTATAGTCCGATTTTAATGAAATTTTCACAATCGTTTGATATTATTTGTCTGCAAATAAATGCTAAGTTACAAAACTATACGTTAAGAAATAAGTGAGCCCGCCGCTTGCAAAGTTACAACGCAATTTTGCTTGGGGTGGGCGAAGGAGGCGTGGCATCCAAAAAACTTTGATGGCATTGTCTTTATATTGCATCTAGCAACCTGCAAGCCAAAATTGGTGTCCCTAGGTGCCATAGTTACCGAGATATTCGCAAAAAACCTCTATTTTTTCCGAGGTATGTCTGGTTTTACGCTTATTATGGGCGAATGGGGCGTGGCATCGAAAAAAAAAGATTCTTGTATTGACTGACTAAATATGTGGTCGATGCTGACTAAAACGGATATTGTAGCTCTTACCATCTCTGAGTTCTGTTTGTTCATACGGACAGACAGACGGACAGACGGACGGACAGACGGACATGGCTCAGTCGACTCGGCTTGTGATGCTGATCAAGAATATATATACTTTATGGGGTCTGCCACGCCTCCTTCTACCTGTTACATACTTCTGACAAACCCAATATACCCCTCAGAGGGTATAAAAATGGCATATAATTAATCAACAAATTATATGTGAATATAAGTATATATTCAATGCATTCCAAATTGAGCTATAAATTATGTTGTGAATATTATTTTGAAGCCTAAAATTTTATTCAATTAATGATAGTAGAAAAATAGAAATGTTATCAGATTTATTGTTTTAAATTCACTCACATTTAATTTAAATGCTGATTAGATTTTATAGATAAAGATATAGTAGTTCATTGTTTTTGCTAAGATTTCTTTTGATACTTAGTTATTTGATTTAGTTCTTATCTTAGTTTGCTCCGCACTTGATGCGAGTTTCAAGTGTTATACTTAAGTGTTTCTTACAGCTTGAACAAGTTTGAAAACATTATCCAAGTCTGAATATACCTCAGTTAAATCAGTCAAGCATTTAGGTAGAATTTCATTTACATTTTCATCAGCCATTGCCATGGTCGTAGCAGTAGATAGTCGTATTATGCCTATTATATCCCTTTTTGCTAACTCACTGTCCACAACCATTCATTCACTGTCCGCTTTGTGCTTAATTTTCTTTTGGTTTATGTCGCCATTGTTGCCAGATTTTCGAGTTTTCTATTTTGTGTGCTAATCTATTGTCGTTTTGCTTTGGTTTCCCAGACCAAACATGTCGCTCCGATGAGTTCACCTGCGGCAACGGACGCTGCATACAGAAGCGTTGGGTCTGCGATCACGACAACGACTGCGGCGATGGCAGCGATGAGCGCGAGTGTCCTGTAGTGCCGTGCGATGAAATTGCCGAGCACACCTGCTCCAACGGTGCTTGCATTGCCAAACGGTGGGTCTGTGACGGAGATCCGGATTGTCCGGATGCCTCCGACGAGCGGGTAAGTAAAGCAGAGTGGCGTTCAGTGTAGCCTCATACTGTTGCTGGCTCATAAATTTAAATTTTGTCGTGGGCAAAGTGGCAAAATGCTTGTAGTTGTTGCCGCCGCCCCAGGCATGCCCTTTTTCCGCACTCCCTTACTGCCACATGAATGCAAGTTTTTCTGTCTATTTGTGTGTGTGTGTGTGTGAGCAAAAGGCGGCAAGCATATAAATTACAGCCAAGTTGCGCATAACTCAACACTGCCAGCTTTGCCAGCTTTTGTTGTCAACGCATAGTACGCATAAAATTGCATTTTGGCCTGACAGAAAGGGGGCGTGGACGTGGCAAGGCGAGGCGGTGCGGTGCATTGCAACTGGTACATAATTTCGTGTGTAAGCAACTAAAAGTATGCAGCGCCAAACTTTTCGACAAACTTCTAACAAGCATCCTCCCCAAAACTTTTGTCAATTTTCCCCTCTCTCTTTCTATCTCTGTCTCTCAAAGGCCTGTGCGAATGGCACAAAACTTGCCACACCCTGTCTGCCACACGAGTATCAGTGCAAGGATCGCATCACCTGCCTGCATCACAGCTGGCTCTGCGACAACGATCGCGATTGTCCCGACGGGGATGATGAAAACTCATCCTTCTGCAAGAACATCACCTGCAGACCAGATCAGTTCCAATGTCGTGATCGCAGCTGCATAGCCGGACATCTCATCTGCAATGGGGAGTCGGATTGTGCGGATGGCAGTGATGAACGCGACTGCAAACTGGCAGCACAAACCAAGAGCTGTAACTCAACCAGCCAATTTGACTGCGGAGGTGGACAATGCATTCCATTGTCCAAGGTCTGTGACAAGCGGAAGGACTGTCCCGATGGCGAGGATGAACCCGCGGGCAAGTGTGAGGTGAATGAGTGCGGCTCGAAGAATGGCAACTGCATGCATCGATGTGTCGATCACCAAGTTGGCTACGTCTGCGAGTGCCACCAGGGATACAAACTGTCCTCCGATGGACACACTTGTGTGGACATCAATGAGTGTGAGGAACCAGGAGTCTGTTCTCAGTTGTGCATCAATGAAATTGGTGGATTCAAGTGCCAGTGCGAATCGGGATACATGAGGGATCCCAGAAATCATACGAGGTGCAAGGCCACAGAAGGCCATGCATCTCTTCTCTTGGCCCGTCGTCATGATATACGCAAAATAGCGCTAGATCACATGGAGATGACATCAATTGTGAACAGCACCAAGTCAGCGACGGCTTTGGATTTTGTGTTTCGCACAGGCATGATCTTCTGGAGCGATGTGACCACCCAGAGCATCTACAAGGCGCCCATCGATGAGGGCAACGATAAGACTGTAGTGTTAAAGCAATCATCAGTCACTTCGGATGGTTTGGCTGTGGACTGGATCTACAATCACGTGTACTATACGGATACGCACAAGTGCACCATTGAATTGACCAACTTTGATGGCAATATGGGAAAAGTGTTGATTGAGGATTCACTGGATATTCCTCGTTCTATTGCCCTCGATCCCATTGACGGTTGGATGTACTGGTCCGACTGGGGTGCTTCGCCCCGCATTGAACGCGCTGGAATGGATGGCTCCCACCGCACCACGATCATCAACTATGATGTAAAGTGGCCCAATGGTCTTACTCTAGATCTGGTACTAAAACGTATCTATTGGGTGGATGGCAAATTGAATATTATCTCCTCGGCGAACTATGATGGCTCACAGCGCAGACAGATACTGTACTCCACGGAGTACCTAAGACATCCCTTCTCGATAACAACCTTTGAGGATTACATGTACTGGACGGATTGGGATAAACAAACAGTCTTCAAGGCGAACAAGTTTACCGGTCAAGGTGTCGAACCCATTACTGCAGTGCATATGGTAAGTTACCTAGCTAGAGTCTGTGCTTAAAAGAGCAACTTATTTTAACGAAGATTTCATAAAAGTAAAGTCCCAAAAATATGATTGTGTATAAATTCAAGACCACTAATTTAAAGCTGCTTACTGATCCTCTCACCACTTTATTTCTGAAACTTTTCCAGCTGCAACATCCCATGGTGGTCCATGTATATCATCCCTATCGTCAGCCAGATGGAATTAATCACTGTCAATCAGTTAATGGTCACTGCTCGCATCTCTGTCTACCGGCGCCGCGTATCAATGAGCACAGTCCGCGCATCTCCTGCGCCTGTCCCACAGGTCTCAAGCTGATGGCCGACGGTCTTATGTGCGTCGAAGATCGTAAGTACAGCAATAAGATGGCAGTTTATATATGTATATATACTTTACTTTGCATGCCTTTGAAACTAACACTTTTTCTTTATTCAACTAACGTTTTACCTTTAAATGTGCATGATTGTGCATGCAGCCCGTTATAGAGTTGTCACCAAACCTCCACGTATGCACAGATTTAAGACCAAATCGAAACCATTTCTACGACTTGTAAATTCTCATGAAAAGCTTGTAGAAACTGATAAGAATCAGTCAAGCAATTTCCAATCCAATGTGCCACCTAAACACTTTGGTATGCCTGACAACCCTATATCTCTATGTATTATATTTGTAATTATTTGTGTGTTGTAAATCGTTATAAACTATATATATATTTGTCTTTTTGTGCAGCTGTAAGCAATTTATAATATTTATAAAAACTGTAATTTGTCAATGCCGTTATGTTGCTTTTTGTAAATTCTCTCAAGTTTCTATAGAAAGTATGTCAACTCTTTTATGCCGAGCTTCAATTTCAGTTTCCCATTAGTTAGTGTTTTAAATTGATGCTTGAACTTAAAGCAAACAAATTAATCACAATAGTTTCAGGGAATGCAGTGAACTGCTTATGTCACACTTGACAGCTCTGTTCTCTTTGTCTATCTGTATACCCGTTAATTGTGCAGTTGGACTATACTAGGTTTGTTTTAAGCAACAGTCGCCACAACCTGCATTATAAATTGATCATTTACTTTACTTAATTGCATTAATATCTGATGTATATCACAAAAGATATAGCTACGCTTTTTATTTGACAATTGAACGCCTAAAAGTAAGCAGAAAACATTTTAAAACATTACTTAAAGTACTAGTATCCCTTAGTCGGGGTTGCACAATTCGTTTTTTCACTTATTTTCTGTGTGGTTAGTGGGCTTAGTGGGCGTTAAGTGTAGGAGGTGTAGGTTGTTGCAAGTACGCTATACGGTGATGTAAAAGAGAGAGGAAGAGTGAACAAGTGAGGGAGAATGTGTATTATCCCAGGCAAGCACTTCATTTTCCACACTCAGGCATAACATTTGCTTTGTCATGGCTCACATTAATCATCATCAAAGGCAACCTCAGCCCATCCAAGCTTGACAGTTTCATAAATGCCATCGAGAGCCACTTGCAGTGCAGTGGCAGCCACAAGTAGGCAGCAAAGAGGCGAACATTGCAACTGATATGGCAACCGCACCACCCAATACAGACAAAAGCCACCCAAACTAACCGCTAAGTGTGGGGTTAATATACCGCTGCTTGATTCTTGGCTCTTTAAAGTGCAATTTCAAGATAATGTTGATAGCTTTTGCAGTTTTGATTTGATTTAAGCGTTGAACAAGTTCCAACACCACAGCTAAATCAACTGAACGCGACTTTGAATCTGATTCTGAAACTGAATCACAATTCGAATCAGAAGCCATTAAACGCGTTGCGTTAACGATGTCATTACGCATCCAACGCCATTTTGTGTTACCCGCTGTTACATACCACCGTAGGGGGTGGTGGCAGGAGCGCCATCTTTAGATCTTCATCCCTTGGTGGTATAAAAGTTTAGCCCATCAAAGGCGCGAGCGCGTTTAAGTGTTTATTTGCGCCTAAATGCGCACTTTGAACGATTTGATTGAAAATTCTTTTGCTGCGAGTAGGAAAGAAAACAAAAAAAAGAGAAGGACGAATGCTGCTGGCCGGGGGAGATGTACAGGGGAAGTGCCTCCCAAATGGCCTGCGCTGAGTAAGCGTGGGATTTAGCTCGTATATTACAAACAATTCTTTCTGTTGTATTTTCTTCCTTTTTTTTTGTGTTTTGCGTTTCCTTATTTCATTTTGCGCTTTTTTATTGCTGTGATTTTTATGCCTGTCGCAATTTTGTGTTCTTGTTTTGTCTTTGGTATTTTCTTATCGACTTGCTTATTTGACTTACATGAGTATTCAACTAAATTTCCAAAAACACAACCCAACAGTTGCCGACCATCGTCCGGTGAAGAACCAAACACACAATGATCAGACCGCAGCGCCCAGTCCACAGCCAGATTCGGGTTTTATAGCTCTTGTAGTAATTGGCAGTCTCAGTCTATGCGCTGTGCTCCTATCGGTGGTAAGTTGGAAATGCCTTTGCTTTTGACGTTATACATTAATCTGATTATTTTTGCTGCAGCTACTGTTTGTTGGCTATCGGTACTGCAGCAAGCGACGCATTAACTCCATGAACTTTGAGAATCCCATATACCGCAAGACGACCACAGAGGATCACTTCAGTTTGCGCAAGAATCTGCCGTCACGTATCTATGATCACACTAGCGTTATGGATGAGGAGGTAATTATCTAAGCACTATCAAATCATATAATTATCAACTGACAATGCATTCTCTGTATTGCTTTACAGTACTCACCTGTCATAGGCATATCGTCATATTAGAGCTTTTCGGGTTTTCCGAATCTGAGCTAATCTCGTGGAACCAATGAGAAGAACCCGCAGCAGACACGCCTAAAGACTGAGCAAATTGTTTGTGTAAATTATTTTTAAATTATTTTAAACGGCGAGTGAATGAGATAAATCCTTAAAGGATTGCTGTACAAATATGTCGCAGAGTTCTAACATTAAACAACAACTAAAACTAATTGAAACTAAATTAAAGCTAAACTAAACTCAACTGAATTAAACTGAATCATTAAAACGAAAAACAAAAACTCTAATAATAATTCAAATAGTTCCAAACTGTAAATAGCTGTAAGTGTGCATTACTTAATTTTAATGAAACAAACAAAAACAAACAAACGAAACAAACAATTATTATTATACTTATTATATTCTTAATAATTAGAAAAGCGTTGACAAATTTATTTCTGTTTAATGTGCAAATCGTTTATTATTATTATTATAATTATTAATAATATTACATGCTATTATTAAGTGTACATATGTTTCCGAGTAAAGAGGATTGAATAAATGCAGATATATATATGTGTAGTATGCCGTATGTTTAAATATTAAAAGACTATATAAGATTTCAAAAATTGATTTGGTAAGTACTTTTAAAATATTAACTATAATTTTATATATTAAATGAATAAGTTTAACAATGCTATCAGCGATCTATAACTGATTTATGGGGTTATTAGGTTATCGAAAATGTTTAATTTTCTATAAAGGATTTCATTACTTTTAAAAAAGATTTTATAGATTTCGCAACTTTTATGAAAATTTAGTTGCAAAATCGAGTTGCCAATATACTCTTATAATGGAAACGATCTCTACCTATATAAGCGTAATCTTAAAGTTTAATAAAGAATGCATTCGAAATTTTGCAAAGCAGCAGGTAAGCTACCTAGCAATGGGGAAACCTCTAAAAGGGTTCTTGAGTTAGAAGTAAGGTTCTTGATGTTTTGCATTTTACTGAATTGTTTGACAAATGTGAGCAAATTATTCCATAAGCAAATTTTATAAAAGCAAACCTTTTACAAAGTCTTTGAAATCGTTTTTTTTTTTGTAATTAGCTAAATTTGTTATTCCGTAAACAATTATAACGTGTACTCCAATTTGATCTATCTTTTTTACAAATTCAAAGTTTTTTGTTACATATAATAATACAAGTAAATGTTTAAACTGTTGAACCGTGCCGCTTAGCTTCTTGTATAAGAGTTTTGCCTCATTCCATACACACTGTTTGGACTACATCAATTATCATATGCATGTCAGGGTTTCTGACCTAGACCAAGAATCAATTAAAATCAAATAGTTACTTGAGAATAATTGCCGTGCCAGCGCTGGACACACCTTCCAGATTGGTCAAAATTGCCGATGTCGATATCGATTGCTTTTTAATTGGATGTAGAGCGTTATGAGAGAGCGTTTAAAAATTTATCGAATCCACCCACTGGATCACTTAAGAGAAGCAAAATTAAGAGATGGAAATTTATGAAAACAACCTGTTGCTCTTAGTGATCGCTCTCCCACTCTCTGACTCTCACGCTGATTGTTCACACACGCACTACCGCGTTCTCTGTCAGATACTTGCTCTCTCTCTCTATCCGACTCGCTCTCTCGGCATTATTCAAGCTTACACCCGATACGATAAAACTTCAGGTAGGTAAGCATACGTCACTATTGTGTAGTCGTGGCGATCGTTCGTTCGTTGTCAAGTTTTGGTAAACGAGCTCCATTCGGCTTTTGGCTGGCATTGGCTGGTTAGTCGTTAATCGTCGTGCTTTGGGCGCAGTCGTGTTGTTCAGCAAATTACGAGCCGTTACGCAGACGTCGTATTATATTTCCCCAAAGACCAATAAGAAAATTTTCTATAACCAAAACGGCGAAAGAAATATACAAATAAGCAGAGTACAAAAGTGCTAATTAAAAATGTATGAAAATATTTAGATAAGTTGCGCGATTTTCATAACTATACGGCATATTTACTATATATCCAAAAATGATAGATAATCGCAACACGTGTATTTCGAGGTCTCTTGCATTTTATGCTGACTTTGCCGAAAATGTTTTTGTCAACGTCGCAAGTTTTTGTTTTTTTCATTTATTCACATCCCACTAAAATTAGAACTAGATTTTATTTGTTTTCATCGGAAAATACAAACGGAGTGTTAAGCAAACAATCATATGATTGTTCAGTTTGAGTGGCAGTAGCGCCAGTAATAAATTTGATAATCAACCAATAGATAACACCAAAAGTTATCTATTTGACACTTTTTTAAAGTGTTTATAACTGTGATCTACGCATTTAAAATCCAATCATCGTTACTCACCAAAAAAGAAAAAAAAAACAAAGAAGCTAACCGTTCACGTTGACCGCCGTTGGTTTTTAACCCAGTCGACACCCTTATAATTATGCTCATGCAATGTGTATTACATTAGTATACCCTACAAAAGACAGTACATAAACGGCAGTATATACTTTGGAACACAAATTCTAGAAACTTCTAATCCATAAGGCAAATTTCTTAACTTTGTATACTGCAGCTATCCACTTGCCAGTCTGTAAAACTAGAGGGCATGTCAAAGTCCGTCATGCCCTTATACCCAGCATATTTAAATGTCTTCGTTTTAGTCGGTTTTCTGCAACATCGTATGTTATTTCATTATCTTTATTTCTCTGCTCTTTCGCTTTTTTCTCATGCCTTGTCGCACTCTCTTTTCATTTTGTTTTGTGCTCATTCTCAATACGATACATTTGCCGAAATACATATTTCAAGTGGTCTGCTGTATTTTATGATAATTCGGTTGCTTCTGCCATTCTGCTGTTGTCAAACGCATGTCCCCAAATACCCTGTGTAAAGAAAAAACAATTGACAATTTCTTCGAATTTTGATGCGATAAGTTTTTAAATTTGTAGTACAAATAAATTAGTCATCTAACACCATTGTCAGCTTGAATTTTTACTTTAAATGTTTATAGAAACATTAGAGTATAGGTTTCATTATAAGGATACAGGGTATCCCTGAGGCGATCTTGCTCGTTGCTGCTTTAACAGCTGACGTTGACGTTGACATCGCTGCCCGGGTTTCACATCATGCTATTACTCAATATTGCATAAAATACGAAAATACTTTGCATAACGTGTGTGAAAATTCAAAATAATAAATAAGTGTTTGAAAAACAGTGTATAATTAAAGTGCTAATTTCTATTTTTTACAGTTCAATCAAAGTCAAAGTTCCTAAGTAAAGTCCACATAGTAGTTATTAAAATACAGCCCACAGAAAATGGATGCGTCGCTCGTAGTTTGCAGTTCAGACTCAAACATAACACCAAC
This sequence comes from Drosophila tripunctata, assembly GCA_035047385.1. Lineage (NCBI taxonomy): Eukaryota > Metazoa > Arthropoda > Insecta > Diptera > Drosophilidae > Drosophila > Drosophila tripunctata. The sequence goes on from JAWNPS010000334.1 coordinate 4,020,520, forward strand.
AGAAACCACATCACAGCAGAATACAGCAGCCCACAACAACAGCAGCAGCAATAACAACAACAGCAGCAATAGCAACAGCATCCACAACAATCAGGATCCACAGTTGCCCAAAGTCAGCCTCTTCTTCAGCAGCAGCTCCAACTATCAGAGTCGCGTTCAGCAACTGATCAGTTTCAGTTTCACATCATCGTTCCATCTGATCTTCATAACATGCATATTGAGCATTAGTAAATTCTGTAATGCCGCTGCGGTGAATGCCGCACAAGTCACCGCTTCGGCGCCCAGTGCCAGCTTAATTATCTCCAATTTAAGCGGATCGACATTATTTGAGAAGATCAGGACAACAACACTGGGTCCGCCGTTAGATAAGCTAAAGAGCTTTGCTCCAGCTGCAGCTAATACCATAAGTTCGGGCAGCAGCAGTTCGGGCAACTCCTTTGGATCGACATTTTTCACCAGTAAAAACCTTAATCTGAACATGGATTTTGTGTTCTTAAATGTGTCCGGAAAGATTAATACGCCATTGGATATATGTAAGTACCCGCTACAATATTAGACTATAATTTTATTTCTTAGGCGATTGTATTAAATTATTATACCCTTTAAAAGAGTTGTATGTTGGTAAAACATTAAATCAGGGTGGTATCAAAACCTATAAAGGATACATGTATATCTATACTTTTGAGCAATACCGTCGTATATCCATCTACAATATTGCTAACGATCTGCCGAGTGCTGTTAATAGCCCCCTGGAAGTGTATCCAATCTTTGGCATGTTCAAAAAATGTTTCTTTCTAATTGGTTAAGCACATTTCTTAACTTACTACACTATAAAGCTGCGTTTGATTCATCGTCTGTATAACAATAAAAGCATTTGCGTGTCAAGTTTCCCATTACTATTGATCATGCCACCAACCAAGCTCAAATTTAGCTTCAAAACTACAACTGCGATCCACTCATATTTTATTTATGGCAGTCTCCATTTTCGGAGTAACTGGCGATGCGGCGGTGCTGGCAAACATTGGTAAACACATTCCACATTCCACACAACATCGCATTTCTATGCCTTTTACTTTCCTCAGACACATAAAAAAAGTCAAATGCTCTCCGTCTCTTTTGTTTGTTCTGTTTCCATTTTGTGCTGCCTCTTCTGCCGGCCGGCTTCTGCTCTCAAAGAGCGAAGACCTCGGCGGCTGCGACGACAACTTCAGAGAGCAACAAGTGTTTCGGTTTTTCTTTTGTGCTGAAGTTCCCGTTTTCTCAAGTCTTTTAGTTTTTTTTTGAAGTTTCAGTTAAGTTGTGCATGTTTCGTGCACAGTGGTGTGAGTGCCTACAAAACTGTCTGCAATAATATTTTACGTGGTAGAAAACAATAGACAAAGTTGTAAGAGAAATCTTAACTTGGTTGAGTGTGCTGGGCTGGAAAATAATAATAAACATAACTTAAGCTTTAGTGTGTTTAGCATGAAGTATAGTTTTTCTGCCAGACGGTAGGTCGTACTGCTGTTTCTTCGTCTTCCTCTACTGAAATTCAATACAAACTCATATAACTTGTATGTTTATTTTGCGATTGTTATGAAATTTTCTGGGTAGAAATATGATATGTTACAGCAGCCTACAATGTAAACAACTATATTTAGACATAATCATTCGATTTCTATTAAATAAAGCTGATAAATGCGAAAAACTAATTTTGCCAACTAGGCTAATACGTCAAACAGTTATAACTATGTCAATTGGCATAGCAAAACATTAAGACTAATGAATATTTCAGAGATTTCACTTTGCTAAACGGAAGAAAAACAAAACCATGAACTCTAACTTTAGCTAAAGCCAAAGAGTGCCAAGAAAAAGGTTGAATCGTATGTCAAGAGTAAAACAAAACCAAATGATGATTTAAAATGAACATGCAAAAGGTTAATTAAAACTTGAGTTAATTTTGAAAATATTTTAGGCTACATGTGAATAATAAATAATCTTCACTAATAAATGATGGTAGCATCAGAGCTTGTCAATGATTGCCACCACAAAGAATTGCAAACGTAATGCATTTTCAATGTCAAACTGACAGTTGACTTTTATGGTACAACTGGATTCAAAATAGACAACTAAAAGGTATTAAGGCCAAATGTCATCTGAGCCAATTGTCAGATCATGCGATGGCTACAGAATTAGATCAAGATAGATAGGAAAACAAGAAATAAGAAAACACAAATATTGTTTGCAAATTATTTCGACAACAATGAATGACAGTATCAAATTAGTATTGTATTTGCAATTTCTTCAATGTTGTTACACTGCAACTGAACATAATTGACGCTGCCTCAGTCGTAATGGAGAGCAGCTGGTAACGAAAGCAACTGTTGGCCAACTAATTGCCAAATGAAAATTGTCAACTGCTTTTTATGGTAGTAGTAGTAGTAGTAGTAGTAGTAGTAATTCTCTTGAATCGAAGTTCTCGGCACGTCCATGACAGCCTAATGAATGTCAGATTCAGATTCAAAAACAAAAATTGAGTTGCAACCAGCAATGTTGCCACAAAAGGAAGCAGGCAAGTAGCAGGAGCAGTAGCAGTAGCAGTGAAGCTGAAGAGGCATGAGGCATGAGGCAGCCTCGAGGCAATGTTGATTTATTTTAAAATCGAAATTAAACAAGTTTTGGCATCATAAAAACTGTCATGGCCAGTAGCATGGAACCGGAACTCATCGTTGTCGAGACTTTTGTAATTAACTTGGCTAATTATGCTGCAAATTTGCACGTGCGTCGCAATTCTGATGGGAAACATGTCCTGACGCAGACTGTACTCAAAACTTTTCATCGGCTGCTTTGTTTCCGTTTCAGCTAAATTACAAAAATATTTTAACTTATGTGTTATGGCTAATTATGATGAGTTAACCAACTGGTTACAGCCTTAAACAACTTTCAGTGATGAAGCCAGAAAAGTGTAACAGAAACTTGCTATTGTTTCGAGCACCTCACTTACAAGTAGTTCGAGTATAACCACAGTCATTCAAATCGACTTTTAGCAAGTGCATGGCATATTTAAACATTTCATAACTATTTACAAACATATGTGCGTTTAAAGTCAAAAGCTATTCAGTTTTTAAAGAGTCAAAGTCACACAGTTCAGTGCTTATTTACTAATTATCAAATTGTGCGTATTCCACAGGGCATCGAAACTAAATTTAATACTACTCTATACTCAATACTATCATCAATAAGTTTTTATCTTATCTGAAACACTATGTCGAAAGCTTCTGATATCTCTGTGTTATGACGAAATTTACTATAGTAATTTTGCAATCACGAAAATGCAAATTAATACTAATGGAGTTAAAAAAAAAAAAACTAACACTACTCGACTACAAGATACTACGCATAAGCCAAAAGTTTTTAGAGAATTTTGCACTTTCTCTTAATTAGCTGTCTATTTTTATGCTCATTTACTGCATGTGTGCCGTTGTGTTGTGTGTACTCATTTGTACTCAATGCTAAAAATTACGCATTCGCCATGTTGTACGTTGTCCGCATTCGCTAAAATGGGGTAAAAAGGTGGCGTGATTTTGTTTTTTTTGGCAAGTGTTTGAAACATGCGCATGACTTTGCAATATTATCTATATGTATTCTATGCTAACAAATTGAAAACAATAACAAATAAACAACAACAACAACATCAGTGTATATTGTATTTATAAGACTACACTAATTAAATGCACTGAGTGTGTCATGAATTCAATAGAATTGTTATAGCTGTGACGTATTATTGAATTAAGTACGCCTATGCTTTGATCATCATTCACAAATGAGATAAGAGATGAATAAATTTGGTTGTGATTCATTCAGTTTTTAGCCATACCAAAAACAGGCAAACAACATGTGAGCAACTGTTTATTTACGTGTTTGTTATTACTGTGTTTATTGTTGTTTTGTATGACGACACCGATCAGGCCACTTTTTTCCAATACCCTGCACGCTTTGTAATACCAAGTGGGTATAATGATTACACTTGGAGACACGAAATGTTGTTAGTCTCATCTAGCACAGTGTAGACTGCAAAGTATATGCTAGTCTATCACTCTTTACTCTCATAAATAACACTCTTTCAAGTCTGTCAAATAAGCGTCTAAGGTAATTATAAAAGCGCTCGTAACTCACGAGAGAGCCGCTCTTAATTTCGATAACTATATCGATATTTTCTCTTAACTCGCAAGTTGTGAATTTGTACCGAGTATCCAGCTTTTATATATGCAAAAGCATATTATACAACTCAAGTTTACTCTTTTTATCAGAGTTGCAGACAATTTTTTATCAGCCACACGAATTATCACCGAAAATTAAAGTAATTAACTGATAGCTGAAAAATGATAAAATGTGGGAAATCACTTGGAAAAATCTAGCGTATAATGTTGCCAACTAAATTGTTGAATACAATTTGTGTAATTACTACAAACAGATAAAAAAAAAAACTAATATCATTAGTTAAATGTTTTCATTGTCATTAGTTAAATAAATAGGTTTAATTAATGACGACAATATGAAAGTCTGTCTAGACAAATTAACTACAAAATGAATTACAGTTTTAATATAGAAAATTAGACTCGAAAGTAGGAAATCTAAATAAACTTCTGTATCACTTTATAGCGTTGTGGGAATACCCCCTATGAGTATGAATATACTTGAAATAGTTTCTGTTTACATGAAACTATTCACTTCTAGGTAAACTAACTGCTGATTCAGCAAAACTAATCACAGGTAACGCGAATTTGATAACAACAATCAAGATCAACCTTGGTGCTAACATAATCAGAACCATCATTAGACACATAGCACTGATAACTGCCAGTTATGATTAAGTTGGACTATAAATTTTATCTACAAAAAAATTAAATGCTATTAATGCCTTCAACTAAATATAAGAAATGATAAAGTGCACAACTTATCGAATTTTAAACTGATGTTTAGTGCAAAGTTCATGTTGCGTTTCAATATAGCTTTTTATCGAATATAATGTGCAAGTTAGTCAGGTATTGTCGAAATTCTTGGCAAGTTATGATAAAGTTCCTATATATGTACATATATGTATATGATTTGGAATTGTGTGTTGAAATGAAAATCTGAGAAGCTGCCATCAGCATCTATTAATAAAGCATTTATATTGATTTGACCATTGATTGACTTTTGCGCTGATTTCAGTTTATTATTTCGCCCTTTTTCTGCTTACCATTTCCCAGTTATTGCTTTGACCTATACACATACCCCCTATTCACCCCACAAAGCATTTCTCCTTCGGGCACTCGTAATGCTGTCATTGAATTAATGGTGCGAATTTTCATGAGAATCGTTGGACCATATACCAGCTGAGAGATCCGCGTTATGGGGGCCAATGATTGATTTCTGAGCTTTGTGAGCCGGCAAAACTGTTCAATGAACCCAGCAACACGCATTTAATTGGCCAACAACCGACAACGCCTCTGATGCTGTTGCTGATCAGATATTCAGTCAATCAAATTGTCGGCTATTGCCAATGCTGTGGTCTGCCACTACCCCTCTTTTAGTCCCTTTGTGTTCTTTATATTCGTGTTGTGGTTTTTCGTAAGTTGCTTTAAATTAGAGCTACGGTAATTTAATTTATTAAACTGAATCGATATTTGATTGTTATACCGAATTTCAAGGCCACGTAACTGGCAATTAAACGGTAGTTGAATCAATAACTATTGTAAATTGTTCACAATACTTAAATAAATCTGACAAAAAGATTCTTCAAACAGTTATCGATATGTTTATATAGGTTATGCTCCTGAAGGTATGCTATATTATTACTGTACTTGAAACATTCATGGCCAAATAGTTTTTAATTACAAAAAGGAAAATAGTACATTTAAAAAAAACTGCAGCATTCAAAAGAAAAAACCCTTTCCTTTCTGATACACTTACAAACAGTTTAAAATTTTTTAGCATTTAAAATTTTCTTAAATACCTTTTTCTTTAGTAAATTAAGTTTTTAATTTTGTATATTAAAGAAATGTGCATAATAAAATAACACTAAATCTAATTGCTAGAAGTTGTGCTCAACTCATATAGAAATAATTAAAAGAGTTAAATAAGAAAAAAGATTTATTATTCTCAGAAAATCATTAATAAATTCGTAGTTTCGCTTCTGCATCAATTTCGTTTTCGTATTTATTTAAAACTCTTTGCAAGTCGCTTAGAAGTACTACTAAGTCCATATGATAGTTACCAAAATGCTTGCAAATATCTCGATTAATCCAATTTGGGATACTTTATTATAACATATACATATCTGTTTTTGGATGTGACACAAATTTGTATCTTTAATATGTATCTCGATATTGTAGCGGAATTTCAATTAAGCAACTAAACGACTCACTTAAAATGCAAATTGTGTGACACTCGCATAGAGATTCCCAAAGCAACAACAATAACAACAACAACAAGTGCAAAAGCATTTGAATGTTGCACACACACACACACATACATATTTTTACACAAATTGCAATCTACGCAATAAAACGAAGAAAAACTCTTTTCATATCAAATTAAAGCGCACTTTTTTTTCAGCAGCAATAAAAATCAATCTGAATAATAAAGGGTTTGACTGTTACTTTGTAGTACCGATATAATATCATAAATAACATATGAAAACTAACAAGAAACAAATAAACTACATTTTTTTTGTGTTACAGGGTATAGTTAGACAACATGTGAGTGTATAAATAATTTACAAATGCCGCTTAGCTTATAAATGTAGGACAAATAATTCATAATACCTCTGTGGGTGTAGTTTTTGGAAGCGAATTTTTAAAATAACTTTACCTTAAGTCAAATCAAATCAAGAATCATTCGTTTTGACACATTTCTGATCCCATAAAGAACTTGATTTATTCTAAATTAACACATTTCTGTATTGTTCAAAAGTTCATGGTCTAAAATCCAGAAAATTTAAGGTTAAATGTGATGAATCTGGCGCTTTCAAGTCGAGAATTTCCCACGATAATGAAGTACGTAGCACAGATGTCTGAGTATGGCCATTGCAATGCTTGTCATGTCTGCCATTGTAATTAAATGTTTCCCTTTCTCAGTGTGTGCGTGTGTGAGTGTGTGTGTGTCTGCAATGCTGTCTGAGCAATTGTCAATTTGTGTTAAATGCGCACAATTAAACGACAAATGTGACACGGATTGACTCGATTCTTGAAACTCACAGCCTAATCGTAGCATATTAGCCAAACTTTGATCTGGCACAAGCATATGCACACACACACTCGAAAATGTTAATGCTAATTGAGAAGTCATATCATACACTTACAAACACACACACACACACGTACACACCCAAAGAGTGAGAGATACCTCTCTGCTCAAACGTAAGCCATTTTATAGCTAAGCGGAAATGGGACTGTAGCCATTTTGTTTACAAGTGAGTTTGTCAGTAAGCCCTTAGCAAATGCCATAAACGATTGATGAGTCCCTTTTGCAAAACTTGGTGACACACCCACACCCACACTAACACACACACAGCAAACAATGTGATACCCTGCGAAATACGCTCGCAATTTTGCTTATTAATTTCAAAAATTTAACCCTTTTGTTTATGGCGACGACCTTGTCGCATATTTCGTTTGTGGTTTACCCTTTCGCACACACACACACACACCCATACACTTTATTATTTACAACTTTTTGTTTATTGTCAGTTTTGCCATGGCCTTAAAAAGGGCTTAAAGCTTGTCAACGCCAACATCGCGTTGGCAAGAAGAACACTGAACATTGTCCCGGCTCTCTCCGACTTTCGACTCTAATGCTCCATTGTGCGGTTCACTTTATTAACGACCCAAAGTTTTCGACTTAAATGTTAGTTATGAATTTTATTAGTCCTCTTTGTCGTTTAATTATTGTCTTGGGCAATACAACGAACCGCAGAATTTCAACATAATTAATTAATATGCATTTGATTATTGTATTCATTGATTCTTTGATTTCTTTGCAGCCCAATCACTGCCACATTACTGCGAGGAGAAACAGTTCCACTGCTCCAGCGGTGAATGTATACCCATCAGATTTGTCTGCGATGGCGATGCTGATTGCAAGGATCACAGTGACGAGCTGCAGGAGCAATGCAAGTTTATAGGTGAGTGAATTGGAAAAAATCATCGACTCTTTGAAGGCTGCCACTTCAACTGTTGCCACTTTTAACAAATGAGTTTTGTTCAAAGCCTACACTTCAAACACGGCATGTAAAGGTTTCTCTTCTGGGCTTTAAAAAAAAAAAAACAAAAGTGAAGAATGTTGATTCACTGTGCCATCAGCTCTTGAATAGAGATTTTGTCGATGTGTCTGTAGCCAAATCTGGGCCTGTAGCTGGTTTTGTGTATATGTGTATGGATGGCATGCCGACGCCTGACCAAAGTCAAGGAGTACTGAATTTTTGGAGTATTGTATTTGGGTTTCGTATAGTATAGTAGTATGTATGGACACAGCTGTGTTTCCCTATGCTTCGTGCACTCACTCACTCACTCTAATCTGTTGTCAGTCATTTGTAGTTTTTCAATTTAGAAAATGTCACAAAACTAACCATTTACTTAGTTGTTCTCTCTCTCTCTCTCCCACTTCCACTTACCCTCACTGTGTGTGTGTGTGCGTTTGTGTGGGAGTGTGTTTGCTTTTGTATTGGTTTTGGTGTTTGGCTATTTGTTTGGCTTCGTTGTTGGGTAAGTAACAACTGGCTGTTTATTTAGTGTCATGTTTGGGGCCTCTGCAAAATGCCAACTGCCCTGTCGAATTTATTTTAATTTAATTTTTACCGTATATGTCTGTGTGCGTGTGTTTGTTTTATTAGCCCTGGCATTTAATTTAAGTTTGTTGATTCACGCCAAACGAACAGGGTTGGCACTAGAAATCAGTTTGAAAAATCTGTTGCCTACTTTTGGGCTGACACTTAAATTGAAAGCCTACAGTGCTTGTCACAAATAGTGAGTCCAACATATCAAAAGTTTCATTCCTTATGTATTTTAATTTAAAGAGCAAGTTTAATAACAATACATGCCAAAAATATTGTGCTAACCTTACACATATTCTTAGATATTCTTTATTTTCTTTACTTCGCACTTTGCTATTCATGTTTTAAGTTTATACACATTGAGTTAACTAAGCGCTCAGTGCGTAATTACAAACAACCTTAAGGCAAAAATGCCAGAGTAAGAGCTTACACAAAAAAAACTGTGTAGCCAAGAGCACTTGCACAAGAGCAGCTAAACACGAGCTGAGTCTTATTTAGCGACTGTTTAAAGCAAGTCAAGCACAATCTAACTAAGCCATTGCATCATGCTTCAAATGCTCACTGCAAAGGAGCTTAACAGCAAAAACTTTGTGGATTAAAACAGCAAAGCAAAAGCTCAACTTGTTTGATTGTCGCTTAAGTGCAATTCCACTGAATTTTTAGTTTGTATGTGGAATATTACACAAAAATTACATGCATTTATTATTTTTGTTATATCACAAAAAGGATTTTGTAATTAAATTAACGCTAAATAAATTTACAGAATTTTAATGAAAGATGTGGTAAAAGGTGTAAAATTAATAAGCATTAATTTAAATTGAAGAGGATTTTGAGAACAAATTATGTAAAAAACTTACTCAATAAAATATTTTAGTTCAAGATCCGTAGTGCTTATAGAACGTTAAGTGGCACGGAACTATTATGTACAGCAGCTATAGGTTAAGGTTAATATGTTATATACTTGCATATATAGAAGCTTTAGTAACCAATTCAAGAACAAAGATTGCAACTAATTTAAAGGAAGTCACGGGGTCAACTTAGTTGTTGTTTTATTTATAATTCAACAAGCAAAACATATTTTGATAAGTTGTCGGACTATCTCATTAATAAGAACTGCGACTTAAACGACAACAAAAGCTACAAGAACGGGAAAATACTTAGTTCAGTGGAATAACACTGAGAAATGCAAATAAAAGCGGTTTAATCTTGACATATTTACAACGAATTTTTAAATCATTATTTTAAATATATGTAAATACGTTACTTGGAATTCCCGGTACAGCACGAACTTATCAATATTAGCGTCATGAGGCTAACAATCAGTTGAGAATTCGGTTTACTGCGTTGCAAACAAATTAAACGTTTTAATCAGTTGAATTTACGCCTGATCATACAGGGCATTTGAGCATTTTGCATATTTGTTATTAACAATTAATAGACGATTATGCATTTGTTGACAACACCAAGTAAACAAAGGCATACCATGTCTGCTGTACTAAGTTGCGTATGCGTAATATCAAATCAAAACCAAACTCACTCACCAGCCGCATTCGCTCAAAGTTGAGCAGTTGAGCGGATGAGTGTGAGTGTGAATGCCAGTGAGTGTTAACTCTTATCAGTTTGAGCGCAAGCTCGAATATAATATTTGCTGTTTGAAAATGCTTTCGGATGCTGTCTGCACTTTGTATTTTTAAGACTCGCCACAACGCACTCAAAACTCAGTTAGCATCGAACTTTTAATTTCAACGGACGTGTGTGTGCCACAGGACGATTATCAAAATAACGTATTCGCATTCAAACAGTAGTACGACTCAAGACGGTTCTAACTTTCGAGTGTTTAATAAATATAAAACCCAAAAGCGTTCTTAAAGTAAGACGAAATAATGTGTTAAATAAATCAGTAAAGCCAAAAAATTACACTTCATTTAAAGAATACAATATAAAAATATAAACATAAAAAAATTACTTGTTTACTGTCCTGTAAAGTGCTTCGTGTGTTTTATCACATTGGCGCCAACTTTAACCAAAAACAGCAGCAAATTCATTGAACAGAACGGAAGCTTTTACAGCTTCTGTTTTTACCATTTTCCTCTGGGTTTTTCCGATTGCTTTTCACGCTTCTGCGCATCGCAACGCCTTGGCTCTGCCGTTTTCTCTTACAAGCCACTCTTAAAATAGACACAAAAAGGCAGCACTAAACACGTATTTTTCATTTGATTTGGTTTTCCATGCAGCTGCCTTTGATTTTGTGTTTGCTTTTTGGTTTTTGGCTTTCAGTTACATGAACTTGACACAAAATGCTCCTATATCAATTACATGTGACTTTTACAAGTACTCGAATTACAATTGAAGCGCTTAATCCTTACACGGCCTGCAAATTGCGATAAAGCGAATTAAGTTCTCATAATTAACAATTAAATTGTACAATGCACCACAAACAATGGAAATGCTCGGGTGTATTTGGATGTAATAACTCCTATTTTAATTAATTTAATTGGAATTAAATGCAAACAAATGCAGCACTTTAATACAGTCAAGCGTATTAAAAAATAAATAACTATCACAAACAAAAAAAATAGCTGCTTAATTAAAACGCTTAAAATATGCGGAGTAAACAAAAGAGTAAAATCAATTATATTGCAAAAAAATGTGATATAAACGCAATATTTCAAATAAATAAAAGCGGCAATAACACAGTTTGACTTGTGCACCTTAATCAACAACAATAGCTCAAAGTCTATTTATTTAAATAAACAGCAAATCGAAAACAAAAGCCTAATTTATGTATGAACTATTTTAGTTCAAACAATCAATACTTTATTTGTAATTATATAAACTGACAAAAATAATGAGATATATATATATACAAAAGGAATATATTATTAATATGCATTAACAGAGTAAATCCTATAAAAACTGCGTACGTGAAAAAAAGTGTTGCCTACTTTTAAGCTGTCGCTTTTGAGCATTTAAATTAATTACAAAATATAAATAATAACAACCAAGCAAAAAAAAAACAACAAGAAAAACATAATTGAATAATTTAAACATGCACTTAGGCTACATTATAATATAATACAATTTAACGTTGGCCTGACTAAAATTTACAGACAAGTTACCAACATGGGACTAATACGCAGCTTTCCGGTTTGTCAGCTGCTGCTCATCATCGGATTATTACAGCACGTCCAACAACAACATGCCTTAACAGTATTCGGCAAGCGAGCTCACATTGGTATGAGAATATATAACACTGTCCCATAAGCAAAAACCATAATCATATATGCTAAACACCTCTCAAACGCAATGGCCCCGAACAACACACACCCACACACATGCCAAGTTGTGGGGTGTCAAAGAGCATTGTTGTGTTTCCATCTTGGAACAACAGCACAATAGTTTAATGTTAGTTTTAAGTTTGTTCTATTTTGTGTTAGTTTGAAATTGACTTAAAGGTAATTAAGTCAATGCAAGTTCTATATAAGTTATTTCTGCTTTTCCTCAATTATTTTTTAGGATTCCGCTTAAAGTCCATTTAGTGTGCTATTAAGATTAGATAGAGTAATGCCAAACTCATTTCAAGCCATATTGGTAACAAGACACAATACACAAACTGCTTGAAGTGTAGTTCAATTTACTGTTATTGACTGCTCAATGCCGTTTATTTTGCCTTTTATCTTTTGGGCATGGGTGTGTCACATAAAAAAACAACAACAAAAAGAAGAGAAATAAAAATAAAATAGAAATAATGTCAACTGTCAAAGCAGGCTGGCAGCAAGGAGTCTGTGTAGAGAAATAAATAACTTATAGACAACTAAACGGGGACGACCATTAAGAGCAGCAGCAGTAGTATGCTTCAAGCTGCGTTAAGTGGCTGCTACGTTGCGCATACGCCGCGTAAACAGCCAAAGACAACGGCGTCGCAACAACGCTGCTCGACTTTTAAACAGCTTTCACACATGTGCTAGAAGTGCTCAATATGGTCTATATATGTACATACATATATATTTGTATATAGAGCACATAAGTATACAATGCCCCCGTTCAATAACAAGCGCATAAATATTCATGCAGCACATTTGCAAAAAAAAATAAATATGTATAAAGAGAAAGGGAAAAAAACTGAAAAGACAGCTGATAAGCTTCTGCAGACTGTGCCAGCAAGCTACTTTCAGGATGTAATGTATAAAAAATCTTAAAATATAAAAAATCTTCAGAGAATATGTAGAGAAAAATTCGTGTATGTCTGTGCGTTGACTGCAAACCTTAGATAAATTTAGTCACATATCCTTGGCTCGACGATTCCTTATAAGCCATAAATTATGCATGGCTCACTTTTGAGCAGCCGCCATTGCCATTCCCACGGCCGCTCAGTTAAAGGTTTCAACGTTACCAAATAGTGTAGTATATGTAAGCTGTGGCTTCCAGATATGTGTTGCTTTTTTTTTTGCAGTCTACTCTTGGCCTATTCCGTATTACAAATTCATTTGAAAATCGCTAGAAATAACAATTGCCTATACATTATTTAGTAGCAATATTTTCGAATGAATTTAAAAGAAGCCGAGCTTTGAGCTTGCTTTAATTTCAATTTGTTCGCATTTTTACTTGTTTTTTATTTAACATATAAATTGCTTGGCACTTAAAATGCAATTTTAACGGACTTGAACTCTGAACTCTTGTGTTGCCAATGGCCAGCCATTTGTTTCGTCCAACAATTCAACAATGTCCTTTCGAACAAAAAGTGAAGCCAGCATATGTAAAAAGTTTGTCTCATTAGAGGGTAAGCTCTTGAAATGATTTATGTTGCCTTAACCCGCTACTGGTTGAACACTCCTCATTCACATCCAACTTTAACAACTTCCACTTCTATTTCCTCTCTTTTTTTATTGAAATACTTGAAGCAAAAGACAAAGCAGAGCCCACAACTCCAATAAAGTGAAAAAGGTGCCATAAACAACAAGCGGGCTGATGTTTGCCGGGGCCTTTTTTTATACTCTACTTTTTTTTATATTTTTTACGTATTTACCAAGGGGGCAGCACGCTGTGCGGCAAAAGAAAAGAATGGGAGAGATACATACAGGGAGATAGAGAGAGAGTTAGAGGGAGAAAAAAAAAACAATTGTAAACAATGAAAAGGAAAATCTTCCTAACTGCGGCACAAATTTTTCATTTATTTATTGAGACGAAAGAAGGCAAAACGAAAGCAAAAGTGAATAAAAAGTGCGACAAGAAAAAACGAAAAGCAAGTAAAAATTTGTGCACGTTTTTGCTTCCTTTTTCCGCTTTTTAAATGAAACGGACAATTCAATTTATGTTTACCCAAACAACAACAACAACAACTACAACAGCCACAACAAACAGCAGACAAACTTCATTAGTTGACCGGCACAGCAACAAAAAGAGAAAAAAAAAATGAAAAAACAACAAAAATTAAAAAATAAAAAATAAAACGAGCTATTTTATTGAATGAACATTTCTCATTTTCATGGAATACAAAATACGAAGCAAATCCCAAAAGTTACATTAAACTCGAGCCAAATAAACGGACTGGAAAACCCTTTGAATATTTTTAGAAGTTTCAAAACTTAAAATTAAAAAAACTTAAGAAGAAGCTAGACTTTGTCTAACGTAAATAAATAAGAAATAGTAAGCTAAATTAAGTTAATACGAGCTGCTATGTTAGGTACATAATTCAGTAAATCCTTAGAGTTACTAGAGTAATTAACATTCGTTACAATTGACTAGCCAAGCTGTGATTCTTTTAATTTATATATATCATGTATAGTATTTCTTGAAATCCAATTGTTAGCAGCTTAAGAAAGAAAGTAGAAAAACGTTATAAATGGCAAACGGCAAATAGAAAATGGAAAATGTGGAAAATGGCAAATATCAGAAAACTTTTAATGCGCTAAATCGATGGATGACCGCAAAAAGTTTCTCACAGCCTGTGGACACTTGAGCAGCTAGATAACTTTTTTTACTTTAAGCTGGCGCTTGAAATGAGCTCAGTCAGGCCTCTACTGAGAAGATACAGACAGATAGAGAAAGACAGAGAGAAAGAGAGAGAAATAGTTTAGCTGCATTGTAAAGAAGTTATAACACATGTGTGAAACTTTTCGTGTTTTACTTGTACTTAGTTTTATGTGTGACTTGGTGTCTCTGCTGACTTTTCCCGCGACATTGTCGACAAGTTTACAGTCTTTTGGCAGATTTGCTGTCAACCTTGAGGCGTTGCAGTGATAACCTGCCCTACACTGCGCTTTGGCAAATCAAAAGCAAAGTAATAGGCGACCTTCAGTATCTCTCTAAGCGGTGCAAAGTGCAATTCATTATCACACAAAAGGTGGCAGACAAATGCCAACGGGAAATGAGTTGCATAAAATGCATGAGAAGGCATGATAGTTGCCGCGCTGCTGCTTCTTCTTCTTCTTCCATTTCTATGTGTTGCGGTTGCTCTTGTTGTTTTTGCTTGAATTAAAAGGTTGCTGCCCCTTGTCTGCCCTCAAGTGCCACATAATCCAAGTAGTGGCTGTTGTTGTTGTAGTCGCGACGCGTCAGACTGTAAATAATGAAGTTTGCACCTGGGAGTCGCAGTAACAGTGATTTGCCAGCACACCCAACGGAAGTGGGGTAAGAGAATGGGCGGAGAGTGGCAAGTATGTGCTTGGGCAAGGGAAAAAGAAATGTGTAGCATACCGCAAAAAGAGACACATAATAAATATGCGTAGCAAAAATGTTGCACAAACAACAAGAACAAATTTATGAGCTTTGTTTAAGCAAAAAACGACACAAATGTAAACAGAATGTAAGCAGGCGAGAAACAGATACCTAGAGCAAAGGAAAGAGAGTGATAACAGAGAAGGCGAAACTGTGTGTGAGAGTGAGTAGAAAGACTGTTTGTTTATGCATTGAACGCCGCACAGAATGCTATTTTGACTATGTGACATTTTGAGGCCTCAGCTGTCAGCCTATTAAGTCATAAATAAATAATTATGCGAAAAAAAAACATAGATGAGGCCAATAAGGAAACACTCGTGCATAAGCAACAACTGGTAGATATGCTGTAAAATCAGACTATTATATATTTCTCAAATCAGTTATACACCATTTTAAACACCGTTTGCTTATATGGCATATAATTTAGCTGTGGCGAGTATAACAGGATTAAATATATAGCAACTTATGCACCTGCAGAATTTGCATTTAGGCGAAAGAGTGGGTAAAGCAGATAGTGACTGTGGGCGTTAAAGATAGAACCGGTAGATTAGGTAGAGTATCTGTAGAAATGCAAATAATTTCTATATATTTAAAGACCTACTTTAAAGCACATTTCAGAATTGTATTTCATGACTTTCGCTACAACTCCAACTAATTGTTCGCCAGTCAAAGGTCATTCTTTAAAGCTAGAGAAGCTTTGGGCAAACGACTGCCTCATAACTAACTTCTAGCTGCTGCTTAGTGGCTCAGTTTCTCTTGTTTAATGTCGGCGCTAAATGCTGCTGCTATGTAAATAAAAAATAAAAAAAAAAACCAACATTTGAAACGTTTCTATTCCCCAAACGCAAAACGTGATGCGCATTTTTCGCAGTGCGGCGACGCCAGTTTCTATGCCAGGCGGGATGAAGGATCTAGAGAGGGCACACACACACAAAACTTTGCACAAAAGTTTATGACTGTGGCTGGGCCGCTGCTGAGTGAAGGCCAGAGGGGGTTTCCTAACACGCAGCAACTTGCCGCACAGCAGCGGCAGCCATAACAGTTGTGGCAGCTGCAAGTTGACTGACTCCCA
This sequence comes from Drosophila tripunctata, assembly GCA_035047385.1. Classification (NCBI taxonomy): domain Eukaryota; kingdom Metazoa; phylum Arthropoda; class Insecta; order Diptera; family Drosophilidae; genus Drosophila; species Drosophila tripunctata. The sequence continues at coordinate 4,037,103 of JAWNPS010000334.1, forward strand.
AGTTGTTGGCAAAACTACTATAGCGACTTAAAGCTTCCAACCAAATCTCAAATGTCAGTCAGCGATGTGTTCATTTGAGTTACGCCGTTAAATTGAGTGCAACTGCCATGTTAGAAGGTGCAACACTTTGAGGCAGCTAAAACAGAGGTTCAGCACTTGAGAAAAGTATGCATTAAGTTGTCGAAATTGTCACGAGAACTATAAAACGACTCTCGGAATTTTCTGTTCTTTTATAGAAAACTTGACTAAATTCTTGCAAAGCTTTCAACACATTACCACATTGGCAACTTTGTTGCATTTTCTGTCAAGCTCTTGCCACCATTTTCACTTATGCTAATGGATATGGTATCTTTAATATTCAAAGCTGTCTGAAAATAAATAAATGGAATATTTATAAACTTAAAGGTAGAATAAAGTTAAAAGCATTCTCTTCTTAAAATTCAGGATAAAAAAAAAAGATTTAAAATTATTTGCTGTATTTACAGCATTAAAAACTGATAAATTTGAAACAAATCTTAATTATTTCATATAAATAAACTAACACAAAAAATCTTAGTTAAAAATCATCATATACATTTGATCATTTTTATTGCGTATGAATCGATCTCAAAACCCTTATCAGCTTAACATGATATAATTTATAGTTTACTTTGATAAAGAAATCTAGTTAACCTCATAACTTTACACTCAATATATTTTAAAACCACTATAAAAGTATTCTTAAAACACAACTCAGCTCAAACTTGATTTATAGTTTAATTTAATAAAACACCATAATTTTTCAGATAACTTTAGAGCCACTATATAAATAGTGTACGAATAATTTTTAAAAATTTTTACTCAGCTCAACCTAGTTTATTGTTTACTTTATTCAATAAACTTAATGTTTCACATAACTTACTAGAAATTAGCACATACAATGCTTCAAAATCGTTTCTCTCTTATTTACTGTCATTACTTTAATTGCATTACTATCGTTTTCATCCCAGAGCTGACAACTAATTGATTGTTATTATGGGCAAAGATGTATATATTTAAATTAAATCTCTAGATAATTTAAAGGCTTTAAACTATGCAAAAGTAAATTTCATTTTGTGAAACGAGCAAAGTCATAAAATAAAATGGCCATAAAATAGGAAAACTTAACTATTTTACTCTGATGGCATGTTAAACAAAAGAGAGAGAGAGAGAGAGACAAAGAGAGAGAGACAGGAAGTTGCAGAAGTGAGAAAGTTGGAGAATATGCCACCCACATGGCACACACAGAACGTGGCAAGTTTTTGTAGCCGGAAGCTTTAACACAGCCCACAACATAAAAATCACATTTATTTTTGACACAGAAAACTATTGAAGCATAAAATGTAGATTTTTTTTTTCAGTAGCCATATTCTCATATTTTTACTAGCAGCCATTATCAGTATTTGTATACCCTGTAAATGCGCATATGAGTTTGGTTTGAGCAGCAGAGATTGTATGACTAGTTTTTATATCAAATTTAAACAATTTTCATATCTGAAGGGATTTCCTTTATGAAGTTTAGTTACGGGGTATCTACAAGTCGTTGGTTAAACATTTTTGATTTTCTTTACTTCTTCCTTTACATACTTTACATACATGGCAACCCGCAAGCTATGCAAAATTGAATGCCATTTGTGAGCTAAAGATTTCAAATATTTACTTTAACTTTATGTGTAATTTTTTTTTTCTTTTTTTCTATTTTATTACAGAATCCACTTGTCCCGCCGGGCAATTTCGCTGTAGTAATGGAAATTGTATTCCCAACCAATGGCGCTGTGATCGTGAGAACGACTGCGCCGATGGTTCCGATGAGATTCCCGGTCTGTGCAGTAAGTATATCCTATTAAATACACACATACTATACAGTTTGCAATTGCGTTTGTTAAATGTATAAGTTTAAATCGTATATAGAAGACAGGCTATGTGGTATCAACATGTTTAAATGCCACAACATGGAGCAGTGTGTTGCACGTAGTTGGGTCTGTGACGGCGCTCCCGACTGTCGTGATGGTTCCGACGAATTCGATTGTAGTAAGCAAAATGTTTAAGTTACAAAATAATGGGACACCTACTAACCCGGAGGATTTTCACCGCCACATACCAAAAAAAAAAAGAAAAGAAATATATAAATAAACTAAAGATACAGCCATCTCTACTGACAAAGGGATTCACAAAGTCGCATTTATTGCATGATACTTATTTCGATGCATGCCGGGGTATATATATAATCATATCCCTACCTCCCACCACTCCATTTATTATCGACTTTATTGCTTGGGTCTGCGCCTAAAAGTTGACAGCAATGTCCATAAATTAATGTCAACAGAAAAAAAACGAAAACAAAATTCTGCACAATATCGCGATGTGAGCATCAAAAATGCTGCCAAAAGCGGAACTAATTTGTATTTATGCATTAATCCACAAGCCCTCAAGCTGTTACGCCTCTCTATACCCTGCAAAAGTAATTTACTTATGCAAATCGCAAGAGAGAGTATTAAACAGTCGACTAGTCATGAGCATTGCATACTTTTCGGATGTCGCACATTTTTCGCCCAACTTATTTGGCTGTTTATAGTCTGCTTCACATTTGGCTAACTATATGCCACATCAAAATTTCGTTTTGCTTCATTTTTTTTAGTGTTATTATGTTTCTTTTTTTGTTGTTGTTCTTTTGCTGTAATTGAAAAAATGAAGAGAGTACGGATAAAAAATGATGGGATTTTTATGTTGTTATCCACTCGTAACTCATCAGCAGGACGGCCAAATAAAAACTGGTAATCAAAAAAGTGCGCGCAAATTGAGACTGTGGTTTATTTTCTTCTTCTTGGCTACGGCTCGGCGAGTTTTACATTTATAGCATGCACAGAGTGCCCTTACCATTGAACACGTGTGACACTTTACGACTTTTATTATGCACAGCAACAAACATGTAAAATGTTAATTGAAGTTTAACGTACGACAAAATTGGTTGACAGACAAGCAGCAAATGTTCGCTAGACCATATATTTGATTTTTTTTCTTTTTCTCTTTTCATATTAATATTTTAATAAATTCCACAAAGTTAACAACATTTTCAATTAAATTAAAAGACAGCTGGAAATGAAATGATTTTGGTTTACGTACGAAACTACACTTTGTTACAAGGACGAAGCTACATAAACTGTTTCACAAAAGCAGTAAACTTCATTGGCTTTGATGTCTTTCAAGTTTGTGTGACCCTCTTGCTACTCATACAGCTCTTGACTATCCTACACGTTTGTCACGTATACTAAAAGCATTTTAAATAAAATTAAAATCAAATTGAAGTCCGCACTACCAACCTCTCCTTCGTTTCTTCCATTCATTCCGGCGACAACAACAGACGGCAGATAACAAGAAAATGCTATTGAATATAGGACAAAACTTATGTGTGACTGTCGGTGTGTATGTGGGTGTGCCTGTGAATACGTGTGCGTGTTGCTTTGAGTCATTCTTTGCAGCTAACAAATTGATTTTGCTATGGCTTGCACCATGTTGAAGCTCAACAAAGGCGGACAAAACAGGACAGAACATGTCGCTGCTTGTCCTCTTTTATGAGGCCGGCAAAATAGCAAAACTAGAGAAGCTCACACAATTGGTTAGAGCTAGTTGAGTCAGGCGGCATTAAAGCTGATGTCAAGTTATAATAGCATTGCGTATACGCAATATTTGCAAAATAGCGCATAATTAAGTTTTTTAATCTGCCATCAATTTAATTTATGGTAATTGCGATACATTAAAATTGGCATAGAATTTATATGCTAAGTGCAATTGGTTGTAGTATGCTAAATTTAAATTTGCAAAATTTTTAATGCATTTAACAAAGTTAATTAATGTTTAAAAAAAACCATAATTATTGAATGGCACTTTCGCTTAATATATAGAAATAAATTTTGATTAATAAATACTTGACTGCATTTCCTTGTTTGGCTTTTTCATAAATTCCAATTTAAGTCACATCACGCATACGACGCATTGTACATGCAAAAAGCGTAAAATAATAATAAATTAATTTATTTGCAAGCGATGCTTAAGCTCCACACGGCAAATAGGAATGAAATGCCAAACATTTTGGAAGTTCAACAAAGGCTAGCAGTAGACGAAGCGGAGGGAAGTTGGAGGAGCGAAAGGCACTGCTCGCCAAAAGGCATATTTAAATATGTGAACCTGACATTATGCGCCTTTATTGCCGTTGGCAGACACAGCACGCACACACACAAACAGAGAGCACACGAATTACATAATCTTATCAGGCAAAATCAAGCGTGGCCACGACTCAAACAATGGCCAACATTCATTTTACTGGCAACAACAGCAACACAAACAAAAAAACAACACGCATTAAGGGTTAAACACAAGCGTTTTTATGCTCTGCATGTATGTGTATATATACTATATATATTTATATTAGTGTGTGTGTGTGTGTTGTCAGCTTTGTTTAACACCCGTCGCTCGCCTTCTAAAGAGGCGCCTGGCAAAACTTCAATGAAAGTTTCAGGCAACGAGTTTACGTACCATTAGTGTGCGCCTGTATATGTGTGTGTATGTGTGATAATTGCTTTAATGCGTACGCATGTGTGCGTTTTAACTTTATGGAGTGTTGGCTGATAATGTCTTAATTACTGCCTAGATAAAATGCTGCCTGCTTAGCTTCAGGCAGCATTTGCAGTTTGAGAGTTGCCCTACATATTGCTCCCACTTTCACTCCCTCTCTCAATCGCTCTCTCTTGCTATTTTTGTCTGCTAAACATTGGCACGACAACTATGTTTATTACTTGCCTGGCATGTGCGGCACAATTGGACTTTGACTTCAATTCCTAATGCTTCTGCTGCTGCTGCTCCACATCGTTCTCCTTATAAACTTAATTACAATGCGAGTGGAAAGACGAAAAGCGTCTGTTGCATGCTTCAAGGCGTCAACGGAAACGCCTTTAAATGAGCTCCAAATGCTGCAGTAATCAAAGATTTAACTAAGCATCACCATTAGCCACATAGTTAGAAGCCACTCGACATACATATAAAAAACCAGACTAAAGTACATTAGTAACGCCATAAAACTTTTACGTATTGCGATAAACAGCTAAAGGCAATTTTAGCTATTCGCTTTGATTTTTCTGCATATGCTGCAAATTTTACCAAAATTGTATTTTGAGTATATTCATTGTCGAAATAGTATTCTGTTCACACACTACATTCTTCAAGGAATGAAATAGGTTTTAACTACCGCAATGTGAATGAAATTAATTTGAATCAAACGAATGTTAACACTAATAGAGTCAAAAAGAGCATGTGGTAGAGAGCAGCAGAATAATGGGAATAAATTAATATTTTGTATGAAATGAAGCGTATAAGGAAAACTTTTACTAAAGTTAATTAATTAGCTACTTTAAACAAAAGGTTTGGATCGTTGGAACACTAGTAAAATTCTTTTTATTGGTATTAATTGCTGTTTTTTATATATTTTTGTGAAAGAAATATTCAATATTTAAATATATCTGTGCAATAAACATACATTTTAGGGAATTTTACTTTTTTAAAAATATATGAGAATATAAAATTTTTTGTTGATTTTAGGTCAAATATCATAAATTATATATTTTTCAATAAATTCTAAAAAATAATTCATATACATTTGCAATACATACATGTATTTTCATTTCATTTGGCACTCCATTGGCATATCCTTAAACATAAATATTTAAAGCATCAATTATGCATGAATTTTGTTTTTTGCAGAGACCAAAGCATGCACGTCAGATGAATTCACCTGCAAGAGTGGCGATGGTGAATGTATTCCACTTGCCTGGATGTGTGATCAGAGCAAGGATTGCAGGGATGGTAGCGATGAGGCATCGTGCAGTAAGACATCAAAATCTATATCTAAATTGTGTTTGTGTCTGTAGTGGTAACAGTAATAGTAATAGTAACAGTGGCTTTTATAGTTATTTGTACTGCTTGCACTATCCAATGTGGGTGTCCGAGTGTATGTGTGTGCGAGTGTGTGTGTTTTCTTGTGTTGTATTCCAACTTGTATCCCATAAGTATGCTACACATTGTGTAATACTTACCTAAACATTACACATACAAGAAAGCACAAATATTTACGCACACACCCATACACCCACTCGCTTGCATATTTGTTGTAGTTATAGTAGTTATTGCTATTGTTGTTGCTGCTGTTATTGTTGTGGCAACAAATCTCTGTTGGCTTTCATCCCTTGTTGTTGTTGCTTTTGTTGCTTTGTTTTGTTTGCTAGAAATTTTTATAATGGTGTTGGTTTTGTTGAGTTATGTCTCGCATATTTCAGTTTCTTGTGGTGCTTTTAGTGCTCTACTAGCTGCTTCTATCCTGCCTCTTGTTTACCTAACTCTACAATAGTTAACCAAAGCTCACACTTGCATGAACACTAATACGCATACTCATGCACAGCGGCAAATCCTCCGCACAAACACACTCACAGTCACACATACTCTCAATCAACAATACCTCTCTCTATATCTAACAAACAAATTTTACATTTAACGCATATATTTAGATACCACCTGCCGCTCGGATGAATTCACCTGCGCCAATAACAACTGCATACAGAAGCGTTGGGTCTGCGATCACGACAACGATTGCGGCGATGGCAGCGATGAGAAAAACTGCCTCAAAGTCGAGTGTCCCAGTCATAGTTTCACCTGTGCCGATGGTTCCTGTACACTAATGTCCTGGGTTTGCGACTCCGATCCGGACTGTCCCGATGGTAGCGATGAGCTCGTAAGTTCTGCAAGATCTTTTACTTAGTTTACATAAAGTAAAGGGTGTGCCTCTATTATTTCCAAAATTAATTAGGCCATGTTCCTCCAAATAGGTAAAAAATAACTTTAAGAGCTTGAGCAAGCAAACCCTGCTATATATTGCGAAAGAGAACTCCACCATATCGAAAATTTTAAAGAAGTCAATTTTTTGTTAAATTTAAACAATAAATTTTCTACTTATTAAGCAAGGTTAAAAAATTCTATAAAAATTCAATTTATATAGCAAATGTAATAACTGCTTAAAGTTTATTGGCAAATGCAAAAACCCAAAAAATATGCAACACTTTAAACATTTTGGTATACAATTTGAAGATAAGTTTAACAATGGGTATCTTATAGTCTAGCTTTGTCTTGTCTTGATGCATTGTTTCGCACGGAGGTACCAAACTAGTATATAGTTTTATGTGCAGACTAGGAAAACATAAATTATGCAGCACGCGCGCATTATTCAAAACTGACGACGTCGACTGCTGCCATAAACATTTATGTGTATGATGCGCAGCTTTTGTTGTCAGACATGGGAGCAGTAAGAAGCAACAACGATGGCAGCATCTAAACTCAGTTTCAGTTTACCCAGAAGAAGAAAATAAAAACCATGAAAGAAATGTGAAAAATTATGCTCGCAGCCCCAAAAACTGTGCTACAAACGAGGGAGTCAAGTACAATTGAGCTCACCCAGCTTTAAATTACGCTGTGATAGTAGTGACAACAGCTGAAATTGACTCTTAACTGCTGCAAAGGAAGAAAAATTTACGAATTAATACAAGTTTTTTATGAAACAAATACAATCAGCTAAAATCAGTAGTCCGAGAAAATCTGTTAACCAACAATCTTAGTTATAGTACCTTTTAATTATATATCTACTTAACTTTTAATGCTTGATAGATAATAAACAAATATGGTTATCCCTCTTCTTCTATTACGTACCTTTAACAAGTGCTTTATACCCTTAGTACAGGGTATAGGTACAAGATATGTAAGTAACGTCAGACAAGCGACAGGAGACTGTCTATACAAACTTTGTATGTAGGTTTTGGTGCATATAACACTCTGTGTGTGGGAGTGAGCAAAGCTTAGTTGCCAGCACAGTGACTGCCACTTAGCAACACGCGTTGTTGTTGTTGTTGCTGTTGCTGCTTTATGGCATATTTGAAGTTAAGTTCCTGTAAAAATGCATTTTATATATACACATAGTACATACTGTAGACAGGCAATTTCATTGAGTATATTCTACCTCTCTTTATTCTCTTTCCACACTCAACCTTTAACAATTGTTCTTGCTTTTAGAACTGTGGCTCAACACCATCCGCTTCACACTGTACTGCACATGAGTATCAGTGCAAAGACCGCATCACCTGTGTGCATCAGAGCTGGGTCTGCGACGGCGATGTCGATTGTCCCGATGGCGATGATGAGGACTTAATGCATTGCAAAAACATCACCTGCAGACCGGATCAGTTCCAGTGTCACGATCGCAGCTGCATAGCCGGTCACCTCATCTGCAATGGTGAATCGGATTGCGCGGATGGCAGTGATGAACGTGACTGCAAACTGGCAGCACAAGCCAAGAGCTGTAACTCTACCAGCCAATTTGACTGCGGAGGTGGACAATGCATTCCATTGTCCAAGGTCTGTGACAAGCGCAAGGACTGTCCCGATGGCGAGGATGAGCCCGCAGGCAAGTGCGAGGTTAATGAGTGCGCCTCCAAGAATGGCAACTGCATGCATCGATGTGTCGATCACCAGGTTGGCTACGTCTGCGAGTGCCACCAGGGATACAAACTGTCCTCCGATGGTCACACTTGTGTGGACATCAATGAGTGTGAGGAACCAGGAGTCTGTTCTCAGTTGTGCATCAATGAGATTGGTGGATTCAAGTGCCAGTGCGAATCGGGATACATGAGGGATCCCAGAAATCATACGAGGTGCAAGGCCACAGAAGGCCACGCCTCTCTGCTTTTAGCCCGTCGTCATGATATACGCAAAATAGCTCTGGATCACATGGAGATGACGTCGATTGTGAACAACACCAAGTCGGCGACAGCCTTGGACTTTGTCTTTCGCACTGGCATGATCTTCTGGAGCGATGTGACCACCCAAAGCATCTACAAGGCGCCCATCGATGAGGGCAACGATAAGACGGTTGTGTTGAAGCAATCATCGGTCACTTCGGATGGTTTGGCTGTGGACTGGATCTACAATCATGTGTATTACACGGATACACAAAAGACCACCATTGAGATGACCAACTTTGATGGCAATATGGGAAAAGTGTTGATTGAGGATTCACTGGATATTCCTCGCTCCATTGCCCTCGATCCCATTGACGGTTGGATGTACTGGTCCGACTGGGGTGCCTCGCCCCGCATTGAACGCGCTGGAATGGATGGCTCCCACCGCACCACTATCATTAACTATGATGTAAAGTGGCCTAATGGCATTACCTTGGATCTGGTACTAAAGCGCCTCTACTGGGTGGATGGCAAACTGAATGTTATCTCCTCCGTCGAACTATGACGGCTCACAGCGCAGACAGATTCTGTACTCCACAGACTATCTGAAACATCCCTTCTCGATAACCACCTTTGAGGATTACATGTACTGGACAGACTGGAACAAGCAAACAATCTTCAAGGCTAACAAGTTTACGGGCGAAGGTGTTGAGCCTGTGACAGCTGTGCATATGGTGAGTGCAGACCTTCAACTTTAAAAGTCCAAAGTTTGTTGTTTGATTACTGACTCCCCACCTTCTTATTTCTTCATTTATTTCAGCTGCAACATCCCATGGTGGTCCACGTATATCATCCCTATCGCCAGCCAGATGGCATTAATCACTGTCAGTCGGTTAACGGACACTGTTCGCATCTCTGTCTACCGGCGCCGCGTATCAATGAGCACAGTCCGCGCATCTCGTGCGCCTGTCCCACAGGTCTCAAGCTGATGGCTGATGGTCTCATGTGCATCGAAAATCGTAAGTAGCTTTTATCATGTGCATATCAATTTCAATGGGGGTAAAATGTCTTGAATGGCAACACTGCATGCAATATGCATTCGTGCATCAATTGACAGCGATTAAGGACTAAAGCACGCAGCTTTATGTTTAACTAATTGGCTTTTATTTGATTTTAATTAACCCCGTTTTATTTTTACCCAATTTGCCGTAACAATCAGGCACTACAACAAGTATACGCCCCGTGAGTTCGACAACTCGCATAATTCCCACCAAGCGCATAGTCATAGAACATGAAAAGAAAACAACAGCAACACCAAAGGCAATAACACCCACGAAACCAACACAGGATGCATTTACTGTAGTGCCTGGTATGATCCAAAAATTTGATAATGATACTTAGATATGGGTGTAGGTTGCTTTATAGTCACGGTGTTGGTTTTAATCAATCTGATTTGTAGAGCTTAATAGCTATTTAATGTATGTGTACTTAACTTTAATCTAAGCGTATCATAACTAACTGTCACATCGTAATGTCCACACACCACATACACAACGTATGTAAATGTTGTTTCACCTGAGCTGCGAATCTTCTCTTTTAATTTTATCTGCCATTTGTCACGCCAATTTCTTACACATGCATACATGTCATCATCATAAATCAACATCAATGATATCGACATAATCACTCAAAATTCTCAGAGACATACGTACACAAACATGTATATTTTGTGGGGTTTCACGTAAAATATAAGCAGAGTGTCTGTGCGCAGATATTGTTACTAAGGGGGAACTGCGAAAAAACCGCCAAAAGGAAGTTCTGCTGACATGTTTAATGGCAACAATGGTAACAGCGACAACCCCAAAACTCGCACACACACGCATGGCTTAAGCGACAACCCTATGACACTTATGCCATCGAATTTTGTGCTGCATGCAATTTGTGCGCAACTCTGTCAGTAGCGCTGACAATGCGGATACGGATGTGGATGTGACTGTGTCTGTGGGTTGTGAATGTGGATGTAGATGAGAATGAGTATGAGGATGAGGATGCGGATGATGAACGGCTGACAGCCACAGAGGCAGCTGCCGAGCAGGCGAATACAGACGAGCAGACAAACAGACGAATAGAGGCGCTTGATATATATCAGCAACAAGCAACGTCGTCAACAAATCGCCATGAAATTAAATTGTACACAAAGCGACATGGCCAAAAGCATACATAGGATAGAAGTGTGGCAGGAAATCTACTGTGGGGGCGTGTCAGGGGCAAATAGCAAATAGTTTAACCAGAAATTCATCATCCGCATGAGCCGCACATTTAGCCACATCCATCAGCTGACAAAATTGGCGCTGTCAACACCTAGTGTCGCGCTGAACAGTGTCTGCCTAAAAATATGAAACCCACAGCAAATATGCCAAATAATTTATCAATGATTTCGGGTACCTTCTTTCTAGTTGCTTAATTATTACCCAATCAACTTTTTTGTGCCTCTCTCATTACATTCAGTACAAGTAGTAGTATTTTAAGAAAATACACATGTTTAACGTTGTCAAAGTAATATAATGAGACTGTAACAAAATGTACACTGAAGAAGCAAATTAGGCTCCCAAGATAACCATAGAAACATTCAGTCAAATGACGTAGTCATTTCATAGAAATGTTAAACCTTATTATTTATAGCACATATAAATATTACATGCACGTTTCGCCTACACAATTTTTGTAGAGCAAAACAACGGTATACAATTAATTAGTGTTATTAGCTGAGTGACAGAAATAGACAAGGCAAACGAAGTAAATTTGTTTAGTAGGGATAATAGAGAACAAATATAGCAAACATTATTTATTTAAAGAGTTTATTTCTATAAATTAAAAATACATATATAATTTAGCAAAATAAAAAAATATTAATGGACACCTTTGTTTTTTATATAAATATTGTATTTTTCTATTTTAAAAATGTTGTGTTTATATTATTTATTTAATGTTTTATTATACATACAACATTTTTAAAATGGCAAGTTAAAATATTTTTAAAAGAAACAAAAATTTATGTGCATTAATAAATAATTATTTTTCAAATTTATAAAAAATAAAAAAAAATAATGTACAAGTGCATAATTTTCAAGAATTTAGAATTTCATACAAATAACCAGAGCAAATTTTATAAGCAACTTGCTTAGAAAGTTTAAATTAGAACGAAAGATTCAAGAAAATCTCATCGAATAAAATAGCAAATCAAGTTTAGACTAAATTTACAAAAGTATTAAAAATTATTAACTTAAATTTTATAGTTCGCTGCTAAATAATTATATATCACAGAGTTTGTTATGCAACTTTAGCTTTTATACTACAGTTTTCTTATATCATCTCTAACTTCCTTTTGCTAATTTCTTGTCTTTCTTAATCTACAATTAACGTGTGTTTCTAAAACCAACTAACCAACAAGTTTACTTCAATAGCACTTTAATCACTTTTATAAACTCTAAACTTCTCTATAAAGTGTAATTTTATTGCTTCGCAACACAAAAACACACACACTCTGTGCTGTGACCGCAGTTAATGTCCAACAACAGAACTTTGGCTGACCCTTGATAAACTTGAATCGTTTCTATGCCTACCCAAATCAAGAACTTGAAGAGCTTAGCTCTGAGCGGCCACACAAATGCGACTAATTACGTCAATTTAAAATAGAAAAAAAAAATAAAGTAGCGAGATAAAAGAAATGAATATAAAATAAGAAAAACGTTAAGCGGCTCAAGCAAATACCGACATTGCCACAACCTTAACGACAGACAGATAGACAGACAGACAGACTAACAAACTGACCCAAGTAGCTCAACGAAGAAACTGACGAACTCGCTAAGGACTCCAATGATGACCATGACCAAGTGTTGAAAGCTGTAGGGGAAGCTGTAGCAGAACTGTAAGCTGAGAGCTTGGAGAAAAGTTTGCACAGTTCCGATTCGCGAGAGAGAGGGCAAGTAAATAACTATAAACTAGTTAAGGACTATTTCAATTAGATGACCAAGCCGGCAACGGGAATACGCCATAACTGCAATTTCAATTAGCGGTTTGTGCTACTTTTTCTATGGCCTTGCACCTACTTCCCTGCCGCACTGCCCCGTTTGCCTGCTCGCCACACTTCAAATTGCTTAATTAAGCGGAGGCAAAGTTTTGCAAATACGCCAGAGACAAACAGACAAAATAAGAGAGAATGAGAGAGATACAGATACAGATACAGACACACGAAGCTGGGAAGCGTCATAAACTTTGAGCCTTCGAAGTAACGATTGCATTTTTAATAGCCAACACATAAACTAGGCGCTAACGGGGCACGCAGGGAGGCAGGCAAGTGGGGAATATGGAGGATTCTCGGATTGTCGGTTTGTTGGACTTTTGGTTGGTTGGTGGAAGAGGGAGGGGGGAGCGTAAGCTGCCTCTGAGTTTGTTTGCAAATTTTATGACTTTCTGTTGGCTGCAGTTTGGTCAGCTGAGCTCAAATTTGCCATTGTTCCGCACTTTACTGCATATTGTGTGGCATTAAATAGCAACGTTGATGGCAACATGCCACATGCCACAAACCATTTTTCTACACAAGCATAGAGTGTATACTACACACACACTCACGCATACATCCGGCAAAAGTTTATGCAAGTATGTTTATCTAATCTGGTCACAAAATAAAATACACAAAAAAAAAGAAAAGTAAAATGAAATAAAAGGTGACATCGCCGTCGGCAAAAACGTAAAGCATTTTATGCGTTTTTATTTCATTTGCGATCCCCGCTGAACTGAGAACTGCAAAGAGAAGCATGTCGCAAATTTTTATGGCATTTTCGCGTACACCTGGCACACCTAAAGACTCCGTGGTTCTCTTCAACAACAACAGCAAAACAACACAAAAAAAAAGTGGCATATAAAACACATGTGCAGGATTATAAACAGAAACAACAAAATCAACATAAGGAAGCACACAAAAAATGGGGGAAACATTACGCTTGCCTGTGTGTGCCTGGGAGCAGGCAAATTGCATTTGCTATAGATTAGAGTCCCGCAATAATATATGACAGTTATGGCAGTACATAAAATATAGCACACATCGTGGAAGAGATACGTACTCAACCAACAGCTACAGTTTGTTTAAATAAATTGGCAACAGTTCTACGATCTCGCAACTGAAAAGTAAGAAGAGTGAAAAGTTTAAGAATAGCAGATAATTTTAGATATGGGGTACATTTTTAGAAAAATGCATTAACAATTTTTTAAAAATTTATTTGATGCATAAAATAATTTTATAAAAATATGAAATACTACAATCAATCAAAAAAAGTTGTTAAAAAATTAAATATTAAATAGAACTTGAGGTTGATGAAAATTGCTCTTGATTTTGACCAACTTAATTGCTCTATTCTGTTCTATATTTAAAGTAAAGCAAAATAGTTTACAAACATAATAAGGATTAAAATAAATTCTATAAAAATCGAGAGGTTTCTTAACTAATACTCTGCTATTTGCCAAACTGGCAGCTTATTAATACTGCCATTACAAAAAAGTAGCCTTAAAAGCTATTACAATTTGTGGAACATCCCTTCATTTCGACAAGTTCAATGTAGAACATTTGTAACTGCCTTTAAATGATAGGAGTTATGTCTGGCTTTTACTCCCAACACCATTTGAAATAAGCTTATTTTGTATTGCCCACATACACATACACATACACACATACTCTCTCACACACATACTTACACACATACACACACGAACAGCTTGCAATTAATGTGCCAAAAAATGCGTAGAGCTTTTCAACTGCTTTTCTTTTGCCACTTGACTGTCTGTTAATGCCGCAAATAAATTGCCAAAAACTCCGACATTGCCCGAACACCTCTGCTCCTGCCAATCCCCGTCTCTCTCCCTGAGCATCTCTTTGCTACTGACAATCGATGCTGTGCAGCTGTTGCCACTGCCAACTTTTAATGATAATTTCGGTGGCTGCCGTTGCCATATGGGGCACATTCTCATGCTGATCCGTCCAGTTCATGGAAATAACGGCAGAGCGTAGACCAAAAATTAATACCAACAACATAAAAGAATGAGAATAATAATAAGACCAAGACGATGGCAATGGCGATGGCGATGGCGAAGGAGAATATGGAAGCAAAACAACAAGAAGAACAATAAGTAAAAACAAGAGGCGACAGTTCGTGCAATGCTGTTAAATGCGGCACATCCTTTGCCAGACGAACGCGTCCTGTGCTTAACTTTTGAACAAATTCTAAACGGAAAATATGAAAACGAATTATGTTGACAGCGGAAAAATCCTACAACTTCCTGTCGCGCAGACAACGTCACCAGAAAGCGTGACACAAAAAGTTGACAGCGTAACGGCAGCCACACAGACAGACGTACAGAACTTAGTAACTATTGACGAAGACAGGGGCAGAAGGAAGGAGGGGCTAGTAGAACGGAAACATTCGCCACGGGATGTTGTCGTTGTCGTCCTTTTTTTGTACAGTTTCTTAAAATAATGGAATATTTTAATTATGTTATGTTATGCTGACCCTGAGACAAAACACTAGCTTAGTGGATTTCCATATAAATTCTCAACAACTTTCGACTAAAATAATTTGTTTATAGAACTATTAACCATTTTTAGATGTCTTTATGAAGACAATAACAATGAATTACTTTAAATAAATAATATACAAATAAACCCCGCTTAAATTTGCTGCTGACTCAACTATTTGCCTAACTCTTTCTGCATTTTTTACTACTCACATATTGGTAATGGTTGAACCTAAATTATTAATCAGCTTCTCATTTTAACATGGTTAACTTGTTAGTGTGTTTAAATTAATATTAACAAATTGTATTTACTTTGATTTAACAGACAAAGCAACCACACCAAATGCAACACATAAGGACGACAACAATTCGGAGCCGCCTCAGGCGCAAAAAGAAAATTCCGTACTGATAATAGTGTTTGCAGTCGCCGTACCCACAATATTAGTTATCGTTGGTGTAAGTATAAAGTTAATTTTTATATTTCAATACATTCTAAATTAAACAATTTGTTGTATTACCTCAACGAACAGGTTGTCTATTTGGTTGCAAAGAGATTACCAAAGCGGGGAAATTCTATGAACTTTGTGAATCCCGTTTACAATAAAACCACAGAGGATACGTTTAGCTTGGAAAAGAATGCTACCATCACTGCGAATAGTAGATATGCTCCGGCATTAGATGAAGAGGTAAGCGCAACAATAGTGACGTCAGCGGTAAATCCAAACGATTTTAGCTATGTGAGATTTTAAGTTACAATCTAAGTTTAAATTAAATGTTGTACATAGCCGAATATTTATGTAGTCAGTTTTTTCTAGATCCTAAGCTATATCGTTTGGTATAGGGCTAAGTGTGAGCTATAAGTCTAAGTTAAGTACAAGCTGGAAGAGTTCCTTTTACCTCCCAAGCTGAACTGTTGTACGTATTATATGTATATTAATTATATCTGAGTATTGAATCTCAAATTGAACAGAACCCACGATAAAATTATCATATTTCTAAATACAAGTTTTAAGTAATGTTAGTAAAAATTACAATACAACAAATATTGTACACATAAATATTTTACTAATAACAATAGTTATGCATATGTAATTGTGTTAAAGTGTTTACCGAGCCAACCGATGCAAGAGAGATTTTATTAGTTTAAATCCTCAAAAAGTTGTGACATTTTATACAAATATTTAATTAATTATTTTGAACAAGTAAATGGAAATCTAAAAAGAACAGTTATAACAACTAAGCCAAAGATGTTCACAAAATTAACAAAATATTATTTATGGCTATTTTGTCTCAAAATGCTAGAAAATTTCTCTCACACTCAACTGTGCTGATTGTGATATGAAAAGTGTTCCATGCTGTATTATTAAATTAAATTAAATTTTTCAATTTGATTTATAGGTCAAGTTATTTTTGTTACAAAGTTAAAACTCTTGAAAATCAAGAATACATCTTTAGTAAATATTTTGTTAAGCATACTATATAAATGTTTATGCTTGCACATCTTATTCAGAACTTTATTCAAAATTTTTTTATTAAATTACACGCTGCGAGCGATCCAAACCAGAGATAGACTCATATATATATATGCATTAGCAAATAGAAGGTAAGTTGTGGTCATGCATAATAAATTATCGTATTAGGGAATATTTAATGTTATTATACCGAGTATTTAAGTTAATTGTCATTTTATTGTTTTATGATTTAATTTATTTCCAATTTATAAATTGGCCCAAAGCCACCGCATATCACATATGTGCCCCACCAACAATTAATTTCTGCACTTTTATTGAAAACTATTGTGCCACGGGACATCGGAGTCCTTTAGGGCGACGCCTTGCTAATTGCAGTGACGATGTAATGCTATGCAATCAAAATGCGCATATCAATTGGCCAATTAAACAAAAAGGCCAATTAAAAAGCGTCAATGGAGCGTCAAAATGTTCTGCGTTTTATTTCCGAGAAGGCGTTGGTGTCAGCAAAAATTTTGATACAATTTACTAAAATATTTAAATTAAATTGAATATTGTATAAAGCAATGCCTCGTGCTATTTTTAATTAGCACGCTTTATTTGCCACTGCACCAAAACAGGCTGTAGAACAACAAGAGCCAAATAATAACGTCAATTTAAGCAAAATATCATTAAACCAGATTTTCAATGCGGCCACTGAATACCGCAGAAATTTACATAGAAATCCAGGGAATATAATGTAGTGAAATGCATTTTACATATGAGAATGACAGCATTGTTTTAATTGAAAGATTTAATGTTTGAATTTATAATTTTAAATGGAGAATATAATGTAATCAATGCATATCCAATGTGCTGCATATCCTATACACAACAGCTAATTATATTATTTCGTTATATTTTATGTATAGTTTACTTTTAAGTTTAATTTCATTTAAGATACTCTATTAAATTTATTAATAATTTGTTTTCCTTTTCTTAGGAACCGTTGCGCGTTGAGGGCACAGAGTGTGTGTGAAAATGAGAGCATTAGTAAGCCATATTTATTAAAGAGACATATCCAAGCATACTGCGGCTTATCATAGGCAACAGCTAAGACACTAACAAGAAGAAAACTCCTATTATGAAGTCCTTTAAGTTTAAGGCACCTCACTCAAAGAAACAAAGAGTAAAACTTTTGTTTAGCAAGTAGAAAGAAGCATGCCAAAAATAAAAAAAGACAACAGCAACAACATCCACATCAACAACAACAACAACAACAACAACCATAACAACAAAATTAACAACATGGCAACCACAACAGAAAGTAAATTCAATCAAAACAACTAAGAAAACTACTAGAAGAACCACAACAATTAAATATTATCATGGGGAAAGAAAATACTCAACAAATTTAATTTGTTGCCTAGTTTACAATTTTCATTTAAATCTAACATAAAACATGCACACAAACTAATACATTCACTCATATGTATGTAAACTCACACACACATACTCACTCTCACACACACACTCACACACATACTCACACTCATACACGCAGGGAGCGAGCCACAAGGACATATTCATAGTTGAAATTCAACCTTTTGCTTTAAGTCAATGAAAGAAACATGTAAAAAGTTGAAAATTTGTTGGAAATTTATAAACAAGAAAAATATATAGACAAACAAAATGGTAAAAATAATGAAAATTTAAATTTTAGTATATACATATGAATGTAACAATAATTTATATAGTATATAAATATATTATTACGTATCGTAGTAATTTAGATATCTTGTGTTAGTAACTGAAATTAAACTGAAAATGGAATTAAATTAAGAGAGAAAAAAAAAACAGATGTAAGTATATGTAGCATAAATCTTTAGATCAAATATAGTGAATACTAAATGTAAAGTTTACATGTAAATACATTTTTTGGAAAAATAGAAGAAGAATACATTGAAAATACACAAAAGGTCGAATACATAATCATCAAAAGAAATACCATTGCTTTCTTACAAATTTATTATTTTAAAAATTATTTTTACGCTCGTTCTCCTTGGGTATTCAGAACAATATGCTGTGATCAGTTATATAGAAAACATTAAATCATATGTTTATTACGCACTTAATTTTTAATTATTTTAAATCTTCTTTTAGTGTTTTTCGTTTATTTAGTTTTATCGTTTGTAGCCCGTTTAAAAGATTGTCTTTTAATTTATTTAAAAACTAAACTAAATTTTGGAATATTTTGTGAGGGAAATGAGAAAAGTGTTTAAATTATTTAACAATTTTGTGCATTTGTGTAATGGCTTTAGAAACAATTACCTAACGAAGAAGTGGTACATGTCAGCAACTAATTAATTAATATTATTCTTAATATTAATGCAAATATTGTAAAAAATAAAAAAAATAAAAAACAGTTTATTCAGAAATAAAATAAATTAAATAAAAAAAATAAGTCTTTTATTAAGGTAATTAACATCTGAGTTGGGTATTAAAAGCTTGGATTAATCTACTGTTTCTACAAGCTAAAAATTTTAAAATTTATATTTGGTGGGTTAACTTACAGACCATTATTTTACAGGACTGCTGGACTTGGCAATATACTAAATTGGTTTAAATTTATGGATGTAACATATAAGGTTATTAAACGCTAAACCTACCCATGTTAGTCCAATATCTATATTGAAGGCAATATTCAATTTTTATCTCTTTTCTGTGAAATACATAAATATCCCCACCAGATTATGGCATAAAAATCTGTAACAGCTATGGAATTAGCCTTGGGATATTAAAGAGCTGAGTCATACTCTGTGATTGCCTTCAAATACTGAATACAGGAGCCGGCAACGGTCAGCCTACGTTAATACAGGCTCGCAATTGAGTTCACAACTTAATAGCCTCGACAGTAACACCAAAAGAGCACACACCCACACACACGCAAACAGAGACATGAATTATTAAACGCCATTGGACAACTGCGCCAATTATTTCACATGAGGGCACATCAATTCGTAAAGAAGACAACGTTGCACAGGACACTGGGTGGAGTATGAATAGGAGGAGATGGAAGATGAGGTTGGCTATCAATAACCATGGCAAAGTTCGCACATTGAAGGCCGAAATTAACAGATTGCATAGTAGGAAAATGGCACTGAAACTGAACCCGCACTCACTAATGGCCATAACACACAAAGCAATTTTGGTATGCACATATCTACACCCACACACACACACACAGAGAGCGGTATTTTTAATTTTACCCGTGTGGCCGAGAGCAACCAATCGGAAGCCAATCCGCTGGCCATTGAGTAGTGGCCATATTTGACCTCACGCATGCACGCTAGTCCCTCTGTGTGGTTGTGTGTGTGTGTGGTGTGTGCGGGCAAAAGTTTGGTTAATTTATGAACGCAAATTATCAGGGAGCCTCTGGGCAAAGTCAAACGCAGCGATTTTTGTGCCCAAATGGCGAATAAATGCCATTTTCTTTTTATGCCATTTCACTGTCTTTATTGTTATAATTTATGTGTTGCGCCTGAAAGCAGGCAACATTATTTTTGTTTATTATTTGCCAAACGACAACCAACTGTCATCGACAAGTTAAGTATTTTGCATTAGCATAAGCCGCTTAGCCGCACTCTGTTAAGCGAATCCAATTATATCGATTTCGTCACACACTTCGACTGTGATAATTTCACGTAGGCTGCTTAACAGTTTAAGCTAAGTGTGGCAGAGTGGGAGCAATTTGAATGGTGAAACTCTCTGCACTGCAATGAAATTCTGAATTGCAGTGATATACATACTAGTATATGGTATGGTGTGGTCCACGTGTGCACGGCAACTCGACTCATCTGACTAAACCTACTATTCAACCGGAACAACATACATTTTGGTTGTTGCCCAGCCGCAGGCCTAGCCCAACAACAACAACCTACACTGGGTACTGAGAGAGAGACCGGGCCCCGTTTGCCAATGAGGCAAAACATCTGCCACTTCTGTGACTGTGTGGCAAAGAATGTGGCAATGGATGTGTGTGGTTGAGCTTTGCGCACCACACTTGCAACTCTTAAGCTCGCTCTCTCTCTCTCCCACTCACTCCATTTTTTTATCTCTTTCTCCCTATCAGTGAGTTATGAGGCAAACAACATGGCCAGTGCCCGTGGCATTTGGAATGCACATAGTTTAGTGATGGGCACTCAGTGATAACAAGTTAACTGACAGTTGAAAAGTCGAGTGGAGGCCATTTATAGCATTTGTCAAGGTTTCTCAGCACGGCCAAGTAATGAAGATAGCATTTATTTAGTGGGTTATATAGATGGTACCAATATCATAAGGCACGTAATTCCATAATCGATTTTCTGGCACTACTAACATGCAAAGCTGTTAACGTTTGTAAGCAGCTAATTGGCATTTCTAACTTATCGAATAAGCAGATTTCAAGTAAACCTATTAAAAACTTGTTCTAAATATAAGATTTTTCTTTAAAACCAACTCTTTTAGTTCCTATAAGTAGAAAACACATTCTAATTTCAAGAATCTCGTCAAATTAGAGCAAGTTCTTACAACAAGACACAAAGATCTTAACATAGTTTAGACCATAAATCTTTGTATATAATTTAACTAGATTTTTTTATATTAAGTTATTTTATAAAGTAGTTGAAATTTCTTAATGCTATGTCAAACAAGTTTCTAATAATGAAAACAATAATTAAAATTTAATATGTTCTTAAGTGAACGTAACTTTAAGTCAGTTTTAATTTTCATTACAGTAATAGAAATGATAATAGAGACTGAACTACCCATCCAAACTAAATGACAACTTCACACCACATATATATGAAAATATTTCTAAGATTTCGTGCATTAAAAACTTTAAAGATCTAAAAAATTCAAGTTCTTACATTTTAGCACTTAGATGAATTAATATCAAAAGTTTAAAGAGCATAGATTAAACTTTAAAAGAAGTATTTGAATCGGATGCAAATCTTATGCATTTATTTAAAATATTTTATGCATCAACCTTCTAACCTTCTAATCAGCTAGGGATCATATCTATAATTGCTTAAAAATATATTTTCTAATTAATTTAAATAAATATTCCTTACAAAATTTGATTTTTTCTACATTACTATTGTCTGTACTCAGTGAAATTTGATTTGTATATGAATTTCTGTTTAAAGATATAAATGCTCCACCAAATATATTAAAAATACTTCTATTGTGTGCAATAAAACAGCATCAATTTCCATTATAACTTGCACATCGGATACAAATATGACTGGCGTTGTATACTGTATCTATTGGAATGGTTTTTAATTAAAAATTAATCTCGTGTAATCGGCTGTAATCGACTAACCGTCATCTTAGTCATAACATTTACATCTCATCATGAATTTGGCATTGTTTTCCCTGACTTACCCTGACTGTGCCCCATGGCAGTATGGCTTCAATTTTGGTCGATTATCTGAACACTAACTAGACGCATCCTAATTAGTGAACTGGCCAGAATGTCAGTTGTCTTTTCTGTCGTCCCATGGTCGAAGCAGCAAATATCAGTGGTTACTGGCCAGTGTGTCCAAGCCACTGAGACGGCATCGAAAATGGAAATCTTCTACATGGGCCATGTTTGTAAGGTCCTTTCAATGCACTCGTATGAGTGTGTGGTTTGTGTTGTTTTTGTCGGTGTTGAGCCTGAAGCTAGTTGCACGGCCCTTGCACATACACAGAAACACAAGGTTGTGCAAGTTCGCACAGCAAATATGCTGAGGCCACAGAATGCCCAGTTTGTCAGTGTGTGGGTGTGTGTGTTTCGGTATGAGTGGATTAGCGTGTATGAAAGGTTGAGTAGTCGTGGGGGAGTGACTGGACTGACTGGACAGTGCAAAGGCGTCTTACACGTAGCCACGTTGTTGGCTTGTCGTTCGAGTTGTTTGCACCACGTTCTGAATAATGGATACGTTTCGTGCCACATTGAATGCCCAGCAGTGAGTGACATTACACGAGTTTTGGCCGCCATGCGGCGGCACACATGCTTGCAAATGTTTTTGGAATTGTTAATGTAATTACGCCTGAAAGCCTTCATTCGGTCCAGGGTCTGGGCCAATATTACAATCTTACCAACAGTAAACCTGGTTAATCAATTCCAAGTCAACTCAATGTGTGTATGCAGTATGTGTGAGAGTTTAAAATGAAATTCGCACAGTCATTGGAGAGCATGTTGGCAATTTGCCTAATTGCTGTTTTTGGACGGCATTTGACAGAGACACATCACATCACATTTCATCCCATCACTTCGCATCGCACATCGCACATCACATCACATCAGCATGTACATTTTGTAATCAAGTGACGAGTTTTTCTTCATTTTCACACACTGTATAAAATAAGTTTGCAGACAAGAGCAGAGCGTGCGGAAAATTCATCAGCCCAAAGGCAAAGGCAAAGGCAATGAACGAACGTTTGGGCAACTAAATCGAGAATTCTCATTTTTCAAGGGGCAAGCGGAGAGCACTTTGTGTGTGACATGAAAAAATTGCTACAAAATGGCGGCAGCTGACTTAACCAACACATGCATGCCAATGCGTGCGAGTAGCTGACTGTATGTGTGTGTGTGAGTGTTCTTCTGTTTGACACACACACAGCGCATTGGCCTTGATGCAAACTTTCGTCTGTCTCTCGCGCTTTCTCCTGCTCCCCTTTCCTGTGTCGCCCTATACATATCCCTTTCTCGCTGTCTCTCACCCTTGCTTCACTGCTCTCTGCATGTGACTTTTAAATTCTTCTTTTCATGAGATGTTTTTTTTTTTATTAAAAGTTTGCCATTTAATATACTCTAGCTTTTGTTGCCATACATATTTTAGAGTTTTGTAAATTATGCAAGATAGCATTTGTAAAACTTACTTACAAGAAAGGTACAATAAAGTGACACTTTAAGACGGTTATGCCCTGAAAATCGTTTGATTCTGTTCTGTTTAGCTCGAAAATATAGTTCATAAATAATTTACATAGTATTTATTGAACTTTTAACCTATAAAAACTGTTTTATTTCATTGACACTTTTTAGAATTTGGGCTTCCTCTTAGCTTAATTAAATTTTTTGTTTAAAAGTAGAACTATTAAAGAAAATTTACTAACACTTGCGGTGTTGCAAGCCAACAATTTGCCAAAATAAATACTAAAGAAAGTGTATCTACATGAAATTGGGTCGTCAATTTAATTTTTTTCATTTACCTCGAGCTGTCGAATTGTATGTACAAATGTATGTGGAACTCACGCACACACTATACTTTCGTTACGTCTTTCGGCTTGTTTGCAAATTTTCAATTTGAAACGCCAACGCCAGACTGAAAGGCAAGCGCAGCGGTCACAATTTTCTTTATTTTTCTTCTCAGTTTTTTCTTGTTTTTGTTTTTAGCAGTTTCAAAAGTAAAAGTTTTCTGCGCTTGGCATCAGCCTGCAGTTGTCACAGTGTGTGTGTGTGTGTGTGTGAGTATATTAAAATGTATGCGTGACACCATTTACAGCAGCTAAGGCCAACAGGCAAGAACCACTACAACTACAAAGAGGGCTTGTAAGCCGTTGTGTGTTGGGTTGTGCTGCGTTGAGTTGCCATTTTGCAGCCACTTCATAAAATAATGTTGCATACTTTGAGGGGCCACAATTGCACTAAAAACTAATTAAATGCTAAACGCACAAAACAAAGCGAGTAAATAACATACTAGCACAATACACATATGTATGTATATGTGCTTAGCTAACAATTAATCAACGCTTGCATTTCTAGAGAAATTAATTACATTTAATCAACTGCCAGCGGTCAATGTTAACATTAATTTGCAAAAAGTTATTGGACCAAATCTGCTACAAATGAAACTACAGCCAGGATTGAGCATTGGCAAAATCCATATATGAGTGCGTGTAGCATCTGGGCAAACATTGAGTCAGTCATTCTTTCCCTCTCTCTCTCGCTTTTTGTCTACCTCTCTCTCTCTGCTGTGGGTGACAGGCGGAACAGCAGGTGAATTGCCGGACAGCACGTTTAATACCAAAATTGACATTAAATTGCTTGTGACCTGCACCCAACGGCGTTGCCTGCTCCAGCTGCTGGCTCTGTTATCGACTTTTACGACAATTCCAATAAAGAAGCAGCCCAGACGATATACTCCAACGTCTGCCACTGACGTTGTGCAGCTCGCGATGCGGTGTGGCTCGATGGAGAGGGGAGGAACGTGCCCTCAAAATGACAAAAAGACTTCTGAGCAAATTATTGAAAGATTTCTATTGCAGCCAAATGTGCGTAGGAGCCATGAAAAACAGTATGACCACACGGTGAAACCAATAAAATCATGAGTACATATTTTTAAGGTTACAAAAGATATTTGAGAATTAGTTTTAGCATTTACATAGAACATTTTAAAAGCATGAAAGTTATGTTAAGTTTAATGAAAAATTATTTCTGTTATAGGTGAAACTAATCGATATTTTTGGTATATTTAACATGTTACTGAAATATTTTTAAGGAAATAATAAACTAACATAAACTTTCTGAAAAAACTCTGTTTTATATGCTAGTTTTATATATGTACATACTCATATTAATAATTTTACATATCACAAAAATGCTCTAAATAGTTTGAGAGTTTTTTTATTCAATTACAAAATTTTTGAAGCACAATTTCAACAACAAAATTTGCAATTCCATGAATATTGGTAAGACAATGACAAAACAAAATGATATTGACTGGCAAACTCTGGTCACACTGCACTTGTAAACACAGACTGACAGGTGGCCAAAGTGTGTTACGCACTTTGCCAATGTTATTTTATTATTACTTTTTGTGACATGTACAACAATTGTCAACAATTGGATGAGAGACTCTGACTCAACTCAAGCTCAACAGCCATTAATTTTCGTATTTTGGACGTCTCTTGGACCAAAATGAAGTTGTTGATATTGTTCGACCCTCGAGCACGTGAGACACTCCACCCACACACACACACCCACACCCCCACCCGTCCTACCTGGACCTCTTAGATGCGTATATAGTGCTACGAATACGAATACTATTATACATATTGGCATGTCATTCAGGCCAAAATGGAAATCGAATCTGGCATGAGTAAGCTGTTCTGGCTTGAGTGTGGCCAGTTGAGAGCTGCATGAGTTGAGATTACTTTGGTATTGTGTATAAGGTTGCTTTTCGGTTCACTAACGTGACGCAAATGTGTTACGTAATTGTCATAACAGCCACACTCAACGCATAAGCAATATTGTCAGAAAAACTGAACGAAAAAGGTAGATGGCGAGTGTTAAAGCGAGATAGAGAGCAATTCCCTGGATAAACATTGGCAAAGACTAACCAAAAGCCCAAAGCCTCAACGGTCACCAAAGCAACAGTAACAAAATGAGAAAAGATATAGATATACATATGTACAGTCGCAGCAGCTGAAAATGTTACCAAGCAACACAAAATAAAAACCAAAAACTAATTTAAAATGACCTTCTCAGTCGGCACAATGGACATGCCGCATTACATGTGCCAGTTGTGCGGGTATAAGGGTATGAGAGTGTGCGTGGGTGTGCCAGTGTGTGTTGCCAGTATTTCTGGGCCACACATACTTAACTTCATTTGTTAACTCGAGGGCCCAATCGAAAGTAGTGGCAACATAGTGTTAAATAAGAGCTTGTTAAGTAGAATAATCATTTTTTATTGGTTTTTATTTTATTAATTAATAAATCTCTATTATTTACGTTTATGTTTAACTATGTTTTATATTTAATATTTAATCGTAAATATTTATTGCTATTTAATTTTTTAGCCTAAAACGGCAACCGATTTGAATATGTTTCAATAAATGCAATAATAATTAGCAAATTTCACACCTACTCAACTTACACATACGTACATATATACTCTATGGTTATTTCTGAATTTATTTCTGTTAATTTTTCATCGCAAAAATTTAACTTTATATTTGTAATTGATATTAATAGTATAGAATGAAAATATATGAATGTTTGCATAGCCATTTAAACAAATGTGTCATAGTTTACTCAACAAATTTATTTCGAGACATTTAAATAAATATTTATATTTATTTATGTTGTAGTTGACATTTCTAGACAAATTATTCAATCTAAGTCTATTTTTAGAACACGAATATTATTTGTCTATTAAGTAGGTTCGTTAAAAGTGGTTTGTGTATAATAGGCAGAAGGAAACGTGGCAGACCCCTTGAAGTATATACAGTGCCCGGCATAAGTCTTTTGACAGCACTTAAAGTTAAATCTACTTAAAATTTAAACTTACTTCAAAAGAAGTTTCGTATCAATGGATAGGTTACTTCATGTCCGTTTTAAAACATCTGTTTTTTTCGATGTATGTCTGGTTTTTTGCTTATTGTGGGCGAATGGGGCGTGGCATCAAAGTAAGGAAACAAACTTGTATTGACTGACTTGAACTTGTAGCTCTTACCATCTCTGAGATCCTTTCGTTCATGCGGACAGACAGACAAGCGGACATGCCTATATCGACTCGACTATTGATGCTGATCAAGAATATATGTACTTTTTGGGGTCTGCTACGCCTCCTTCTCCCAATATGCTCCTCTGAGGGTATAAAAAAAACCAGCACACATTTTAAAAGCCACGGCCTTTTTCAACTGTTTCAATATGACTGACCATATAAACACATAAGTTTGCTGTTTTAAGTCTACAGACGGCCCGCACGACTGGCTAGCTAGCTTGACTGTAGTCTTTCCACCATAAAATTATAAAAATACTATAAAATAAACTTTAAACCATAAAAAACGCTATACAATTTCTGTTTATCATAGATATACAAATTAATCTATCCTTTAGTTTCATATGTTACGATAAATATTTATATATTAAATTTAGTTTGCTTATTTTGCAACTACTGAATCAACCCATTTGCATTTCCGTAGCCTACTTTTGGGCAGAATTCTTGCACTGCACATTCAGTTGTTTTCATTCATAGTTTAGTTTCCGACAGTCTGCCACAGTCCAGTTAGTTGCCTTGATCTTAGCTTTAAGGCTCATTCGGCTGACCGCCTTAGCGCCAGTGGCATTTGTGGTCTGGTGTGGTGTAGGCGGGGGAGTGGGTTTCTAACATTTGGGCCAAGCGACTGGGCCAAATGACAGAGACGGTCTACATTTAATGTTTTTGCAGCCATTTTCATTGCTATAATTTTTCCATTTTCGCCATGCTTTCGCTTTGCTTTGGCTTTAGCTTTGGGTTTGGCTTTCGCATTGGCTTGTTATGCTTTACTTTTGCTCTGCTTTGCTTTACTGGCTTTACTTATATACTTTTTGCTATTTTAGTTTTCTAACCAACAAAACAAATTGAATCACGTTCGCTTGGGAGAGAAACGTGAGTATTTTATTTTTCCCCGTTAAACATTTTCATTTTTCTTTGCCAGCCAGCCAGCCAGTCAGCTAGCCAGCCAAAATAAAAATAAGGAAGGAAAAACCATTTCAGTTCGCAATGCAAGTTGTTTTGTCTGATAATGATGCCGTGGGGTAATCTTTGCTGCTGTTGTTGCTCCCAGTGGCTGTTGAGTGTTGGCTAGTGGACCATGGCCAACACAATCATTTGGCCCATATATTGCAGTATGTTTGTGTGTATTTTGTTTATTAAAAAGTGATTGGCGAACGCAAAAAGATTTTGTCATGACCAAAGAGATTCTGTGGGCACCCATAACGGCCTAACCGAACCATTCATCATCATTCCAGCCTGATGATTTTATTTTGATTTCGAAAGCAAACGTTTGGGGATTACCAGTCTAATGATTTTATTATAGTAGTTCTCATACGCTTCTGGGCTTTCGGTTTTGATTGATGGTTAGCGCCAGCTCAAGCCTGTAGCTTATGTGTTTGTGTGAATCATTGTCTATCATTTCGCTTTCATTCATTGTCTACTGAAGTGAGTCAGTCGCCATTTAAGTGTGCCTTCATTATATTAAAAGCACATTAATACATCGTTTCAGTATATGGAAATGCTTAAAAATTGAAATAAATTCCTCTCCTGACTCCTGTCTCCGGTCTGCGGGGAAAACAGTTTCAACAATGGCCATAGAGCAAAGCTGAAACGCCAAACAAGCAACCAAACAATGCGAGACTAAAAATCAGAGTAAAACCCCAACAAAGTTTTGTGTAAGGACACTTTTGTTATTGTCTCGGGTTTGTTTATAAAGTTGTCGGCATTGCAGAATCATGTGTGAGCTACGCTTAAGAATGCATTCAAGTTAATTGCAATAATAGAAAATAGTTAACTATAAGAAAACTACAAAAGCTATGGTGAAACGTCTTCAGTATCGAACATAACTCAACCCACTACGAATCTTTCTTTAATAAGAATTTTGTTTATGGAAATTCGAATACATTTTTGGCATTATTTTAAAATATTTGAAAGTGGTTTTTCATTAGTCATGTGCTGAACTCGAACTTCCAATATTAAGTTTACTTTTTAAATTTCATAAAATTCATAAACTTAATGGAAACAAATTTGTCTTAATAAATTTGACAAATTAATTCTTAGGAAAAGTTTCAAGTTGAAGAATATTTGTTTGGAAAACTGTGATCCTTAATTCATTTAATTTTAAGATTAAAATGATTGCATGTAAAAGATTTCAATCTATTTAATTTGTTTTTAAATTTACAAAATGCGAGCCTTTTTGAGAATTTTGTTTTTACATAAAAAATACCTTTATTTCAAATACAAGAAATTTTTTTAATTAATTTTAAAACACTTATTATGATAACATTATGCTCGATTGACTTATAAAATAACAACTTTTGAAAGATTTTTATATATTTAATTTTGTTTTTAAGTATACAAAATGTGAATCTTTTTGAAGAATTTTGTTCCTACATAGAAAAATTTTCATTAATTTTAAAACACTTATTAATATTACATTAGGTATATTAATAAGTAGACTTACAAAATTAGAACTTTTAGCTTTTTTTCGTTGATCTATTGGTCCCACTCTCAAGCAGATGATAGAAAACTTTCCTTTTTTATATAATACGAGCACTTTTGTTTGCAATTAACTAGCATTTATTGTGCAGATTCGATTAGTTAATGTCCTTGTTAAATTTATGCGTAGGGTATTCGGTATATAAAACTAAACCAGGGCCCGCAGCATGGTGTCGTTTTGACTGCCTGGTATGCCTAGGCGTTCTACCAACCCGCACCTAGTCACCCAATTTCCTTGTCCCCGCAGACTGTTGCCATCTCGACCACATCTAGTTCAACTCCGCTCACACGCTGGGGCCCGCACATAGTCGTAATTACGCTCAACTTTCGACAAGTGTCGCCTGAAAATCGCCAGTCCTTGGTGTCCCTGGAGCGGCTGAAAAGTTTTGCAATGGCGCCTTTTGATGTTGCCAGTGCCATGGAGGCAGCTATTGGGGGAAAAGCAGAAGCGCACATGGCGACCAAGGCAGCTGCGGTTTAATCTTCTTTTAAATTGTCCCCCCGGCCAAGAAAGCAGCCTCAGAGCAGTACAACATCATGAGCTAAAAGTTTGCCGCCACTTGCGCTTGATAACTTGGAACAAAAGTGAACCAAAGTGAAGCCGCATCAAAAGGAGCAGTGTGAGAAGCAGTAGCTGTAGCAGAGGCAGAAGCAGAAGCAGCCAAAGGATCACAGCTTGAAATAGTTGAGAATTCTTTGCGCAAAAGTCATTGTTACACTTGCGGTGCTGCTGCTGTTATTTCTCACTCTAATTAGCCGTCATTGGTTTGTGATTTGTGGACATGGGGCAAGCGAGCGGTGTGGCAGCCGCTCACCACACCTGCTAAAAGCAAAAATGTTTGAAAAGTTTCTGCAAATGCCACAAAATTGAACTAGTAATTTTGTACAGATTTTGATTTACCTCCATTGCCAAAAGACAATGGGCAACCCCATAAATCTTTGGCCAATAGTAGTTGCTAGTTAGTTTAACGAAACGGAATGTTCGTTTACATCTAGCAAACACTTGACCAATTTCCAGTTAACTTATGCTACAGTCATTTGACCCACAAGTCAGAAATGACCGCAAATAATTTACAGCAAATGAGTTTGCCACAAATTTATGCAGACCGCATTAACCATTCAGCAGAGCCAAGATCCAAGTATTTAATTAAATTAAATACAAAACACAGCTAGCCCTTGGTTATGGCTTTTATGGTCCGGTCTTTAAAACGTTCGTAAATCATTTAAGTCCCAGTGTCCAACCCCCAAAATGCCTGACAGCAAATGGCGAATGCTTTCTGATGCTTATTCCCATGCTCTTATTTCTCTTTCAGTTTCCGCTTCTGTTGCTGTTTCGAGCTGCTGCTCATTGTCCAAGCCGATCACGCCTGCCATTTGTGCGGCCACATTAAAATAGACTAAAATGTGCAGCAGCCTCTGTCTTTATGGCCACTTAATGTAAAACAGTTAATTAGCAGCAGCACACACATACCCACACACACACAAACAAATAGCAGTGTGCTAGCGAGAGAGAGAGAGAGAACGAGCTAGCGGCATGTAACTTCCGCTGACCATGCAAAATGGCCGCCATTTTTACTGCTGCTGACACTTTTGCCATCTTGGCCGGCAGGTGGCGCCTGCCGTAGCCTAGCGAAATTACTTTTGATTAATGAAGCGCAATGAGGCATGTGAAAGTACAATATAAAATTTATATAAAATAAAAAGAGAAACAATTAAATTGAAAATTATGTTGACAAGGCGGAAGTCTAAATACTCTACAGTTGCTATTTAAATAATGTAACACATTTATTTACATACGAGTTTTAATTATATATCTTAAACATTATTTTTGCATATTTTTATATCTAAAGTTTGGCAAGTTTACCTTCTTCTTCTACTCTGTTTCAACTATCAGTGCTAATAAAAATTTGTGTTGATTACATGCAGCCACTTAGTGGCAGTGGAAGTGGCAGGAATCACAGGACGTCAAAAATTAACATGCTTTTTGTCCATACAAAATGATGGCCGACATGCCAATGCCAGGACATTATCATTGTTACTTTTGTTGTTGTTGTTGTTGTTGTTGCTGTCTTTTCTGCTTTCGCTACTGCACTTTATTTTTAATGCTGATGGAAAAGTGGATACAATGACAGACAGCAAAAGGATAGAGCAAGGGAGGACAATTGGGCAGCATGGCACGCTCAAGGCGTGCAATTTCTTTGGCATGCTACTTTTGTCGCCTTGTCCTTGTTGTAATTATGAACTTAACAGGCATCCCAGGCATTCCGCCTCCGGAAGTAGCGCCATCAACGCCAGCGGGGCCAAGAGCCATGCCATATTGTGTTAATATTAAATGGACGTCATCCAGCGACACGCTCTGATTTTAAATTAAGCAAATGTACACAGCGTAGCAATATACTTATATACATACCTTTGCTATTTTTGTAAAGGATTAACGTATTGACTGCACTCAAATTGATTGATAAAAACAAATGAGCAGAGATTCTGTTTTATAGATTTGTTTATAACGTACTGAAATTATTTAATTAGCTGACACTGTGCAGGTTACGATGCGGGCCTGACCATAGTCGGCCAGCTGGCAATGTTTATATAAAGTAATAAACGTTTACCGCCCGTTCATTTGCATATCCAAGGCGGCTTACGGTGGCTTCTTTTGGCAAGTGAGCGCATAATTAAATTTAATCCAATTTAATGACTGACAAGTACAGACAACTTGCGGCCTGCTGCGTTGTCCTTTGCGGTCGGTATGGCTTATTTATTAATGAAGCAAACTTTAAATATGCCAGCTCTGCCTGCCTTTAATTGCTGCTTAATTATTAAAAGCAAGTTACTATATAACTAGCATAAATAAACAAATAAGAAGTATTGCTCGTTACAAGGTCAAAATATTGAAGGAATTGCAGTATTTGAAATTTTTAATATGCGCGCCATGCGCCAGACGCAGAGAGAGCAGCAAAGTTGCCACTTCAATATGGTAAAACCATCTGGCAGCACTTTAAGTGAAATATGTGACAAGCTCTAGCACCTAGCTTGTTTAATAAATGTATTTTACATATGTAATTAAAGAGTATATTCAGTCTTGGTATGTGCTGCCAAAAAAGCAATTAGCAGACATGATAACATATCACACTAATATCATATATTTCAAATTTTAAATGTGCGCGCCAAGCTTTGAAGTATATTCTGCGTAGTTGCCACTAGTTTACAAGAACCACCTGGCAGCACTTTTAATTGAAAAGGTGGCAGCCTCGTCCAGCTAACTTGTGTAATAAATATAGCATTCGACTTTAAATTATAGTAAAAATTGTAATTAATGTAATTAAAGACTATACACAGTACACACAATCTGTGTTTTTGTACTGTCCAGCCCAATAAAATAGCTAGCAAACACCAAATGGTATGATAACATATCACATCAGATGAGGTGTCAATAACGAACTCTCCTCAAGGCCAAAAAACATACATATGTATGTAAATACAATTTGTTTATTTGCAGTGCGTAAATAACAAACAAATAACTTGCAACTTGAATTTTGTTTGATAATCAATCGGAGTGAGCCTTTGCCTATAGCATAATGCTGCCCGCCATTGTATTCCGGCAAATGCATAGACCACTGACCGCCGGTGGCTTGCATCACGGAGCCGCCACCACATTGAAGCACGTGCTGGGTGTGGGTGGCAGCAGTTTTGTGAATTGCCTTAATCGTTATGCCGCCGCCACCGGTTTCATACGCATCTCCTTCCTGGACATCAATCAGCGTCGCAACTGGGATGTGGCACGTCTCCGATTGTATGCGGACGCCAAGAAGCAATCGTTGCATCTGCGTACTCTACAGGGACGGGATCTATTGCAGAATGTGATTGACAAACAGCGAGCGGATTTCATTGAACGCAAGAACTTTCTGGTCGATGACATACGCGAGGCAAAACACAAGGTGCAGGAGCGAGTGCGTGAGAAGATCGTTGAGATACGAGAGGAGCGCGAGAACATTATGACCATACCCAATATGCTGACTATTAGTCGAGCCATACTCTCGCCATATATAGGCTACGTCATCGTGCAGGGCGACTTTGCTCTCGGCATGAGTCTGCTGGTCTTTGCCGGCATTACAGATCTGGTAAGCGAAAAACTAAAGCAATAGTCATTAGGATTGATTATCTAAGTTTAATTGTATTCATTTCTTTTTCAGCTGGATGGCCAAATAGCACGTCGCTGGCCATCACAGGCAAGTAAGGCTGGTTCCTTTCTGGATCCCATGGCAGACAAGGTGTTGATGGGTTCATTAGTTATATCATTGTGTTATAGCGAACTGCTGCCCATGTGGCTGACTGGAGTTGTTGTTTTTCGTGATGTCTTCCTAATTGCAGCTGGTTTTGTCATACGCTACATAAGCCTGCCGCCACCAGTTAGTTATTGTATATACACCATAAGATATACATTATAACATCAATTGATCTACTTGCAGAAAACGTTTTCACGCTATTTTGATGCCACCCATGTAACAGCTCAATTGGAGCCGACATTTATTAGTAAAGTCAACACTGGCGTCCAACTGGCCACCATTGGCATCAGTCTAGGTGCACCTATATGGAACTATTTAGGTAATTATTCTCAGCATACCACTTTACATAATAAAATTGCTCATCAACTATCCAAATTTTACATAGATCACCCGGCACTGCATGGACTTTGGTACCTAACGGGCGTTACAACTGTTGCTGCTGCGCTCAGTTATGTTATCAATCGTCGCGATACTTTTAAAATTATTAAGAAAAACACATAGAACTGATAACCTTTTGCTATTACAAGGTACAAAAGTAATAGAACACACATTTGCAATGATTAGTATGTAAAGTCTTTTTATAAACATTTGCTTAGCATATAAATTATATATTTGTTATATTAAAAATTATATTTACTTTACTCATCTGTTGCTCAACGGTTTGGTATGCCGAACGCGCGTACTTCAACTGCTGCATTATATAGTGTTGCTACTTATCAATCAAAGGAGTTTTGTAGTAAATAATTTACTATATTTGAAACTAGCACTGCTTATGATTAATTTCCATTTAAATAAGTTTAATTCAATTAGTTTGCGTACATACTTACCGCCGCAATCGATTGTTATCGATATATTGCACATCGGTAGCGCAACGTTAATAGTGTTGAGAAACGACAGTTTCAAGCGGCGCGTCGTTTTTGTTCTTTGCTCAAATGCAATGCCAAAAACGCCTAAAAGAAAGAAAAAGAAAATAGACGCTAAATAGTGTAATAAACAAATTTTAAAACTGAAGCTTATTCAATAATGTAAGTGATAAAAATGTAAATATTGAATAATTTTAATTAATCTGTGTGCCTTACTGCCAACAGGGCTAAAACAAAAGGAAACGCCTTGCGGGACTTGGACGATATTTGGAAGAGCAACGACAATTATGCAGATAGATTAAATGCATTTCTACAACTCAAGACCGCTGCAAAGCCACAGAGCCACACTCCCTTTGTAATGGGTGGCTTCGATATGTCGTTTAATGTGGATGTCGATCTGGTAAAACTGCCACCAAAAAAAATCATTACACCGCCAAAAGAGGAATCGCGTCGTAAGATCACAATCAATGCCACGCCTAGTCCTGTGAAAACAGTACAGCAATGCCCGGTAGATGTTGCCATCACATCACCAACGCGTGAAAATATCGAACCACCACGATCACCCAACAACTACTCGCTTAGGAGTCTGCGGCGCAGCGGAGGAGCCTGTGTGCCAGGCTCAGATCGTCTGCGACGTGTGGCCATTCATAGGCGTTCCCGCAGTCTGGGACCTCGTTCGTTGCTCAGGGAATTCAATGATGCAGCGGCAAATGCATCAAGCTCTCCAAACACGGCCTCAAAAGAGTTTAGTAATTCATCTGCAAATACTTTGAGCTTTGTAAGTACTAAAACTGCTGCTACTGCTTCATGAACTTGACAACCAACTGGAAAGTGAGTTCAGTAGGTGACAAAGACAGAACTGTACAGAAATGTACATGTTAAACGTTAGGCAACACTTTAAGGGAAATAATGAATTGTTCCCTAAATTGTCAGCAACATATGCTGCATGGAATATTACGCTTGATACTCGCTGCTGTATTCTAGCATTATCCTCATGTTATGATACTACTTTCCTTAAAGGCCCCATTATCCGAAACACTTGAGTTTAAGTTCAGTTTGTGAGTTTCAGTGCTTAACATATGATATTTATTATGGTATTTTTTATTTTTTTTGGTTTTTTTTTTTTATTCAATATAGCCCTGTAAGAGTTACAAGCGCCAATTTAACCAGTATAGACTCTATATGTAGTCTAGTCTTTTGTTTGTTTTATTATTTTTTTTGTTTTTTATTTTTTTTTTTAAATGCCACACCTCATAGAGTAACAAAACTAAACATAAATACCTCTGAATTAAAATCTATGGCAATATCATAACTTGCAAGCCTATTTATTTAGAGACAAGTTCGAGTGATTATAAGAATCGCATTTAGGTCAGACTATAGTCAAGAAAGTTGTACATAAGTATAGTTCTTACAGTGATCGTCTCCTTCGTCACTGCATTTGATGAACTTATTTTATTGCAATCTCTATACGTTGTGATGCCTGGTATACCGATTTGAATGTAGGGTATTAAACGGTCTGGCCAGTACTTAAATTTTTTGTTTGTTTCTATGATAAATAATAATATATACCTAGAGTGCATGAGTGATTTCCGCTTGGAAAATACACTTTATCAGCAGTTTTTTAATAACAATTGTAGTAAAATAGGCAGAAAAAATTTCCTTTAAGTTAATGTACCACTACATTTACAGCTAGTCAATCTTTTATCAATTTATCAAAAATAATATACATTTATGTCCTTTTGATCTTAGAGCTTCTGAGCTCATATTTAATTCCACAAACAAAAGGTTTCCAACAGAAACACCATCGATGCTTTTTAGATATTAATTTAATGAACAATTTTAATATCTCTTACATGATCTTGATAATCAGCTAAAAATGTTTCCCATTTTAAAAAACTTGGAAAACCATTTGAAAAATAAATGTTTACTTATTAAACTAAACTACCATTTCAGCAGCCCAAGACGAGCAGCACACCAGCAACTACAGAGAAACAGGCCACAGCAGCAGTAGCAGTAGCAGCTGCAACTAACAGTTCACTGCTGCAGCAGCAAAATGAAAACATCCAGCAACAGAATTCAGTTGGTGGACCTATGCAACGGACTTATACCGTGGAAATGGGTCCGGAGCCAGGACAGCTGCTGCTATCGCCCACAAACAAGAACAAGAGCAGCAGTGCACAGCAGCGACTAAGTTCGTTGTCAGCAACACAGTCTGCAGGTAGTAGTAGTAGTAGTAGAACTGCATCTCCACTCCGTCAAAGATCTGTGTTGCAGCTACCGAATGTGTCAGTAGCTGCAGCTGAAATACTAGCGCCCAATACGCCACCACGATTGAATTCCCAGTCGCAAAGGGAACCAGAGTTTATAGTGCCCGAAACGCAGCCAGTGGAGACGGCTGAGGAGACTATACATCAGGTATTGCAGACCTTGTCAGGCAGTCCAAATGTCAAACCTTTTGTGGTCGTGCCATTGCCAAATCTCAGTCCCAAGCCCAAGACACCAGTGGCCACAGTGGCCAGCCGTAGTATACAGACATCCTGCAGTCCGCGCTTTGTAGAAAACTTGGCTGAAGTCATGACGGATGATGATAGTGATGAACAGAGGGAAACCAGTTCTGTGCCTTTAAATCTGGCGCCTTCTGGGGGTAACACAACTCGACAGCGTCGTTTGCGTAAACGAAATCAACGTGTCAAGAGTCCCAATCAGCTGCTGGACCTGCACTATTCCCGCTCAAAGGAGGCGAAACGTCCACGCAAGCGAGTTACGCGTCAAACGGTGCTCAACAAGCCATCGAAACCGGCTATTAATGGTGAACAGTTTGCTGAGGAGCTAGCCCGCATGAGCAACTATGAGATACTCGATTTACGTAAACGCAGTTCGATGGGCAAGGTGATTCCAGTGAACGGACATCGACAGCAACTAAAGGAACAGCAGCAACATATCGAATGGGAAATAATGCGTCGCAAACTGGAGACCAGTCCCATCCGCTTCACATCCACTGTGCCCTTGCCAACAGCTTCTCCTATGGCAAATAAAATCAATTCGCAGCAATCTTTCATGCGTTCACCAGCAGCACCGCCTGCGGACTTCAAAGATGCATCTGTGCAGGAGCAACAACCACAGCAGCAACAGCGTCGTTCACGGCTTCGACACAGAGAAACCACAAGACTGGAGAAGAGTTCGCTTTCCACATCAACAGCACCGCCACCCAATGATTTCAGAGATGACTCCGTGCATCAGCAAAAGACACCAAAGCAGCGCAGGGAACGCCTTCGAATTGTTGAAAGTGCTTCAGTAAGTTACTCAGTTCTATAATCACAAAGTATTGCATTACTAATATAATATTTCACAAAAAACAGAGCGAAGATGAACTCTTAGCGGTCTGCACTCCGCCGTCACAGTTTCGATGGTCCAAGTCCAGGCAGCAGGAGCAGTTAACTGTTCTGGAATCGGATGCATTGCCCGATCCACCAGTACAGTATCGAAGAGAAACAAGAAGTCAGCAACAACTAGTGGCGGTTGTTGAACCAGAAGTACTAGCTTCACCAGCAACCTACCAAAAGTCTTTGGCAGTTGTGGAAGACAAAGAAATTACAATAGCCGAACCGCCTCCACAGTTTAGCAGGCCGCCAAAGTCGGTGGGAGTGGGAGTGAAGCCGGAACAGGCGCGAAAGTCCAAAGCCAAGCAACCAGTCGAAGAGGAAGTGCTATCCGAACCAGATCTACCTGTATTGGCAGAACCGCCTGCACAGTTTAGCATAACCAGAGCCAGGCAACAAAAATCATTGAGCGTTGTGGATGCTGAAGTATCCAAACGGGATACATTGGAATTTACTGAAGCCGATTTGACCGCATACGCTGAGCCACCGTCACAGTTTCGTTTGTCCAAGTCACCCATGCAACAAAATACGGTGCTAAATGGCGAGCAGAATACTTTGGTAACAGATATAAATGTGTTAATGGAACCGTTGCAGCAGAGTATTAATGCAGTTCGCGCAAATGTCGAAAATGATGAGCCACAAAAGGGAATTGATGTCGAATTCAACAACATGGACAATCAAATCAGTGTATTCACTGAAGAGCAATTACCGGCCATGCTGGTGGAAACAGTTATGGATGAGCTACCCAGCACCAGCAATGCAGCAAGACTGGAGGCCAACAGGTCAAAGCAAAAGAGCAAAAAGGAGAAGGTAGAAACGCAGAAAGAAATGCCGGAGAAAGAGCAAATCTTGCCAGCAGCAGATGATGTATTCAAGAAACCAATAGCACCAGCACCACGGTCAAAGCGTGCTCAGAAGATGAACAAGACTCAAAGAGAACTGGGTAAACTACGCATAATGCTGGCTAACGAAACGCTTGCGCCGGAAGAGAACGAGTCCGTAGACGATCAAAACTCAAGTAAGTATGCATAAATATGTAAACGATCAATTCTTAATTAATAAATAAATCTTTATCACCTTGTAGCTGGAGTGCGAAAGTCAAGACGTGGTCAGGTGCCGCTCCGCAATACCTGGGTCCATACTCAATCCGATCCCTTCTCTTTTATGCGCAAAAATTATGAAAAATCTATTCGAACCGCGACGAGTAAACCCAAAAAGCAATTGGCGGTGCCAAATAGCAGCGACTTACTAATGGACAGGCCACCATTATCCAGCAGCACACCACGCATTGGAGTACCTGCTGACCCCCATTCAAACACAACCGGAAAACGTAAACGTGAGCACCAAAACCAGTTAACAGTGGGTAACAAGGACTCGCCCGATTTTGATCAAATCTCTGGCATAACACCGCTGAGCAGCATAGTAGAGCAATTGGAGGAACAACCGGTGGAGCAGCCAATTGAACAGAAACCGGAAGTCAAGAAGAGTGGACGCAAAAAAAAGGCTATCGTAGAGGACGCGACGGCGATGCCACCACCGAATAATCCACCCAAAAAGCAGACGAATAAAGGAAAAAAGAAAAAAGCAGCAGCAGAAGAAGAACCACAGCCCGAAACAATTGTGGAACTGCCATTAGCTGAGGAACCGCCACTAGTTATAGAGCCGCTACCAGTTGAGGAACCCGAACCAATGCCACACTCAACGTCGTCGGCAACAAACGATAATCAGCAAACAGACATGGAATCGGTGCCACAATCAATAGCTCCACAACTAGATAACTCATTTCCGCTGATAAACTGGTTACGCGGTATCGAAGAGCGAACTATCAACTCAGAGGTCAGCCAAGTCGAAGAGCAGAGTGATTCCTTGACTATATGTAGGTTACTTTATATACTTTATATAGAAAATGAAGTACTATATCTTTACTCTATCATTTCAGCAAGAGCTACAAATCTGCAGTTCTCGAATCTCAATGGCATTGACTATGCATTCTATAACGGTGAAGATAGTTACTCTGTGGGATATATGCGCTTCAAGCCGATGCAAGTGCGCGGCTTTAATCGTGCAAAGCGTAAATTGGTGCGATATTTATAACCGATCAAACTTTGGATTGAAATTTAATATATTACATTTCCTCCAACAGCAATTTGTGGCTCTTCATGGCAAGTTTCAAGTGGAAGTCAACGGTGATGGTTCGAAAAAAAGCGGTCCTAACACCATGAAGTACACTCTAAACAACGGTGACTTGGTGGAAATTAAAATGGGTAAGTAATTTCATTATATTTATTAATTAATAATCGAAAAACTTATACCTTTTATATTTGCAAATTTCCATCAGGCGCCTGTTACAATATTACAAATTTCTTGAATGATGTCGGCATATTACTAATTAACCGAAAGTAAGTCAATCCTATTATTGTTCAAAAGAAACATACTAATTTTAATTATAATATTGTTTTATTTTCAGTTGTTAGATACTTCAACATCTTTTCACTTTATTATTTTGTTCTTTATAACTTGGTTATCGTCCTTCAAGAAAATAAAACTGTTTAATTTTAATTGCTTTTGAATTTTGAATAAAAAAATAAAATCGATTTGTTATTTGACTTAATTAAGATAAGCTAACAAATTAACTATAAGAAAACAAATAATAAATACTGGAAACTTTCGTATTGGTGGGACTTTTAATTGTAATATTGGTAATAATAATACTGGAATTTTTTACTTCGTTGTCGCCTATATTAAAACGAAACAAAATAAAATCGTTTTTAGCTTTTCTCAGTTTAAAATATATTGAAAAATTAAATACCAAATACCGGCGACTTACACATGTCTATAAGTAGTACTTTCAATACTGGTCGCGCTAATAATACTGGTATTTTACTCAACAGTTGAGCACAGCGAACGCCAAAATAACGTATCTATGCTGCCAGACTGTTTGGTTTCAAGAAAAGAAAACAAGGTGGCAACGCTCGCCGTGCTGTCAAACTGTCAGATTTGCTGTCACCCTTTTCTTTCTTTTCCGGTCAGCAAAGAGACCTGTAAGTTCGCGTATTATTTGTACACAAAATATAATCGTAAAAATCTAGTGTTTATACAAAACAACGTCAATTATTTTAAGCGCAAATTGATTAACTATAATGTGAACTATGCACGCACACAAATCTGGCAGAATAAAAATGAACATTTGACACTCTAAACGAGTGTGTAAACAGAGAAACAAAACAAAATAGAATTTAACTCAATATGTGGAAACTGTAAATTGTGTGCAGTAATTGTTAAAGTGCTAACACTAAAAACTAATGAAGTGTTTAATTAAACGATTGTGCTAATTGTCTGTATTTTTCTACATTTATTTTTCATGCCCTCTTCCGCTGCTTCTGCCGACGTCGCTGTCAACATGCACATCATAACAACAACAACAACGACAACTGTAATGTTTAGCCGCCAAAATGAGGAAAATTATGAAACAGGGCAAGATCGTAATCGTCCTTAGCGGACGTTACGCTGGTCGCAAGGCCATCATCGTCAAGACCTCCGACGATGGCACCCCGGAGAAACCCTTCGGTCATGCGCTCGTTGCCGGCATCGACAGATACCCACGCAAGGTGACCAAGAAGATGGGCAAGAACAAGCTGAAGAAGAAGTCCAAGGTCAAGCCTTTCCTCAAGAGCTTGAACTACAACCATCTGATGCCCACACGCTACACAGCCCACGACATCAGTTTCGAGAAGCTGTCGCCCAAGGATCTGAAGGATCCCGTCAAGCGCAAGACTCACCGTTTCCAGACCCGCGTCAAGTTCGAGTCTGTCTACAAGGAGGGCAAGAACAAGTGGTTCTTCCAGAAGCTGCGTTTCTAAACCAAATCGCATGCGTCTGTTGTGGAGCTAACCCTTGATTTCTAAAGTCGACGTTTTTTTAAGATTAAATAAAGAATTAATTCTCTTAAAAAATTGACCGAACTTAAATGCATTTGTTGTTTTAAAACCATGTGTGAGGTGGAAATCGTGTGTGGAATAGAAATATAACATAAAGCTATTTTGCTATACAAAATATTTAGGAATGTGCTGTTATCGTATATGACGTATTGTACTATGTGTGCAGATTATTCAGTTTTTTTAAAAAAGATTTATAGCGCTATACCTTGAAGCTTGTTTTAAGTTGTTTTCAATTGAAACATATATAATTTAGTAACGATAAAAAATCGTACTCAGTTAGCATTAGAGACTTCAGCTAATTTTAATTAAATTCAAAACTAGTTTATAAATATCCGATTCACCAAGAGAATAGCATTCACTGAAATGTAGAGCTTTCAAAAATATTCGTATTCGATTAAAATCTATTTTTCGGAAGGCAAGAGTAACTAAAAAATCAAGAAAGAAATAGTGTTTTTGGTCCGCGAATGACTTAATACCTTTTAATACTAACCGATTGTTACCTTGGCAACTGTATGTTATAGTCGTCCGATCTAGATTAAATATAGTAAGAATATGGGGAATAACAGAAAGCGCATATTTTAAATTTTATTGAAATTGCTTAAAAGATAGAAAAGTTGAGCGTTTTAACCGATTCTTTACAAAAAAGTTTGTTTTTAAGCTGTTATATTCTATGGCAGCTATATGATTTAGTGATCTAATCGGTCGATGTAATGATATACGTGCATCTGTATCAAATTTTATCGAGATAGCTTAAAACTGATAGACTAGTTCGCAAAGATATGGCTATATCGACTGCTGTTGAGGTTGATAACGAATATACATATACATGATGGGATCTGCCACGTCTCCTTCTAAGCGTTACAAACTTCTTGACACAAACTATGACTTGTTTCGAATATATGTTTGTATTCCTAAATAATTATTTGTATTTTCTAATATTCAGTTGATAAATGGCGATTATTTTCTGAATGTCTAGACGAATCCATCTACATATATAGACCTCTATACCAGTAACAAATCCCCAATAAAATAAATACAAACGTGCTTTGATTGTTTATAATTTATATAATAAATATTCGAACAGAATAATACATTTTGTTTGAATTCACTTTTAAATCGTCTACAATCGTTTTAGAAATCAATTTACAATTTGAGTTTATGTTTATGGCTTTACTGTACAGTAACACCAAGGTTACTTTTTCTAAGAATTTAAAATTATAATTGAATAGCAGAGACTGTTATACTTATTACAGAGTTATCAGATGAGTAGTTTTTTTCATTCTTAGGATTTATGAATATCTAATGGGTTGGAAAATAAAAAGAGTCAAAGTAGAGCAAATGTTCAAAACATTAAAAGAACGTCGGTGCAAGAATATCTGTGAAGTGAAATGTAAAAAGAAAGGAATTAGAATCAAGAAGAAAAATAATGATTATAATAAATATATATATATATATTGTATATAAATGAAATTAAAGTTAAGTTTACCTGTGGTGAAACACTTTTGGACATCGGAGGTGCACAGAACATATAACACTTAGCCGGGGCAGGGGGGATATATTTGATTTTTTTGGTAAAGCAGCGCATAATTTTGACCATTATATAAATAAACTGTTTGATATTAATTGCATTTTGACATCACAATAAATATGGTATTGGCTTGGGGATAAACAAAGGCCGTAGTATAACACTTTTCTCTGATTGGCTTAGTTTTGAGTTAATATAATTTAATGGTATTTCTTTCGTTTTGTTTTGTATTTGGTTTTTGGTTTTAGTAGTAAGGCTTTAACTTTGCTTAAGACTGGCAGAAATATTTCCCATGTGGCCTGTGGAACGTTTAAGCGTGGATTTCGGGGGGCGAGGGGGAGAGTAGAAAAATAGATGTAAACATTTCGGTTAGATTTGAACATAATTAAGTTGTTATACATTGATTTGGCAAAGAAATAAAAAGAAGAAAAGAATACAATGTTAGACGCGTCTACATACGTGTGGATTGTGTTTTAGGGTGTTGTGTTGAAGTGGTTGTGTTTCTGTGAGCACTACGGGAATAATACTACTTAAAATATATATAAACAATATCAACTTAAAGCGAATAACATATTTTCAAATTGTTAGTAACACATGTGTGATCTGTGTGTGTCTGTTTTTGTTGTTGTTGTTGTGGTTTTGGGTTAGTTATGGTTTCGATTGTCATATAGCAACTTTGTATTATAGTTACATATATATAAAACACTTACAGTTTGGTTCAACTTTGAAGTGGAAACAATAAATAATACAAAAAGAGTACAAATAAAATAAAGGAGCAGATAACAACAGCGGCGTAGGTGAAGTAAATAGGACAAGCGAATAAATGATAGTACATATTTTCAATAAGACTAATATTTATAAACAGCACTAAGAAAATAACAAATTTAAGAGACGATCTCGAAACAAATAATAGGCTAAGGCTTTGTAT
This sequence comes from Drosophila tripunctata, assembly GCA_035047385.1. Classification (NCBI taxonomy): domain Eukaryota; kingdom Metazoa; phylum Arthropoda; class Insecta; order Diptera; family Drosophilidae; genus Drosophila; species Drosophila tripunctata. The sequence continues at coordinate 4,081,828 of JAWNPS010000334.1, forward strand.
ACAAGTTAGTTAGTTTACCAATTCACACGTTTGGTACTCAAAATCTTCAGAATGTTCTCCACAACATCGGAACTGCTGTGAGTGCCACCAACATCTGAAACAATAATCGTGTATTAATAACAGCTAATGGTTGGACAGTTGATGATCGTATTACCTGGTGTGCGAATGGCATCATTGACCAGCGTTTGGTAGGTGGCATCATAGATAACCTGAGCATGCTCGCTGTGTCCCAAATGATTCAACATATCAATGCTGGCGTTAATCATTGCCACCGGATTGGCAATGTTCTTGCCGGCAATGGCAGTGCCAGTGTTACGGGTGCCGGGTTCAAACACGGCGTACTATAAGACAGTTAATAATCATCAAATTTATAAAAATTTGTTAGTTGTCGAGCTTAACGCACGTGATCACCATAGTTGCGGCCAGAGATCAGACCAGCGCCGCCCATTAGGCCACAAAGCACATTGGAAACAATGGTGCCATACAGATTGGTCATGTTCATTACATCAAACTGATGGGGATTCGATACGGCTTGCATGCAGGTGTTGTCAATGATCATATTGTTGTGCTCCAGCTCTGGATACTCCTTGTGCACACGATTGGCCACATCCAGGAACAGACCATCCGACAGCTTCATAATGTTCGCCTTGTGTATGGTGGTAACACGCTTGCGGTTATTCTGACGGGCATACTCGAAGGCATAGCGAGCCACACGCTCGGCATTCTCCACAGTCACCACCTTCATGCTCTCGACAACGCCACGCACAGATTCGTGCTCCAACATGGCATACTCACCATCGGTGTTCTGGCGAATGAGCACAATATCGATGTCCTTGTGACGGGCTGGAATACCCGGATACGATTTGCAGTGCACCACATTCACGTAGAGATCCAGCTCATTGCGTATGGCCACGTTGCGGGAGACTTCGGAAAGACTTTGTGACTTCGTCTCAATGTTGCCTTTGAGGGCAACGCCATTGCGCTTAATCGAGGTGATTGCATACTCCAGATCATCATTGCCCTCGGTGGAGGGATCAATATCGATTACCTCAAAGTCAATGGGCGCTCCGCAATACTGAAAGATCTCGCGCACATAGGTCATTAGTTCGGGTCCAATACCACCACCTGGCAGCATAGTAACAGCATGACGACCACCATATTGAGCCGAGATTCTGGTGCCCTGTGAGCAAGGAACAGAAGTGGATAAGTGCACATATAGCTAAAGTGTATAACCTCAAAAACAATACCGTTAGCTTCTTTTGCAGCGACGACTTGGTGTGAGCCACATCCTCAGTTTTCTCTTTGGTCACCAGCATGGGATAACCCTATATTAAGTACACACATTAAATTTATTATAAACAATTCGCTGTAGCCTCTCCACAGACAACACATTATGTAATTTTGCGGTTGCACTTGCTCCGTTGGTCATTTTACAGACGCTCGACTCGGTGGAGAACTTACGCGGGTGAGGAAGGGCGCCTGGGCCTGCAGCAATCTGTGTGTCAAACGTAACGCCATGTTTTCTGCTGCAATTTATTCGTCTTTTTTGTGCCTTGCAAATCTTTCAACCCTTTTTATTGTTACCAAAGACTATAGGTGGCCAACACGCAAAATCATATGTTCGCCAATCGATAGGTTTTCGATAACATACAGAAATATCGTGCAGCGCAACTATCGCTGGCAGTACAAATAATAATATTGATAGGGACAAGACCGTGTTGTTTTTAAATTTACAACTTTGCAGCTTTAATTTATTTATGAATTTGTGTTATTAAGAGTGTGTTGGCATTTTATAAATATAAAATTGATTTGCGAATAGTGGTTTTTAGTTTTGCCAACACTTTGAGGCGTTCAAAAGGCTAAAAAATCCACTAAAAGGCCATCTTCGGTTTTAAGCAATATTTTTATTGTCCTTACAATAAAGGGCCTTTGCCAAGATCATCACAATTTACATCAATATTAGAAGAGTACAAATTTGTTATACCAATTAGGCTTGGGTATTTACAAGGGCACTTCAAAGTTAAAATACAATAACATAAATTGGATTTGTCGAATTTTGCTTGCAAAATAGTATAGGTAGCTTTTTATTTTTTTACAAGTTTTGCCACATTTGACAACTGCATTACACATTCTGTAAGCAGCCAGTTCTGGCGAGTAAACAGCTAAAAGTTGACAGCAACACTGGTGTTGTATATAAACAATCGATATGTTTGTAAAAGCACGATTTGGCAGCGCTGATTATGTGACGCCACAAAACAACTCGGTGTATTATTTTATTATAATGTGCAATTTTCAATACTATTTATTTATTTACACTCAAATTAAATTAATAAATATTGTTAAAAAACTAATTCATTCGTACCCCAAATTAAATTAATTTCGAAAATACCACTAAGCATGGAGCTAGTGCAGGGCATACACAATTCGGTGTGACGTTAAATGAGTTTATTGCGTTGCTGTTACGTTAACAACCGCCGCGTTTGTTATTGGCAGGTTTGTTTTTGAATGAAAACAATTGTCATGTGGTCGTAATACTAGAGATTGAGTATCCAAAACAAAATATTAAATGGCAGCAGAAGAACTTGCACTTGCACCTGGCCATTTTCCAGTAGAAATGGAAATACCAGCGCCGGTCGCAAGGTTAAATTTTCTACACGCACTTGTCGTAAGTAACAAACTCAACTTCTTTAAAGAAATGTTTTATAAATGTTATGTTTTGAGTAGGCTGGCGGCGTGGCTGGCGTTGTGGTGGACATTGCCCTGTTCCCCATCGATACGGTGAAGACGCGACTGCAAAGCGAATATGGTTTCTGGCGTGCCGGCGGCTTTCGTGGCATCTACAAGGGTCTGGCACCTGCCGCAGCTGGCAGTGCGCCCACCGCAGCCCTATTCTTTTGTGCGTATGAGTGTGGCAAGCAGCTGCTCAGCTCGGCCAGCAATACCAAAGACTCTCCCTATGTGCACATGGCTGCAGCCTCTGCAGCTGAAGTGGTAAGCTTTAAATTATATAATTAAAAGTAATCAGTTATTAAAAAGAAATCTAAACAGCTTGCCTGCCTCATACGTGTACCCGTGGAAATAGCTAAGCAACGTTCCCAGACTCTTTTAGGAAACAAACAGCATCAGACGGCGTTGCAAATTCTGCTGCGCGCCTATCGCACCGAGGGCTTGAGACGTGGTCTTTATCGCGGATTCGGTTCAACAATTATGCGTGAAATTCCCTTTAGTTTAATACAGTTTCCATTGTGGGAATACTTTAAGCTGCAGTGGACACCCATGACCGGTTGCGAGTCCACACCGCTGTCCGTTGCGCTGTGTGGCGCGGTGGCTGGTGGTATTTCAGCTGGACTCACAACGCCATTGGATGTGGTTAAGACACGCATTATGTTAGCGGATCGAGACAGTTTGACCAGGCGTCGCAGTGTGCCGAGCATTTTAAAGGGCATTTACTTGGAACGCGGCATCAGCGGGTAAGTTTTTAAATATTTATATAGTTAACATAAGTAGTCAAAAGGTAGAAATCTTATACTCGGTAAATTAGGTTGTTTTGAATGATTTTAGATATATTTATCACTATAAATGAGATTTAGGTTTAGAGGAATCTATAGAGTGCTGTGAAGCGGTTTCTTCGGCTCCCAAACGTGTACGTGTCCATAAATCGCCGATAAAGATGTTATCATTAGTTTTGGGGATGCATAAAAGTGTTGGTAGAAGTGTATTAAAGTTTAGCAGAGTATTATTAATACTATGAGATTGAGTTGGTTCTATCGATATACAAAACTTTTTGAACCACATTGAGATCCTCATTTAATGACTTGCAGATTATTTTGAAACTTGTAGAATAATAATCATATTCCACTCTGGTAAGCAGAGACTGGAGTAGTTATTAGATCAACTGGTATTAGAATCGAGCTATAAGGCCTATTGCATAACTTTCTTTCTCCTGATTTGATTCATCCTTAAGAAATATTTAAATTTAAAGTGCTTTGGAAATGACGTTGGAATTCCAAAACTTTCGTTTTAACATTAGTTTAATATTGTTTTATTTTCTTGCTTTAAGCTTTTCAGATCAGTTTATTTAGTACAAAGTCGTATCTATCTTATGCCATTCAAAGCAGACAAATAGGTTTTATACACATTTTTTAAGTTAAATGTTTTAAGATTAATAGTTTTAATACATTTTCTTTTCCTTTCGCAGTTTATTTGCTGGATTCGCGCCACGTGTGCTCTGGATAACGTTGGGCGGTGCGTTCTTTTTTGGATTTTATGATCTAACAACGCGACTTTTGGGCGCTACAAATGAGGCTACAAACTAATGACTAAATTAATATTTATATTTAATGTACAAAAGTCTGAGAGCAGCTGCAAGTTGAATGAAACGCAACAATGCAAATTAGTTGCAGTCCAACCACAAGAACTTGAAGCTGATATCAAAGAAACAATAACGTAGACAATAAAATGAAAGTGTATGTTGTGTAATGTATTAATAATTCAAGTGATTATATTGAGTCTTTTCTCTTATTGAACATCTGCGTCTGCTTTCGTATCAAGCACGCACGGCATCTGTTTGTGTGGTATTGTGACTTGATGGACGGTTTTCCTGTTGTGGCTGCTGGTATCATATTTATAATAAATGTAGTATATAGTATATATAGATATAAAAGCATATGTGTATAAAACAACAAATTATACTAACCGGAGTTGATATGTGCAGACGTGCATCGAGCAGATAAGTGATGGGATTTCGCTCGCCAAAATCATTATCATCATCAGCTCCCATCATTGAAACATCAGAATCCTCCTCATCGACATTGGTGTATCCACTATGTGTGGCATATCTGCGTTTGAATTGGAAACATTTGTGGGGGCAACGGGTACGTGACATTGCATAAACCTAAAGTAGTTTTTCAATATTTACATATGTAAATAAACGGTGGAGATGCAGTTGTACAAATATGTATCTTATATCAATAATAAGCATGCAGATAAGAACGTAAAAATGACATTACCAAACCAGCGAGTATGACAACAGCCACAAGAACTAAAATCGGCAGCCATATGTATTCGGCATCTTCGGGATGCTGCAATTCTGGGTTTGCTGTTGTGTTTGGTTTAATTTCCATTTTAATTGTTTGCCGACTGGTCGGGGATTTAAAACTGTCGAACATAAGCCGGTACCAGTGTGACCTCACCACGCAAAACAGTAAAACGTTATCGCTATCGACCAGAAACAGTGTTGCTGTGCAATAAATAAATTCTGTATATATCGATTAATGAGAGTGTGACCATGCTCGGTTGTTCACTACTTGTTATTTATCACTGTTAGCGGCGCTTCGTTTGGTTTGCCAACGAAATTTGTTTTTTTTTTATTTAGTTCAAATAAAATTCTTTTATTTTGCCATGGCAGAGGTGGACAATGAAATTACTGTTGCAAGTTTACGCAACAATTGCCGCGTTTGTCTCCAAGAGCCGCATCCGGAACAAATGCTGGACATGAACCTCATATTTGACGGCGACGCACAACTAACGTATTACGATTGCTATGCAATCTGCGCCAAGGAAGATCTGCGAGAGTGCGACGAACTCGAGCCAAATGCGATTTGCAAACACTGTGGCGTTGAGCTGCAATGGGCTTACGAATTTTACAAAAAGGCATCTCTTGCCAGGGAACAACTGAAGTTGATGCAGACAATTATGAATACGGAAACAGATATTGATTCGGACTCGGAGGCGGTTACCAATGAGATGCTCAAACAGTTGGAGGCGGAACAACTTGAAAACGTAACGGAGACAGAACATACAGAGCATACAGAGCAATCAGCATGTGATGCAGAAACATCTGTATCAAATCAAACAGTTGAATCTGAAATTGCACCGTCACGGTTTAATTCTAAAAAAAAATTTAGCTGCCAGTATTGCAAGAAAACGTTTCGCAATCATTCCAACAGGAAAAAGCACGAGTTGACTCATGTGTCAGAACCACCAAAGGCGGCCAACAAACCGTGTAGTGTCTGCACAACATGTGACAAAAAGTTTAATTTAGCTAAACATCTCGAAGCTCATATGCGTTATCACAACGGAAACTGTCCATATGAATGCAATCAATGCGAACGCAAGTTCGATCAGCTTTCGGATCTTACCGTACACCAGCAGGTGTGGCACAGCAGCTCTCGGTTTCGGTGCGCGTTTCCCAATTGCGGCAGGTTTTTCACATCTTCGACGACGCTTCGCAATCATGAGAGCACCCACACCGAAATGCCCTACGAATGCAAAGTCTGTCAACTCGAATTTCCTGCTCGACTCAAGTAAGTAGCTATCGTAAGAAATGTTATGAACTATCTGAGCTAACAGTTAACTTTCTAGACTTCGACAGCACGCCCAAGTTGAGCACAAGATGGATTTAACACGAGTGCAGCTTGATTTCATGCGAAAATGTCATGTGAAGCTCTCAACGCGAACTCAGACCAAAATGGAAATCAAGGACGAGACTGATGAACTAAATTGATTTTAAACGAATTCTGTTTACACTCAAGACAACCTTTAAATTCTATATATAACTTTCATACAATTCTAATACTCCTAATAGAGCACAGAAATATGTTTTGAATAATATTTTTTTTATGTTTTGCGAAGTTATGTTATCCGCAAAAATATCACTTTGAATAGCTGCGGAAAATAATATTTTTTTTTGGCTTACAAAAAACTATATTAATATATAAACTCGAATGAATAATGTTAAATGTACATATGTATATACAACATTTCAGTTAATTTATATTAATTAATAAGAATTAATTAATTTTAATTAATAAAAAAAAACCCAAACCTACTTTGGAAAAGTATGTTGATAAGTTTTGTTATAATTATAAAATAATCAAAATTCAATAATTTATGGGAAAGTAACTTTAAAAAGTATTTAAGTCTTAAACAAAACAGACATATTTGGAAACTTAACTTAAAGGAATCGGCCAATTTGGTACTGCAAATATTTGAATTTCAACCAAATGTAAACTGTATACGTTTCAAGAATCTGTCCAACATTCTGTTCTGTATTAGTTCCAGTTTCGACTTCCAATTGTAAAATTTTAAATGAAAAAAATTAAGCAATTTAAGACAGTTCTGTTACAAATATCACATTGAATGTATTTCACGCTTTTGTTATATTTTGGTTAACAATGACTTGAATGCACATATAGACATATATACATTAATATAGGTCAATATGCATACATATTGTACAGGTATGAATAGAATGTAGACATAATAAGTGTAAATTTCGTTAAGTGGATCTCATTCACTCAGTGGCTCATAGTCAGAGCCAGTGGCATTGACTTGAGGGCTGTTATTGTGGTGGTAGATTCATCTGGTTGTTGGGAGGATCCGGTGGCGGTGCCCGTTGTGGTGGTGGCGACATTACCGTGTCCAGTGTCAGTGCGTTTACGTGACGTAATCTTCTTCCAGCCACGCAGCAAAATCTGATTGCGATACTTGGGTGTGGTAAAAGTATAGAGCAACGGGTTGACGGCCGAGTTAAGGGGGAGAATAAACACGACTAGCCAGGCATAGATATCGTTTGATATATTGTATTGAAAGAATACCCAGATCTTCATGGCTATGATGGGTGCCCAGCACAACACATCGGTTAGCACAATGAAAAAGAAACGCACCGCAAACTCGCAGTCCAGCAGCGAGAGGGGCGTGGCACTCCGTGTTCTCCATATAGAAATAAGTAGCGCCGTATACAATAGAGCAATCATTAGAAGCAGCAGCAAATTAATCCCTAGAAACACAATAGCTGAATACTGCCAGCCGAGTGAGTACGCATCATGGATGTGCAGTGGAAAGCACGTGCCGGAGTTCTTGCCATAGAACAATGTGGTCGACCTCCAAAGTAACACGGGAGTGACGGCCAAACCAACACCGGTCAGCCAAATGCATAAGAGCGAGAGGTAAATGATGCGTATGCTAATGCTGCGATGACCCCGAAAAGGATCCGCTATGAGTAGGAAGCGTTCCAACGACATAAAGGCCAGTATCAGCATGGACACCTCCGACGAGCTAACTGCCAGCGTTCCAGTTGCAATGCATTGCCAGGAGCTTGTCCAATCATGCGCAACTCTACAACGATATAATTTCAGAGCTATTTAGAATTCTGATCTCGTATAAGTGATTTTAAAAAATAAAACTTTAATTAATTGCAAAATATATATTTGATATACTTTTCTGGACTGAAAATAGTTTAAGAGTTTTAGGTTTAAGATTTAATTAAATTATCTAAGTTCGGTCAAGTTTTACAAGTTATTACATGGGTTGATATTAAAGCAATTGAAATCCATTCTATTCAGCTGCTAATGCGATTGCAGTTCAATGAACAGTGACGTCAAAGCATTGAATAGATTTCGTATCGCTGTAAATTAATATGTGTGTTTCGTCCACTGAATCGATAAGTTGTTCAAGGTTTGAGAAACTGAATTGAACTAATGATATTTTGTGCTTTGCAGTCTCGTTTGAACTTAAAGCATTCTTATAAGAGTGTAGACTTCTAAAAAAAGGTCAGACCATTTAAAAAAACGAAATATTTTATCAAAAATATACATAGATTGCTATCTTTTATCTTCTAACATGTCGACATAAAAAATATTTTAATCATTAATTAAATTTAACAGTCTCCATTATTATTTTCAAAAGATTGGAGCATGTTTGATTAATATTACAGATTTATTAAAATGTTGTATTATAGATAATAGAGAACTGAGTAAAGTGTAGGTTACTCAAAACAAATTTTCTGGGATTCAAGCAAGGCTGTGATAGATAAGCATAGACCCTGTACATACTATATAAACAAGATTTGAAAAATAAAGTTATCATTTTTTCTATTTCTTGCTTAAAGTCGTTTAAATACTTTAAGAACTATTTTTAATATAAAATTTCTTAGTATTAACTATAACAACGATTATTTTCACAAATGCACTTACTTGTGATACTCATGCCTATAGCGATAGTCCTGTACTCCTATAATGGCCAAATAGACGCCCATTAGCAAGTCAGCCAATGCAAGATTTCTTATCACCATTGTAACAGCAACATTCTCATCGCGATAGATGAAACGACCCCACAACACCATCAAGTTACCCACGATGGACAGTGTGGCCATAAACCAAGTGGAGTACCGCAGCGAGGGTTTAGTCAGCAGATCCTCGAAAGAACTTACACCATCCGTCTTGGGGCTACACAACTGCACTTTCGGTGTCATGGAACAGAAGTAGAACTTTTCAAAGACCACATACTTCAGATTACGCATCTCATTCAAGGCATTAAAGTCAATTCGATCAAACTCTATTCCGGTCAGATTCAAAAAGGATATGTTCAGCGACTCCACCAGATTGCGATTTATGGCCAGAGGCATGTGAGCCAGCGAGCTGTTCAGATTAGAATTAAAATATATAGTATTTGTTAAATATATATTTAGATGCATATTGTATTGTTCAAGTCGCTGATTTTCTGGAAAATTTTGATTTATATCTCTGTTTAAGTGCATTATCAAAACTTTTGAAAAGAAAAACGGAAATTATAGAAATGTGTTCTATAAATATAATACATATAATGCATATATAAGTATTAACAATGATAAAATTATGTAGGTTTATGGGAAATAAAAATTACAACAATTTACCATGTTCATACAACTCAACAATAATAATAAAGTTAAGAATATGCCGATATTGCAGAAATTCCTTTACGTTTATCCAAAAATAGTTAAATTCAAAAAAAAAATTAAATTTGAGATAGATTGGAGGAAATTTTCTTTTATATAAATTTATGTTATTCATCTTTTTTTAATCAGAATAATTAAAAAAGTTTCGATTTATAGAAAACTAACAAAATATACCCACAACTCCAAGTGTTGAGTTCTGTTAATACAAATATAAGTTGTAAGTTTTTAAATAACTGAAAATTTTTCCAGACTTGAACAATCTAATCTCTGACAAAAAAAATTAACCTAAAAATTACCTATATTTTTTAAAAAAAATTTTTCGAGTTAAACATTTTAACTTTTGACCTCAAACTTAATATATTGCACATAGAATATCCAAAAAGTTGTCTCATAGTTTTGTTGGAGCGGTGTTCAGTAAGTGAATGAATAAGAGCAACGAGTTTAATTTATATAAATTAAAGTATAAAGCATTAAAGTTAAACCAAAACAACATTAACGATGTCTGCGTAAATCATATAACAAACTTTCGCATTAAATTTAAATTAAATTTATCAAGCAGTTTTTAATTAAAGCAAACGCCACAGATAAACTAAAAAGACATAACTCATAACATTATAATAAATTCAAGTTAACTTTTAACCCCAAATGTGCGAATCATTGCCCTATTTGTTACCTTATGTTTTCTGTTTTTACTTACAGTGCGTCGAGACGTTGGTTATGTAGAAATGTTTTTCCAGATAATTCCTTAATGGGATTGCCAATGAGGCGGCTGTAAAAGAAAAAGACGTGTAGCAGAATTCAGTACAGTCAGTTCAGTGCGTTGGATAAGATTGCGCATACGTCGCATAAGCCCCAAATAATGGTGTTACGTTTTTGTGTGTGCGTTGCCAAAAAAGAAACCCAAGGCGATGCTTTTAAACAGACCCATTACATGTGTTTGTATGTGAACTTAAATATATGTATGTATGTTCCTTTTGTAAATGATGCCTTTAAAAAGTTAGTTTCTAGTGCTAATCGCTTGGCTTAAGAGTCGCACAATAAATGCACACTCTTCCAAACACTCTCAGACATAATAACGAAAATTCTTATTTAATAGTAGTGAGCATAATATAAATCATTGGTGCACAAATGTAGTTTGCAACGAGGGAGAGTGTAGGAAGGGGGGTGAAATGTCAGTTGGTCAGTCACAGGAAAAAGCGCATCATTCATGACAGCATGCAGACAGTTGGGTGGGGCCACAAGGCAGCCTTGGCTCCAGTCCTGCCTGCGTCTGTGTCCTGTCGCTGTCGTTCTCGTCTCCTGTTCCTTCTCCGAGCTCCGTATTGGAATGTGAAGTGCAGCAGCTGATGTTGATGCTGTTTAGCTCCATTTGTTGCACTTGTCTGGTCAATCAATGCCAGCGTCAACTGAAAACAGTTTGGTTTTATGGCTTGCCGCACAAAGACAATATGCCACTCCATCCGCCCCTGTACTTAGCAACTCTCTAGCTGGTAATTGCTTGCCAGCTATAAAGTTGCATTGTATTCCAGAGGGAGTAGCGTAACCATAAAGTAAATGTTTTACTTAAAGCATAAATTGCTTTTTGATATGTCCCAAAATGCGTACGCTCTTCAACCCACTCTCCATAATTGTTGTCTCTACAAATTTATGTAAATTGCAAGAATTTAATTCCAACAAGCCACAAATAGCCTACTTAACAACTGTCTGTGTGTTGTAGGCCCACTGACCATCTGTTGGGCATTTGACAATTTCAGACGACAATTAACATATTTTTGGTTGGTCATACGGGGCAACAAGTGGCTGCCAGTAGACCTCAAAATGCTATAAGTACCCCAAGATAAGTAGCCAATAATGCTCATTACTTAGGTCTTGTTCATACAGACACACACGTGTCACTTGCTCTATCTTTGTGGTTGTCTGCGCACGAAAGTAGGCAATGTTATGCGTCCATGTCCACTCTTACGCCCACCGGTCACGCCCACGCGCAAGCAAACACTGTTAAATACAAGAGGGAATGTAGTGGCTATATTGTGCTCTTAAGAACATGTCAAATATCTGCGCGCATAGTTGTATTACAACCGTATCACAAACAGAATGCTAACTAAAATGCAAATAAAACTAAAACCGACATACCGAATGCGCTGCAGCTGAATTGGGGAGCTTTAGAGTATATTAATTTTAAACCTGTGGTGGGCAGCTTAATTTTCAAAGTGAGTTACTAAAATTATTACAAAAAGCAATACACGTATTCCCTTCATTATCTTGATTGTATGCCTATAACTTGCAACTAAATTGGATAATTTAGTTTGTTCTAACAAATTGCATTGTTTCGGAAATGCGAAAGGAAGCAAACAAATTGTTGCATTGTTAAGGAACCAACAGAATGAGTGTTTGATTTCTGTAAAACTAATATATAAAGAGATAAAGATGAGATCTATAAATGTGTTAATGTTTTAGTAAAACAAATAATTTTAATTCGCTTTCCAACTTTCTAAACTTTTAAATAAACTCTACTTTTCGTATTCTACAATTTCTGGTATATCTCGAATGCAAACGATATAGCATCGATGGCTTTGTTGCAAATTTGCACAATTATAAATGGTGGTATTATTCAATCTGTGGAAATGGCACGTTCCGCCATTGTGAATCCCTTCGAGCAATGTCCTCGCGTGCGCCGTGTTTACACGAGGATTACAATCATTGGCCGCAATTAACGTCATTGCACTGATTCTTTTGCCCAGACAGAGGCACCCTATATACATACATTATGTATAAAGCAACAAATATGAGAAAAACAAGAACAATACTCAAAATGAGCTGTCAGTGCGCTTTTGCGAACAGAAATCAAATTAGTGTTGCGATTTTTTGATGTCCAGTGAGAAAGTAAGTACGCAGCAGCACAGACTGGTTGAGTAAGTAAACAGCAACTCAGCAGAAATGTGAGCAGCATAAGGAACAGATATTTGTATGTATATATCTATGTATGTATGCATATACATACATACATGTGAAAAGAGATAAACACATGCACAGAGAAAATATAGCTGGGACTTGAGTCCAAAAAGAGCTGTTGCTTCAATTTTCTTTAACCGATTCAAACTCGATTGCTACAAGTAAATTTACTAATCAAATTTTTCAAATGAATTATATATTTTTAACAAGTATTAAAGTTAAAATTTTTCGATTTAAGTTATTTATTTAAATTTTAAATAATGTGTTTAGAAATACTTACTATTTTTATTAAAATATAAGTTGCATAACATAAACTAAGTAAATGCAGTCAAATATGAGATTAGAATAGAAATGAATTTAATTGAAAAATCGAATTAACTTAAGAATTATATTTTTACCAAATATTTGAATTTACTATTTCCATTTATTTATTTAAAATTTGTAATAAAATATTAGTTGACTGGCTCATGGTCTATTTATTAAACATCATTTAAGTTAATTGCAATCAAAATTAACTAAATAAATTTGATTAATTATTATATTAAAAATTCTTAGTAAAAAGTAACTAAAACAAGAAAGTAAAAAAGTAAAATAAAATTATCCATAGTTTCTTAATGAAAGTTTAACATACATGTTGAATTAGCCTTAAACAATGCAAAATTAAATATAATTTATAAGTAGCTAATTTCTTGCAGTGCACTACCATGTAAGTGGTATTAAGCTACGTAACTGAAACATACAAAACGTTGTGCCATAAAAGTCACATTTGTTTTATGAACTCAACGTTGTTTGCTGCTCAAAAATTCACAGCACGCTTGCAGGCGCATTATTTGCATGCAAACACCCACACACAAGCACACACACACAAGCACACACACATAGAGAGAGAGAGAAAGAGAGAGAGAGAGAGAGAGAGAGAGAGAGAGAGAGAGATAGATAGAGATACCATACTCTTGCTTGTGCTGCTAGAACATGATGTTGAGATTTCAAAGGATTTTACTTACAGCCAGCAATGACTTTAGGGATAATAATGACTAAAGCCAGCGCCAATTTCAATAAACTCCAGCAGGAGGAGTAGAATGAGTGGAAGTAGGACTGGAAGTGGGAGTTGTAGCTTGAGTCGCATCAGCAACAGTAACTGAATCATGTCTGTGCAAACGGAACACAAACGGATTCATGCTGTCCATCAGGAATGGTTGGCCAAGGCGCTGCTTTGTCGAAATTGTTTTCACATAAAATACAAATTTATTTGCATTTTTATTCGCCCATAATACTATTTTGTTTATTTGCCGTTGTTGCTGTTTGCTGTTGTTGCTGTTGTTTGCTGCTGTCATCGCCTAAAGGCGTCAATTTCCCATGGCAAAAGCCAAAAGAAGCAGACAGCGTCCCAAAATGATACAAATGCAGCAAATACATTTACTTAAATATATTTTGTGAGTGAGTGTTTGGTCAAGTGACAACAACAAACTACACCATGACATGCTGATGTATGTACAGATATATATTTGTGTATATCTTTTGTGTGTAAGCTAAGGAATTTATGAATGCCACAGCCTGATACACAGACTTTGTTGTCTGCATTTTGCTTTATTAAATATGATATTGATATATGTATATATACATAAGATGTGTATTTATGTGCATTGACCAGATACAACATGTAACGACATGCTCAAGAAATAGCAAAACATAAATTGCGTGTTTGCACAACTTAAAGACAAATTTTTATCTTATGCCCAGCAAATACACAACTATTTTAAAGTGTATGTACTTGTATTTTATTTTTTGAATAATCGTTAGGCATTTATCATTTCAATGGAGACAAATTAGAATCTCATCTACTTTATTAAGCATACGCCACGTGCTGCTGCTTGTTCTTGTCGTCGTTAAAGCTATCAAACAATTTTTTTATGAGCGGCTACAGAGTTTTTCCGCGCTTGTATTTCACTTTTTTGATGATTTGTTTTTGTTCTCAAGTTATCGCATATCTTTTATGTGCCGCAGTCATAAAGACTGAGCTAATATTATATGCAATAAATGAGATAAATTAGAAGGCGTAACCACGATCGTAAAATCGTAAATTGAAAGTTAAAGCGTAAGTTTATAGTTGACTACAAATAGATATTTGTGTATAGTATTAGTTAACACTATGTGAAGATGGGGCAACAGGGTATCTGCTCGCAAAAAATCAAGAATAAGTAAATTACAAATTAATATACGATTTTATGTTGAATTTCCAGAAAAGCTTTTAGCATTATGAAATCATTTCACAATTAGGGAAACTTGCAATAATTTCAATATTTACACAAAATTCCCAGCAGCATTATTGTTACATTGAAAACGAGATACAAATACCCATTCCATTTGCATTAATTAGAAAATTATGTTAGCTTGTACCAATAACTTATACTTAGTGTCTGTTTAATAATTAATTATCTAATATACTTACATATCCAGAATAGACGTTAGATTGGCAAAAGCTCTAATATGTATATGTGTAATGAGGTTGTGCTGCAGGTCGCTAAAAAGTGGAAAAGAAAACAATTTTAGCTTTTAATTAAATAAATTCATTAAATGAAATAAGAGTGAAGTAAAAACTTAAAAATGTAGACACACACAGCGGTCAGACTTCATTATTTTGTCAATCAAACTGTTTGCATAGATAAACTAGCAAAATATTGCGTATACGCAGCATGTCAGCTAAACAGTTTAGGCTTTTTGGGCCTGCTTGCTAACACATTTATTTACGTTTGGCAATTTGGGATGCTGATTTATTTTCACTTACCAACGCCGACGGGTGCCCAGACGACCCATTGACTTATATTGTCAGCTATTGATGCATAAATTAATGATTATATGCGTCGGGCAGACGGATGGACAAACAGACAGGCAGAAGATGCCTGATATATGTTTTCAAATTGCCACACACACACGCACACACACTCACACTATAGCAATTTGCATGACTCGATTTACGTTTAAATATTTGCTTAGCATATGTTATGTGTAAACAATTGAAAGTGAAATTTATGCTTATTGGCGCATAAATTCAAGCGTCTAGGTGTCGAATTCAATAACATTTTATTATAAGGGGTGAGCCAGCAGTTGAAGTTGATATCATGTCAACTGTGCGTATGCTCAATTTGTTTGAAGTTCTATTCGTTGTTTGCTTTTTGCTGACAATGTGTCGCTGGGATTGAAGCAAATGTAACCCATACAAATCTTTGTAGGAGCTCAAATGATAGCGCAGCTGAAAACGAAAGCAAAATGCAGTCAAGAGTAAAAATTACGCATACGCACCATAAAACCTAAGTACAACATATTTCAATAGACTTTTCGACACTTGCCTTCCCTCCGAGATTCAAGGGCAAGGCAATACCATTTAAAATAAAAAATAAAACAAAAAATATATATAGTAACAACAACAACAAAATAAGAAGACGTAGTGGAAAAGGATGCCTCAAAAACAGCTTCAATGTGATAGCAAAATTAATAGGAAATGTTTAAAAACAGAGAGGATAGGGCAATAGGTTGTCTTGTTTTACTTACAGCAACTCTAAATTATCCAATTGCGCAAAAGTTTTCTCGCCAATGTATTCGATTCTATTGTGATCCAAATAGCTGTAAGACAAAGTGCAGCAGAAAGGAAACAAAATAAATTGTATGAAAAATAACTACGCTTTAATTAAAGCCAGTAAACTATTTTAAATTGCATTAAAACGAATATTTTTTCTAAAAAAAAATGTGAATAGGAAAATATTTACGTTCTTAAATATGCAAAAACATGACATGGAAACATTTGTGATGGGTTAATAAAAAGTAAATGCATATTTCCAATTTAATTTACAATAAATAGCTGCAAATGTTTTCTTTAATTGAAGCATGAACTTGAACAAATAAAAAAATTGTTGGCAGTTACTTTATGAGCGGAATTGAACAGAACTTTAAGTGAACTTTTACTATAAACTTTAGGGATATATTTGATGTACACATATCCGGAGTAAAGCTCATTGTTTGTATTCTTGATATATGAAGGTTCATTAGTTGGTTAGTTTGTAAGCTGCTTAGTTGTTTAGCAACTCAGACTAGGCAATAAAATGCAGGAAGATGAGCTTAAATGCTTTATAAATAATTAGAAGCAGCTTTAGTAATTGATTTACTGGCAGCTTTGTTTGTGATTGTGCTTTAATTTCTGTATTACGAACAAAGTTAGTTTTGTTTTTATTTTGGGCAACTTTGTAAGCGTTTTAAACGCTTATAGCTCGAAACTGTTATTATGCCATCCCAGGCACATCGTACTGGGGATAACTGTTGGCCCTCCACCTTAACGTTTATGTGTAGAACACATGCCCAACTGCACTTGATGGTCGTCTACTTATAGAGAGGGTCCAGGCGCTGCTGCAGACACTGCGACGGACAGACAGACAGTCTGACAGACCAGACTGAGGCGACAGACACAGACACCGTAAAACATTTTACGCTTGAATACATCAACTGAACGAGTACACAACCCATAAAGTGGGTGGGGCTCGGGCCAGAGGTGCTTTTTCTTTTTTTAATCTAGCAAATAGCAGTGACAAAAATGAAAGGGAGCAGAAAAATCGGGACCATCGAAAAACTATACTTACATTTCACGTAACTCTGGACCCTTGGACAGCTGCTCGTTCCGCAGCGTCAGGCGATTGTGGCTAAGTATGAGCCAATCGAGTTTCAGCATTAATGCCAAGTGCTCCATTGGAAAGGAGCGCAGATGATTCTTAACCAGGAACAGCCACTGCAAACTATGCAAGTCTTTAAAGATGCCGTGTGGCAGCTGGCTAACATTGTTATGGCTAAGCTCGAGGCGTTCCAAGTGAGGCAAGCCGCTAAAACTGCCGGCTGGCACTCGTGATATGTTGTTGTACTTAAGAGTGCTAGAAAAAGAAGGTAGAAATATAGATATGCACTGAGATTAGCTACTACAATCAAGTATATGCGTCTGAACTGCTTATAGGAAAAATACTAAAATAAAGAAATTGTTTTTAAATAGTAATAAAGATGGAGTTAGCTTTTACTTGGTAAATTAGCAGTTTGGTTGGCTCGAGGTCTATTTATTTGTCGATTTGACTATACCAACAATAACAAACAGTGCACAGAACACTTACCAAAAGGCAAGGATTACTCCTTGGCTTGGCTTATTATAGTAGTTTCGAGAGATGTCAGTCTCTGTTATCAGTACCATTTTGCCGATTATCTCCTCAATCTAGCTCTGACTCATGCTTGCGCAGCTATAACCTTCTGAGAATTAAAGTGCCCAAGAATAGCAATTATATTGAATTAAGGCTTAGCCTGCTTGGTTAGTAGACTGTTTAATAAAATCACATTTGAATCACGCTCGTAGCTGTTATCAAATTGATTGTGTGCATCAAACAGGGATACTCATTCGTTTGCGTCGTAGTTTGAGTCGTGATTCGTGCGTGTTCGTGTGCGTTGAGCTGAGTCACGATCATGATTCGAAAAGCTATCCTGATGTTTGTGTATGCGAGCGAATTGAGGCAGATAAGTGACACAGCGCACTAGAGAGGTGTTGTCCACTCTTCAGTATGCTAACTGTTAATTTCAGTCACAGGATTATACTCGAGTAGTACTCGTGTATGCCGGACCAGAGTTTTTCTGTGATTCGTGCGTGATTGTTTAAACGCAGACAGACGATCTCACGTACGCCAGATTTGACTCGAAGATAGTCGAAGGGTAATTTAAGTTTAGAAAATAAAGATGCAAATAAAGGAGATGCATACGTATTCTTTTCTTCCGCTCTTCTAAAAATTGTACTTTGAGGGTTTGTCTCTTATAAAGGTATGTCACTGAGGTATGAAAAATGTACCTGTTAATACCAAATTGTGGAATAGTTACTACATTTTAATTTTGAAAATGCATCAGATCAAGAAAATGTACCCTTTTGTCTTTTATATACATATGTATCTAACTATAAAAAGTACGAAAAAATTGTTTTCTAAATTTTTGAAAATTGTTTTAAAGTTTTATTTAATTCTCAGAGTTATTGATATATTCAAAAACTTCTAAACTACTTTCCTATGAGTCTGACAAATTTATGTTTGAAGTGTTAATTAATTTAATTATAATATCAGTATTTTTAGTTTGCAAAACACAATTAGTTATATTTAATGTGAAAACTTACAGCTTCTGCAGTCGCGTCATATTTGCAAATAGATTTTCCCGCAGTGTCAAATTGTTGCGTATGATGAAGAGTGTGGTTACCTCCTCACTGATGCGTGGCATGCGACGCAACTTGGCCAACTTGCCGCAGTAGAGCATTGTGCCGCCAGCACACTGGCACTGGCCGCGAGGATATGTGGTGATAGCTGAATGCCATTGAGATGATGAATAGAAGTTAAGGCTTCATCCCTAATATTATTATTAATACTTGCCACACTGCAGGGGAATGTTTTGATTTCTGTTAACCGCTGGCGTTGACAAATCCCCGACGCTGACATTTGACCCTCCGACTGCGAATAGGCTTTGTTTTTGCTGTTGTAGTTGTTGTTGCTGTTTCTTCTTTGCAATCGCATTACGCACAATTTTATCGGCCAGCTCCTTGCTGCCATAGAGATTGCCACATTCGACAGGATGCTCATCGCTGCCGTCCGTGCAGTCGGGTTTCTTGTCGCACATCTGCCGCTGCGGCACGCACTGAACGCCATTGTTGCAGGCAAAGCTGCCCGTGGGGCATGGTCCTTGAGAAAGTGAAGTGTAGAAAAATAATTAATATTGCAAGAGACACAACAAAAACAATGATTTGACCTCAATGCTGCCACAATAAAGTGTTGCATTTTGTTTGCTTAAAGCTGAAAACTTTTTATTACCCATACGCCACATTAGCCGAAAGCGAACAATTTTGTCAAGCAGCACATCGTAGCGTATGAGTAATCTCAGTGCTTGAGCGGAACAATTTCAATACAATAAACAAGAAAGAGTTCAATTGAAAAAAGAAGCCCAACATAAAGAAAAGAGCAAATCAATTAAAATTAATGTGCGCGAAAACTTTTGATTGCTTTTATTTGACTGAATTGCTTTTGTTCTCAATAAACTTGTACATACTTATTTATGTATATAACTATTTCCAATTCAAAAACTTCACAAAGCCAGCATATCAATTAGCATTTCTAAGGAACTGTCGCTCCAAAGTTCAGCATTGGACAATCCACAATAGTTTTCCCTTTCTATTTTTTTTGGTTTTGGCAATTTCTTTGGCATTTTATCATATTTATGATAAGCCATCAACTGTTTTGATGGGACAACAAAGTACCTTGACGCACTTGCAAGTAGATTGCGTCATTAGAAACAGTTTTGGGCCAGCCGGTTAGTTGTACATATATATCTTAACCTGTTTCTAAATCTGATTCACACACACATTTCATCATCAACTTCAATTTCCATTTGTCCTGTTGCCTTGCAATCTCTTCAAGGCTTAAGCGCACATGTAACATATATATTCTTTAAGAGTGATATATATATTCCATGTATTCTTGTTGCGTTGATGATAATACGTGTTTATTACATATAAATACGTCATACGCCGCGTTAAGCCCAAAATGGCATTCATCAAGATTCGTTTGAGCGTTTCGCTCTCTTTTTTCACTTTCGATGGCAAATCAATAGGCAAATTGGTCATAGACATAAGAACGAACCAAAAATACAGATGTAAAAAAATAAAAACGATGAAAATGTGTTGCTCATAAAACAAAATTCATCAAACAGCAGTCCGCTAGCGGTATAAATCAGCAAATTGTTTTCTTTCCTACACAAAGTTTGTATATTTT
This sequence comes from Drosophila tripunctata, assembly GCA_035047385.1. Classification (NCBI taxonomy): domain Eukaryota; kingdom Metazoa; phylum Arthropoda; class Insecta; order Diptera; family Drosophilidae; genus Drosophila; species Drosophila tripunctata. The sequence continues at coordinate 4,102,315 of JAWNPS010000334.1, forward strand.
TTTATGGTCACGATTTTTTTTGCTATTTTTTTATCGGATTATACAAGAAATTACTTTCAAATACTTTTAAGCGCATCGATTTATGGGCGTTTTTGCTGTTTGCAATTTGATTTCACTCGCATTTTAAAGAGCAAAAAGTAAAACAAAGTTTGGGTGAGAAATTTTATAATTAATGGAAACAATTTATTAACTTCCATTGGCGCTTTAAACTTTAAAGTATACAATTATTTGCATATTTATTCAACAAATGCTATGAGTAAAATCTTGCCCTACAAAAAGGGAATTCATATATATTTCAAGTATTTTAACTTACCTAAGCTTAAATAAAAGATCAGGGCCGAATATAGCACTATAATGGCCATCAAACAGATGCCCACAGCTATGCTCCTTCCGTAGACCATTTTTCCTGTTTGTTACTTAAATTTATCTTATCCTTAACGGTGGAAACTTGTTTTGTGTTTAATTATCCAATTGCTGTTGCTGAGGCAGCTTCTGGGCGGAGTACATGGTTTGGACTGTTGTTTTCTCCCAGCGGAGACCTTGCCACGCCCACTGACTCACAAATTGCTGACTCATTGGGTATCAGCTTAAGTTTGACACTTCATTGAACTAATTCTGATAGCTAAAAATGCTATTAAAATACAAAAGAAAAATATGTAGCTGAGTGCTATAAATATAAATATTTTCGAGATGAAAACGCTTCCTATTAGTTTTAAATTTTAATTTTAAAGTTTAGTTATTTTGTATAGCTAACTGCATCTCAGAGATTATGGTAGTCTATGAATTTTATGATACTTTTATGTTAGGCACTCAGTTTTTGAAAAGATAAAAACCAAATGAAATGAGTAATTTTAGATCAACAGTTTTAAAGACCGCCACAGGGCTTTTTTTACTCAAATTAAAAAATGTTTTGAAAGTTTTATTATAATTAGTTACTTAAAAATTTTAGTAATTATATTATAAGAACTGGATTCACCAGACTCTCTAGCTGAAACTTAAACTTTTGTTTTGAGTATTGTCACATCTTCCTTTGCCCAAAATTGGTAAAAAAAATATAGTGTTTAAACTTAAAACACACAGCTCTCAAATAAGCTCTATCAATACTACTTGGTATTTTTACGAAATCCAAAGACAGATTTAAGACTTGAAAGACAACAGTTCAGATTGTTTCGTTTTTGTTCTGGGAAGTTTTAACAGCCTCAGTTAATAGTTATCTTTTTTTACACATAAACCACTCTTAGCAATAATTCTTATCAAATTTCCATATTTTCTCTTAGCTGTTTGATTAAATTCACAAAATTGTCACAAGAACAAATTTAAATGTTTCTGCTTTATCACTAAGAGACGTAAGACGTATTATAATTTCCGCAAAAGATCGACGGTAGCACACATTCTATGGAATGTTTGCATGCTAAAACGATGGCTCATTATCTGAATCATGACAATAGAACCGCATTTGGTGTGGAAAGTGTCGTAAAAACGTAATATTTTCTTGTGTGTTTTGGGATATTTCTTATACCCCGCTTGCTTTTTGGGGCACTTTAATGCCACTTGACCAAGACAAAACGCACATTTACAGATTGTGGCAACGCGATAGGGGCCAAGAACCGAGACCCCCAAACGACAAGTCAATTGTGCGGCAAATATTGACAGCACTCACAAAAGTAGGCAATGCAATGGTGAAACGCGTTTTAAAACGCGCACAAAACGCGAGCGCGACAGGCCAAACAACGCGTTGAAATGTAGGAGACTGACGAATACAAGACAAGACAAGACTAGACAGGACTAAACAGGCCAAAGCACGGTGGCCAACTGAAACTGACAGGAGCAGATGTTGATGCTTTTGTATTTGACTGCTGCACCGAAGTCCGTGCTTCGTGTCTTGCTCGGAATTATCTGACCGTCGCGGCGCATTCGTGCGAATTTGTGGTAAGAACTTTGGCAAGAGAGTTCGGCAGAGAAGAGTATATTGCCAAAGTTGATTTTCAAAGCTAATAAATTATGGTAGTTTTAAAACTCGACAAAAACATATGCATTTTCAGAGAAAATAAAACATAAAAAATGTATTGTTTATTAGCTAAATAGATTATAATAATAATAATGCAATTAGAATTTGTTCTAAATATGTTTTCTTTAGTTAATTAAATAGTTATTGTGTATATATGAATATATGTATTGCTGTTTGTTTGTTTGTTTTAGGCCTAAGCAACAAAAATGATTGCTATGCGGTTTTGCTTATTAATTAATATTAAAATAAGTACATAGTTCTAAAAAGAAGCGACTGTCTTTTGTTTTTTTTTTTTTTATTTTGTTTGCTGCATTTTGCAATAAAATCTACGCATAAGAACTAACTGTTTAACATTGTTTGCAATTGAATTCTATTGTTTAGTGTTTTTGTAAAACACATTTTTGAAACATTTTTAACAAAGCATTGCTAAATTTATTTGCTAAAGCTGCGCCATGTGCTAAGTACAATAGTTACAATACATAATCTAAGATAATAGATCTAATTATTAATAGGATATATATTACTATTCAAAAAGTATGTTATGAAGTGTGGAAAAATATAATCACTAACAGCACAACTTAAATGTATTAAAAGGCGTTTACATTCTCATAATATTCAATTATTGCAACAATTTACGTTTCATTTCAATTCATTTAACAACTAATGGCGTTTTGTGAATGATGATTGAAAACATTTCTATAGACTAGCAACATACAAAATATGTTATATAATTATTAATGCATATTTCTGTTAAAATCAATAGATATATAGCACAAAATGTAAGTACATAAGAATTAAAAGTAATTTGTGTGGAATGCATTTGTGGTTTAAGCTTGATAACTATGATTATTATCAAAATTCAACTAGTATAAGTGAATAATAATAAGAAGTCTATAATAATTTGTGCACTAGTTGTTGTTGGTTAGTAAATGTGGAGTGTGTAAATGTGTATATAAATTTGTAACAATTAACATTGCTTGAGAGATCCATTAAGTATTTTGGAAGAATAAAATATGCATTCGTGTGTCGTTGTGTTTTTGTGGGTATGTCTTTAAAAATTTAGATACTTTTGTAAGCACATATATAGAGGCATCTCAATTCTCGTTTTGCTTTTCTATTCGCTGCTCTATAGCATACAAGATATGTAAATCATTTCCTCGTCATTGTTCCCCATGTTTGTTGTTCGATATTAGAGTAACTATTATAAAAAAAATACTTCGTTGCTTTTCATCTAATGTTTTCGTTTAAACCCACACGCCATGTGGATTCTTGCTGGTTGGCACCGCCGTTTCCAGTTGACGTGGTGAGCCAATAATGCGACGGCTGCTACCCTGTTTATTGGGTCCCTCTAGCAAATGCTTGATCTCCTCTGTGGTGGTTACGGTTAGACTTTGCAGATTCACTTCCTTCATTTCGTTGACAAGTTGTTCCACTTGTCGCTTCTTTTCCGCAATAGCATGCTCAATCAAGACTAGCTCCTTTTTGAGATTATCCGCCGTTTTGTTGGACGAATCCGTATTGTGCAGTGCTTGATCGATATCGCTTTGTATGCGTTCCATTTCCATAAGAAAATCACGTTCCACAGTTTGTCTGCAACAGAATTCACAAATTTTTTGTAACAATAAATTACTTTATATATAATATGTGTTTCAAGCTCACCTGTTGCTCTGTTGTTGCTGCTCCAGCTCAATGTCGTCCATTAGCAATCTCATTTTGTTCTTACACTGCAACAGCTCGGTTTCACAGTTGGCCAACTTGGAGCGCAAGAGTGCAATTTCCGATTTAAGTGTCTTCTCCTGCTGTTTAACCAGTTCGTTTTCCTCCTCCACATATTGCAGTGTTTGCAATTGCTCGCTGCCCTGTCGAAAGATTTGATCCGCCTTGGATATTTCACGTGATATGGCCTCCAATTCATGTGCATGATCTCGTTCCCTGCTCTCCAAATACACGATTTCCGTATCAAACTGCAAATTAAAATCACATTAAATAACTTTTTTTTTTGTTTTGCCAATTTACAAATTACAATTACCTTTTGTAGCTCCAATTGCTGTGCTGTGATTTTCTCGCGCTGAAATTTGATTAATTGCAACAGATCATTATATTGTGTCGCCTGGAACATGCTTTCTCCCTCATCCATGCACTGATTAACGCTGTTGCTGTTGCTATTATTGTTATTGTTATTATTATTATTGTTGTTGTTCATGTTCATGTTCATGTTATGTTGTTCGTAGTCGTTGAGGAATGGATTTGTTGAAGAGGATGCATTGGATATGGTCTCAGCATTGCTGCTGGCTGCTGGCAAGCGTTGTGTCTGGCACATGGGACTGTTACGTGGTGGCGGCGGATCACGATATGGTGGCGGCACCAAAGCTCCATTCGATGAAATTGTTGGTGTCTGTTTATATAACTCCGGTGAGTTGTTATTGTTGTTATTATTGTTGCTAATATTGCTATTGGCATAAATGTCGCATAAATGCTCATTGCTGTTGTTGTTGTTGTTGTTATTGTTGTTGTAGCTCAACTCATTTGGACTGACGCGTCGTAGCTCACTGCTGGATTTGCTCAGTTGACTATAGATGTGCTGATTGCTATTGTTGTTGTTGTTGTTGTTGTAAAAATCGTTATAGTCATTTGTAGCGGGTGCAGTGCTAGTTGCACTGCTGCTGCTACTCATATCCAATGGATTCGACAGTGACTTCTCATGCTTGGGCGCCAACGCAGCCGATTTGCTTGACGGCAGTTGCTGCTGCTGCTGTTGTTGTTGTTGTTGTTGTTGTTGTTGCTGTTGTTGCAGTTGCTGTGGAATGCCTTTGACTATGCCAATGTTATCGAATTGCTTGGCATCGTAGCCGCTGCAAAAATTACAAAAAAAAAACCCATCATTAGAACAATTGCCATAAAAAGTTAATTATGCTCGTTGACATACCCAAAACTTTTCTTAAGCTCCTTGGTGCGATAGCTAAGTTCCACGCTAGACTTTTGCTTTAGCAATGTGGGTGTGGGCAATTTGCTCTCATTGTTATTGTTACTGGGTCCCAGTGGCTTTTTAGTTGTCATGGCGGCATAGTTATTGTTGTTGATCTGTTGTTGTTGGGGTTGCTGCTGTTGCTGTTGCTGTGGTTGTTGCTGCTGCTGCTGCTGCACGACCTGCTGTTTGTTCTCGGATCGTTGCAATATAAACTGCACATCATTTGCATATTCGCCCCATTTGAGCAGCAGCTTCATGGGATTCTCGTTGGGCGCCAAGTGTCGTTCATTATTGCGCCAACGTTCGATAAGCGTAAATCGACCCACTTTGCCAGTGGCATGAGCCAAGGCAAACACCACATCCTGTTGTTAATAATAAATATATAACACATTTAACATACATATAGGAATACAACAAAAAAAAAAATCAATATTCACGCACCTGACAGGTTGTATTCACAGTCACACCGCAAACAATACGTTGAATGCCCTCAACCCAAACTTTCAGCTCCATTATTTGGCTTTCGATTTAGTTCTTGGTGGTGCTGCCAGAAAATTGCTACTAAATTGTTGGCTAATGATTTCAAACGTAGCAAACAGCAATGTCGATGACTTAAATTACTGTCGCGAGGGCAGCGAAGCGTGCGGTTGTTGTTGTTTGTTGTTATGTTGTCGTTGTTAGAGCAGCGACATGGCAGCAGCGATTGCTGCTCTGTTTTTGTTGTTGCTGCTGCTGCTACCGCGCCACTACACTGCACTACCAAATTGGGGGTGGAGCTGCACTTCCACTTTTGCTTGTTGCTGTCGTTCTCGTTGCTGTTGCTGTTGCTGTCGCTTGTCTCGCTTTGTTTCCTTTCTTTCTTCTGCTTTGCTGCTGTGCAGCAGCTTTTCCCAATTGCTGCCGTTTTTGTTTGTTTGTTTGTTTGCTGCTGCTTCACTTGCACTTATTTCTGGTTTAGGAGCGTCAAGCGGGTGCGGCGGGTTGCAGGTGTATGTACGTGCATGTGTGTCGCGTATGTATGTGTGTGCGTTCGTGTTCTGATTCACTTTTTGTTTGCTTTCGCTTATCGCAATATCCGCGTTTCGAAGCGCACTCTTTTGTTTACATGTACGCGTACTTGTTCAGCATGTTCTTTGTGTGTTTTGCACGTGCAATTTGCATTAATTATAGGTTTTTAAAGCAAAAAACAAATGCACAATGCGCGCATTGTTGTTGGCATGCACTTGTACTCGATACCCATTGCAGGGCTGCAACTGACAGCAAATACCAGGGATTGTGAAAATGATATATAATGTTATCGACTGTGGTCTGGGCGCGTACCTTAGTTATTTAAAAAATTGTAATTAAAGCTCAGTTTAATATCTTTAAAATAATAAAAACAAAGCATTGCTTTCAAAGTGCACAATCTTTTATTAAGCTTTAAATTATTTTAATTTTTGCCATTTATCGATATGTATCTACTTTTCAAACAGTGTGCACACACTTATTTAGAATATCGTTGCACACTCATCGACTTAAAAATTATCGTGTTTTGGCATATCTATCGATTAATATCAACAATCTTATTCGCGAGTTGAACGAAAACAACTGCAAGAGGCGCAGCAGCAGCAACTCAAAAGAGAAAAAAAAATATATTCACACATTTGTATTGATTTTGGTGCATTCTAGTTGTACGCTTAAACAATAAGCCAAGTGTTGTGCATATAAGTTTTGGCTGCGGAGCGCAACTCCAATAATTGTTGCTCCCTGCTAAGCACAAGTGTTTCCACATCGTTTGTGCATATGTGCGTGTGTGTGAGTCTGAGTGTGGAGCAGCAAAAATGGCTAGCAAATGTTTTACAGCTGCATAAACATGAACTCGAGTTAGTCCAACTAGATTAACATCTGTGTTTAGCTGCAGATATATATATATCACTTAGTTATATATATTATTTCGTGGCCAATTTTTGGGGCGCGGCGCCAGCTGCTCCTCAGTCTTAGCTGACTGTGTGTGTGTGTGCGTGTAAACAAAACAAAATTCGAAAAAGTGGAGCACTTGGTAGACAAAGGGCAGGGAAGGAGATAGAGCAACAGCAACAACAGCTCACACAATGGCCAGTCGCAGTCGCGCTATACTAAATGTTAATCTCGATACGGTCATGGCCAACGATCCGTTGCGTGAGCTTTTCGAGGCCTGTAAAACAGGTGAAATAGCCAAAGTGAAGAAGCTGATAACGCCACAAACGGTTAATGCGCGCGACACAGCGGGACGCAAATCGACTCCATTGCATTTTGCAGCGGGTGAGTGAGAGACAAGCATTTTAATTTCCCTCTCCACCCCCCCACAACCCCACAGTACCCAGTACCCAGTGTATGTGTCTTACAAAGGTTGAAGGACTCGCTGGCAACCCACTTTGTGTTGCAACACCCCATCCTTGCTGCCACAGCTGCGCCCCCCCTACCTCTCTCTCTGCTACCCTCACAACGCTACGTAGTCATATGCATTCGTTCTGGCCTTGATCTACTTACCGCTGGGTGTGTTTCTCGGTGTTTCTCTCAGTGTGTGTGTGACGAGCGTCATTGTTGCCTAGTTTTTGACTAGTTAAAAGGGGCTGACTGTGTGTGGTAGGTAGTCGGAGTGAAGCAGTCGATACGAGGGTCGACTCACCACTCGGTCGGACACTCACTCGTCCGACTGATGGCGTCGAGAGTTGACCTACTTTTTTAGCTTTGGTTTTGTTTCCGGAATACCCGCGACCACGTCCCACGGCCCAGTGCTGCAATGTGTTGCATGTTGCAAGCATGTTTTCTATTTTGAAAATTCACCCTGGTCAGCATCCTGCTGACGTCTTTGTCAACACTTTTGTCTGTACATTATTATATTGGCCTTGTCTGCACTTTTTTTCCCTCTGAAACTTTTCGACAGTTGCACATAAAGTTTAAATACTAAATTTCACTTTTTTTTTCTTTGGGCACGCCCCCAACTCCCTATCTAATTAAAAAACAAAACCTTTTGACTATCAGTTGAAGTGGAAGTCAGAGGTTTCACGCCCTTTGCATATCAATTTGCTGTAGCTGTAGTTTATTTTATTTTATTTTATTTTTTTTGATTTTGTCGTATGTCTATGATTCATGCGCTGTGGTTTTAACTGTCTCTCTAAACTGGTTTGCGCTATTGCCATCCATTTTGTCATGTCTTTTGTCACGTTCTGAACAACGAAAAAAGTGAGATCTCCAAGAGGTCTGCTTTTGCTATTGTTGTTATTGACTGAATTTTCACCTTGTTGACTGATTTCCCCACCAACTACCCAACTCCACCCCGTTTACCATTACCATTTCCAATCCCATTACCTGTTGCTAAATTGCAACACGTTTCCATAACTATCAATGCACTTTTATACCAAGTATTTGTTAAAGAATTCACATTTTTTTAACCATTAAATACCAATTTATTTATCCGATTCACTTATCTATGTGTCTTGTCTGACCAGCTTTCTTATTTATCTAGACGATAAGAAACTTGATAAATATTTCCTGATAAAGTCAAGACTCTTTGCCAGACCTTTTACCACATATATGTACGTATCTAAAGAAACATATGTATAACATTAAAGCCAGCAACTTTTGAACTAATTAACCTTCAACACTGTTGTTATTTTATTATTTTATTTTAGTACGTGAATTAACCAAGTTTTTTTTCGCCTTAACTTTATTGTTATAACAATCTTAAAATGTGCACATTCAATTGCTCAACAAGTAGTTTTTAATATTTTCCATTCTATTAATTTTCACGCAACTTTCGTAATTGTTGAACCAAAAGTGAACGGCAAGTGAATAACAAAATAAAAATGTTTGCATTGATTTCGCAAATAGATTTTGAGGAAGAGTTCATAACTGTTGATTTTGATACGGTTCTCATTGCTATACAACTGCTATAAAGCATTATATACCCTTGCAAAGGGTATTATGCATTTGTTGCAACGAAGCAGTGACACATATATTCGTATACGACTTTCTGTTTCTATGCGAACTAGTCTTTCATTCATAAAGTTGTTAACATCAAATTTGTGTTCGTCTTAAAATCAGTCATCGGTTGAATTGATCTTATTAGTTCTATGTATCTTATAGCTGCAGTTAATAATTTAAACTAAAAATATTTTTTATGAATATAAGCAATTTTTCTATATGGAGCAATGTTTGCCAATTTCATATAACTATTATAATACTATCTATCTACCTTAAATTTCAATGCTTTTAAGAAAACATTAGCAAAATCAAGCTAATGTTATAAAATTTCTGTGGTATATATGTAGTACATATAATTTTTTGTTTATTTCTCCAACGCCTACCAAAATCGAGCAACATGCAATTGCTAAAAGTACCTACGTACCTACCAAATTTCATGCTATTCGAACTACTATAACATAATATAGGAACAATCATTTGGAAATACATGCTATAAAAGAGATAGATATACCAATTTTGGCATGCAGGTTGATAGATGCAATATAAACATAATGCCATCAACATTTTTTGGATGCCACGTTTCCTTCACCCATATGAAACACAATTTCGTTGAAACTTCGCATACCTCCGGCTTACTTATTTTTTAACGTATAGTTTTGTTACTTTGCGTTTACTTGGAGACAAATAATATTAAACGATCCTGAAAATGGCATCAAAATCGAACTATAATTAAACAAGTTGGTCATACAACGAAAATCGTTACTTTCAGGCGAGACATGACCATGTGCATTGCACTGAGCTCGGCACACAAGCAACGAAAACGAAAAACATTGTGCGAGCGAGACAGACACACCAATATGAGCTCATATAATTGAAAACGAAGCTTAGAGGGTATTACACGGTCGGCATGCCCGACTGAAATTTTCTTTCTTGATAAAAGTATGTAAATCATCAGGTCGATATAGCCATAGTTGATATAAATATTTCTGTCGTAATACTAGACATACGTCGGTTTATAGTAGTAACAAAATATCAAAATTAATTAATTAATAACATTAAATTTTTTTACTAAATTACTAATTTCAAATATTAAAGCGTGTTGGCGTGTTGAAGTTAACCTTTTTTAATAGCTGAAAACCTTTTTGCAAAATGAGACTATTTTCAAAGCATTTAATTGGTATATAATTAGTTTATGAAATCAATTTATTTCCGTCTTAAAGGTTATGCGATCATTGCTACAAACTGAACCATTTTATAATTTTAAGAGTTTTATCATTAATCATCCTAAGTGTTATATGTTATGCCTTTGTTTAGTAAATACGCAGTAATTAGCATATATGTATAGTATATAATTCAGTTTGCTTTATATACGTTTATTAAAAACAGATAAAATATAAGAAAAACTCCAACAAACCGAATCCCATATAAAGTGATATTTTTAATTAGTTTTTACTTGGTTTTGTTAGCTCAATTAACTGCACAGTTAAATTAAACTAAACTTTGCTTTGTGCGTTTCTTCTTAACCTTTGTTTGGTAATACAGTAAGATGTTATATATACATATGTATATCTAGATCAAATGGGAAGCAGATAACAGATGTGTCAGGGTTGTGTTGACAGTATTCCTTAGCTGTTAACTGTTAACGGTTGGCTGTTTAGTTAATGCTCATTGTTTTAGCTGAAAGATTGTTTGCTTTTGTTTTGTTGCTTAAACAATGATTTGGACTTGGATTAATGATGCCAACAAGGTCATCAGTTCACTGTTGGTTTAGAACCAATAAAAATGCTGCAATGTGTCGGCTGCCGGAAATTTATGTTAGCCTCTCACCGTCTGCCCCCATTGAAGGCCTTTCCCCCCTTAATTCCCATAAGTGAAACGAAACAAAATGGCAAGAACAACTAACTGTTTGAGCCGTGTGAGCCACTTTTAGGGCTTGCTGTCATGTCTTTATTAGCATTGATACTTACTCTTCCACTTGCAGGTTATGGGCGTCGGGAGGTGGTTGAGTTTCTGTTGAACAGCGGCGCCTCCATACAGGCCTGCGACGAGGGTGGACTGCATCCGCTGCACAACTGCTGTTCGTTTGGCCATGCCGAGGTGGTGCGTCTGCTGCTTAAGGCCGGAGCCAGTCCAAATACCACCGACAACTGGAACTATACACCACTGCATGAGGCGGCCAGCAAGGGCAAGGTGGATGTTTGTCTGGCACTGCTGCAGCATGGTGCAAATCACACCATACGCAATTCGGAGCAAAAGACACCGCTGGAATTGGCAGATGATGCTACGCGTCCAGTGCTAACCGGTGAATATCGCAAGGATGAGTTGCTGGAGGCGGCACGTTCGGGTGCCGAAGATCGTCTGCTGGCACTTCTCACGCCCCTCAATGTCAATTGTCATGCCAGCGATGGGCGTCGCTCAACACCGCTGCACTTGGCCGCTGGCTACAATCGCATTGGCATTGTGGAAATACTGCTGGCCAACGGTGCGGATGTGCATGCCAAGGATAAGGGCGGTCTGGTGCCGCTGCACAATGCCTGCTCCTATGGTCACTTTGATGTGACCAAATTGCTGATTCAGGCCGGTGCCAATGTCAATGCCAATGATCTGTGGGCCTTCACGCCGCTGCACGAGGCTGCCTCCAAGAGTCGCGTAGAAGTGTGCAGCTTGCTGCTAAGTCGCGGCGCAGATCCCACGCTCCTTAACTGCCACAACAAGTCGGCCATTGATGCGGCGCCCACACGAGAGCTGCGAGAACGCATTGCCTGTGAGTAGACCGATGTGAACTCTTCTTTTTATTTTATTTACTGTCACACTATGGACAATCAACACAAGAATTTTAAATTATTTTACATTAAAATAACGACATAGATTTAATTAAATATTATCAATAATTAAATTCGGTCAATAAAATATAAAATTAGTTAAGAATGTTAGATTTTATAGCATCTTGAAAACACAAGATTTGAAATGGTTCATGTATTGACCAGCTTTAAGCAGTGTGCTTGAGAGACAATGAGTTAAAGCTACGAGTTCTTCTTATGATAAATTGTAATATATTATTTCTTCCGAGGGTTATTTCCTCCGAGGGTTATATGGGGTTCAAGGGGCGTAGCACACTCCATACAGATATCTATATATTTTTGATCTATATGACAAAACGAGTCGAAATATCCATGTTCGTCTGTCCGTTCGTCTGTCTGTCCGTATGAACATAAGGATCTCGAGAATGATAAGAGCTACAAACGCAAATTACAAAGTATGGACTCGATATTTAGTCAGTCAATACAAGTTTGTTTCCTTTTTTTTGCTGCCACGCCCAATTCGCCCACAACGATACATGTTTTTTGGCGAATATCTCAGTAACTATAATACCAAGGGACACCAATTTTAGCATGCAGGTTGCTAGATGCAATATAAAGACAATTGTATCATAAATTTGTGTATGCCACGCCACCTTTGCTCATAAGGAACAAAACAAGTTAAAAATTTGCATGCCTCTTACTCACGTTTTTCCTAACCTATAGTTTTGTAACTTTACACTCGTTTTGAGACAAAAAATATAAAACTATTCTGAAAATCGTGTTAAGATCGAATTATAATCAGCAAAGTTATCATACATCGAAAAATGTAAAAAGCCACAGGGCTCTACCACTAAGCTCTGCGGCAGCTCTGCCATCACAACAAGCTTCATACAAAAGCATGTGTGCGAGCGAGAATGTCTGTTTACTAGAGTAAGATCGTAACTGAGTTTCAGTGTTTCATCTCAAGCACCTAAGAGCGAAAGTTAAAAATTGTTAAACCGATTCTAATCTAGCGCGAACATAAGATTCAAACTAAAGCCCAGTAGCACGATAATCGTCAAATTCCTTTGACTATTGCCTAATAAACCCAAGAAGCTCCATAGATTGTTATTGTAATTATTGCATTGTGTTTATTAACCAAAATCGGAGAATTATTTAAAGATTCTAATGAGTCGCCTTTATGATCAAAATGCGATTAGTTCAAAGCATAACAACAAAATGCACAACAATCGCCAATTGATCGTACTGTTTAAAAATATGACTCGAAAGTGATTCGAAACTGATTAGAAAAGGGGGTCATAGGCGACTCCTCAAGAAGAGTCGCGGGTAGGGTATTTTTTTCTCCCGACGAAGGAGTCATTTATGATCAGAAAATGAGCTCATTTATGACTATTAAAGCGCTTAGATCTGTACAAAAACATTAAGCTTTATATTTGTCATTATTTTGTTTCTAATCCATTGCTTATACTTTGTTTATTTTGCAGTTGAGTACAAGGGACACTGTCTGCTGGATGCTTGTCGCAAATGCGATGTGTCGCGTGTCAAGAAACTCGTCTGTGCCGAAATAGTTAACTTTGTACATCCGTATACGGGTGATACGCCCCTGCATTTGGCCGTTATTAGCCAGGATGCCAAACGCAAGCAGCTGGTGGAGCTGCTCACACGCAAAGGAGCGCTGCTCAATGAGAAGAACAAGGCATTCCTAACGCCGCTGCATTTGGCCGCTGAACTGCTGCACTATGATGTCATGGAGGCACTGCTTAAGCAGGGCGCCAAGGTCAATGCCTTGGACAGTCTTGGCCAGACGGCGCTGCATCGTTGTGCCCGGGATGAGCAAGCAGTGAGATTACTGCTCTCCTATGCGGTGGACAGCAACATAATCTCACTGGAGGGCTTGACTGCCGCACAGCTGGCTTCGGACAGTGTACTAAAGCTGCTGAAGAATCCGCCAGACAGTGAAACACATCTGCTGGAGGCAGCCAAGGCTGGTGACTTGGATGCAGTGCGTCGTATTGTACTTAACAATCCGCATACAGTCAATTGCCGCGATCTGGATGGACGTCACTCTACGCCATTGCATTTTGCAGCCGGCTTCAATCGTGTGCCTGTTGTGCAATTTCTGCTGGAGCACGGTGCCGAGGTCTATGCCGCTGATAAGGGTGGCCTAGTGCCGCTGCACAATGCCTGCTCGTATGGCCACTATGAGGTGACCGAACTGCTCGTCAAGCACGGCGCCAATGTAAACGTCTCCGATCTGTGGAAATTTACTCCATTGCACGAGGCGGCGGCCAAGGGCAAATATGATATTTGCAAGCTGCTATTGAAACACGGCGCTGATCCCATGAAGAAGAATCGTGATGGTGCCACACCAGCGGATCTTGTCAAGGACTCCGATCATGATGTTGCCGAACTGCTGCGTGGTCCCTCGGCGCTGCTGGATGCCGCCAAAAAGGGCAATCTGGCCAGAGTGCAACGTCTGGTCACCACGGAAACGATCAACTGTCGAGATTTGAATGGACGCAACTCGACACCGTTGCACTTGGCCGCCGGTTACAACAACTTTGAGTGTGCCGAGTATTTGTTGGAGAATGGCGCAGATGTCAATGCCCAGGATAAGGGTGGACTTATACCACTGCACAATGCCAGCTCCTATGGACATTTGGATATTGCAGCGCTGCTAATCAAGCACAAGACAGTGGTAAATGCCACCGACAAATGGGGCTTCACACCGTTGCACGAGGCCGCTCAGAAGGGACGCACCCAGCTGTGTTCCCTGCTGCTGGCTCATGGTGCTGATGCCTACATGAAGAACCAGGAGGGACAGACACCCATTGAGCTTGCGACGGCGGATGATGTGAAATGTCTGCTGCAAGATGCAATGGCCACATCGCTAAGCCAACAGGCGCTTAGAGCCTCTACGCAATCTTTGTCGGGCAGCTCCCCGGCACCAGATGCCACTTGTAGCACTGCGGCTGCAGCTGCAACATGCTCAGCCTCAACAGCAGCAGCAGCAGCTACAGCGGCCGCATCAGCCGCAATGTTGTCGCCCACCACAGAGACAGTGTTGCTGCCATCGGGTGCTTCCATGACGCTTAGTGTGCCCGTGCCGTTGCCACTGAACAGCTGCGCCACACGCATCAGTCCCGCTCAAGGCGCCGAGGCACATGGCGCTGAGAATACTGGCAGCGAGGAATTGCTTTCAGATCCGGAGTCCATTACAAATGTATCCGGTTTCCTAAGCAGTCAGCAACTGCATCACTTGATAGAGCTATTCGAGCGCGAACAGATCACACTCGACATATTGGCTGAGATGGGTCACGATGATCTCAAACAGGTGGGCGTGTCCGCCTACGGTTTTCGCCACAAGATACTCAAGGGCATTGCCCAGCTGCGTGCCACAACAGGTAAGTCCCGCAAATACTCTCTCAATTACACAAATTTTATAAATTATTGTTACTTTTTTTGCAGGCATTGGCAACAATGTAAATCTGTGCACTCTGCTCGTCGATCTGCTGCAGGACGACAAGGAATTTGTCGCCGTCGAGGAGGAAATGCAAGCCACAATACGTGAGCATCGGGACAATGGACAGGCCGGTGGTTATTTCACACGCTACAACGTAGTGCGGGTAAGTAACCTAAACTTAGAAACTAAGAGTACAAAGTTCGAAGGATCTATTAGGTTTGTCGCGAATTTGCATGTCAGCATCTAGTAAAAACGAGAGACTATAAGGCCTAGAGTTTGTAAAGGTACTTAATAGATAAATTTCGGTTTTTGTACATATTTCAGCACATAAATAGTTGATACAAAAATTTAAATATATTTTACAATTAAAATTAAAAGCTTAAATTGATATGTATAAACTATAGATACCTGTACTTAAATTTAATAAAAGTACAGGTTGATATTTATTTTATGTTCATAATTTAAAGTATTCCATTCATGGCTCTTATTTATACCATTTAATTTATTTTAGAGTTTAAACAAGAAGAGTTTTCCTCACAAACTCATTTGTTGCTATCAAATATGTTATGATTAAATTGTGGTAGAGTCGAATAACTTTATATTATTATTATATACGAACCCTTGACTACAATTGTTGTAGGTTATATCAACTTGTAAACTACTAGAAACAAGCATTTCAAAATTAAATCCAAAACGACAGTATACATTAGAGTCGAAAGCAACAGGGGGTTTTTGGGAATCTTCGTAATTTTTAATTGGTTGTGAATTTATTCAGGTTCTTTATTTCTCGAACTCTAGTCTTTGCTTTATTTTAATACTCGTTCATTTGCAGGTACAAAAGGTACAGAATCGTAAATTGTGGGAGCGTTATGCTCATCGCCGTCAGGAGATTGCCGAAGAGAACTTTTTGCAGTCAAACGAGCGTATGCTCTTCCATGGCAGTCCGTTTATCAATGCGATTGTGCAGCGCGGATTTGATGAGCGTCACGCCTATATTGGTGGAATGTTTGGAGCGGGTATTTACTTTGCGGAGCATAGCTCCAAGAGTAATCAGTATGTGTATGGCATTGGTGGTGGTATTGGTTGCCCGTCACACAAGGACAAATCCTGCTATGTCTGCCCCAGGTAAAGTTTTGCCAAAAATACTCTATGAACAGCTTGTTTAAATGCTTTTTTTTTGTTCTCAGACAATTGCTGCTGTGTCGCGTTGCGTTGGGCAAATCATTTTTGCAGTATAGCGCCATGAAGATGGCACATGCACCGCCAGGACATCACTCGGTTATCGGACGTCCATCGGCAGGAGGTCTGCACTTTGCTGAATATGTTGTCTATCGGGGTGAACAGGTATGAGTGTCTATATACGCAAATTGTTTGCATGTTTGCTAATGCTGATCTATTTCTTATGCAGTCTTATCCAGAGTACTTGATAACTTACCAAATTGTCAAGCCCGATGATAGTAACAGCGGTGCCGAGGAAACAAGATGATGGATGCCCTCGGTTGGCTCGACGCCTACAACAACATCGCCAGCACCGCAACCACAACAGACCTCAGCTCCAGCGTCAGCTCCAGCTCCAGCTCCAGCTATTGCATTAGCTCTAGCTTCAGTTCCAGTTCCAGTTCAAGTTCCAGCCACAGTCACAGCCACAGCTCCAGTTGCCAAACGGCGTCATAAGCATGCCAAAACAAACCAGCAACAACCACAACAACAACAACATCAGCGGCAACAACAACAACAACAGCGCCAACACCAACAGCCTCAACATTTGCCGCTGCAGTTGCAGTATCAACATTATCAGCCGCAACAAATGACGCCTGTGGTTACCACCACACAGCCAACACCAGCGGGTGTCTTTACGCACAACAACAACAACCATAGCTATAATAGTAATAACAACATCAATAGCAACAGCAACAATAACAACAACAATGATATGTCACCGATATCGAACAGCAATAGCTACTCATCGGTGGATACAAATCAAACGCTGCTCAATTCAATTGCCAATCAACGTGGCAGCAATCAGCGTCAGAATCATCATCATCATCATCAACATCATCAGCAACATCATCAACATCAGCAGAGCCGTAAATATAGTCAATTTATGATCATAACGCCCGCCGTTTCAATTGATCGTGACTTTGAATATGAATCGCATTTGGATTTTGAGGACTTTGCCAATGCGGCCCACAACAATGGCAATCTGTTCCGCTTGGGACTGCGACGGAGTGACAGCAGCAGCGATGACAGCGGACACAGCAGCGACAGCAGCTTTCGATCGAACTACAATCCCTATCTGCATCACAGTCGTCAGCATTTGCTAACCAATAAGAGCAACAATGGTTGCAGCTCACGACGCTTCAATACCTTCTCATCGTGGCGCTGGTGTACACTGCTCTGTGCGGCGATGCGTTGTTTTGGCGCCGGACATGGCAACCAGGCACCATATAGCAGCTCATTCGTGCAACATCATCGATTACGTCGATGTTCCTCCTATAATGGGGACACTGCCTATGACTATGAGCATTTTGCGGCACCGTTTAAGGCTCGAAAAACACGCGATCATATGAATAATATCACTTACGAGTTGTGACGGTGGCCGCTTTCCAAATATGAACAGCATTTTGATCTCTTTGTCGCCGTTGTATTTGTTGGTCTACTCCTAAAACTTCTGCTCCTTATTAGACTTTTATTACAATTATTAGCTATAAATGTCGTGTACTGTGTGTATTATCGTCGTCGTCGTCGTCATCATCGTTTATTCTAGATGGTATAAGCGATATAAATTGATCGTAAAATCAAAAGAGCAGCACATTTTTTGAGTGATTTTAATTCGAAATACGAGTAATAAATATAATAACGATTATACACAAACAATTATACAATTATAAAAATAAAACAAAACAAAACGAAAGATATAAATATTAAAATGAATAATGCACGCGCGTTTATTTAAGTGTTTAAAGTTAGCTAATTAATTTAAATGACAAACAATTCAAACTCCAATTAAATTTAAATATACATACATATACAAATAAAACTTGAAATGTGTTTTTTATTTATTTGAAAATTTTTTGTGTACACATTTCAGAACCTTTTCCAGCTGCTCAATTGATGGAGCAAATAGACAGAAAGAGGACCTAGATTTTTATATCATACTTGTCAAATGCATATACAACTGATTTAGGACTAAAATTCCCTCAAACTTAACTATCGAATGTCCTTTAGGGTCTAAAGAAAGTCCGCATTTGTCAGTCCAGCTTTGAATCTGCAATTTTGTGTTTAACTGCAAGAAATTATTTTATTTTATTATTATTAAAAAGTAGTACAATAATTCTTTGAAAACATTTTATTAAACTCCAAAAAAATTTATTTATATATTTAATCCATTTTTCAGTTTACAGATTGTATACTTATTATTTTTATAACATTAATACATTCTTAATTCTAAGAACAGATATAACACTGCGACATACAGCAAAAAAATGTGGAACGCTTCACGATTTTGCGTGTCATCCTTGCGCAGGGGCCATGCTAATCTTCTCTGTATCGTTCCAATTTTAGTATATGTTCTGCCGAAGCAAGAACGAAAGTAGTCTAAAAATTCTAGTATTTATGTGAACTATCAACAAAATAACAACTTGGGAATTATAAGCAATTATGTTAAATTAAAAACTTCTGAAAGCGCCATCTATGTTACGTTTCACAACTACTGTTTGTACTCGTTATTGTCAGCAGCATATGGTTGTAGAATAAATAAATATAAAACGAATAGATAAATTCAAACATATAAAGTTGAAAACACAAAGTTGTTTACTTTATTTGACTAAGTATATTCGAGAGTTAAGATTTAGAGGCACGACTAAGAGAGATTTGGTTTTCGGACCAGAGTTACTTAATGGGAATTATAAATACAATTTTTACACACAACAAATACAAATATAAACTTTAGTGCAGTTTTGTAAAAAAGTGTTTAGTTATCAGTTGATTGTGCTGCTGGAGATTCCGAATTCCCCCCATTCCTGAGCTCACTCATGCTTCTGTTCTGGCTGAAGATCAAACCAGGACTTTAAGCCACCGGTCGTGGTAATATCGCTGTCATCCAAAGCAATTTTACGCTGTAAGAAAGTAAAAATAAAGGTGAAATAGATGTCAGCAAAAAAATGTGGAACGCTTCACGATTTTGCGTGTCATCCTTGCGCAGGGGCCATGCTAATCTTCTCTGTATCGTTCCAATTTTAGTATATGTTCTGCCGAAGCAAGAACGAAGACTAAGAACGCAATTCCGCTATTTATATTGTAGCAAAACCAAATTAGCACTTGGGAATTACAAGACAATTGCTTGCACTGATCAGGTAGTCGAGTCCCTAAACTATAGGGGTTGATTTTTGCCGAATTACTCACCATGCCGATGATGGGACTGCCGCTGGAGAGAAAACCCTTTTGGGTGCAGACCGTAACCTCGAGTTCTGTGTGCCTCAGCTCAGCAATTGAGATTAGGTATTCAAAGGTCGCATCGTAGGTCGGATTGCAATTGTCCTTGATGACGCTTGTTTTGCGTTTTGATTCCTTGCTGCGTCCAGGTAGCAAATACAGCTTGACATATGGATCAGGTATATTGCTGGGATCACGCAAAGGTATATGCATTATCTTGTGTATGGTCACATCGAGTTTCTGTCGCTGTGCCGAATAAATGATCGAGAGTTGAATGCGTCCCAAGCCATGTTCCCCAGCCGTTGTGACCGATTCGGGCATACGATGGGTCAACCCAGAGCTAATCATCTCACTGATCGGTGTTTCCAACGATGCAGATGTGGCTCGTATCAAGGGCGCTACCTTAACTGGTTCCTCTTCGGTAATGGGCGATTCGGCGGAAAGACGTTTGCTGATCGCTTGGTTTTCCTGTAAAGTTTTATTAATGTTATATTCTCTATTTGACACATTTATTTAATGAATTACTAACCTTCACAGCTTGAAGTGCCACAGCGGTAGCATCGGGTGTTTTAACGGAACTGCTGCGTGCCAGGGCTGGCACTTGTTCCACCGCATCGGATTCCTTTTCAATCTCACCAGCCTTCAATATACGCAACGACAGTGACATATATAACTTAGATTCAGGTCCCGATTTTTGCAATTGGAATGGCTGCTGTATAACTTCCATGTTGAATTGCTTGAGCAAAGTGCTAAGGGTATAGGTGTATTGTCCGATATCATTGCCAGTCTTCTGATCATAGATCTTGACATTCAGACACTCGTTATCGGGATTTGTCACCAAGAAAGTGAATCCTTGCTCCCAAACAGGTGAATCATCGCGTAGAATCATTGCAGTCTGCTTCTTCTGCTTATTGACACTGCACACCAGATAGGGATCCGGTTTGGAATTAGCACGAGCTTGCTATAAATGGATTAACGATAATGACGTGAAAATAAGTGTTTTAAAAATTAAACTCTTAAAATTAGAAAATTTGACTCCACAATAACATAGACCTTGTCTACTATGAAATACTATATACAGTAGAATCAGGTTATAAAGACTCCGTTTATAGCTTGTCGATGACCATACAAACTATTATTAAAATTAAAATAATCATCCGGTTATAACGTCGGTCCCTTTAGTTATGTTATAGCCGGATTTTACTGTATAGTACTTATTCTGGAGCTACTTATATGATTTACTTATTCGGCTCTAATCAAGTTTGGAAAAAACTTAAGAACTTCAGATCGAAGAATGGAAATTACTGTATCTACTGATCTTCTGATGCTTACATGTACATTCAGAGATATATTAGATGCCCTTGTCAGAGGGTACAACATAAATAGTAAATTTGTTTAAATTTAAATCTATTTCTAATATTATTTCTAAAAAATATTTTCATATTTCTAGAATTATACATATACAGTTTCGCCAGGATTAAGGGATTAAAGCTGTTGCATTTCCCCGAAACCTATTTCTTTATCATGGTTAAATATTGAAATTATTAATTTAATTTTAAGACTTTTAACCTTTCACATTTAAAAGATTTTGGTATATGATATGAATATCCATAGTTTATACTAACAAATTTACGATCTCGAACCTATCCCCAAAAACTAAATATAGATAACAATATTATGTTATTTAAAATGATTTGTAAGTGTACAAATTGAGCGCAAACCTTCAGATGTCTGGCGGAATCAATGAAAACGCTGAGAACAGCGGAACTCATGGTTGTCACTCGAAGTAGTTGAGTCTCCAGCAGGATCTGTTGCAGTTCATTGGGATCTGGGGTCAACTTATACCACTGTAGACGCACATGAAGATCACCGTGTTTAGCCTCCTCTAGCGTAAGCCACTGTCAAGTAGATATGCGATATATTTATTTAGTTTTAATATGATATAAATTTTTATATGATAATACTCACCGTATCGAGTACACCCTTCTTGATCACACTGGATATATCGATTGAGGCTCTATGTAATGTAGAAGTATCATTTAGTATTGTGTAAATATTGAATGCATTTTCAAGAAAATTTTAATGTTAAGTGTCTTAAGCGGGTTTCTGGCCAAAAGAGGAGTTTCAGAGAGTTTGAGTAGCGTGTTTAACGTTTGAAGAAATCGGGTAAGGTTTTGTTTGTTTTAGTTGTATGTTTTTTTGTTATCGGAACATTCATGTGTTATCGAGTTTAGTTTGCCTAACCTGCCGAGCGACTCGTCATCACTTGTACGATCCCAATCAAAGAGTCTAAGCACCAGTATGGCACGCTGAGGGACCTCAACCACAGCCTTATCCGATCAGGCAACATTAATATGGCAATATGGAAGATATTGTATTAATACTGTTAGTTTTGCAAACCATTAAACCGGGCGTGGCGAACTCTACAGAATGTTTGTTAACTTTTTGTATTTACAGTTAAGGTTTTGTATCAATCGAATTCTACACAATCTTTAACTACAGACTTGGCATGCAGTGTTCAGTTCAGGGTGCTCCAGCTACTTGTGAGTGTAGGTACTTATGTATGTATGTATGTGTGAGTCTGGGCATGCAGCAGAGTTAGTAAGACGTATTAGTTAGTTAGTGTACGTTTATAGCGGTCAGTTTTTCTATATTTTATACAGGCGAGGCAAAATAAAGCAAAATGAAATTCAATAACAATCGTGAGGTTCGATAAAGCTCAGTAGCTATGACTGATTTTCTTGACTAATGGATTTTTAGAAACAATATATAAATACCTCAGTAGATAGGGGTATAATACTGTACGAGAAACAAATAAAAAAACTACTCGAATAACTGTACAATCATAAGTTTTTCTAGAATAACTAAAATATGAGTAAACCTAGGTTTTCCTAATCGTATTCAAATCTCAGTTTCACTGGGTATAAGTCAGTATTTGGTTTTGTTAGGAGACGCAACTTGGGAACAAATAGAACAAACAAGTAACAACAAGAACTCAAAAAGCAGTTAAATATTGATATTATAGTAGAAGAATGCAGTTTCATGCCGCAATACAACCTGCCCAATATATCATCGCTCTGTACGCCTGGCATACTTTGATCATAGTCCCACAATGAAAAACCAATCAAGTGGTTGATGGTGGTAAAAATACTCGCCTAGAAAAACAATTGTGTGTTTCATGAGAGAGAAAGAGTTACAAATACAGAAAGAGAGTGATAGAGAGAAAGAGAGAGAGGGAGAAGAAAAGATAGCATAGAACACATAATCCTTAAAGAACTAACAGATCGTAACATGCAAGCAAGCAGTTTAAGGGCATCATCAACATAAAGCCAACGCAGATACATATAACCAGTATTACTCACATACAGCAGGGGGAGAGAATGGAATTTTGGGTTAGGGAATACTTATAGCCAACCATTGTGTATGAGAATATTGCCCCGGGTGGATTGATTGTTATTGGATAGCTTACCTGCCGAGGGGTTCGTCTTTTTTGGAATCATCCGAATCCTTCAATTGAATGTCGACCCACTGTCCCATTTCAATAAAAACTGGCGCCTAGTTGAAGGCGCGAGACGCACAAACAAAATACGAGTACATAATGTCAAGAAATATGCATGGAAATTAAAATGGAATGAAAATATAAACATAAAGAGTAAAAATAACAAACTCTACGGCATAAACATAGGAATACTTCTGTGTGTGTGTGTTGGTATTGTGTGTGTGTGTGTGTGTCAGTGTTTGTGTTTGGTAGCATGCAGCAATCGGTTTGGCAATAGCAATAACAGACTACAAGCAAAACGCAGTGTTTGCAGTTTCGTAGCAGCGAGCTAGCTTACCTCGCACCAATAATCCCACTTGGGATTCACATTGTTATCAATTATCTGCGTTTTAAACTCTTGGGCACCCACATTGATAATGGCATAGGGATCGGATTTACCCTTGCCCAGCACACTTATGTCCTTCTTCATCAGATTCTTGGCCTCCACCACATGAATGCGCAGCAAACCCTGTAAAGTTTATATTTTTAATTAAAGTTTGATTAAATTTCATAGACTATTAAAACCCACCTCTGGTTCGGGCATTTTGAGAGACACCGCTGAGACTTCATCGCTAAGGGCAATGGGCAATTTGTTGGGCAACACCATCACATTGCCTATTTGCTCCACAATAATGCGACGCAACAGATCGGACAGACCCGGCATATCCATAAAGTCAATTACACCCACCAGATTAAAATCAATATTGGGATTGTTCAGGAAGAAAATCTGCAGACCACCAACCAGCGGCATGGAACGTATCAGTGGCTTCATCACAACTCGAACCCAGCCATGGATCTGGAAATCCTTAATGCCACCCTTCATGCCACCCAAATAGAAATTAATATCGCAATCACTGGCATAGAACAGATCCAAGTCCATTATGATCTCATTCCGATCCACATTCTTGTCATAGATCTTAACGCCACCAATACGCGGCGGTATGGTGCCCAGTATAATGCGGTCGAAGCGAAAGCCGTTCATCTTGTACTGCGAGAGGGCCAAAGCCACATTTGGCTCAATGGTCTCCTTGACCAAGGTGCGTGCATAGTGATTGGCATTGGGCCACACTTGTTTCAATATCTGCACAGAGAGAAAAAGTCATCAATTTCGTACTCTAAACGGCACTTTCTTAACTTTACGCCTCACTATCAAGAGTTTTTTTTGCTGAATTAAGTTCTTAGAACTCAATTAATTAGTTTTTAAGAATATAATTGAGAATAAAATTTTGAAAATAATAGTTTCCATGTTTTAAGTATTAGTGCATAGCTTTCTAAAATATATTCAACAATACGAATTGTTTTGTTTTTTTTGTGCTTTAAATATTATTATTAGAGTTTAAATTTTTAAGGTCTTTGTTAAATATACAAAAACTTTTGATGAAACAATTCTTGCAAAACTGAATCACTTTTTTATAATCACGAATTAATATTTTGTTTACTTAAAATATAAGCAGTGATAAAAGTTATTAAAATTTTAAAAATTGTTTATCTTTTGAAACAAGTTTTTTATAACTAGGCTTAAGCTCCTATAGTAATTTACTTTTTTTTAACAACCTGTATTTTTTATTACATTTTTTTTAAACTTGTTTGATTGATATTTATTTAAATTTTTACCATAGTAAAAGTGTTATATATTAATTTATTAACTAAAACAAATCGAAGATAATTATCTAATAAGTATTTTTTAAGGTTCTTGGTATGATTAAAGCAGTTTACAGTGGAGTCTCGATGAATCTAACCTGTGACATTTCGAACCTCACATTTACTCCAAGTAATACGAACGAAAAAATCATTGCTACGACGCGGTAATTCAAATTGATATGGTCAAACACTCGGTAATTCGTAATATTTTAATCGAATTTCGATTGAACGAGAGTCCAGCTGGACACAGAGTAAGAAATTTGGAACTTAAATCAATAAACTTAAGAGCATTACTCGGTTGATGTATATTCTATATTTGTATAAGTGAATTTGTAACTCGCACGAATCAAAAATTCATAAATCAAGCCCATTCGTTACTTATCTGAATATACGTAGCACCACAAATTCGAAGCACTTTTGTAAAAACGACTGACTTACCTTATTCAGCCATTCGGCACGCTCCACATCCGGGAAATAGACCCAGGCGGGCAGTTCATCGATTCGAGCGAGTATCACATCCTTTTCGGAGGCCAAAGCCGAGGCCTTGGCAATGTCGCGCTTCTTCGCCGAAGTCTTGGCCAACTGATCACGAGCCACCGACAAAATAACCGGTGCTATGAGCCATGCCACAGACCAGCCCATATAGCCGACCAGATAAATGGAGCCGACAATTGCTATCTTTTTGCCCACCGAATAGAACACGTTGAAGATGCTATTATCATCGTCGGTACGTGGTTTTGCCACCGTTGAGCTGGTTGCGGTACCATTAACCGTAGGTGTAGCAGCTGTTGGTGTTGGTGTTAGTGCTGGTGCTGGTGGTGTTGTTGCCGTCGGCGTGGGTGTTGTTGGTGGCTTTTCACTCATTTTTGGTATATCTGCCAGCGGCACAATTGGCGTCTCCTGCTCCGTATCCGGTGGCTCAACAAACTCCGCCAACGGCACACTTGAGCCCAAGGAATTATTATCACTGCAGGTCAGAAACGAAAACAAAACCATTTTAGATTTTTATTATAATTTTTAGCGTCGATTTATTTAGCTATATTACGTATACGGCAGCTGATTCATTAGCATTGAGAGCTTCGGCTTGGCTCGCACCGGCATTCTCATGGCTCGATGTAGACGATGATGATGTCACTCTATAGTAAGATGCCTCTACAATTTTATAGACTCTGCCGTAAAGTCGTTGCCGGCGTAATTTGTGTTTATTTTATATTCACTTTTTGCAGGCGAGTCTTTTTGTGTGTGTGTGTATGTTTATTCAACGAGCAATTTCTTTTATATGCTTTACCAACTGCTCATACGTCGTGTGGGCCAGGCAACTTGACACATATTCATGGTATTACAAGTGGTAACAACAACAACAACAACAACAACATACGCATACACCTGTTGATTTCCAAAACTATTTAACAACTACAATTTGGTTTTATAGAGCATATTTTATGTTATAGTTTGTTTATACCTAACAAGAAAATAGTGAATTTAGCCTCGAAATAGGGTTGGTTCCTGAATGTTTATTATAGCCTTACAGAGGGTATTTTGTGTATGGGGATTTCCTAAATGTTTATTATACCTTTGACGAAGGTATTTTGAATATTTTATTTCTGTGCAAACTAGTCTGTTAGTTAAATAATGGATAAAAACTCATTCTAAGTATGAATAAATCAAACATTTTAATTCAAAACATATTTTATAACATTTTCTTTCTGTTTAACTAAAAAACCATCATGGGAAAACAGACTAAAGGACTTTTCAAAGGGTATTAAATGTGTAGCGTGAGAAAGGTAAATTTTCTTATCTGTTTAATTTGAATTAGGTTTATTAGCAAAGTTTGTTTAATCACGATTAAACACACACAAAGTACGAGAAAATTAAGAGCTTTGATGTTTGATAGTTGAAATTAGCTAGAGTTACTTAGACACCCCTTTACTCAGTGAATCACATTACATCAAAGTAGAGTTGACTTTAACTAGCAAAGTTATTTATAAGAGCATAAAATCTTAGGTTTTTCATCTATATTTGTTTATACTTAAGAATTTGTTTATTTTCTTATGCTCACTAACAAGTCTATTTCTAATTAATGTGTATCAAGTTCACAGTGTTTCAATTTACAAAGTCAACCTCTTTTAGGCCCCATCCATAATGCAAAGCTCTTGGGTAAATTTACAAATTATTTGAAGTCATCATCATCATTGCCTGCTTTTGGTTTTGCTTCCAAAATTCTTGTGTTGGTTTATGCTTTAATTTCTTTATCGTTTAATGTTTCAGCTGCTTCTTGAGTGAGTAATTTCCTTTGCCAAAAAGTCACTCATATCATGACATGAACGCTAAGAGTACTTTTACTTTTAAGCATTGTTCCAAGTTTCTCCATTGTTATTCAATAAAGTTGAATGTAAGCTTTTGTCTTAGGGATATTATAATAAGTTCAGTTAAGGGGAAGATGAAAATTGGTAAGTGGGTGATTTAAGCCCAGTTTAAATGGTAGCTGGGCGTTGTCAATGCGGTTGCTAATTTCCGTATATTTATGCGGGTAACATTTGTCATAGAGACCTCACTCTGTCCCTGTGGGAATTTAACTAGGTCTCTGAGCACCTGTTGAGTGCCAGGCAATGAAAACAAACACAAAAACGAAAATGGAGAGAGAGAGGAAGAGACAGTGTGTGTGAAGAAGAGAGACAAAAACATGTCTGACATAACTTTTACGCTGTCTACATTAAATTGGCATCCAAGAACTTGAACTCACTTAACAACTATTCATACATATGTGAATGTTTCTCTGTCTCTCACTCTGTGTTGCTCTGTCTTTCGGTCTTTCAGTCTTTCGTTCTGCTACATTCTGCGTTTTTATAGAATGACGTAGTCGGCTGATTGATGTTGTTGTAATTTTAATATGCTATTTGTATATATAGTAGCATTATAGCACGATCCGATGGCCATGTGTATTTATGTAAATAAAAAATAAAATAAAATTAATTATTGTTCACCTCATTTTTTGCTGTGGCTTCTCTCAATTTGTGTTTGTTGTTTATTTGATGTGATGTTTCAGCTGTTTTGTGTTTACTGTGCGCTAAAAACGAAAATTGTAAAATAGAAACAAAAACGATAATGTAAATATGGGCAATATAATTTGTTAACATTAAAATAAATTAACTTTAAACAATTAAAGTGTTTAAGTAGGGGTATGTTATGTACATTAAATCACCCGGATTTCTGTGTGAATCAACAAAATAGCTAAGTAATTGATTTAATTACTCGCGTTTCATACTTATACATTGATGGAGTAGAAATTTTCAATTTATATTCACACTTTTTTATAAACTAATTCTGTTTCTATTTAAAAGATAAAATGAAAAACTGAGAGCACGAATTCTTAGAAATAAATGTAGAAAAAATGACTCAGTAGATGCTAATGAAATATACATGTTTGCTTAGAGTGCATAGAGTAGCTGCGGCCATTTGTTACCCTTTAATTTTGCTACACTTTTGGGCTCTACCAATTCTTCAATAGTTCACCTTTTTTGAGCTGCATTTTTTAGTACAAGTAAATTATGTAAATGTGTGTGTATCTACAATCTGCATATCTATAAATGTATTTTTAACTGAGCACTCATTTGAAATTCACAAACATTCACAAACTCACACAACAGAATGGATGAATATCTAAAATTCTTATTTTGCGGCAAACCTATACTATATACAAAATTGCCAATATGGAATAGAATTTGTATATTTTTATTATTTTGTTTTTGCTTTATCAAGTTCTATTTCTTGTTCGTTGCTTAAACAACAAAAGTCAAACAAGTAAACAAATCGCTTTTTATGTTTGTACTGCGAAATGTTTTCATTTTTTTTTCGTTTTGTTTTCAGTATTTTGTTCGTTCAAAAACCGGATTCTGATTACGCACCAAACAACAACTATTACAGAAATCATATTACGCACCTTATAAACTCTATAGAACTTTGTTGTTTTTTTTTATTTTTACTTTATTTAGAGAATCTTTTATATATATATATTTTTTTTTGTTGATTCCGCGACGCGTTTGTCGACTTTGCGCCGCCGACGACGTTTTGAAAACTGAACGTCTATTCTGAACACCAGCCAATTGAAGATTTTGGACTGTGAGTGAAAGCTTTCGGCTAACGACGCTTTGAGCAAAAGCTTCAACACAGCAGCCAGCAAGCAGCAACCAGCAGAGTGCGGTTCCACACAGCACTCTTGTATGTAGTATATGAGCTACAGATACTTTGGCGCCATGTGGCGCCTTATCGCTGTAGTCTGAGCTACACTGCTCAACATGGCTAGCTGTAAGCACATTTTAATTAAGTGTTATTGTAATGCACTAGTTCAAAATTTAATACCGACTTAAGGTTTAATAGTTCTCGGAATTATTGATTTTCTTTACTGTATGTAGGAGAATTTTACTTTATTGAAACTTATGGTCTGCTGAAGTGATTATATATTGAGAGAAAAGTATATTGCCAGAATACTATTTAAAACTTATGACCCTTTGGTCTATCGTAATTCTATTTGAAATCATAATAACAATAGCAATACTAGGTAGAGTTTCAGTAAATATTTTTACTAACTATTTCAATTTAACAGTTTTCAACGTTTTCTAAATTATCAAAAATTGAGTAATTCATGTATTTATTAACATTGTGCTCAACTTTGTAAATATATAATTAATCATGGACTTTTGCGCTTATGGATTTGTTCAAACCAATTTTTCGTTTCCTTTTATTTACCATAATATATTTACTTTGATTTATGCATTTATTCGAAATTGTTGGGAATTAATTATAAAATTAACTTTAATTTATTATGTCGACTTATTATAGTTGGAAATACATAAATCAAAGAGTATGGGTACAGATATATTTCAGTTTCTATATCCATTATTAAACTAATCAAATCATCCAAAAAAAAACACCAAGCAAAATATGGTGTAAAAAACAGTTTTGCTTCCATTATTTTTTTTTTTTTACTGAATGAGCTATAATTTAAACTAAATTTTATTGGCTTATTTTAAAACAATTTTTATTGTATTTTTCCACTTCATTTAAGAATGAATGTTTATATAATGAAGTTCTGTCCCAATTCTAGCAAAAGATTCAATTTAATTCGAATTTTAAAAACACTTTAGTGAATTAAATAAAATTATCTTTCAATAAATACGATTTTCAGCACTTAGTAAATTTAATTACTCAGTACAATTGAAAATAATTTAAACATATTTTGTGAAACATAAAGTGTATAAAACTCATTTAAAATACTACAGCCTGGCTTGGATACCCCAGCAAACATGCCGCTTACTAAATTGCCATTCAGGTGAGTGAGTACCAGTGTACTTATTATGCTGCACAGTGTGCGCAGTGAACACCAGCTAATTACATAGACAGAGTCAGGATCAACGGTTAATTGTTAATTGACGCAATTTGTGGCTGTCATGTTAGTGGGAAGAACTTGTCTCTTTGGCAATTGATAGCAACATAGTTTGGTAGTTGATAGAAGCATTAAAGTCAAAGGACCTTTAACAAGGCAGTGGATAGAATTAATCTAGGGTACAACGTGCGTTTTCATAAATAACAAATGGGCGTGTAACACATGACGTATGAGTAATAATGGTGGTGTATGAATTTTTAATGCCGCCAGCAGATTAAAAGGTGAGCTGAGTAAAAAAGCGCAAATCAAATGCAAACAAACTACACCTGGGACAACTTTAATGTGGCCTTCAACAGTTGCACACACACACACGAACGCACACACATACAGCCACTCACATGAATATATACTTATGGTACACTTCCACACTCTGTTGCACATTGTCTGCCCGCAGGAGGTCCCGACCAAAGCAGGCATGTTTCTGAAGGACACTCTGCTGCTGCTGCTGCTGCATGGCATGCTGTTGCTGGCAATGCCAGGCAAATGCCTTCACAGAATTTCGCTTTCGGGAGAATTTAGAATTTGCCAGGCATTTACTTTGTGCTTAGCCCCCGAATGTCTTCAAATTGCTACACGACAATTAGAGTTGACAATAACGTGAATATTTTCATGCAAGTCATACAATTTTCTGGTACTTTTGTGGCTAATTTCCATTAGTTAAATCTTGATATAGTATTACTGTTTAATTTGTTGTGTCATTTGCAGTTTGCTCACGCACCATGTGCCCCCATATTTATGCACATTGTTAATGGTTTAATTGTAATTTAAGTTGATTCAAATTGTATTGATTTAGATATTATTTGACGAGCATACGGGGCGTATGTGTAATATGGTGTAATGGTTTTTACAGTGACCCAAATTAAAGTAATGCATATATGTACATATAATAAAATTTAACTTTGATGTTTGTTTATTGATTGCCGTAAGAGAACTAAATGTCGACAATTGTGCCACAAGAACTTGCAACATCAATTGGGGTCATAAGGTTGAACGCCAAACAAGCAAAGACGTCAAAATTGTCCTTTAAGGCATCAACGTAATACGTGTGCCTCTGTGTGTCTATGTGTGTGTTTGTTTGTTTTTCTGATTTTTGCACATTTTCCCTACTGTTTGTTCATGGCTAAGTGACGTCACGTTGCCGTCGTCAGTGATTTATGGGTATTCAGTAAAGTAAAGCGATTCAAATCGAAGCGTAAATGTAACAAATTGTCAGCAGTTAAACATTCTTGTGGTAGGGGTAAGGCAAACATACAACAATTGTGCTTTGATTGCATGCAAGGCGTAAGACTCATAAATGGAATGAAATTGAGTTAATTCAGTGCATTAGTTCAACGCACACATATTGAATAGCTGATTGCCAGTTGGGCTTTGACTTCTCCTGTTGCTTTCTTCGTAAGAGCTAGTTAAAACCACACTCCTTCATAAAAAAAATGTGGAAACACTTGCAGAACTCAATTAGTGGCCCAACCAGCTGGGAATTATAAAAGGTCATCAATATTTTATGAATGTATAAAGTACAAGCAAAACTTATTTCAAATTGCCACATGATTATGTCAGCAGCTTGCAAGTTTGAAACTTTCCTGCGATTCACAGACATAACCTGCCAGACTCTATACACCGTTAAAAAAATGTACCAAAAGTAAGGTAGATATTTTAATTACCGGAATTATAGTTTAGTTTTTAATTTAATTTCAATAGAAATAATAATATTATTATACTACACACAAGTTTTTAATTGATTTAGAAATTAAATGATTCTAATTTGTTAAATAAACAAGAAAGATAACGTTTTTGGTCTTTGCTGCCGGAGTGATAGCAGCGCTGCTGCAAGAACTTTATATGCACACATATTTTGTGGTCTGTCTCGCTCTCGCACAATGTTTTTCGTTTACGCTGAACTCAGTGGCTTGCACGTGGCTGCGCATCGCACAGCTTGAATGTATGATAACTTTGTTGATTATAGTATTTGATATTATTTGTCTCCAAGTATACGCTAAGTTGCAAAACTGTCCGTTAACAAATACGTGAGTTATAAGCATTGACACTTTCAACTTGCTTTGTTTTTTTGCTAGCGAAGGGGGCGTGGCATCAAGAGAAAAGTTGATGGCATTGTCTTTATATTACATCTAGTAACCTGCATGCCAAAATTGGTGTCCCTAGGTGTTATAGTAACTGATATATTCGCCAAAAACATGTTTTTTTCCGAGGTATTTCTGGTTTTACGCTTATTGTGGACGAATGGAGCGTGTCAGACAGACGGACTTGGCTAAATCGACATGTATACTTTTCACAAACCCAATATACCCTTCAGAGGATATAATATACAACTCAGAGGGTATAAAATGGTTTCAGTAAATAAGGAAAACCAATTTAAAGTTCTAAAATTTAAGAACATTTTTGCAAAAATATAATTCTACGTTTTCAAAGCCAAGCCATTTTGTTGACTCAAAATATTTAAAGAACTTAATTCTTACATAAACACCAAATTTTTAGATGTTTACGATTGATGTTATTAAATTTGGGTTTTTTCGTGTTAAAAATTTAAGACCACTTCATTTAAGAGATCATAAATTTTTGTTAGTGTACTATATGGATTATATGCTTACAACACTCAAGTACGCTGAGTAATTTGCATTCTCACTGCACATTCAATATTTAAGCAAATTTCTCTTCAGACTTTCACAAATCCTTAAAGTCATCGCTACATTAAAGCGAAACTTTCGCACCGGATGAGCATATGAAAATTTGCGTCTGGCATGGCATGTACGAGTACACTCATTTCCTGATGATGTTTCCGTAAAATGGCCGCAGGGATACATATAAAGTAAGCAAAAAACTCGATGCGAAATGAAACTGAACCAGAACCTGACTCAGACACTTATATGGCCCAATGGCAGGTCATTAAATAGGCTAACAAACATGCCAGCTTACAAATACATGCATACACATACTTATACATGTTTCTAGTCCAAAATCCGATATTCTTCTTCTCGCCACAGTCGTGATCTGATGGCGGTATGGTGCGGAAGCTATTAATAGATGTTATTATCGCCACAATCAGGCGGACGACAAGGAACAAAGCACAAAAACCCACTAAATGCACAATTGGTATGTTTGCTTATGAATTATACAGTAGCAGTTGTGCCTTGGCTGGCAAGTCCAATAAAATTGCCACAAACAATGTGGCAAGGCAAGTTCAAGGTGGGATGGGTCAACAACAAAAAGCCAAAAGAAAAACAATTGCTTCCCCAAAAAACATTTCTCACAAAATAAAAAATGAAAAAGGGAAGAAGCACGCACGGAAATCGTTGGCAGCGGCCAAGGGAAATAATTAAGCAGTTGCTGGTATTAAAGGTTTGACTACAATATACCCTAGCAAGCAACTTGCATAAATTTGTAATAGTTTTTATCTTACACTTTATTTACTAGTAGATTGTAATATTAGATAAACTATGGTGTATGCTGTTTTGAATTTAATTTCTGTTTAACAAATTTTTTCATTATTTAACTTGGCTACCAAAAGTATGCTAAATATATTTTGAAGTCTGTAGCTAAAATTTAAATCGATACCTCACTAGTATTATGTGAGAGGTAAATGTTATGCGGACTGACTGCAAAATACTCTTTGCTTTTATAATGGTAGGTTTAAGATTTTGTTGAATATTTTGAAGACTAGAATTCGTTTACTTGCAATTTATTTAAAATGCGAATTACCAGATGCCTCAATATTTTATAATAAAAACAAATTTGCAGCCGTTTGTGTCTTTCAAAGATTAATAATTGGAAAAGAATATGATGTTAATCTAGAATATGTACACCTAATAAAATCCGAGATGCCTGCGTCAGCCTGTTACCGACATCTATGTTCATAGCGATATCGAACCTTACTTCCAGTGTAAAAGTATCTCAATTAATAGTGAAAATGCTGATTAGATTTCTGAGGGATGCATTTTATAGTAAATAAAATGAGGAATTGTTCTATATATAAATTATAAAATAAATTATGTAAGTAAATGCATTTGTTTGATTGCTGTTTTCTGTCTGTTAAACACTATTCATACCTCTTATAAAACCTTCAATAAATTAAATCTATGACGCTTTAAATTTAACATTGATGATTCAATTATGTTAATGTAAATTTCAACATGTACCATTCGATGAGAAGAAAAGTAAGCCAACTGCAAATGCATCTACGTTTGTATCTGCAACTGCTATCGATTTGGCAACGCACTTGTAATCCTTTGCCTTTAATTGGAAATTTTACAGAGTATTTGTTGTATTTGTAAAAGACAAAATGAAAAGGCTTTATAAGATTCTCCTCGCATTCTGTCACATTTGTTAGCTGAAAGCTGTGTGTACATTTATCATACGCCCCATCACCTAAAAAAATGGGCGGCCCACGTACGTGATCAACCACAACAGTAATAACAATAACTGTCAGACAAAAGTACACAACGCCCCCTTTTGATGGAGGTAGAAGAGTGAAGGTAGAGACATGCTGATGCCATTGAATGTGGTTTCACTTTAATTATCCTTGGCGTCAAGTGCCAAAGGCGCCCATAACAAAAAGTTTGTATCCTTCAACGGTCTCGTCACAAATGTGTGAATCCACTGACTGACTGTCTGTCTGTCTGCCAGTATGTCTGTCTGTCCGCTTGTGTGACATCTCTTTTTGTATATTTTTCTTGGTGGCGACACTTCAAAGCGACAACGTTGCGTATGCGTAATATGCACAGTGCGAGCAGAGAGAAAGCACAGAGAATTTATCCTGACAGCGGCAATAAACAGCAGGTTAAGCAATAACCAAGGGCTCTACACATCCCTCAAGTGGACCCGCCTTCACTTACATCTACTGAATTTTTAATGTTGATTTGCAAATTTCTCTTACAGTTTTGCAATCCCAGTTGTTGTTGTTGTTGCTGCTACTACTGCTGTTACCGCAGCCACTTGAGTAATAAAGCCTGGCCACAAGACGCTGCAAGATTTTACAAATCGTTACATGAAACAAAGCCAAACAAAAATAAAGAAACAATGGCACAATTGCTGGAGACACTTATGCTTTTAGTTCTTTCACTTGTGCTATTGATTTGAGGCTGGGAAACCGGAATTTCCACAAAAGAAAAGCGCGCGAGCTCCGTATTTGTCTGGCCAATAAAAAAATTACTACAACTGGCGACGTAAGGACGATAACAGTTGCTCATCGCACGCGCCTCGCACACCAACTGACTGCCCGACCAAAATATCACTCATACGCAACGTGTGACCCACATTCGCTTGAGCCGCATAACGACTCAAACCAAATAACATTGAGAGAGCGCACATCAAATCCAGAGAGAGAGAGAGAGCTTTGTTGATGGCTTTGAGTGCTTTTATAACTGAAGGCTGCTTTTTGTTTACGTTTGCTGCTATTTTTGGCGCCAAAATGTGGCAAACAACTGTTGCAGCAACTGTCAATTGGGTTGCGGTGCTATTAATACTGTCACATTAGCCCCAAAGTGCAGCCGCATCAATGCATTTTCTGTTATTTAAAATTTGATTTAGCAGACTGTTACAAACAACTTTAAGTACTATTGTTTTATCATTCTTAAATTATTTGTTAACCTTTTTAGACTTGTTGCGTTCTAAATAGCTTCGCTTAACATTTTTGCTACGTTCAAACTATGTTGTGGAATATTACACTAAATCCATGATTTTCATATTGTGCTTCATTTGAAGATCCTCACCTTAAAATTTGAATTATTTGTCAATTTAGTATAGGATCAATTGAATGGCTAGTCTATTTAATAAATATATAATAATATTTTTCAAACATTTATAGATAACTAAAATTTTTTTTAATTTTCTCTTTCTAAATTACTTAATAAATATTATTACATCGTTGTGGTTAATTTTTAAAAACAATGTACTCTGCATATAGGTATTATAAAATTTTTAATTTCTTTATATTTTTAGCTTTAAGTCATTGCACCATTTTGTTTTATTTACAAGCAGTCTGCAAAGCACTCTTTTAACATATAAACAAGACACAGCTGAAGCATGCGTACAGTTTTACAGCGATTGTGTATAAGCTTAGTTGTCACGGCTAAAAGCACTTGTACAGTTTGGGAGCAACTGTTAAACAATAGTTCAAATGACGCATTATTTGAATGCTATTCTTAACGGTTTTCTTTAACTTAAATAAGTTGAACAAAAAATCTTATTCAATTTATAAATATTATAAACATAACCCTCAAATTTACAAGATTTATGAAGCACTATTGTTATTAATAATTAAATAAATTTAATAATAATTTTTGCTTCATAATGTTATAATATCGCAGTAGTGTTATGAACAAAAAGCAATATAAACTTAAATTACGGCCTATTCAATATAAAACATAAACATAAATAACATATTATGACTTATAATTTATTATAGTGAACACCCCTAAATAGTGAACACTCAAATTAGTGTGTTTTCTTAAAAATGTTGTTGATGGTTTAAAAAAAAATATATATAGAGAAAACGAGTTTTTTAACACACAAATTTGAGTCTTGTTAAAGTGCACAACCTCGATACTGAGAAAAGGCGGTGCAAAAAGTAGTTCACTATAACCAGACAGCACTGTACTTCATAAATTATTTTTGGAGTCTAATGCTAATTAGGTAAGAAGATGATTCACTATTTAGTTAAATGAATACGCATTAAAGAGCATTTCCAGCGATAAGTAATTTTTATTTACACTTCTCAAATTTGTATGCGTTTATTTTAAATAAAATTAACAGACAATCCAATTATTTTGTTGGCAGGACTAAAAACTATATAAAAATTATTTGCGTGTAGAGTTTATAAAACGACTTTGTACATCGTAACATTGACAGCATTACGAGTACGAGTTAACTCTGTGACAGCGACAGACTTTCAACAAGTCTGACAATAAATTGTGTTTATTCTTCTTTATATCGCGTAGATAAAAACCTTTTAATAGCGCCATATTTTGCATGCCAGTATAGTTGACACTAAAAATAAATCAAAATGCTGTACAGACAAAAACAAAACCAATAAAAAAGACAAACCAAAAATAATGACAAAGCAAAAACACAAATAAAAGTGCGACAAAAAGAGTGCGGCATCAAAAATCTGACAACTCACAGAATGTAAAAAAAGTAGGGAAATTTTGGCAATTCTGTGTGATGAACAAACTTGTGTGTTAGCCAATCCAATTTTTAAATTTTTCTTTTATTAATAAGTCAGTTTTTTTATAAGTTAAATTGAAAAAATGTTCAGTAATGTGTGGCAAAAGTTGCATTTGTTAACAAAAATGTCAGAAAAGAATCGAGACAATATGTGTTTCTTCAATATTTATGACACATTAAATGCAAAGCCAAACAAAAGTGGGTTTTCAACCATCGCGCACCACTGCACCACAGCACCACGGCATAACCACACTACCACCACAAGCACAAAGGGTTAAAATATTGTTTTTCCTTTTTGCGACAGCGCACGACACGCATAATAATAAATATGAGTGGATACAACAATTCAAATAATAATAATAATAAAAATATGACAAGAAATCCAGTTGGCAAAAACAACATATGTATAACATCAGTCGGTGCTCTCTTTCTCTCTGTCCTCTCTCTTGCTCTTTGTCTTACCCTGCGCTATCAAATCCTTAGTTTGTCTGATTCCATCTTGAATCCGATTTAGCGACAGCGACGGATAATGCAATAATAAGAACTTCGGCAGTGTATATATACATGAGTACATATAAGAAGCTCAAGCGCAGCTCCAACAAGTTGATGTTATAAAAGAGAGTTTGCTAGGCTCAAAAGATACCCTGCAGTAGTCTGATCAGTTTTAATAGGCTGTGATATCACAAAGAGGAAAATAAATAAATTAATTATATAAAATTTATTACTTGCCATTTAAACACATTTCTACGCCATACCCTTTGATTGCTTCTTCCTAGGGTATAAACAGCGTGGCGCCATTTTAAAGTGATGCCTTCCGTTTATATTATTGTATTTTGCAGGCGTTTGGAAACGCCAAGCACAGTCACTGGCTGAAGGCTCAGACACATACAACAGACTAATCATATAAAAAGATTTATGTAAAGATATACACAGAAAAAATATCATTCTAAAATTCAATAAATGTTGTCTAGGGCATGGAATTTACATTTTTTCCAAATTACATTCTTTATTATTACAACAAATGAACAAAAATAAGTATAATAATTATGGAATCAAATGAAAGTTGTATTTAAACTTATTAGAGAGAATTAAAGCGATCTCAGATCAAGAGTAACAAAAATCATAAAAGAAATCGTATTTTATATTGTTCACTTTATTCTTTTTTCCAGAATTACTTTAAGTGCCGAGTAATCTTATTTCAAATCTTTTCCACTGAATTATTGGCAATTTTGTTTGAAGCATGGTTTTGAGTACGAAATATTTGATTTTTTTTTCATGCAGTGAATTTACATACAAGCAATCGACTAAGAACTCTCCTATGATTTAAAAAATTTTTTTTTTCCTAACTTAAGAGACTTACTTTATCTCAGATCAACAATTATCTAAAAAAAATAATTTTCATTAATAAATCTAAACTTAAGCAAATTTATTTAAAGCTTCGTATTGAATACGAAATACAGGATTTGTTTTTTCTCTGTGTATTTACATACAAGCTGTAGACCAAGCTTTCTCCAATGGTATAAATTTATCAAATTTTTCTCTAAATTTAAAACAGCTTCTTTTGGTTTTGGCGTTGCTTGAATATTCGATTCGGTTGAGTATACGCAATGTATACGCAGATGCATTATGTTAAGAGATTTATGATTGTAATACAGCTACATACACAAGCGTACATATGACATATCTTACATGTATTGAATATGTTAAATGCTATTGAAAGATTTCAAGCTTTGTCGAATGCTTCACTCTTTCGATAATCTAGTGCACTTAAAATAACTCACAATCAGTCGCATTTCAAATACACAATCACATCACTGTTTCAGCTATTTTTGCTTTGCCAACTATTTACACACACAGACACAGAGACAAACAGAAAGTGAGAGAGGCGTACACACACACACACACATACAAAAACAGCACGATAAACCGGAAGTGCCTGACGCTTTTGCATATCCTCAAGTGCCACTAAGTGGTGCTATTGCTTTCATTTGTGGTGCTTATCGCACTCTCACTCAAAACGAAGCACCAACTTACACCACCTTATTCAAGCCCTCACCACCTCTCATACCCCTCTACCCCCATTCCCCTTTCTCGTTTGTGTGGCCTGTGTCAAGTGCACATGTGCTTGTTACTATTCTATGTTAGTTTTTCCTGTTGGCCGCTTTCTATTCTATTCTCATTTTGCTTTATTTTTTTTTTTGCTTTTCTGTTCGCTCTCTTCTATTTTTGTATCGCTGACCATGACAGTTTTTAGTTCAAGCCCCTCGTATTGACCCCAACTCTTGGTTCTTACAGTCTCGTTGCAAAACTGTCCAGAACATAAATGACATTTATATTGGTTATAGAATGTATTAGAAGAAATTGTTGTTGGTGTTGTTGTTGTTGTTGCCGTTGTTATCGTGTACGTGCGGCCATTTTTGGTCATAAAAGCGTAACAATAACAAACAATTTTTACGACACAAACGTTGGCCAAAAAGGTCAAGTTATGAAAAATGACAACAGCAACATTAACAATAACAACAAACACAATGCCAAGCAAAAAGCAATAGTTAAGATTTCTGCTTGGAAAAGCATTGAAAACTTTTGCGCAATATTGCCAACAACAGCAACAACAACAACAGAAACTTTAATAAAAAATGAAATAAAAATCATTAGTTGGTCACATGGTCAAAAGGCGTTAGAAGTCAAAAATTGCGTATACGACACGTGGCAAGCACACATAACGCAAATGTCAAAACGAATAGAGGTGTGTGCGTGTATGTGTGTTGGTATGTGTGTGTGGCTTAGAAAATGCGCGTGCTTTTGGCATATTTGTGCGCCACATACACTTTACACACACTACACACACACACACTAACAATACTGGCACGCTGAACGATTTAGCCCATAAATCCATCACCACGGTCAATACAAATAAACAAGGCAAATGGCTGGCTAGTGGGCGGTGTTGTTGTTGCTTGTTGGGCCGTTGATAGTTGACTGGACAGATAACCATATTCAAACTCATACCAATACACACACACACACACACACACAAGCCGACACTGTTGTGAATAGCTTTAAAAGCGTCATCCTTGCGCCTGAAGCGTGATGATTAAACTCTTTTTAATGTCCTTACACACGTTACGTGATAAGTTTACGCTTAAACTGAATATTACCAACAGGACATGATACACTTTAAAAATTTTTAGCTGCACATGTCAGCTAAGATTATTATTTAAAATATAAAATATAGCCTAGTTTGACTTAAAGTTAATTTAACTTAATGCTTACGATTTATTCTTAGTGTTAAAAGAATTTTCATGTTTTTTTTATAATATGTTAATTTTTATTAAGTTTGTTGTTACGATTTGTATAACGAAATTTCAATATATTTTATATGCATTAAACTAACTTTTTTTTAATAAAAATTTAGAATATTGATTTTAATTGCATTTTACCAATTTTATCTTTATATTTGAAATAAATTAATCATTATTATTATAAAATATAAAAAACCCCTCAAATGCATAGTTAATTACATTTTTAAATAAATAACTTATGATTAGTACAACTAATTTAATATAATTCATATAATATATACTAAGCAGCACATA
Organism: Drosophila tripunctata; assembly: GCA_035047385.1. Taxonomy (NCBI): domain Eukaryota; kingdom Metazoa; phylum Arthropoda; class Insecta; order Diptera; family Drosophilidae; genus Drosophila; species Drosophila tripunctata. The sequence continues at coordinate 4,143,328 of JAWNPS010000334.1, forward strand.
ACTAACTACAATTTTGTTTCAGCGTATTAATACAAATTTGTTGCTAAATAACAATAATATTGTGCTATTTATAATTAATATTTATATACTTGACAGAATTTTTTTATGTTATTATTGTCTTCAATTATAAATTTGTATTTGGAACTGCACAATTTAAATTATATATTATTATACTGTACTTTTTTTTCATATAATATTCTAGATTAAGATACAGACTCCACTACTTTGGTGACTATTATTATTAAAAGGTTATTCTATAATCTATAGTTTGGTGGTCTCATTTTAACTATTAGATAATTTTTATCAAATATTGGAAATAAATTTGGTAGTGCCTAAAATGTAGTATAAGCTAAAAAGTATGCCTATGTTCTACGTGTGTGCTTTAAACATGAAGTTGTAAAATTACATAAAATATAAGTAAATATTCGCTTAAAATACTATAAATATAGTTTATCCATATTCGTATGTCTAATTTACATATTTAATATTGTATGTTAAAATTGCAATACTTACTAAAAAGAAAAACTTTAAAAATACACCAAACTTTATGATTAAAATAACAATGCTTTACATTTTCTAAGTGTTTGACTAGATTTATGATTTGTTGTTCCTATATTTTAGAGATTAGAGTATATTACTTCATACAGCTCACCTAATTTAAAGTATTAAGCATATATTTATCTTTGTATTTTAAGTGTATGCTTTGATCTTTGATTAGTAGTTTTCATTTTTAAGTTCACCGCGACGTGACAAGCTTTCCATCGATTTAAATTACTTTTAGTTCAGTATTTTTTTTTTGACTATTTTTTATTTTAGGATCTTTTGGTTTTTGCCCAACCTTTGGCCTGGTCGAAAAGGGTTGCCGAAAAGTCAGTCATGCATGGGGCTTCGAGACCCAAACAAATACACATAAATAGGTTCCTTTTTGGAAATGTTACCCTTTCGCCTTGGGGCTTGACTGCTGCTACTCCTGTTGTTGTTGTTGTTGTTATTGTTCTTGCTGCTGTTTTTGTTTTTTGCTTTTTTGCGCTCGAGGGGCCTAAATCATATTAATGAATTTTCTTCTGTCCATGTTTGGCCTTTAGTGCGACATTAATTATGCAAAATTAAATTTTATATCGTCGCATTAGGCAAAAACAAAAATACCAAATAAAAAAGGAACGCTCCAACGCCTTTTGCAGATTCTCGACATTTTGGTCCCTTCGTTTTCATTTTTTGTCGTTGGTCGGTGGTGCAGAGGCTTATTTAAATTTATGATTGAGAAAAAATTAAATCCGCTTTGGTCATTAGCTGGAAGCGTTTTCCTGCTATTTTTTTTCGGTGCGTGCTGTAACACACACGCATACATATCAAAGAGCAGCTGTGACTCCTGGTTAAGCGGTTTTCATGTTTCACAGAACATTTTCAATGGATTTACGCGTATTTGGGGCCACTGCACTGCATTTTTGAGCACTGCCAACCTCAGGGCTCATTAGCACAGAGTCTGCAATAGTTTTACATACATATATATATTCTATATATATGCAAACCATTTACGTTTATCGCAGTCGCATCATAAATCACGGCAATATGCAACCGGCGTCGCTATGTCGCTGTATTTAGGAACGACTTTATCAACGGCCAGACTAGCAGACTAATTAGCCCAAAGTCTGATAACAACATATATGCTATGTACCATGTTGCTGTATTTACATTGTTGCAGTGCGTAAATAATGGTCTTAAATTTTGCGGTCTACGGGGCGTATCAATGACCAAGCAGCTAACAATGTAATGCAATTTGAAAATATCGATAATTTGTTTAAGCAGCACACTCATTATAATCTGTTTTAATAATGAATTATGTTTTAATTGATAGTAATTAATGAGTTTATTATTTAATTAAAATTAAATTTGGCCTACTAATTGCTAATAAACGGCTTCTCATTTATGTATTATTGATTTTTAAAGCAGTACGTTGGAAATATTCAAAACTTTAATGAGTGAAACAACTATTCTAGCAATTCTAATTAGTTTTAAAGACCATTTACAAGCATTTTAGCTGCAGTTAAATCGATGAATTTGTTTTTTAATCTGCTTCAATTTGTTTTTAAAACTCTTAATTGTATCATATCTCTGACTGAAAGGATGTAAAAGCTATTAACTCTGTGAGATGTCTAAACGGTGCTTAGACTACAACTCTGTTTGGCCAAACACGCTTTGGGCCAACATACTGCTTATTGGCCCACACTTAACCAGACGGAAGCTAACAGACCAAACAGCTACCAAATAACTAAGCTTCTCAATGGTCTGTCCCTAGGCTCAAAGATATACGGGCCAATTTGAAGACTGTGTCAGACAAAACCAAAGCCTAAATATCCATCAGCCTGTTAACTGAAAGCAGAGCTACTACATTCTTGACTCACCTACCAAAACCAGACCGATTAAAAGTGATTTTTTTGTTCTTGTTCTGTTGCTGGCATTGGTAAATGTCTGTGGCCAATCAATCTGCATGACTGCGTTTGCTGCCTGATCCAAATTCAGCTTTACTTCTAGTTCTTGTTTCAGTTGCAGCAGTTGCAACTTCAGTTGGTCACACATGTGTTGCACTCTCGCAGCATCATTAACGGCTGCGTCGACTCTTGTATACTGCATAGCCTGTATACTGTATCCTGCATCCTTCGAGTACTTTGGTTAGATGTTGTTGTTGCCTCTTTTGTTGTCTTGTTGTGTTGATTGTGCGGCTGTGGCTTTAATAGTGAACCTGTCAAAGGACACGGGGCGCAACTTCAATGATGTCAAGCCCTTTGACCCAACGCTTTGAGAAATTTCCCAATTATTGTTATCGAAATACTAGAGAAATTTAGTTTCCAATGGTGCATGCTGCGTATGCGTAATTTGTAATATGCTAAATTTCTGTACTTCAATTGTGTGTGAAAGTAAGGAAATTAATTTAGATGCACTGAAACAATAACTTTGTGATTTCAATCTAAAATCAATTTGGAACGATGTCTGCAGTTCGTGAAACTGGGAAATTCTTAAAGCGAGTATGAAGTACTTGATTTAAGAACTGTTTTCAGGTTTATTTCTCAATTTAAGCATAAGATTCTTACATTACATTAAGGATACGTGCTATTTTCGTTGCTGTGCACATTTATGCATGTGTTGGTAGAAATCATTCATGATTGGCTCATTGGCAGTTGAAAATCGCTTTATGCAAATTCAATTCAATAGCCCGAAAATATTAGTTCCCTCAATATGTATGCAAGTGTACATATATTTGCTTATGTGTATGTGTGTTTGTATAATTGTTTGTGTTTGTGTGTTTATCAAAGCCTGCATAATTCGATTGAAAATTAAATTGTTATTAGTTTGCGCAACAGGCAAAACGCACAACTGGCAATTGAATGAATTTAGTACAGTCCGCTCCCAGATCTGGCCTGGCATAAAAGCAGCCTCATTAGCATAGTACCCAGTCCCAGTCCCAGTCTCAGTCCCAGTACCAGACCCAGACGACACGCCGCAGCCGTAGATGCCTCACAAATTTACATACAACACTAAAAATAACATAAATATTGCAAAGCAGCAGCGACAGCAACAGCAACAAGGCGACAAAATAAATGGAAAAAATGGTAGAAAAAAAAACGAAAGAAATACACAGCAGAGCAGAGAGGAAAAACTACCAAAAATGAAATTCAAATAAACCTTAAAATTGACTTAGCGACAACAGCGACGCCAGTGGCGACTGCGACAGCGACTGCGACTGCGACGCCTTACTTCGTGTCAGCCGGCAGCACAAGAAATTAACACAAAATCAAAATACGTTAAAAAAAGTAATATAGCAAAAATACTAAAGCGAAAAATTTAGCAAAGCTAAAACTCCATAGCATAAGCCACGACTTGGAAATACCCATTAAAACGAGAGCATACAAATTCTAAACTATTAGATCAAGAATTGCTGAACTGAATTTTGTTAATATTGATATAGTAGATCTGGTTTATACATATATATTGTATACTTATATCTCTTCATATCATCAATACTCCCCTTTATTTGGATTGTGTCGCATTGTGTTTTTATTGTGCTTTTGACAATATAAATAATGTTCAGACTCTAGTGCAGCGCATCGAGCTCGAACATGTTGCAAGCGAACATGCGAGAGTTGGTACAACAGTTAGGTGACCGTGGTGCGCGATTGTATTTAAACTTATTGTATGTACGTATACTTTAAAGATGATCAAGAGATCAAAAATTAACTTAAATTATATTAAATTTAACTTTATCATATATGTATCTCAATACACACTGCAAAATTATATTGGCATGTGGTTTTTTTGAAATTACCTACAATTAAAAATGTATTTAATTATAAAATTATGAAAATTGTAAGATTTTGTACTAGTTTGTTTAGTTTTAAGTTTGCTTAAAAATATAATATCATTTAAATACAGCTGGTATAGGTTGCCTATGCCAACAGTGCATCAAAAAATGTTTATTTGATTTTTATTTTTTCAAAATTAGATTAAAATAAAATTAAAAAACTATATATATTTCAATAATACAGTACTTCATATAATTATTTGATTTTTTTTAAATTTAATTAAAAAAACTTTAAAAACAGTATATATATTTCAATATATACAGTACGTCATATAATTTTTTTGTTGAACAGTTCTGTGCTTATAAAACAAATTTTCGAAAATATTTAGGGTTAGCTCTATCCGCAAATTGGTTTACTTTTAATTAAGTAAGATTTATGTTATTTATTTAATTAAAATTTAATTATTATTTTTTAAATATATTTATTTGAAGTAATCTCTAAATTTATATTTTCTGGAGCCATATAAATATCTACTAATTTTGACAATTTAAGTGAATATAGAAAAATTATTTTGTAGTTTGTAACTCACATTGCCAAAGCACACAGTCTTTGACACACTGTGCTTGCTGGCTCCACCAGCCACCCACTCACACACACACACACGCGCAGCAAACAAGTTCTCGTTCAAAGTTGAAACGCAACCTGGTTGCCGTTGGCTGCCGGCAATGATGGCGTCGCCGTCGCTGTCGACGTTGACGCAGACGCTTCGTTGGCATCACCAATGCCAGCGACGAAGCTCAGTTTGTTTATAAACTTTGTGCTGTGCGGACGTCAGCGCATCTTTGTCTCTCATTCTCTCATTCGTAATCGCATTCTTATTTGTCGTCGTTCGTTGTGGTTGTTTGTTATCATCGTTAAATGCTTAACTCCAGTTTACGCCGCTCCGCTGTTGCCCCCCTCTGTCAAAAAGCAAGTTTTGCCGCCTACGCTGGAGTAAGGCGCGCAGACAGCGACAAGTGAAGCACACAGGTTATACATACATATACATATATATATAAATACATATATAAATATATATGTATGTGTGCGCATGTTTGAGTGTTATGCCTCTATTTGTATTTGTGTATCGTGTTTGCCGTGTGTCGCGTTGATTTCTTTTGTTTGCTGGCCAATTGTTGGTCTTAATTAATTGCAAGTCGCATATGGCTTAACAACAACAACAACAATAACTCTAACGAGTGTGTTTCGCAACGTATTGGAAAAAAAAGAGCTTACTTCTCACTCAACCAATACACATACATACATACATACAAGTCAAAGCAGCGACTCGACGTAGCAGCAGTTAAGCCAACAAAAAAAAAAAACAAACCAGTTTTGTCAACGCTGCAAGCAGCGCAGTCGCAGCGGCCAGCAAGGTAAGTTAATATGTATTGGCGTGCATACACACATACACATACACATATGAGAACTGTTGGCTCTGTCCGTCCGTCTGTCCGTCCGTCTGTCTGTCCGTCCGTTTGTCCGTCTGTTACGTTGTCGTTGTCGCCGCCGCCGCCAGTGTCGCCCACACGTCTTCGTCACCAGCCGCGTCTCTTGATACGAAACTGGCTTCTGCTTTGCCCACAGAATACACATAATGTGTAACTTTAATTTTATTAAAGAAATGACTTTTCTATTCTCTTTAGTCGCTTTTCTTTTGCAGCTCTCTCTCTCTCTCTCTCTCTCTCTGTCTCAGACTGTTTAGCGACAACTTGTTGAAAGAATTTTAATTTAACAAACTAGTCAAACACATGGCGTAGCACAAAAGTAGAAGTTACTAAAAGGACATTGCAAGAGAGAGAATAATTTAAATCATGACAAATTAAAAACAAAACTAATTTGCACAGTTTTGTAGTTTTTGGCAGAACTTTATCTGCGCTCTTTGGGTTTTTTCTGTTTTTTTTTTTTTTTTGTTTTTGTATTTTGTTGACTGCTAAAAAATACTCATTTAGTCAAGGCAGATAACAGCAAGAAGAGCAGCAACAAAATCACAGCTCCAAAAACTTTTTAATTGTCAACTTTTAGTTCAAACGAGTCGAGTCGAGTCGAGTCGTATCGAGTTTAGGCTCAAAGTTCGTGTTTGAGCAAAAGTACAGAATTTAGCATTATTTTTTATGCTTTGTTCCTTTGGTTTTGTTGTGTTTTTCTTTTGCTTTGTTTTAGTTTTCGTTGCACTCACTAATTGGAAATTAGCTTGTTGTTTTTTTGCTCTTCTACTCTGTATTAAATAACTTTGCATTTGTTGTGTGAGGATTATTTATTGGCTTAATCCATACAAGAGCTCAAAAACGAGCTTTATATACTGACTTTTTGAAACAGATCAAAAGCTTTGTCAATTTGTAATGTGCTTTGAAAGTTTGATAAACTATTTAAGCGGATTAAAGCTTTGAGTATGCAAATAGTAAGTTTTTGTAGAGCTTTAATGTGCTTTTATTTCCTTATTAAATCATCTATTTTACAACCCTTTACAATTACTAAGTTGCCATAAATTTTACCATCTCGTTAGCAGTGTAGTTTCTACATCATTAATAACTCAATCCTCAATATAGTTTTACTTTTTGCACTTTGGTGAAGCAAAGTTTATGCCATGTGGCCAACAAACTTTGTTTTAATGGACAAATATATCGCATACATATATATATAAACTGCAAAAACTGTTCTTAATGTGTGACAAAATAAAATTAAAAAAATATACATTTTTATTTTGGGGTTATTCAGAGTCATGAGATATGAGCAACAAGAAGAGAAAACTTTGCCGTTGCAGAATATTTGATGCTCAGACTCAGCCCCATCCTAGCATATCCTACACATTTAATACTTTATACATACATATATGTTTTCTCACACACGTCTCTGATGTGTGTGCCTGAGGATCTCGACAAATATTCAACACTTTCGCCAGCCAAATATTTGAAATACATTTTCATGTATAGTAAGTACACTGTGGCACAGAGTTCTGCATAATTTATATGTGCAAAAATGCTAATAACATGCGAGGCCATTGCTCAGTTTATCCCATCACCCCTCTGCTCACCTCACCACACCTCACCCCACCTAACCTTCAGTCATATCATGGCATTTCGACCTGCCTCTTTGCTAACTCTGACAGTTTATATTTTCAATCAGTGTCACAGCCCCTGACAGCTCGATAAGTTTTATTGCTCTTTAGTTTCCACAGAGCCGGAGATCCTTTAATTGCTTGGAATTTCATTAGTTGCCGTAGTACTTGGACCAAAGACAAGACAAATGAAAATTCTTAGTTGGCATTAAAGTCATACAGACGTAACAGACTTTAATTGGAAAGTCAATACGAAAACAAATGCTCACAATTTTGTTGGCATCAAAATGTTTTCTTTAATTATTTCCCTTTAGGAAATGCGCAAAAATATTTTCATAAATAACTGCGTAAACTCTTTTGATTAAACTTACCTAGGTGAGTTCTACTGTAAATGAAACTACAACATTGAGGTGTCTTGGTTTTTTGGCTTTGACTTTTCCGTCTCCGACTCCCCCTCCCTCTCAAACTCACCTGAAATAAATATTCTGTAGGCAAACCAAAAAGATGCAGATTGAAATGTAAATAGAGACTCGTTTTTGGAAATTTGTGCAAGTATTTGTTAGACTTGTGGCTGCTGGTCCTTGGGAATTCATGGTGGTTATCTGTAGTATTTCTGCACTCAAATGCAAAGCAAGAAAATGAATATATGGAAACATACAAAGCTTGCAGCATTAGAAAAGCTTTAAGAAGCTAAAGGACAATATGAAATAAAATTAAGTTTTCATTGTCAGTATCATAAAATATGTATCTTAAAGCTAAATTTGACCGTTTGTGTGAAAGCTTTTTAAATTAAAGGTTTATTCTAGTTTAAGCGTATATTTAAGTTTGTATAATTTATTGAATTCTGAAGATCTTACTACATAGCTCACTGTGTGTTGTTAATCTAATCTATAGATTACTACATAGCTCATACAAGCTGTAAGGAATTCTAAATTTATCAATCTCAAAAGTACGTTTACGCTATAGAATTTATTGAAGTCTAAAGATCTAACTACATAACCTGTCTGTTGTTGATCTAAACGAAAAGCTGATACTAGTTCTAAAGAATCTAAAATTTATCAAATTCAATAGTGCTTAAAGAGCTTTATAAAACTTTTTCTGGACGTATTTTACTCATAACTTCAAATATATCTCTTATTTTGCGATACACTCGGATACAATTGTCATATTTTATGCTTTGAAAACAATCTCAACCAAATTGCTGCCGAGCAAATGAAATGCAAAAAGTTCACATTCTGCATTGCTGGGAGAACGGGGAGCATACAAAGAGAAAACTTCCAACAAAGCACATGTACACAAAGGTGAGGTGACAGAGGCAGAGATAGCACACACAGACGGCAGAGAAGTCCCCCGGTGCGAAGTGCTCAACGCTGACTTCAGGCCACAAATATTCTCGAGCATTGAGCTACAATACGAAAGAGTACGCCTTAATGAATCATTCACAGTGAAGGCGTGGCAGTCACCAAAATGAAAAACCAAAAAAATATTTATAAATTGCAGAGCAAAACGAAAATTTAATTTAAATGTATTAATGTTGGAAGTGCTATGTAATGTAATTTCCATAAAATATCAATTACCTGGCTTTTAATCGGTTTGTATCTTTAAGATACAATGTAAATGGCGGCATTTCATATTTTTCCAGTCGCGTTGTTGTTGTTGTTGCTGCTGTCTCCCCGCTGTTATGCATGTTTTATATATATATTTCTTTTTTACCTTTTTATCTCTCCTGTGATGTATATATAAAAATAAAAATTGAGTTTTCAACGAGGCGTTGAGGCGAATTTATTTTATGACTCATGGCGGCTTTTTCATTGCAGTATCTTGCAGCTAACAGCAATGCAATTCAGCACAACAACAATTACCACAGCAACAAAAACAACAACAACAACAGTAAAAGTAACTGCAACTTAATTGGCGCGCGTGTCGAAGAGGTGAGTTATAGAGAAGCCCTTGAAGGAAAGCAAAAACAAAAAAAAACATAAAACTGCCACAAATCTCGAGAGTTGAACGACGGCTCGAGTTGAATGTCTAGCTGCAATTTGACTACGGGGCATGCCACAAGTGGCCAGCAACAACAACAATATCAGTTGTCGTTTGATGTTGTTGTTGCTGCTGTTGTTGTTGTTGTCGGGTGATGTCAGGTATGGGCAGAACGTGTCAGCAGCCGATGACAGCGTCTGGTAATTTTTTTTACTTATTCAATTATACCCTTTCAACAATAAGTATAGTATATTAAAATGAGACAAAAAACTCTTTAGATATTAATCAACATAAGACATATACAGAATGATTTATTAAGTACTTTAACTTAAAAACTTAGCTCTATTTAAACTAAAAAATGTTAGATAATACGATTTTTTAGCTTTTTATAATAATTTTTTAGCTTCTCAGTCAAAATGTTTATATATGTTGATAGTAAGAGGCTAACTGATAAATTTCTCTACGACTAAAAAACGAATTCTCATTTAATAAGTATAAAATATGGCTAGGTATTTCGATTGAAAACTAAAATTTAGACAAAGAATTGAGACAACAGAGGAAAATTTAAGGAACTTCTATTTGTTAAATATATAAATAAAATTATATATTAAATCAAGGTGAACTTTAATCTAATAAAATATAGAATTGCGGATAAAAGTATTTATTTCGGCTAATCCAAGAAGTTTATGTCAGATTATAATTTTAACTTAATAATTTGAAATGTCAATTATGATGGAAAACATTAGAAAGGGGATTTCTCTGCCTTACTTTAAATTGATGCTTTTGGTATTATATTCCCCAAAGAAATCACAAATACTCTCTAGATTTAAAATAGTAACAATTAAGCCAGATAAATGTTTCAGTTACAGCATGTGTTTTCTCCTCTTTCACTCAAATGATATTATTCACAGTTAAAGTTCATTAGAGAATGTACTAATTGCAATCAATTAGTTAAATGTCAGCATTTAATTAATTATTCTTAAACAATTGTGCACTATCGTGTGGGTATTTTAAAGTCGGTTAACCTCAACAGAACTGAAAGTTCTTTCTCCATTGTGTTGATCCTGCTGCTGCTGTTGTTGTTGCCTGTCTGCGGCTTATTTCGTAAATTACAGCATGTACTTTGGAGGGGAGGTTTAAGTAGGGCTGGCACAATGGAGAAATAAGCAGGAGGATTACAGCTGTCAGCTGTGTGGAGGCGCAACCTTAAAATGTTGTGTGTAATGGGCGTGGCAGCGAGCGAGACGGAGACAGAGACGGAGACTTGACTTTGGTCTGTGTAAGGTCAATGCTACACGGTCGACGACGTGCCAGTCGAGTTAGTGGAGAGTGCTCGACAATAGCATGGACTTCGAAATTTACATTTAATTAGATATAATTGTAGCAATTTATATGGCAATTTGTTGTTGTTCTTGTTGCTGTTGTTATTGTTGTTACGTTTGTCTAGCTGAAATGGTGTAAATATGTACTTTAAAGTGATTCATTGAAGCGTATTTTATGCTGTGATTTCGAATGCCAGCCAAATGTAGAGAAATTGACTAAAAATTAGTAACCAAATATGCAATTTTCATTCCAATAGCAATTCAATTATTTATTGTTCGAGTAAAATGAAAATTTAGTATTTTATGTCTCTTATAATGTAATTTGAAAGTATATATAATTGATACTGCAAATTTAAGGAAATTAATGAGGCTATTTAACAGCCTTTTACACAATTAATCTTTGTTATTTTGTTAAATTTTTGGACAATAAGCTTATCACTTTAATTTTCATAAATCTACATCAATATTATTATTTTTACTTGGCTCTAAACTTTCGCTTGGCCCACAAGCTGCTGCTGACCCCGAGACTGTAACTGAGCCCTTTTCACCTTTTCCACTTTTCCAACTGCAACCCAACCCATTATTCATTAAAGTTTGACTATGCCACACACACACACACTCATACACATTCAGACGACCGTACATCATTAGAGACTTCCTTTATCTCTCTCTCCCTTTCTCCCTCTCTCTCTTTCTATGTCTCTTGCTTACACTCTGCTCCATATCGACTTGTCCAAAGTAATTTCCTAGCAAACTTTTTTCCGATGCTGAACTTTTGCTCTTGCATGAAGGTAAACAGAACTACAACAAATGCAACCGCAATGGACTAAATTTAAGGCACTCAAAACGGTCGTACCCCTGCTATCCAAGCCCCATCCATTGCTCCTGCTTTCCCCTCTACTCTATTTCGATTGCATTTAATTACATTCCGATTTGAGTTTTAAATAAAATTTGTGAGTAGCAAGCTATACTACGAACCAATACAATAGGAGGCATTGTGTGGAGGCATAGACACAATCATATTTTATACCCAAAGGGCATAATACGTTTGTGCACAAGTATGTAAGAGGCAACCAAGTTTACTACTGATTTCGATTTTACAAATTCAAAACATAACTACAATTTGAAAGTTATAAAGAAAAGTGAGTTTCATGCTATCTAAAATTCAGTAAAAAGAGGATTTTCTAGTCGTGCACTCTTGACTTAAGCTTTCTAACTTGTTTTGGCCGAGAACTTTCTATAGATAGTTGGCATACTTATTGTGTTTTTTCCAGCCAGTTATCCTTGACATTGTTGTAGGAGGACACGAGATGCAGGATCAATGGGGCGTGATGGGTCGGTGTGTTTAAGGAGGCGTGTAATTCTAAAAACGGTGGCATTTTAGAAGCCGTGCATTTAATATTTGAGTGCCTGTCATGTGGAGCTGCAATATGCCAACTGATGGCCAATGGCAAATATCAAATGACAGATGAGTATGCACTCTGGTCCTTAGATAAACTTCTAATGACATTGAAACTCTATAAAAAACCAAGTATTATAATTGAATCGATGCAGATAACTGATAACAAATAAAACTGATATGTTAACATTCTGTTATCCTACACAGAAAAACAATAATAAATACAAATTTTGGCCAAATGGTACTTTAATAAAGTATTCTAAGCACGCTTCATGAAATCTGAGAATTCCAAACTTCCAACTTAGTTATTGATTTTAGCTCGGAATCGCTGTAAGCATGAAAGTGAAAAAGCGCTGAGGTGACCGTAAAAAGCTTCTTATCATTGAAACGAATATTTAAAATATGTATTATTTCTGTTTATTTTTATTCAATATTTAATTTAAGCATAGCTACTTTAAATTTGCAAAACTGCTTTAGCTATTCAAAAAGCACAGGCTTATTTGTTATTTCTACCCCAAACCCTGTTCATAATTAATTGGACTTGATTGTTATGCCTCACAAAATTCCATAAATTTATCAGATTTCTTCGAACATTTTAAGTAATAATAATAATTTATTGTTTTCCAGTGTATTTAGTTGTATTATAAATACTATTACTCTTACATTTATTTCTCTTAAATCATTTACTTATACATTGCATTATTTGTTCGTTGGCTGGCATCAGAAATGCAATTACTTGCAAGTTGCCAATCAGTATTGCACTTTGCAGATTCCTTAAGGTTACCTCTTCTCCCCTCCCGCTTTGGCCAGTTGAGTTTAGCTTCATCAATATCTCGGACAGCTTTTTCTTCGTGTGCTTCGTCTTCTTCTTCTAAGTACCTTCTACCTCGTAATGGCAAACATATTTGAGTACTTCCGGGCCTTGGTTAGAGTTCTATGCTGCATTGAAAGCTGTTTTTCCAACTTGAGCGATTTATTTGCTTTAACATGGTATACCTTCCCTTCGTCCTTCCCATATGTTCCTTCCATCTCCACTTTATCCGCCCACACTCTGCTCTTGCCATAAAACAAACCTAAAAGTCAATAGCAAAAAGAAGCAGAAGAAGAAAGTGTATATAAACCCAAACGAAACTCGTAAAAAATCATTTCTTATTTATTTGAACGCTGAACGCGAAATGAAAAATTGCACAAGCAATGAAATTACATTTTTGTGGGCGTCATTAGCGGAGATAAGGGGAGTGGCAGAGACTGGAACGAGGCAGAGATTATGCCTGTCGATGCTGCATAAATATTTGCACAAATCTAATGAGTACTTTGGTGTTTCTGTGGCTTCATTCGAGTGTTTGGCATTGTGAGAACTTTAACTTCAAGCTGCAAACTGTTTACAAAACTTTAGCTGTAAAAGAGTCAAAAAAGAATGGGAAAAACATGAGAAATATGAGTATCTTTTTTCCATTTATGTTGCCCCTACCCCAAAGGCATTTTCTTCTGCCTCTAGCTCTTGATAAGAAGCTCAAGCTATTTTTTTTTGCTCTTGGTACCTTGTTCTTTCAACCATACCCAAGTCAGCCAGCTAACTTGGCCCAGTCGAGTGTTGTTCATGTGCGTTGTTCCATGGCAATATAGAGTACTTCCCACTACTCCTTGACCAACACACACACACACAATCACATATGTTCTCCTTTAGGGCCATGGCCATTGTGTGGCATCTGCTGTTCCACCATAATCTCAGTTATGAGCTTTATGCTTGTTGTCCTTCCCTACTGTCTCATTGTGACTCCAGCAGCCAAATAGATATAGAGTGCGGGCATGCCAACTTTGTTATGCTACAAATAGTAGTTCTCAAGCTGGAGTTGTCTTCGGTTTGCTGAATCATCGAACATGTTCAGACTTCACCTGAGACAACCTTTCATATAAATGAAATAGATTGCAGCTTACAGGCAATAAATAATCAAAAACATCTCTAACCTGCAAGAAATTCAAAATATATATGTGTTCTTAAATCGGCTTATGATTATCTTGTCTCTAGATAGTTTAATTTATTGTCTTAGAATATTGTTAACAAGTCTGAGTAGTATTGTTGTATCAACATATATAAAGTACGTAAATTGGTGTTCAATTAAATCAAATAATAACAATTTAGCACTTCAATCATTGAGTTTTAAAGGCTTATGATTAAAAATTTTATTATTTGTTTGGATTATAAGATTTAAACTTTTTTAAATATAAATTTAAATAAATTTGGAAAAATTTTTAATTTCATAATATTTTTTTTTTTTAATTTTTAAATTTTTTTTTTTTAGTTTTTTAATGGTCTTGCCATTATTTGGTCTGTAAGTTGTTGAATCGATTATGTGCGAATTTTCAAATTTTATGATTTTAATCAATTACCAGCAATTAGACTCCATTTGAAAGTTTGAAAGAAAGTTTCTCGTTTCTTAATGTGACTACTATGTAAATTTCTTCAGTTGCATAAAAGTTGTGTTAATTTTTAAAGTATAATTAAATGCCAGTTGTTCTTGTTTTACAAATTTACAACCAACCGAGTGGGTAGAGCATTCTCTGCTCGTTCTTAAAATCTCAATATCTTTGTCTTCTGCTTGTATTTCGTTAACGATTCCCTTTCTTGACCATGGTCAGTGGAATTCGTTTATTGCACTGGCTATCCGCAGGGGTTACTGACATCCTTTTTCTGCAGTCCTTTTGGTTTTTATTATGCGTGTTTATATACATATAAGAGAGCTGTACATTAAAAATTTACGTTTTTTATCGCATTCCGCTGTTTCATCGTTGCCTGCATTATTTTCGCCTGATTAATTTTCAACTTCGATTCGAATTGGTGGAAATGGGGTAGAAGAAGATGGTGATGGCAGAGAGAGAGAGAGGGAGACGATATGTTTTCTCATGCGCACAGGAAGAATGTGCTCCCTATTCGGCTTCCCTTTATTCGGACAGGTCCCTAATTGCATATTTCGGCCCTAAACGTTGCGGTTATTATGCGGCGAATGGAACTTATTAATTGTGTAATTTAGTTTGGTGTTGGCCGGGTCAATTTCAAAGAACCATAATAGCAGGCCACATTTCAGGTTCATGCACCAATGCGTTTATGGCTCTTAAGTTGTTCAAATGGACTTTTAGCCTTTTGTTTTTTGCCCTTTGCCTGTTTGTTTCTTGCCTGTTGCTTCTTTGGCCACAAAGCAGACATTTCAAAACTGGCCATGGGAATCCATCCGTTCGAGACATTCTGGCAGATTAAGCGGCTTGTTGAGCTCCAATTGGGTCGGCCTCTTGGGCGTGTCTAGATTAATTTTAATGATAGTTATGCATTGCTGTATGGCTTTCGATAGTCATTAATGGCTTTTGATTCGTTTCATGCTATAATGTCTTCTAATAATGCTGTTATAGAATAAACTTGCCACATTGTTAACAAAATTATTAACTTAATTAAATCGCCTCTTAACCTTCTTCTTTTTGTATTTAACTCAAATGCTGGTGTCTGCTTTGAGTGTATAACTTTTGGAAGTGTTTTATTTCTGAAAGGAATTCAAATTTATAGCATCCTAAGAAAACTCAAGGCTTCCGTTGCCTGTTTCTTGTTCAGAAATTATTGAATTTTTCGCTTAATTTACTTCGTTATTGCATAATTTGTATGTATGCATATGTTTGTGTGTGCGACTTATACTTATTCATAAGCGAGCATTTTGTGCGCTTAACCACATTGCGTATACGTAACATAATTTATAACTGCCAACACAGCAAAGCGGCAACCCACACACATCTGCAGAGGCTGAAAGCTGAAACTTTTGGAAGCTGAAATGAATGGTTAGCTCTTAGCTCAATGCTATTACCCCGCTCCACTTCACTGGAGGATTCTAGCTGAACTCTGCCTGGTGGGTAACTTATTAGTCTTATGTTTTCTATTGTTGTTGTTGTTGTTATTGCCGCTTGTATTGTGCGGTTCGCAGCCCAATTCCAATTTAGAGTCGTTGGTACAAAACTTTTTGCAATGTTTTGACGATATGACAAGAACATTAAAAACGTACGCAAAATCCTTTGCAATTGAGCTCTCTTTTTTTGACTTTTAATAAAGCAACTTTCTACAACAGAACATAACTTTTCAAATATGTAAGCTCTGCTCTACTCGCTGATGTCTGCTGTCTTCTGTCTGCAGCAGCATGGCGAACACTTATTAAGTGCCTGTGAACATGGTCACCAGAACTGAATCTGCAAACAATTCCATTCCCATGCTCGGCATAAGGCACGCATTGCTGCCTTTTTCTCATCTTCTTCTTCAGCTTTTACTCCTCTAACTCCATACTCCTCTCATGATTCGGACACAGGCTCAGCATAAAAACTTGTTCTACAGCATTTTTTTTTAGAGCCCGCCAGATCCACTCGATATGGTCAAACGTGTCTGAAAGCAGCATTTACTAAACAGAACACATAACAACAAAACAAAAATCCCCAAAGAGATGCAACGAATAGCGAATGCTCTATAAAATAACCACAAATAATACTTTATTTGCTTGTGTTCAATAAATTTAATTGTGATTCTTTCTTTAAAATTCAGGGTAAAATATGAAAATGAGTATTTAATTCATTTAGCCTCTGGCTTCGTGAGTTACTCTCTTGTATTCCCCTGCTTAAGAAGACTTTTCATTTTCGGTTCTGATTTTGGTTTCAGTTTCTTTCTTGTTGTTCGCAACTGCCACGCCCTCGTGTGCTTTTATAATAAATGCATATTGGCGTGGCATGAGTCCAGTCACTGTGCAAATACAACACGAAGTGAACACTGCAGAAACAACAATACCAACCACAACAACAACAACAACAATAACAGTAACTGGCTCAGTCGTTTTTCATGTCTGCATCGACGATATTCGCAGAAAAATTAATAAAGAGAAGAAAAAAAATCATTAAAAACGAATCCGACAACTCGACGTGATGACTGACCGATGTTGAAGTGCCCTTAAAATGTGTATGGCAAATGCATTATGGTTTAAACTGATTGGTATCGATGGGTGTTATCATACTTTTGCTTTTTATTGCACATTATATTTGATTATATTTCCATTTACAAAAATGTATACAATGCGTACAGTAAATGTTGCTTGAGAAAATAAAGTGGTTTTTGTGGACTTACATAAGTGAATTTCGTTCAATTTCAATTCAAATATGTGCAAAATATCAATGCAAAAATGTAGAAAATATTTATTTTGCAAGCTTTTAACAAATTATAGTATGCAAGGAATTCATGCGGAAACTTTAACAGAACAGTTAAAGTTTCATTCAACACAAGTTGGTGGTTATTCTTAGAACTAGTTAAGGGTTGCAACCCTAACCGTCATTCCATTAGCTGTTACACACTGTGACAAGCCAATTCTCCATTCAACTTGGCTGCCATTTTGCATTTAAATATATCCTTTCGGCGTTATGGCGTAAGATGACGCTTCAATAATTTAAATTAACATTTTGCAAGAATAAACATAATTTTTAATTGCACGCTGTGGACTCGTTACAGCTGCATGGATGATAATCGAGTAACTATGTAGATGAACACTTTTGTTCAGTTCAGTCCTTAAGCGAGCCTGACAATTATTGTGCATACGCCACGTGTTTCACACGCCATTTTGTTTGTACATTTAAAATTATTGCGTACATCGTTTGCAGTATAATTAGAAGCAAACAAATAAGCACATATACTAACACACACACACAGATGCACACCCACTTCTATACAGGCACAGCTGTCATGCCTCTGACATTTGTATTAAACCGTTAACCGTTTGCGGTTTGGCTCTACAGTCACCGCCATATTAGAGAACAAACGGAAAGAGCTTTAGACACGAGCATTTCATTTAAATTTTACATGAGCAGTCACAGCCATAACACACACATGTATAAACAACCCAAGTGTGTGTCGCTCCCTGGAAAAGTGCCGAAAACTTTTGACCGAGATTGTGCAAAGATTTGTGCCCCAAAAATTTAATTACTCTCCCTTTTTGTATCAGTCTCATCGCAGTCCCACATCTGGCCGACTTGCCAGGCAATAAAAAATTAAACTTTGCCAATTAATTTAATTTACATGCTGTTTAATCTGCCCTTTATGGATACTTTTAATTGCCATCCGCCCACACCTTTCGCTTTATACTAGTATGTGTCGCCAGTGCTTTCCACTTTTCAGAACACAAAATTGCTATATGCTATTCGGATCTCATAAATTCCCAGCGACACTTTCGGTCATAACTTACAGGAAGGTGCACGTATTCTGTGGATATGACAAAATTAACTTTATGACTTGGCTAAATAACACTGTGGAGCATAAGCTAGCACTTTTTCAACACCATCACCATCCTTTGGGAACCACACATGAGCCCTTATTCATTTTCTTATGAATAGTTAAATGCTTACATATTTATCACACTCGTTGCCATCTAAGTCAGCCAAGTATTCATTTGGCTTAATAGAAATTGTGCTCTATCATCACAAATACCATAATCTACATGCCTTAGTCCCATTTCATATTAATAGTAGCAGTTTTTCTTAACTTATTTGCCACTTCCGAGTGTCTTCTGTGCCTTTAACTATTAATTGTGACTTTAAGTGGATGTGTGGCTTGTTTTTCTTTCAGTTCTATTTTCAATTCTATATGCTTTTATGCAAATTTTTGTAGTTCCTTCTATTCTCTTAACTGATTGCCTTGAGATTTTTCAGTCTTGGCTAACTCACCTTTCTTTTTAGACAGTATCTTTTCTTTGTTTAAATTACTTCAATGATTAATATGCTCTTTGAGACGCTTTCTTTCGACCTCATTTCCTGTCATCTCTTTGTCATCTTATTCACTTTCTCTGCATCGTGAACGTGACCTAAGCGCCCATTCATAGTGCGAAAGTAAATTACAAACTTTATCAGCTTGTTGGCAACTGTAACCGTATATATTGCTTTATTCTTTTTCGTGTTTCCGTTCTCATTATGTCAAAATTGTATAAGAAAGATTACGTCTATAGGGGACGGTGTTATATACGGTATGCTTTATAATACTACGTGCATGGTGATAATACTACGCACTGACATTAATCATTTCTTTAGCCTCAACGCTCAACTTTATAATTTTCGGCAAGGCTTTATAACACACCCCTAACCCTCCGCCAGCTCCAACTTCCTTCAGAGTATATGTGGTTTGGTATATGCAGCTACGATTTTTCATACGAAATGATGTCATTAAACAAAGAACTGTAACGAACTGACGACAATAATGAGCCCGAGCTGCCGGAAACCGACGCATCGGTGCAGGACAACCAAGGATAGGCAGCAGAAAGAGATAGAGAGTGAGGGAGAGAAAAAGAGGGGTGCATACTGTAGGTAGCATAAAAATTGTGCGACAAAATCCCAAAACAATTTATATGAACCAAGCGAAACGGCACGCCAGCTACAACAACAACAAAAACAGCAACAGCAATAATAATAAGAGAATTAACAACAACAAAAACAGCAACAACATCAACTAGAACAAGTAAACAAATTCAGAGCAGAGAAAAGTGACATTAACTTGGTAATACGGAGAGGCCATGTTCGTATATAATGAAGCAACGCTAGTGAAGTTGTAGCAAAATAGGTTACCACGACACGCCCCTGCTACAAGCCCTTATCGAGGGTTGCTCAACAGCATAGACAGTTGGCAAGCAGGCAATTGTAAACGATGTTTACAATATTGGCAACTAAACCCTATTAAAAATTACAAACAAAAAGTGTTAAAATAACTAGTGAATAGTAAAAAAAGTCTAAGAACATTTTTATATTAAAAGGTAATCTTATCGTGTTACAAATTATGTTCTTTGTGAAAAATAATTGAAAATCAAAAATAATTACCTAGTTAATTCTTATTGTGTTGGTTTTATAGATAACATAATATAGATCAAAAGCTATAATTTTAACAATAACCTATGTGCAATACTTGCAATGTAACCTACAATCTGACTCGAAAAACAATACTCTGAAATATCAAATATTACTAGCAGAATAAAATTTTTAGAGGTGTAGTACAACTTTAATATCTGTGCTTAAAGCTACCAAAGATACAGAAAAATTTCAGAAAGATTGTTTTCAGAAAAGACTTTTTATAGACATATATGTATTTATATCAAAATCACAAATTTAGAAAGATATTCAAATAAAATAGAAATCATAATTGAAAATATAGATGAAACAAAACCAATTAAAAACCAATACGAGGGTTGCCAAATGAGTACAGGGAGCTGAATTAGTTTAAATTCATAATACGTAATATAGACAAGAATTATAAAAAGCCTAATAATATAAAATAAGTTTATATACTAAAATATAAATCTAAGTAATCAAGTGTAGCTGTTTTGATTTCCCAATATTATAACATCTAACAAGAATCCAGGAAAAAACAAAATTTCCAATATACGATAGAATAACTTACGAAGCAATACATTGATATTTATTACGAATGCAATTTAGATTGAATTTTTCTTGCCGGTTGCCATAGAAGTTTTAAGGCTCTTCGCCCAAAACGTATACAACAACTCTCGTCTATGGATAAGCGCATACCAAAAAGTTGGCCAAAACGGATGCGTCAAGTTGAATGGCTATAAAAGCGTTGAATGATGTTGTGACCCGACGGCAGTCAAGCGTTGGTCACACAGGTGCCATGAGGGGATAGGAGGATTAGATGGGTGGCAAGCGGAATGGAGGGGATGGCGGGGCAGAGCTTGAGGCTTGGCACTCTGCGTATTATGTATGCAAGTCGGCTACACAAAAACAAATACAGACACACACCGTACATCGTACACACACACACTCCATAGATATAGAGAGAGCACGCTATACATGTACTTATAGAGGGCTTAACCGGGCCCAGTATACAACATTCCCTGTTTCCGTTTGTGCGGGGGGGGCCTCCACTTGAATCACGAGGCGCAAACATTTAGTCAACCAATGCCCTACCCCATTGGGTGAGAGGGGGGCAGGTTAGCTCAGCTCAGCTCAGAATGAACCGGCGATGACGTTGAATGACGACGAATTTTGAATACGAATTTCATTATACGCAGCACTCAATTATTCAGTAATCTAGTTGCGAAACAGCAGCACGAGGCTAAGGGGTACATAGGAGTTTCGGGAAGCGAGAGGAGTAGACTGCCCCGGGGGGGTCGGTAGAACGGTAGAACGGTGCTGCCAACATTGTCGATTGCTTCGAAACATTTACCACCCCTCCCACCCTGAAAAACTCATTTTGTTGCCATTGTTGTTGTTGTTGCTGTTGTGCGCATTTCGAAATGTTAACAAATTGTTGCAGTTGCTGCTTCACGCAGCTAATTAACGTTGCCTATTTGTTGTTGTTGTGATTATTCATTTCATTTGTTGTTGTTGTTGTTGCTGTAGTGCTTATGAAACACAAATAGCCGCATTGGTTGGCAACGCGCACATCACAACACGCACAAATTGGCAATTCTTTTGAATTTTGATGACATTGTTGTTGCTATTATTATCGTTGTTGTTGCCGCTGCCATGTGACCGTTTTTGGTTTGACTTTGGTTTAGGGGCAAACCGAACAGCCGTTAGTTGCTGCTCGTAATTATAATTATGCATGTGTACACTAATTAATTATGCATGCACCATATGAAGTTCGAGCTCATTTTCCATCTACAGCAACCGACTGGCTAAGGGATGGGCAACACCAACTTACAGGGTAGTTGTTGTTCATGGTCGATAATACTATATTTATAAAGCTCGCTGTTGTGTCACACAGTTTGATGATTTATAATCAGAGCGTATCAAGCTGTACCCACGCTGATGTGATCTGAACTCTAAGCGCTAAAATAATTTAGCTCAAATCAATGCACGTAAATATTATTAAAACTAATGAGCATCAATTAAGATTTGCATCGGTAATTCTGAATAGAAATCAAGTACGAATTTGAATGTGTGTAGACTTTTATTCAGTTTGAAATAAACTAAGTAACGCTTGGGTATTTATAAATAAAATGCTGTTAGGCAGTGGACTTTTTTTGTAAGGAATGCCATGAATATAGGTAAATATTTAGATAATATATATAATCAGATGAAATGAATGTAGCAGTGCTATGTCTTGGAATATCTGTGTGTGCAATAAAAGCGTAGAATAATGAAAACAAAAAATACTTCATCTGCGTGCAAAATATAGAAACTTTTATAGGAAATTTTGCAGTTCAAGGTTGTAAAGTTGCAAAGATTCTAGGCGTAACAAGAAAAAAGAGTTCGGTCATCCCTATCATACCCTCTGAAATTCATTTGTATTTTCAATTTAACATGCACTTGTGATTGTATGTCTTTCTCGCTCGCACACATGCTTTCGTTTACGCTGCTTATGTGACGGAAGCGCTGTAACAGAGCTCAGTGCTAGGCACTGTAGTTACGCCTCTGCTATACATTTACGTTTTTCGATGTATGACAACGTTTTTAATTATAATCCGATCTTGATGCGATTTTCAGAATCGTTTGTTATTTTTTTGTTGTAAATCTAAATAAATCAAAATTTTGTTTGCTCATACGGACAAGCGGACATGACTATACCGACTTGGGTAGTAATGCCTGTTACATATTTTAAGCAAACTCAATATCCCCCTCAGTGAGTGTAAAAAAATTAATATACAGTGTAATTTCATAAAACCGTACTTTTTACCCCACGTCGGACAAGAAACCATTATTATGCAGAACTTAATCTTCTGCCCATTTAAATACTGTTTATACAGCCAAGATTAACTTTTCTTACTTAAGCATACCTAGTTAAATACGATTTGTTTATGAAGTAAATGCAAAAACGTTGATATTTATGAATCATTATTTGAGGTCCCTTGCAGCCTTGGCATCCTTGGAACCAGTTGCAAGCAACGTACTATTTGACTCTAGTATTTTACAGAGTGGTAGCTTCAATTTCTTCGTTAGTTCGCTCCCTGAATTCCCTTCAGTGTCTTGTTTGGGTTGTGTGTGGCAACACTGCAGTTGGCAGTTGGCAGTTGGAATATGCAAATGTAAATTATTGCAAATAATATGAGAAAACAGACTGCACTACTGTTTGTAATAAAGAGATAAACAGCAGGGGGCAATATGCAAATAAATAATATGTGCCATAAAGAGATGCAAAATGTCAGATACGATAAGTATAACGTATTCGCACTGTGTGTAAGGTGCAAACAAAATTTAAGTGACTTTACAAATATTTACTGCAGCCAATTATGATGCTTTTTGAAGTTGCTGCTCCTTGTGTTCTTTTTATTTGCTCTTTAAATTTGTCCACAGTTGCAGCAGCTACTATAAAACTGAACTAGTTTACATTTAAAACTTTGCATATATAGCTTGCTTAGCTTTTTATAGCACTTTGGAAGTTAGCGCTAAGTAAAAAATAAATTTGTAACTTTTACTTAAAGTAACATGAACTTTGTTAAAGTCAAAGACTCAGAGAACAACTTTTTCGCCGTTTCTTTTGCTTTAAACATTCATTTGAGCTTTGTCAACTGTGACGTCTCCTAGGCAGCAGCGATTGTTTCTTGTCAGTTTTCCTAGACGTTGGTGGGAAAAACTCCAGTGCATTGGCAAGCTCTAGTTTCATAGGCACTCCGTCTCTGACATGTGTGACAAATGAGTTTGGTAATTGGTGCTAACAATTGTCAAATCACTTGTCACATATCAAAAGTCACACCATTAAAGCAGTCTTGACGTTGTACATGTTTCGTATACTTTATATTGCCATTATTTACGCATTTCTATTAAAGAGCTATTAAATAAGCCATAAACTGTCATCAACTGCTCATAGCTGGCAACTTAAAGCCTTCATAGAATAACTTATTACCCTTTTAATATGCTATAGAATTGGGCATATTATTGGTTATTGGGTTTTTACCTGCATTTCAGCAGTGTCCTAGAGTATATTACCACCAACCACACAATATTATATATGGATAGTGACATTACAAAGTGCTTTGCATTCAATTCAATATGTTGATTAACGCTTTGTTTATTTGAGAACAGTTAGCATTTCATTTAAACGTTGTTGACAGCATAAAAGATATTTTTAATGAAATTAAATACATTTGTATGTCAACTGCTAACTGAACAATAGGAACAAAGGCAAATATGAATACAAT
Source organism: Drosophila tripunctata (assembly GCA_035047385.1). Taxonomy (NCBI): domain Eukaryota; kingdom Metazoa; phylum Arthropoda; class Insecta; order Diptera; family Drosophilidae; genus Drosophila; species Drosophila tripunctata. Next base: position 4,167,570 of record JAWNPS010000334.1, read on the forward strand.
GAGCGCGGAGTGGCAAAGTTTTAAATTACAATTTCCGCTGGCTGACAAAAAGCCACAGAAACTGCAAAAACATTTTACATTTTAATTTCTTTGATCATTTCAATTTTTGGTTTGTATGAACACTGCTGATTTTCGTGGATTTTTAACTTGAAATAAATATGTACATAGCTTTTGGTGGGTGCAGCAAAATACGCTGCGGTCAGCTAAATGGCCACCAAAAAAACTGCCAACCAAAAAAACATTAAATAAAGTTTTAAAAAAAGTAAACGAAATATAAACAAACTAAACAAAAAGTAGAGAAACATCACATTGAAATTGATATCTGAATTTAAATGCAGCGAAATAAATTGAACTGGTAATAAAAATCGAACTAAGGTCAAACAAAATGCAAATAAAATGAACTGAAATTAGAGGCAATTTAAATAACAGTTAGTTGGCACTGTGGCTAATTATTCACAGTTAAATATGTGAACTGTCATATAACGTCGAGTTGAAGCCATTAATTAGCATTCTGTTTACAGATAATGAGAGAGTATTTGTTTAATACGAAAAACATACAAAATACATTTGTAGGATAAATGTAATTTATATCCCATCATTCTAATGATAAATAATACAACTCGGTACTTAAACGAAAGATTCAAAAAGTTTGTACTACAGTGGCTTATAACAATCTCATCATATTCAATCACCGATCTAAAACACAATCTCCAACTGTCACACAGAAACAAACACGAAAACAATTTGACTCAACAATTGACATAAAGAATCTTTAAAGATTATCCCACATCAAACGGCAAAACCCTAAAGAAAAACCACAAGAAAACAGATGAAAAACTTTCGATGCTACTTTTGTACAACTTTTACCCACATCTCAGCTACTTAACTCACCTCAATCAAATTAGGAATCGATGCCATCTCGCAGTTACCATCACCATCAACATAATGACCCAAAAAAAAAAGAATAAAACAAAAAAAACCATAAGAATGAAAAAATATCTTTTCTATTAATAGGCGCTTACAAAGTGTAGCGTCAGTGTGACACCCCTGGCAGCCTTTCCCCACTTCCTACTCCTCAGTCCACACCCACTTCGGTGGTACTATAGCCAAAGAGAAACCCGTTGTTGTTCTTGTAGTCGTTTTTGCTGGTGTGCATCTTGTTTCGCAGCAATTTTCTGCTATCTGTATTGGATTTTTTCTAGCCCAAGTAGTCGAGCATCTTTCTTGGCTCGTTCTGCAATACACTGAGAAAAAAACAACAGTTTGGAAACTGTTTGCTAAATTTTTAGATGTATATTACAGTTTAGTACAATATTGAATTCGTTTCAAATAATTTTGGTGGACTTATTCAAGTTGATTTTGATACATTAATAAATACATGCCTTTAAAAAGTAATACAATAAAATTAATATTAGTTTTTAAAGCAAAAATGCTGAAAGAAAATATCAATATCAATAATACATTTTGAATATTTTTTTTATTTGATTTTTTATTTATTTTATTTATTAACGCTGACTAAGAACAGTCGCAGAAACGTTAAATGCAATAAAATGTCAAATTAAATTTTCTAATTATAATTATATGTAATAGTTAGATTAAAATTAATTTTAAAACTGAAATGATAAAAAGTTAAGAAATGAATAAATCATTTTTTTCATAATCATCTTTAGGTAATAAAAAATCTAAATAACATATTCTCAAAATTTAAAAAAGGTTTAAAAGTAGCCGAGTACAAATAATTAGAAATAAGCTTTGATTGCTGATTTATATGCATTAAATTCATTCAGTAAATAGTTATTTAAATACAACAGAGACACTGAATTTGCAATTATTTTGCTTTTTACACATAAAATAAATATATTTTACAATTTTTAATAAATTTATATTTAATCTTTTTATTATTAATACAATAATTATCTCTCTTTAAATTTTGAACATTTGAACTTAATTTTTGTGTGTAAAAGTTTAAATGTTTAGAACTTTTTTTTCAATTTATCAGTGTAGGATAGCCCACTCTTCTACACCTTCTCTGGCTTCAAGTATATCTTCTGCACTGTGTGTATGTTTGAGTGTGTGTGTGTGTGTGAGAGAGAGAGAGAGTGTGTGTATGTGTTTGTTGCTTTAGCGGCGTATGTCACCAAATGTCATTGACACGATTTGCTTTATGCTGCATTTCTTCTACCATCACCACAAAGCAATGGGGCAGCCACAACAGCAACAACAACAACAACATGTACAACAACAAAGTGTGTAAGCATTATATATCTGACTATATCTGTGTCGACGCTTTACACACCGTTTACTTTGTGCTGGGCCATCTCAGCGTTTTTATTTTCTCGCTCTTTGAGTTTCGTGTGCTTTTTTCCCTCACATTCAAAGATAGCAGCGAGTGAAGTCGGAAAGCGTGGAAAACTACAAGCAAGTCGATTATTATCAGTGTTGAAAAAAAGTGCCGACACACACGCACAGCAGTCCACACACACGCACACATTCACACTCACATAAATGAACTAAATTTTTGGACATTTTTGGGAAAATCGTATTGTACCACATTTTGGGTCAGATGCATTGGCTAATTAGCATGAAATGCAACAGCAACAAATGTTGTACAACAAATGTGCCATAGGTAAAATGCAAATTATTCATTCAATCAGTCAATCAGGTCAGCCAGTCAATCAGTCAGTATTAGTCAGGCAATGAGTCAATTGGTTGCTTCAAGCAAATTAAAACTAAATATTTGATTTGCATTTTACGGTTCATGCAGTTTGTGTGTTGCCTGTGGCTCAATCGCTCCATTCATTTGATTTCTGACCCTGCCCCCAAGCGGTTAAACAACCACCAAAGTGTGCAATAAATGTTATTTACTATTTTTACTACGTTAACTCTATAAATATTTACACAATGGATTGCATGCTTAAATCTATTTAAAAATTCAGCAATAAACCTCAAATGACACATGCAAACATGGCTAAATCTTTAAGTTAATACTGCTAAATTGTGTAGAACATTTGAAAACAATTATGCCATTTGCAGAAGCTAATTGAAATTTGACTTGTAGAATTATGTATATTATTTTCATTGTATCAGTTTTTCATGCGCTTTATTGTTTCATTGAATTTAATTAAATTGATTATGCCATCAATGTGATTATTATTACGCAATATTAACATATGTATACCCAGTACATTCTTAAAAGCACTATACAGTTTGCATGAAATGTAAAGAAAGAAAAATGTGTAATTTATAAACATAGCTATAGTTATTTTAATAGTTTAAAGAACTTAAATTATTTGACTGTTAAGCCCAAACATATTCAACTATTTACAAAACTAACTCAAGTGAATTTAATCGTAAATAAAGTGATTCTTTTTGAATGTTTGCAAACTATTTATTCTTAAATCTGTATATCTTAATGTAATGCAGAGTAACTTTTAGTCAAGTATTTGTGATTTTGTTAAGCATAATCATTGGCTTTAAGTGAAGCATATTAATTTTTTTTTGGATCGAACTGTTTAATATGCTGAGCGTCAAATAAGTGACAAGGACAATCGATTAAATGCATTAACGAGACGTGTCAAATTGATTGACTGTCAATGGAAGTATTCTACAGAGAATTCTGTAATAAAGGAATGCTTTGAACATTAAATGAATTATACTTTATGTATACAAAAACAAAATGGAATTGTAAAACAAATTAAAACTCTGCTTTGTATGTTTTTCATTCAAATGTTAAACGTTCAACAGTTAAGAAACCATTTGATTCTAATCACCCAACTGTCAAAGGAAACTCGGTCTCCATTCGTTTTGTGGTTTATTTTAAGAACCTGTATGCTTTGGTCTCTGTATTGGAGCTCAGCAGATGGCTGCTGGAAGAATCCCGCAGACAATCGCCACATACAAACACATTACATGTGTAGATACATAAGTATCTCACTCCATATATATCTATATATTTGTGTGTATGCATATGTCAGTGGGCATACAGATACATATATTATACATATATACATATATACGTACGTATGTATACACATATTATGGTCTGTGAAATGTTTTGCATGTTTACCCATGTATTTGCATTCCGTGTGACATAAATCACGCATACGACACAACACAGCAGAACACAGTACGATGCGAGCAGGCCCAAGGCTCTAAAGAGAAATGCCGAACCAGAGGAAAAGGGATGAGTGGGTGGCATTTACAGAGTGAGAGAGAGGGGGAGAGAGAAAGTGAGGGACGCCCACACAATTCGTTCCCATTTTCATTTCAGTGCAACAGTCGCACACACGCAACGGAAATGTCGCGTTGCATTTTTCAATGAATACCTTGATTATTCCAGCAACTCGCTTCGTCCCCTCTCTCTTTCACTCACTTTTGTTCTCTCTCATTGTCTCTGACAGTCATGCCGCAATCGAGTCACCTTCATTTCCAAGTCAAGAAAAAGCCAAAATCCATGAGACAAAGTATAAGAAATTAATTAAGCTGCCAACAGCGACAAGCTGTCATTCCAACAGTTCTCATTTTGCTTTAATTTATAAGCTTGCATTGACTATCGCAGTTTGCTTAAAGATTATCAGAATTATTCTGTAAGATATATTTAAGCACATTTTTTAAGCTTTAACCTTTTCTCACAAACTGTGAGTATATTAATCAAGCTCTTATTCCTTTAAATGTTCAATGCACAGTTCGGAATATTTTCCATTTTCTTGACACTGATTGATGTGAGTGAAGAGAAAGCAATTGTAATGTAAATTTACATCACTTGCAGCTTTTGGCAGCTGATAGTGCCTAATGCGAATATTTACCCATAACCTCGTTTATTGGCAATGCAAACCAATGCAATTACCTGCCGAAGCCCGATAAAGTTGTGACGGCTCAGGCCAGAGCTAATTTAAGTCTTTGGTTTAGGCCTTCAGCTGCAGCAGGCATCAAACCATTTGATTAACAATTTCATGGAGATTTGCCTCTGTGCACTAACTTGGCAAGTTGGTCAGGAAGCTTACCGACCCAGCACTTTATCAGCTAATCCTGCCGATGGCACTTGCAATTTAATTACATCCGAAGCTTAATTGAAGTACAGTAAGTAGCTTGGCATTGCCTGCAGGCTGTACTGCCATTTACATTTGTCGGACTTCAATGCATTCACTATCTGTGCAAAGCCCCACTTAAATCTAATAGAAATTTGCTGGATTGACGCACCTTTGGGTTAGAAGCGATTTTGTCATGACAATTCTAATCATGAAATCACAACCGCAACCCCAAGAGATCAACTGAGAAACTGAACAGCCGCTAATTCAATTAGCGCCTACAAATGTAACCCACACACGAAGTCGGTATTTGGTTTCAAGTTATAACAGCCTCGGAGCACTTTTCTCCATTCTCCATCCTCCACTCTCCCTGCATCCACCCAAGGTTTGCCGTCGGTTCATGTAATTGGTTATAATGCGTGCATAAATCAAGGGCGTGGAGGGACTGCGAAAGTCTGCTACTGTAGTTAAGCACACACACTCTACACTATCCTGCAAAGTTTGGTGTTGTGAGAAGAGAAATTAAGCGAGAAGAGAGAGAATTGTTGTGAGTTAAGTAAAAGCTTACAAACACATATTTGAATTATGATCTTATGATTTTGATGAGAAATCGCGTTCGGCTTTGGGCACACGAATAAAGTTTTAGTGAGAAACTTAGTCTATCTATAAGATTTGGAATCTTTAAAATTGTTGAGATTTGCAGATACAAATCAAAATTGTTTTAAAAATGTTATAATCTCTCTTTACTACAAAACTTCTATTACATAACAGTAACAGAAATTATGCAATTGTTTATTATGTTAATTAAGAACGTTTGCTGAAAATTGCATGTCAATACATGTTAATAATACATGTTAATGAAGGCAGTAGTTGTTTATTTTCTTATGACGTCATTTTATTTACAGTAATTAATTATACAACTTTTTTGTGATACAGTATTTATTTATTTTTGACCATATTGCGTATTATTCAATACACTTTTCGTACAATTGCAATGAATAATAGTACATTATTCTTTTGGAATTTAAGCCCGCTTCTCATATGAATTTTTCAAAGGTTGTGTCAAGTGTTAGCAACTTAGTACACTGTGCCACTGAACTACCCAAATTTAATTAGACTTTTCCTATATCCATCGGTGTGTACTGAGTTTTTCTTTTATGCACTTGTTTTAAATGTAATTCATGTTTCAATTTAATAAGCAAACTCTATAAAACATCTCGAATCCATTTCTAGAACCTTTTAAACAATAATTTGACAATTTCTTTTATTCTTTTGGACCCCATAAACAGATTCCTGTTAAGTAAATAAATGTTAGCTTGAAATGTTCGTTTAGTTTGTAGAACAGTGCTATGAATCGTGCAAACGAAATGCAAATTCAAATGCATGCAAATGCTTGCAACTGCTAATAATAGGCATTATCATTATGCTGACGAGGCGTGCTACGAGAAGGGAAAGCCCGATAACTATTTCAGGCAGGCCGTCAGCTTAGTGGTTGCAGAGGAGGTAAATGCCTGCAGAGTGTTCGTCACTTGGGCTTTTGGATTCGGTTACATTCCCATACCCACACACTCACTTACACACACACACTATCACACACAGATACATACATAAGCAGATGCACTTATACAGTGACAAATCGGTTCGCGGCAAAGCTCTGACATGCATTTCTCATGATGCAAAATTTTGTTCACTTGACATTTTGACATTTGGAAGCTAGCATCAAATTAACGCGACATCAGTTTCTGGCAGCTAGGGAGCAATTGTAAAAGGGGGATGTAGGTAGAACCGCAGAATATTGTGGGAGGGTGTTTGAAAAAAATGAAGTAATGCAACTGAACCAAGAACCAGAAGGAGCGAATGAGTTTGTGTACGACAAGAGCTGCTAACTAACTGCCAGACACAGCTATACATCATGTTCGACAGACGTGTTATTGTTGACAATTTAACATGGCCAGAATGCAAGTAGAAGAAGAATAACAGCAGACAATGGCTTACCACTCAGTCATGTGTTAAATTTTGTGACGTTGTCTGGACAAGAAGACTTAATTGAAAGATAGCTGCACTCCTCTCACACTTCATCGGGCTGTTGAAATTTCTATGAATGCTGAGCTAGTAATTTAAATGAATAAAATATGAACAAAGGATGTGAACAGACGGACAGGGCTTTGCTATGCATAGCAACACTCTGAAAATCAATTTCTCATCTTCACTTGTGCACAAGACTTACAGCATTTCGATGCATGAGCTCTTGATGAAATTGGAACGAAAATGATTTACCAGTGCGTCTGTGTAAAATCTACAACTAGGATAGGTCACGGGGGATTGTCAGAGCCAGACCTAAGTCCACCATAATACCGAGCATAACAATGCTGGTGAACAGAACAATGGTTAGAAAGAGACAAACCACAAAACATATGCAAACCTTAACAAAAGAGAACCGTAGACAGGCAAAAAACAACAAAAGCAAGAGCAACAGCACAATCTTAAGCATGAACACGATTTATTGTTGCTAGGCTGAAGCAACAATACATTGAAGTCAAGCAGTCTGTTTGTTCATGATAAAAATCAGACCAGAAACAAGGCACAAAACGAAACAGGGAAAGAAATTGAAACAAAAAGTGTAGCCTACTTTATGGCGCCGAGAGGATTAATTCATTAGCAGCTAATCAAAAGCTGATTAAAGTCAATGAAAAGCTGCCTTAAAGCGTTTAGCAACAGCATCAAGCTTTTAAGCTGTGATAAATGTATTATATAATGAAAGATCAGCAAATAACTGCCGTTGTAAGCCAATATCATCAGCTTTGAATCTACTACTACTCAACTATAGTTGAAGCACTGATAAGTTGTAATGCCTTGGCTCAGATCTCTGTTTAAGTTACAGCTCTTGATAAAAGTTGGTTATTCTATTAGACAGCTAACGGAGCAGCTAGTCATATGAACGCTGTGCGTCACACTTGAAACTTGAAAAAAAAATGGAACTACTAGCATCAACTGAGAGTTGCATGCAATTGAAATAAACTGAATCTCACTCGAGAAAAACTTGACTTGAACTCGTCAGTGCACCTCTCTAAATCTCTGTCAGAAATGTTGAGTGCAAGTTTATTTGCATTTCAGTCTCTCATAAATCTGTTGGCCAAGCTTGAACTTCAAAATGGTCACTGCACAAAACCAAAAGAGTACAGACTATGCTGCCAGTCAACGTGACGTATGCGCAATGTGCCAGCAAAATGGTTGAAGTACTTAATTTAAAGACGCCTTCACAAACACAGGATGCAAACATGTTGCGAGATGCACTAATAGCTTTTCTGCTCCTGTTGCTCCTATTCCGGATGCTCGGCTCGCATTTCAATTAAGCAGCAGATTTTCCCAAAAATTTTCAGACAATTAGTTCCGACCATGAATTATGACGAGGCTTTTATAAGTAAATCTTGGTCAGTGCAGGTCATAAAATAATTTAAAATAATAGCACCAAGGCTGCCAGAAGCGAAAACAAATGAAACTAGTAGAATGGGCAGTGGTCAAGCGAGCCCGACAATAAAACACTCTGTACCTATTGGAACGAAAACAATATATCTCTAAAAACAATATAGTTTGAATAAAATCAAATAATAAATACTTATATTTATGAGTAACTGGTATTTATAAAGATGTAACCAACTGCATATTTATTTACTTTGAATCACTTAATAGGCAATTTTCAGGTACAGGGTCTAAGCAGATACAGCAACAACTAAAAGGAAAACCAGCGTCTAGTACACTGGCTCATGTGTGTGTGTGTGTGTAGTAGTTAACTATTTGAGCAATGCCCAGGGCCAGCTTATGCTATGAAACTTTTGTGCTTCATTTCCGTTTCCGACTGCACACACACACAGACACACACCATGGCAGACATATGCAGACAGACTGCCAGCAAGTCAAAGGCTAAGAAGCGGCAGACTATATGAGAATATGAAAGCATATGCATAATAGCAAACGTGCCGAAAGCCAAACTTTATGTCCAAAGACAATAGACTGGGGAGAGCCCACAGAGTGAGAAAGAAAGAGAGAGAGAGAGATATAGAAGCTGGGGAACTGGTGTGCTGTGGGCGTGGCAAACTGCAGCTCGTTTGTTTTGACTTTCAATTGGAGAGCTGTTGCTTCTCGCTTCTGGCTTCTACTAGCTGCTGTGTTCTGTCTGCTGTCTGGCTGCCTGTTTCCTGTATGCAATATCCTTGCAGCTAGTTGCCTGCTGCCTGCTGCTAGCAGCTCCTTGCTCAACTTTGGCCATTTGTTGTGTGCCTTTTGGAAATATAATAAAGACAGCAGTGGGCACATAATGCATTTTGCTTGTTTACATAAATATTTGCACAAAATGGAAAAAAACGGACGACAGGATGGTCGCCCACATAGAGCAACAATTTCAATACATTTTTTTTTAAGTTTTTTTTTTTGTTTTGATTTTAATTCATGTGTTTATACGAATATGCATCTATCCTATTTACAGTTGTAATGTTAACCAAGTTCCGAGTACTTTCTTTCATTTGTTTAATTTGCACATCTCCACACATTTTGTATATATTTTTATACCCTCTGAGGAGTAAATTGGGCTTGTCAAAAGTATGTAACAGGCAGAAGAAGGCGTGGCAGACCCCATAAAGTATATATATTCTTGATCAGCATCAAGAGACGAGTCGACATAGCCATGTCCGTCTGTCCGTATGAACAAACAGAAGTCAGAGATGGTAAGAGCTACAGTATCCATTTTAGTCAGTATCGACCACATATTCAGTCATGCAATACAAAAATCTTGTTTTTTCGATGCCACGCCCCATTCGCCCACAATAAGCGAAAAGCCAGATATACCTCAAAAGAATAAAGGTTTTTTGCGAGTATCTCGGTCACTATAACACCTAGGGACACAAATTTTAGCATGCAGGTTGCTAAATGCAATAGCCACTTGCATCGCACTCAGGTGTACACACAAGCAACGAAAACAAAAAACTTTGTGTCAGAAAGACAAATATAGAGGGTATTACATAGTCGGCATGCCCGACTGACATTTTCTATCTTGTTTTCATTTATTGCTCTTGTCTGTCTAGCTCCTATGCTGCTTATCAATTGCTGGTGTCTTCTACTCTTTTATTTCTATTGCTGTGTGCAATTTCTATACATTGTTGACTACCCCAAGATAAGTCCAAGTTGTTTTCATCTGCAACATATTGTTGTTGTTTGTTGTTGCCCCAAAAGAACCCTTGAGCTGAAAAGGACTTTAACTGGACAAATGTTGCTGGCCTTCAGGTCGTAGGTCAGTTTATATATTTATCACAATTTTGCACAATTTTGTTTGTTTTTATGGAACTTTTTTATGTGACAGCAACAACAATAACTATCAGCCTTAAATGAGAAAAGTTTCATTTGCCCTGATTACTCGAGTGAACAGAAACGACAGTTCCCTAGAGATTACAGACAGATGACAGCTGAAGATATGCATAAATATATACGAGTCTAAAAATAAAATTCAAAGTCAAACCGAAAGCTGTTTTAAATAAATTAGAAATGCACATAACCCGGAGACATTAATTGTTTAAAACTTGTAAATAATTTATGAAGTGCCGACTGAAATCAACATTGAAATATTAAATGAGTAGACCAACTAATTGCATTACAAAGTCAAACGGCTTTAAAGTGTAATTACTGCCTTTGCGAAATTTTTAATTAAATTTAAGAAAGTGGAAAACTTTAGCTTATAATTTATTCTTTTACTCTTTATTATTGCAGCATCCCTAAGGATAACACTACAGACTTTAAAACGCAGCCAACTTTCATATTGTGAATTGAAGGTGAGTAAAAATCTCTTTTATCTCTAAGTAACTTAATGGAGACATGGGTTTGCAAAGTGTATAAATTTCATAAGAGCAATCAAAAGAACCAATCTAAAGCATGACATAATCCTAATTTAATGTAACCCAGTGATAACTCACTGTAAGTACTGCAGTCTCTTGAGGCTTTCGCAATCACGTCAACGGTGAACAGTTCAAAACGGAACCAAGCAGAGCTGCAAAGTACAGATACAAATGGTAAATCAAAGAGAAGATGGAAAGCATAAAAAGTGCAGCTCAAAGTCAGTTGCACAGTTTTGATTTCCACATCCGCAATTCCAATTACGTTTTGTGGTCGCGAAGTGTTCGCTATTTGTGTGCGTTTTCTGAAGGAATTCGCTCATTACTTCAATATGCCAGTCAGCCAGGCAGTCAGTCAGTCATTCTGTCAGTTTGGAGGCATAGCCTTCACCCACATTGCACACAAATAAAGCAAAGTCAGAGTCTCAATGATTTAATTACGCAAATATTCAGCAACTGTATGTATGCCCCGGCCAAAGGATCATGGTTGTGGAGGGGAGTGTTGCAAGTTGGGAATATGTCATAACAAACATAAAATTGCAAGTTGTAGCACTTGAGTGGAAAGTTGCTCATACGCCGAGTTGCCTGCCTGCAAGGCGCTTTTGCATTCTCAGCAGCTGTTGCTCTCTCTCTGTCTGACTGTCTCTCAGTCTATCTGTCTGTTTGTCTTCCGCCAAAATGCCTCAGTGAATTCAGTCATCAACCACCCCTCTCCACTCGTCCGTTCGCTATATCCCTGCAACAGCTTCTCTCCTTTGCGGACCCTTCATCAGTTGCCGTCTTCAGCGAAAAATGCAATTCAAGCAATTTTCAATTTTCGTTGTAGCTGCATCTCAAGGCACAACTTGCACATAACTCCCGATTCTGGTCCCCCTTTTTGCTGTCATACCCCAAAAGTCCTCTCAACTGTCGACCCTGCTGGAGTGGGAGTCTGCTTTACATCAAATTGAAAAAGCAAACTTGTCGCGCTAAAAATTTTTATCATTCCGCAGGTCTACTGCCAATTTTTTGCTTACAAACCCTCTTCTCTGCCTCAGCTACCCGCAGCACCTTTAGGCAAATTGCAGTTGGCGTTAGTTCCCTTGTGACCTGCCTGGCATACTTTACTCCTGCCTCACTCCCACTCCTTTCGCTCTTTCTATACTACTACCCTTTTCCCTTTCCCAGGGCAGCACTTTTATGGCTTAAGCAGCGCTTTGCAATGCGTTAAAATCGTGCGAAAAGTTTTTGTAACAGATTTTATATATATGTATTTTCTCTCAGAATTGCTTGTTAGCCATTTCCGTCTCTCTTTATCTCAGTTTCTTTCTCTGTCGCTGCCTTATAGTTGCCCTTGTGCGCTCACAACTTTCGCTGCTAAGCTCAAAATTAAGGCATTAATGTTGGTTTTTATGGATTTCTCGGAATTGGTTTCTCTTTCCGTTGGCAATGCTTGAAGGCTTTCAACATGACAGTTAGTTAGGAGCTGGCAAAAGTATTTAAAGTCCAGCAAACAGTTGCCAATGAGCTCGCTGAGCTGCAAGTGCATTCAAATAACAGTAAACTTAATGTTAATCTGCCATTTTCTTTTCGCTTCTCTCTTACGGTTTCTATCGAGAGCTTTTGTTCTTTAAAGTTGGCAGTTCTTTGTTAAATGGCATGAAACAAACCCAGAGAGGATTAGATGCATGATAGATAGATATGAGCACATTGAGCTAAATGAAATGCGTATTATCTTATCAGAAATCATTTAAAACCACTTTTGCCTTAACATTTCAATGGGAAATTTCATTAATTTAAGTGCACAACTTTTTCACAAAATGCTCAAGCTTTACTTTAGCCAGAGTCGAAGAGCATTTTGCATTTTGCATTTAATGCCACAAAATTGAGGTTGGAATATGTAAAGAGAAAAAAACTAGAAGATGAAGAAGTAATTTGCAGCTCACTCACCTGAATAAACACCTTGTTCCTCTTACCACTCAACATACTTTGTAATGTCCAAAGTCTTCGCACTCTTTCAATCCTCTCTCTCTCTCTCCAACCCGCACCTCCGCTTAAACACTTGTGAAACAAAAGCAATTTACAATGAGAGACCTCGACGAGGACTACGCTAGAAATCCAATGCACAAATGCAATGCCAACTCATAGAACCAAGGCGAAAAAAGCTAAAAACAACGATAACAAAAGTAATACAAATGACTGCAAATACTCGTAGCAAACAGTAAACAGTAAACAGAGTCAGAGATGGGAACAAAAACAAAAACACAATAGCAACAAAGCCCATAAAGAAATGAAAAGATTTTCCAAAGTCGAGAGGAGAGCAACAAGATGATATGCAACGATTCTATACTAACGAGAGTAGTGTAAAATGTAGATGCAAACAATGAAAAGGCGTTTATGGCATTATTACAAAAGGTAAACGAAATTAAAAACTAAGACAAAAAGAGATAGGCGAAAACTTTACAAACTAATCTTCGAATCTGCATAGAGCTCAAAGTGTAACTGTGAAAAAGTAATTTTTGAATTTGACCTCGATTAGTATAACTGGCTGATCTTCAGTCGACAACAAACTAATTTTAAATTGAACAAAATGGACTCTTGGCGCCCTTGGTGACCAATCAATCTTATGGCCAGATCCTGGCAATCAGGCCAACTGGCTATACGTACCAAACTAAACCAACAGTTTGTGCTTGACCATATCCATGTTCGTGTTCTTGTCCTTGTCCATGTCCATTTCCACATTCAAGTTTCGTTATGCCGGCTGATACTTCATCTTCATTCATTTCAGCAACGGCTAGGGCTTTTTTATTTCTATACCCTGCAATTGAAACAAAGTTTAAGAAGGGTGTTAGTAATAGTCAATAGACTGGCGCATTTAAATGGAATATGTTCTTAAATCCAGAAAACGCTTCTTAAAATTTTTGGATAAAAGTTTGCATAAAAACCTTGTACTCTTTTATGCTTTATATTTGTATAAGAATTTTTGAAAATTTAAGTCTTAATTAAGGGGTCTCTATAATATATTTGTTTGTAAAACTTGTTGGTATAGTAACCAATTAATAAAACAAAAATATTTTTATTTAAAAGTATTTTGACTTTCAAAACAAATGCTTTTATAAGGCAATAAAGGATTTGTAATTAATTGAAGTAAGGTGTTCTCCGTTTTTATAACTTTTATAATCACATTGCTTAGTATAATGGAGAATCTCTTATTTTTAAGAACATTATAGATTTTCACCCCTAGAAGACCTAATTATAATTCAACCAACTCATACTTTATTATATCTAAGATATCATATCTTTAACAATTATAGCAAGCATATCTACAGGGTATCAATTGGCCAAAACGTACCGATTCTTATTTGTTTACTTTTTCTTTGAATGTATGCATTTCGACTATAGCGACAATTTCAAATATTTTGCAATTTTCCTATTTTCGCTTGTTGGCTATTTTCCTTTCTCTCCCTCTCTGCCTCGCTCTATCTCGCATTTCGTGTGTACTTGTCTTTTACTTCTTCTACGTCTTCTTTTTGCTTTCGCCTACGCTGTGCATTTCCATGTTGAATGTGAGGTATGGAAGGGGCGATATTCTTCCCTGTTGCTTGTTTGTTTCCTCTGACAAGGACATGCAAGCGCCTGTGGACAAGTCATGCTTGAGTTCCGTTGCCTGCAGTGCCGAAAATATGCTGCAACTGACTATACTATAACATGTATCCCGACTATAGATCCCTGCGCGTCTCCATTCCGGTCACCCCCCTCACCTTTATCCTACCTTTTGCCTGGCACAACAATGAAGATTGATCACAGTTGGTGCACAGTTGAGCGCCGTTTTTACAGCCTCGACTGCAATTTTTATTTGTGCCACTTTCCGGCGACCTTCTGCTGCTGGCCGTTTGCTCTGCTACCACTGCCACTGCCCACTACCCCGCCCACCCCCACGGCTGTCATTTAATATGAAAAATTGCGCCAAATATTTGCGAAGCGAGGCAAATGTTAAAAGTGGCGCCTTTGCTAATTGTAAGAATTTGTCAGCATTGTAAAACGGGTAAAATATTAATAATTCCGCGAGATTGTCGTGCTTTAAGCACAAGGTAAAATAAAGTGCAATAGTTTTTCGCATTGTATAACTTTATGCTTAATTCAATGCTTTAATTTAGCATTTTTAAAATAAAATAAACCACTGTGAAGCATTTAAAAGGCAGCAAACATACGTTAAACATTTTTGCAGCTAATAAAACAACAACAGCGATTGCATAACAAAAGAGTGTTGAACACATTGTTTATGTGCTGCGAGCCTGGCCAAAAATTGCCGTGTCGCTGCGGTTGACATTTTGTTGGTGTTCCAAATCATAAACCGAGAACAAGTGGGCAACCAACTGTTGCGCCGTCCATTGACTAACGGACTGCCCCATTGACCCCCCCAGTTTTATGTATATGTGTATGTACTATATCTGCTGTCTGGCATCCCACTGCATCTCGTGTGACTCCCCTTTGACCCCAACGGTCCAACACGGCTGCTGCTTAAACCTTAAGTGCCGTTGGCATAGTTTTAGCAACTGTCAGACGACGACATTCCCAAGGCGTCTGCTTCTACTATTTATAACCCTCTCACGGCTCCCACACATTTTGTTAGCTTATTGCAGTTGCGCTCAGAGGTATGCTTAAGCGATGATACCTTGTAATGTTGTGCCTAGATCTAAAGAGGCATATTAAATTCCATTTATTTATTTGTTTTTAAACTGGTCTAACATTGATTCCAAAGAGAACCATATTTAGGAAGGTTTTTGAGATTTAAAGTTTGCTCTTTGCACTTACTTACTAGGTGATTGATCACCGTTCTGGCTAAGCCGTAGAACATACGAACTAAAAAAATGTCAACAGAATTCTATAACTTTTACCTTTTAAGTAAACATTTAATATTCATAAAATTGAACTACTATATCCTAAATTTACTACTAACTGATCATTCTGTGACATTAAACTCTTTATGCTTAGCTCAAATAACATCATCAAAAATCGTTTTTTCAATACATATTTTACAGGGAACTGTGTTGTTTTTACCTTTTATATTCACCTGCTTTCTTCTTAGAGCCACTTGTCAGCTGTTGACGCGGCTTTGTTGCTTTTACCTGCATTTCTTGCTCTACTTCTAGTTATGCTTGTTGTCCCAGCTGTCGACTTTCCATTGCCACTTCACCTCCATTGCCCCGTGGCCCCGATGCTGGCTGGCTGGGCCCACGGGTGCTGTCCATTTATCTGCTGAGCACAAAGAGCAAATGGCAAACAGTTAAAAGAGCCTTGGACAAGCTAGGCTCAAAATAGAAGAAGATGGGAAAGTGAAGACTAGCCATGCATGGCTATCCAATTATCATACGCCCCGTGGTAGACTCTCTAATTGGAAACAAACAGCTGAGATTCTAAAGTCAAAAGCGCCAGCATAATAAAAACCATTTGTCAGATTTACATTTCTCAAACAAGCAGCGTGTTTTGTACTTTTTATATAATTTTTTCTGTTTTTTTTTTAACATTCTTTTTGCTTGCTTTATCAGTAACAAGAGCTTAAAAGCAAATTCAGCAGTTGAAAGTGTAGCTCGAGCTGCTGCACAAAATTTCAAATGCAAAATATGCCAAGTGAAAAAAAAACACACAGCAAACAAAAACCAACAGAGTTCCCTTCATACATATACAACATAGTTCCTTTAACAGACTCTCTCTTGCCTTTTTCCTCGTGCTGGCATTTATTAAAAATTCATTCATTCAGAGTTTTTATAGCGGACAAATTGACGCCCAAGCTTGGACAGCCGAAACACAAAAACCCATTTCCTGTCAACGATGAAATCGAAAATATTGTATTTGAGGGCCAAGCTCTATCGTAACACAGCACACAGAAAAAAAATACACACAGAAGAAACGCCAAAAACTGTTTACATTTCTAGTGGTTTTTAGGCTAAGCGAAAAAAAAAAACCAATTCAAAAAGAAAGCAGAAAAAATTGAGAGGACACGCAAAGTTTCCATTAGAAACTAGAACTGATGGGATGCTCCTAAAGAGAATGGTTTACAAGTTGGATGAGACTTGTTCTTTTATTAGTGGAGAGTATGGAAAATTCAATTGTAACTAAATAAAGATTTCAGTCCGGTTTCCTATAGACATTTATATTATTGAATATTATACATAATTAATAAAACTACGTTATTTGATTGCGGCATTTTGAAGTCAGTGGTCTGATGGTTTTCCAATTGGTCAAAACTTTTCCTTTTATAGTGGAAATTATAGCGAATTTAATTGTATTCAAATAAAGATTACAGTCAGTATTCTTATAATTAATATCTTTCTATGCGAAACTTTAAAAGAAAATAAATAAAAGTACATTAATTGCTTTACGTAAATTTGGCGCATTTTGAAGCTAGTGCACTGATGGTTCACAAGTTTTACAAGACTTGTGCTTTTATAGTGGAATGTAGCGCACATTTAATTTCAAGTTTACAGATATTAATTTCTTTTTAAAGTTGCATACATAATTAATTAAAATTAAAATACATTAATTGCTTTAGGCAAATTTGGCGCATTTTGAAGTCAGTGCGGCCATTACCAAACTGATTTCGCATTCATTTATGCCTGAATTAAAATCTTTCAATCAAATCCCAATTCAAACAGTTTGAATTCAACGTTATTGGTAGTTTTTGTTCAGCTTACGATCCTTATAAAAGTTTTCAACTTTTCAATTTCATTTAGAGGCAATTCCCTGCAGTGAACGGAGAACGGACCCCGGAAAATATGCAAAACGAAAACATTTGCTGGGCAAAACAACAGAGGAACCAAACACAAATAATACAATATGCAGAGGGCTAAATGTTGTTGGCCCTTTCATGCCCCTATCCTCCTCTTCTGTTCCCCTTACCCCTTCCCTATGCTTACCCCTCTCCAAAAAAGCGAATTCATGGCGCGAGTTTTTAATTCATCGCGGTCGCTTTTAATGCAATTTGTTAGTGTCGCGCGTGCTGGCCGCGTTTCAAGCATAAATTTTCACAACAAAAAATGGACTCAACACGCTAAAGGGAAAAAGAGAGGGAAGAGGATGGGGTTAGGCATGGGAGGCAGTGAGCCGGTGCAAGTGAGATAGCTGCAAGGCAACTGCATGTTTGCGTGTTTTGATTCGATCTGGGAATGCTTTTTGGTCAGACCAAGCAATTTGAAAGTGTCGCCCACATACACACACACACACACACACCTATCCTTTACATCGACATCATTCTCATCCTGGCCAGCATTGCATTTTTGACAACAATCCTCGCATCGCTTTTGCAGTCGGGGAAAACTCGTCATGGATCCGAGCTGACACCTGTCTGCCAGCTTCAGCTATAAATGCTGTTCAAAAACGGATTGTGAATGGCGCTTTATTTTTTTCGATTTCATTTCATTTTGTTTCGTTTCTTTGTGTTGGGCAACACGTGCAAACACACACACTCACACACACATATACATTCACAGTAACAAATACATATGTAAGGATTGTTGCTACGTGTTTTTTGGTTCCGGGTATATGAGTCTAGGGGCGTATGTGGGTATTTTGCACGGAGACTCGTTGCTACGCTTTATTCCAATTACCAATTTGAATTCGATTTACGCTTTAAAAGCGTGAGGCGTTTCATTGCCTCAATCGCCAGATGGGAACAGCAAAGAGTTCGGTTAGGGGAGGGGCTTGGAGGGGAGAGTACGACAGGTAGGCGCACATGATTGAACAGCAGGCAAGGGATATCGAGAATCAGCTGCAGATTGCTCGTGCACTTCAATTGCATTTCGTTGAATGCTCAGCGTTTAGGAAACAGTACTAAACGACTATTTTTATGGCTCAATACATTGCACGTGCACGACATGATTGCAAGCACTTGATGTTCGATTGTATTGTCAGAGTTTATGGCATTAACAAAAGCGTTAGCACATGCTATTTAAAAGCATGTATTAACTAACATTTTCAACTGATTTTATTATTATGATAACTAGCTTCACACGAATTTTAGGCACACTGAAAACAAAAATTCTAAATGCAAAGATTTGAAAGTTTCAGAGAACACATCTTGATATAAATACCTGTATCACATAATGAAAACAAAAACGCAATTTTCAGTCTACAAACAAAAGCAATATATATATAATATTATTAATACATAGAAATTACATATTGTTTATTTTCTGATCGTTAAAAATAAACTGAAAAAACTTTAAAAAATTAAAAAAAAAATTCCAGTAAGAAAAACTTAAATTCAATTTTAGTAAAACTTAAAATTACTGCTCTACTAGACTGCGTTTTCCAGGGACAACAATTTTCATATTCTCTAAAAAGAATAGCATTTTATTTATGTTAATATGAAATTACTAAAATATATTTATACAGCAAAAGGGCGGGGTATAAAATAAATATTAATATCAAAGAAAAATAATTACAAATGAATAATTTTAATTAAAATTAAAAATATTTTTCAAAAACAAATTCTATCCTTAAATGTTGCTTAATTTAAGTACGAATGGCTGAAAATGAATAATCAAATTCTTAAAACAAGTGCAAATGAACTTAGTATATTATAGACTAAAGCAAGAAGTTTAAAACTTAATATTACAAATCTTGACAATAGAAACTAGTATGTTACTAAAAATCATATATAACAAAAGAAGTTTCTGTTACTTATTACTTGATTTCTTCTCTCTGTATAATGTGTGAATTAAAGTATCGAATTTTGAACATCAACTGTGATTTTCTGCATTTCTCAATGTGCACAACATCATACAAACTTCAATTCGTCTTTAGCTCGTTAAATCTGCCCCGAATTTCGCAGACACGTATAAACTACTACCACTGCCACTAACACTACTACTACTACTGTCTCGTTTGCTTTGTGGCCAATTCTTCACGAAGCCAGAAGCCACACACAGCACGTCAGATAATTTTTCACAACTTCCGTGGCGCGACTTGCGTGCGAAAAACTTAGCAGACGCAAAAAAGAAAAGTATGCCCCAAAAACCACTTGGAAAGTCCAGTGCTGAGTGGCAGATCCCAGTTACCAGCTACCACTTACTTTTTACTCCGGCATTCAAGTGCAATTAGCAGTCTGCTAATTAGTCTAAACGGACGAAACTATGGTCGGTGGCCGGACAACGCCCTCGAGTACGTGGGGCACAACTTAACACCGGAGAACTCTAGACAGCCGTGCACTCATTGAAGCGCCGTCCCGTAAATTTTTGCCTCACGCGGTGCAGTCATAATGAAATTATGAAGCCAACGTGCGCCAATTTGGTATTGTGGCCAGTACCGCGGGACACACGGACGTGCCACAGATACGCCTCAAAGCTGTTTCACACTCTGAGTGCATACTGTACATGGGGACGTGTCCCCTGTGCCATTGCGCAACTTTACTAATTGAGTTTCGAGAGGCTCGGCGGCGACTGCAGTCACACTTAATTGCATATCAAAAGAGCTGTCCTTATTGCATTTATTCTGGCAGCACTAACAAAAGTTGCACGGCCAATAAATTCATCGAGCAACAGGAGAGAGACAAAGAGACAGAAAGAGACAGAGAGAGAGAGAGTGAGAAGAAAGAATTTTACACTTACGCATGCGTCCAACGGCCACAAATATGCTTACAAACAGAGTTGTAGAGTATGAGGATTCCGCAACCGCATAATTTATGGTTAGCCAACAACAGTTAGCTGCCACTTTGCCACTTTACCAAGTGGCTCCCGCCGCTTACCCCTCGCCTGCCGACTACTGCTTCCTGTTGCAAGCTACTTCAACTCCATTTCATTCTTTTCTCGTGGCCAAAAAGCTTTTAAACTTTTGTTGCTTAATGACTGCAGTGCCAAGGCATTAAACGCTTGTTGGCCGCATTAGCATTTTCCTATTTCCCAGTTTCCCTATTTCACCCATTTCACCCATTTCCGTAATGCAGTTGGCAACGCGTTGCAGCCGCTGCTGCCAAACGGATTTTCTCAGCTTCACTTGCAAACTAAATTACTTTAATGCAATATGCAACACTGGCTGGCGTGACTTGGCCTCAAAAGCAGCCCAATGCCCAAAAGTAGGCAACGAAATGTTGCAAGCACGCGTTCGCTTCTGTAATTCTCAGTTAAATTATGTCATGTTAAGTTATTTTTTGCGAGAACTCAAAAAAATGTTCTACAAATCGCTACAAATATATTGCATTTATGTAAGTAGTAATAGTATTTAGTAGAAGTAGCAGTAAACCAGACTACTACTGCTTAATGATGCAATAAGTTTGTGCTTTATCTACAGTCTACCGTCTACCGTCTATCGTCTACCGTCACCGCATTAAGCACTTCAAGTTTATGCTCTAATTAGACCGCATACAGACTCACTTACATATGCAGAAAACGCTTACAGTTGCGTGTGTAACAAATTGAGTGCCCACCTTTCATTAACCGTGTTCCGTTACGTATACGTACCGTCTGTTTGCCGCAATCCTCAATTTTTTTCGCTTCTTCAGAACACAGTCCTCCATTCCCATTGCTTTGCAGACGACGCTTTGAAAATGCAACTGTTAAGTGTCCGCCACTTTACGACTAACGAATTAAAATTACAGGGTATGCATACATATATAAAAAGAACAAGAAAATAATGTAATTGGCTCACCGAAGATTTGATACTCTTGGCAGTTTTTAATTCGTTACTTCTGCTATAGTAGTTGGGTTCTACGATAACTGTTTGGTATATAATATAAGTAAATTAAATTGGTTAAAATCGTTTAAGATACAAAAAGAAAAGCTTTTAATTCATTTATTTATATATATCCGCAAGAAATGTGTTATACCCTCAGCAAGTGTATAACAACGAAATGCAAAATACAAAGCTCACTTTTTTATTATTACGACTTGCGCTTGTTATTATTATTATTTTACGCGCATGCATAAATTGGAAGGCAAAAAAAAAACCACTTGTACACAAAACAAGTAAAGAACCAAGAAACAGTCATAAACTGAACGAATTTTAAATACCCTTGCGCAGTTTTGTGGCTCAATAAAAGCTTTATGTGGTCGAACCAAATGTTTTCTTGCACAAATGTGAACTCTGTGTAGTTCATCATTTTCTAAGTAACAAGTAGACCAAATAAAGTTTAAACATTTTTTACACACATTGGTGTAACTTTCTGCATTTAAAATATGAAATAAAAAACAGCATGTAGAAAACCGAGGTAGTTCAAAAAAGGTAACAATTTGTATGGCAGCGGGGGGAAAACACACAAAACAATAGACTGGAATGAGTGGAAGTGGAATATTATTGCAACAGTTAACACACACATACAAAAACACACGGCAAAAGGCATAAAAGCAAAAGCGAGTTAAATTTTAAGTATGTGCAACTGCATATATAAGAGTATGTGTGAGTGTGTGGGATGTGTGGGGTGTGTGGGGTGTGTGTGGGGTGTGTGTGTGGGTGTTACTCTTAGTGTTTTGGCCTGTTAGGCAGCAGCCAAACAGGAAGTGACACACACAAGCACTGAATAAACGTTGAGTTTGAGTTCAAGTGCGCCGCCGTCCGCCATTTTGTTTGGCTTTACAAAATATTTTGCGCTTTCTTTTGTTGCTTTGTTTTTGGGGGCATAAAATGGCGTTTATGCTTTGCTTGTTTCTCAGCAAACAACAGCAACAACAACAACAACAACAACCGTCACAAACTGCAGGTGCACAACGTGTGAAAAGTGCACAAAAGCTTAAAATACATACAATAAAAGGAAACTAAAAACCGTCAGCTTGTGTACCAGTGTGTGTGTGTATGTGTCCAGTGTACGGTGTTGGTTAACGCCAAATTGACACACACATTGCTTTCTCTCACACCTTTCTTGACACTGTGCCACATTAAAGTGTCAATTGGCCGGGTCCGAAAATCTGATGAGAGTCTTCTTAAAATACAACATACAATATTTGCCATCTGTGATAATTGGAAAATGTAACGAAAGTTGGAGGCCATTAAATTGCCGTTAGCTTTCAATTTAGCGACAGGTATTCGATGCGCTCATTAGCATTGGCTCAGCCCTCGGTCGCAGCTGTACAGAGCACACACACACACACACACATACAGATACAGTCAATGACAGCGACAGCAAGGCAAAACAAGGATAAGGCCTGTAGGCAGCAGACAGTAGACATCAGACAGCAGGCATCAAGCATGAGATATGAGGCAACAGCGACTAATTGAGCCGCACAGCAACGGCCACAAAACGTGGTAATCAATGAGCAAGAGCAGCAGACTTCAGACTTCAGCTTTATAGTCGGCAGGTTTATAGCAGGCACACGTCAGAGGCATAAAGTCGGCAGTATCTGAATGCCAAATAGCACGCAAGTTGCAGGTTTTACTATATATATTGTACAAGTGCCGTAGGACTTAAAACTTGCTTAAATTACTCAAGAATTGTGGAACAACAAATTTAATTAGCAACAAAATGTTAATGTTTCAAAGTACATAAATAATTTACTTACAATTTATGTACTTTTTTTATGTCTTTGTTAGATTTTAATTATGTAATAGTTAAAATCTTTTATATCTTGTTGTTTCAAACATTTTTCAATTGTGTTAAGCGCTTTTAACCATTATATTGCGGACTTAAAGTGCGCTTAATTCTTAAGATTTTCGTATATTTATAGCACTTTAATTTTGCTTCTTATGCTGGGTTCACACTGTGTCACACTGTTACCAGGAATATCACAGCATAAAATGTTAATATTACTATTAATAACTGCTGCACATTCACAATCAAGCCATAAACTTACTGACACCATTGAATGCCCTTAGGATCATAGCCATAGCCAACACAAAGCTGTTTTCGCTAGAGTTAAATTAATTTTGTTGATCCACTAGATGTAAGTTTTTTAAATCGTCTAAATACCACATTTCATTTAAAAACTTATGATAAACTGTAACAAAAGGCCTAGCTATCATAACAACATATATATAGAAAATGCATGAGTAAATAACAAAAGAAAACTATTTAAATTTAAGATGAAAATTTTACTTCACAAGTACAAAATTTTAAAACTGGAACAAGATGTCTCAAAAACCATAAATATGTTTGAATTTTTGTCTTAGCACTAAATGCTTTATATAAGCCATTGTATTTTCTTATAAGTGCTTTGAGTTTTCTCTTAAAACTATAAGTGTTATCTATTCTTCAACATAAAAACGTTCTTGAAATATTTACTCAACTCCTTAACATACCTCAAAATTTAACTCACTTTTCTCAGTGATTTCATCATTTGTATAAAATCTTTTTCACTGGTGTGTTAAATCGATTTAAGTGCACGAAACCTCTGCTCGTCAATGCAGTGTGAACCCAGCATAATTTTCTAAATGTGGCCTGATTTCGTCTTCAGCCGATGCTAAACAAATAGCAATAAAAGCCGAAAAATAACAAGGTTCACTGTGCAGCCTGCGGTCGAACCCAGATGAGGGGCTGAACAAGGTGGCGATGTTTGTGGCCGGGGGATAACTTTATGTGGATACCTCGTCAGCTCGCTTGAGTGCCCTTTTGGCGTTTATTGAGGCTGGCGCTAACAAAAAAAAAAAACAAAAAACCAAGAAAAAAAACTTTGGCACTAAACAAAAATTACCCATACGCCGTGGGTGCCGTTGATTGGCCATGGGGGGGTTAAAAGAGAGAGAGAGATAGAGAGAGAGCGAGACGATACACAGACTTTGCAAGTGGAGTCGAGATGGTTGAGGTGAGATGTTCAGTTGCTTGGCAATGCTTAGCCTTTCATAAACTCATAAATCTGCAAGTTGGATAGCATAAATTTGCTTGCGTCCATGAGAGGCATGCGACTGAATGGCTGGCAAGCGGCAGGCAACTGCATGTGGCTTTCGGTTAGTTTAAAATGAATTCGCAACTAATAAAACATTCTACTCTACTATTAATTTCAGTGCCAGCAGCACCAACAGGAGCACGACTAGGAGCAGGAGTAGGAGCAGTGAGATGGCCAACGAACCGCAGCTGCAGCCGCAAATGTTGCTCGTGGCTTTGCTTGCCATTAGCGCAGCGCTGTCGCTGGGCAACGCAGAGAGCTCGTCCAGCTGTGGGCCGTATTTCCCGGCGGTATGCACCTGTGGCAGACTGCTGTACGAGGGTACGGTTCAATACATGGTGAATTGCACAAATGCGGGACTGAACAACACCAGTGTGCTGGAGCATATGCCCGAGCAGGTGGAAATACTGATATTTAGGGGTAACTACATAACTGAACTGCCGTGGAATGTCTTTGGCAGCATCAACAACTACAAACAGCTGAAGATTGTGGACATGAGCAACAATCATATACGAGAAATCCGTGGCAAGAGCTATCATCATGTGCCGCGGGTGGAGCGACTCATACTAAATCACAACAATCTGAGCATTTCACGCACCGATGACGAGGTGAATCATCATCATCCGCGTGTCTTCTCCAACTTTGGCAACCTGCAGAGTCTTCATCTGACCGACGCCTTTGAGGATCACAGCTCCTCACAGTTGAGCAGTGACTTGCATGACATCTTCGTGTACAGTCAGCTGGTGAAACTGGAGAAACTGCATCTGGAGCAGAACGAGATTACGCACTTCAAGGATCGCAATGTGTTCTGTGATCTGCCCGCTTTGCGGGATCTGCATCTGGGCGATAATCTACTCAGGGACATCAACTTTGAGGTGCGCTGTCTGAACAATCTACGCTTCCTCGATCTGGAACGCAATAAATTTGCATTTGTCAAGCCCAGTGACTTGCGGGTGCTCAACGAGCTAGAGCAGCGGGATAATCGTACCGTTGAACTCACCGTGGACTTTAATTTAAATCCCTTTGTCTGCGACTGCAAGTTATCATCGTTCCGAACGTGGCTGCAGGCCACACGTGTGGATGTTCGCCATGAGGAGACTCTTATGTGCTTCCACAATACACAGCATGTTGATCCTGCGCCAGCTCACATCCTACAGCTGGATATGGGTGAGTGTGCTGCCGAAATGGATGCAGCCGCCTCGTTCCTTAATACGGCTGAGGATGAACAGCTCTATGGACAGCTGCCACCGCATATTAGTGGGCACACGGCCACATTGATCTTTCTATTGATTGTGCTCACCATGATCCTGCTCGGACTTTTGGTGGCGCTCGTCTATGTCAGTCGGGACAAATTGAAGTACATGATGACACCGGTATTCGACAATGTGGCCAAGAAAGTCCAGTACACATCCATCAAGGACGAAGATTGTCCGGAGGTGCATGTTTAAGGAGTGACCTAAACCCCACCAGCTCCAAACAACCACACGTCCACTCGTCTATATCGAACCGGAGAGATACAGATACGTTTTTGCCATTCGCATAGCGCTAAATGTGTGCCATTGAGAAGAAACGAAGAGAAATGAGAAATCAACGAAAGAGACCGAGAGAAAGCCCATATCATTTGAAGAATCATGTCATTTCAGTAAAATCTACTACTTTTTATGCACCCAATTTTACAAACTTATTGTTTGATAGTATTTAAGGAATTGTTGCATTTAAGATTATAACACAAATGTGGCAAAGTTAATTGCAAACAAAACAAAACAAAACAAAACAAATTCAGCAATAATGTTAGCGATTTTCTAAGTAGCTTTAAGTCAGTCTTGTTATACTTTTTATTATGATTTCGAAAGGCCCCAATTACTTACATACAATTACGAAAAGGTCAAACATACATACACACATATATATCGTAACAAACACTTTAGTGTTATCTGTGATTTAAGTTTAGTAGCTTTAATTTGTTAAAACTCTGCAAAACAAAATGCAAAAACAGAAACAAAACATATATTGATGCATATAAGAACTTCACCCTGTATAACATACTATAACGTACTTACATACACTTACGTTAAAATACTTATGAATGTTATTAATCATTTGTCAATTGTACTATTTAAATGATTTAATTTTAGTTTTATGTAATTAACACAGTTTTTATAAATAAAACCTTGAAATGATTTAGTGTGTTTTGTTTTTTGAAAATATTTATTTGAATTATGAACGGAGTTTTAAATTTAAAGTAAGTATATTACATTTATAACCATGATATAAATTAGAAACGACGACAATGATGACGATTTAAATCCGCTCACTTTAATACACTTACTTTGAATAAATTCGAGACGATAAGTTGACTCACCTCCACATGCTTGATATAAGTTTTATCTCTTTAGTATACCCAAAGATTAAGTGGCAGATAGCGCTGAAATGGTTATATACTCCATTATGATTTGTGAAATGAAACTCATATAAACCTTAGCAAAGAGGTTCATAATTTAATAGCTTGATTTCAAGCTAATAGACTTTGCAATTATACAAGTGATCGAATTTAGTTATATAACAACTAAGTTGGCAACACTTTAACAGAGTATGAACTTTTAAATTTGTAGATAGGAACACAATTATTTGGCCAAATATATATGTATGTAGTCAAAATAGTCTTTAAAAAACGTTTTTAAAAAGCGCGCGCAAAATTGCAACATTGCCAAAAGTTTAAACGTTAACCAACACTAATGAGCGCAACAGCTGTTTAGCCATTGTGAATGGCAATATTCAAAGAAGATGTGCGTTGTTGATATGGCGCTAATGTTTTTGTGCTAAACTTTATTACATTTGATAGTTTAGGTATGTACATTTGGGCAATTCATAAAGTTATACGACTGCTTATCAGTTGAAACAAACAGTTAATTCCAATACGACGCGGATGTAGAACCGCCGATCCACTATAGCAAGAGAGCAGTGCGAATGAGAGCAACTGTTGTTGTTATAAACTATATGTATGTACATATGTCTGTATTTGTGAGCGGTTAAGCAAATTTATTTTGCTGCTCCGTATTAATTCTATAGTTTCAATTATGCAACGTCACGGAGCTGTATAGTTCCAGTTGAATTTACGAATTTAATACCGTTACTCAATATAAAACGATTGCATTTATAAATTTGTGATACTTACACACACACATACACTCGTGGTACGCGTGTTGTTGTTCTCAATGTTTATAAACTAAACAATTTGATAAACATGAAACTCACTATAACTCGTCTCATTTCAGATGCTCAAAACCTGTCGTCGAGTGTGCTCCTTAACTCGTCTAAGCGGCATTTTAAGACAGCAGCAGCATTATAATCAGCATAATCACAGGGTGATCGCGGCATTTAGTAGCCAAAGCCAAAGCCAAAGCATGGAGAAGTTTGATTTGCCAAAACGCCTTCAGGGCAGCACGCCCAGCGTGTGGAACGAATATATTGCTCTGGCCATGCAATATAAGCCATTGAATCTGGGTCAAGGGTTTCCAGATGATGCAGCTCCCGAATATGTAACGAATGCACTTGCGGACATTGCCAAGGATCCGAATCCACTGCTGCATCAGTACACGAGAGGCAATGTAGGTTATGATAGATATATATATATAAAACTGATTTGATTCTGATTTCCTACATCTCTTTCTGTGCAGGGTCATGTGCGCTTGGTGCAGGCTTTGGGAAAACTCTACAGCGGCCTCATTGGACGCGAGGTGAATCCGCTGAGCGAAGTGCTGATCACAGCAGGTGCTTATGAGGCACTCTACTCCACCATAATGGGACATGTCGACAATGGTGATGAGGTCATCATTATTGAGCCCTTCTTCGACTGCTATGAGCCAATGGTCAAGATGGCCAACGGTGTGCCACGCTTTATTCCCTTGAAATTGGTAAGAGCTTTACTGCTGCATTAATCTCAATCAGAATTATAGATTCATATATCTATCCTTAGACTAAGAAGGAAGGTCCCATTAGCTCCGCCGATTGGGTTCTAGACGAAGTCGAACTGGCCAAACTATTCAATGAGAGAACCAAAATGATCATACTGAACACACCGCACAACCCAACTGGAAAGGTCTTCCATCGCAAGGAGTTGGAACTTATTGCTGATCTGTGTCGCAAGTGGAACGTGCTCTGCGTATCGGATGAGGTCTATGAATGGCTCGTCTTCGATGGTGTGGAGCATGTGCGCATTTGCACACTGCCTGGCATGTGGGACCGCACGATTACCATTGGTTCGGCTGGCAAAACCTTCTCTGTGACTGGCTGGAAAACCGGCTGGGCCTATGGACCAGAGCATCTAATCCGAAATTTACAAATGGTTCATCAGAATTCCGTATATACGTGCCCCACGCCCATACAGGAGGGTGTGGCCAGAAGCTTCGAGGTGGAACTTGCACGCCTGGGCAAGCCAGAGAGCTACTTCCTCAGCTTGCCACGTGAATTGCAACCCAAACGAGATTTCATGGCCAAGTTCCTTAGCGAAGCAGGCATGCGTCCAACCATACCAGAAGGCGGCTATTTCATGGTAGCCGATTGGACACCGCTGGCTGGAAAGCTTAACCTGGAGTCGGAACCCGATAAGTATCGGGACTACAAGTTCACCAAGTGGATGACCAAGAATATGGGCCTGCAAGGCATTCCGCCCAGCGCCTTTTACAGCGTTCCCAACAAGCACCTGGGAGAGGACTTTGTGCGTTACTGTTTCATCAAGAAGCAGGAAAATCTAGACAAGGCAGCCGAATTGCTCAAGAAGTTTAAATAATTTACATTTGCATGTCTTTGTTATATGTTTCTATAGCATTAATAAATGAATTGGTTTGAATTTGGAACAAGAAAGGTTTTCTTACTAGGAAACTTTTTAAAGCCAGTATGATCTTGGAGCTCTAATGGTGGCAATCGGAGTATTCCATCAGCTATGTTCTTGAAGACCCATGCCAAGTTCCTGGAGCACTATCCTTGATAACCTAAACTTTAGTTTTTCTTGTAGATTGTTATTATTTAATTTACTACTGCGATTAGGTCAAAGTTTAATTTGGATCACACGAGCAAAACATATTTTGGTTCTATATCTTTCATTCTTTTCCATAAAACTTGATACCCTAACGGAGTAAAATGGTAAAATTTCAAGAAAAAAAAATGTTTTTCTTTCAACTCAAGTTTTACAACGAAGAAAATTTTGACGGATTTTTCTTATTTGCCTTCCACTTCATGAAATAGCCAAAAAAAAAGTATTGGTTAACCCAAAATATCACTCGACCTTAAATCCATTAAAAAGATATGGACAGTAACATATTGTTTAAAGTTTAAGTATTTTATGTTAAATAAATATTAATTATCTCATGAATAAAATCTTATGATATTATTTTTCTAGCCCTGATAAAAAGCAAGTTATAGTGGATTAAACTGTAATATTTATAATGTGCCAACAATTTTTGACAAATTTGACCACTTTTACCTAAAGGCCGCTTTAGATTCGATATAGGAATCCGATCTAACTTATTTTAACAGTTACATCTACATACATACATATATATGTCAAATTTCTTGTTCACTTTATCGACTCTCGTGTTGCTTCTATATAAACAAATTTCGCACACAGTTTGCATGTCATACAGGTTTGAACGTGTATGCGGCAATAGCATAACCTGCGCACAACGGCATTACATAACCAACAAAAAGGGGGGTATAAGTTATGCGTTATAACGAATGAGGGGTAAAAACAATTGTGGGGCAGAGTTTTTGTGTAGTAGCCTTACTCCAATCTCCTTTTATTTGCAATCCAATAACATGTTCATCCGCACCAAGTACATTGGATTTCTTTGTATGTTTGTCTGTCTGTTTCTTGTATGTTTGTGTGTGTTTTGATTAAACTAAAGGAAAAAGTAAACGCTTTTTACATATCGAATACGGACTTCAGGGCCAATTCTGGCTTGTCGTAGCCCAATTCCTCAACGGTCGGCACACCCAGCTCCTTCAGGGTTGGTGTGATCTTCTCCAACAAGTAGGGATAGAGAGTAGCCTTCTGGTCACCGCACTTGTCCTTGCAGCCCTCCAGCCACCTGATGGCCAAAGCAATGTCGTTCACACGACGGCAGGCACGGAGTCCAGACTCGATCACCGAGGGGCTGGGCACCAAATCCATGCCAAGCAAATCGTTCATGCCCTTGCGCACCTCCCAGCCGTCGATGCCCTCACGGGAGAAGTATTTCTCGTAGCGCTTATCGAAATCCTCGGCAGATTCCTCGGGGCCGTGCATGCAACGCACGGCGGCGACACGCGAGGAGGTGACACCAACGGTGCCACGCATGGCGGAGGCGAATTTACCGGCTGTAATGCGCAACATGGCCTAACAAAACGAGTTACAATTTAACAATATTTAGTTAATGTTAAAAATTTGGTTAAGTAACAGTTTCGACTCACTTTTTAGCTCTTGCTCTTGCTATTTTTTTCACACAGATGACAGAGCTGCAAGTGTTAGGCAACAAAAATGGAATTTATCGAATGAATACAATCGACACTCAACCAGTATTGTGAATTTCTATCAAATAGTGTTGGGCAATGCGTAAACTGTCAATCGCTCGTATGAACGTTCTCGAACACTGTGTGTGTGTGAGTTACTAAGCAGTCATTCTCATTTTGTGTTCGACTAAACGGCTGAAAATTGCATTTTCTGCTGAAAACTAGACTTGCAAGCAGTGATTGTGAGCTAAATAATTGACAACTAGTTAACGTAACAACAATAAAATGTCGGCAGCAGGGTAAGTCTACACCTACAGCTAATCACAACACCAAAATATTTGCCTCAGATGTCCGGCGACTCTTCTTTTTGTGGCTTCTTTGTGCGACGCGTGCTTTTCACAGCGGGGTCAACGACGGCGTCTATTTTTTGCCAAGACTGCCGCACAAAGTGCAGCAGTTTCTGTTAATTACATGATAGCAAACATTTTTAAAGTGTGTTGCCCTCAGTTCTAATGGTGGGCGTGTCTCATGCGCAACTGCATTGTTGTATTTTGAGACACTACGCGGTGCCATCAAAGTGTCTGACATTTGAGGTTATGTTAAGGTTGGCGCTAATTTTGTTTAATGTATGGAGTCACGGTGAAAATACATATTAACAGCATGGACTTTCAATCTATGCAAATCAATAGCATAGGCCTGAACTTTAGCATGTGTTCTCGAAACAACGATGCCTCTGTTTCCATGGTAATACACACCATTATAATGCCGAATGGTTTATTATTTTAAGTTGTTTGATTTCAAGCCGCGCTTCAAATTACGCCGATTTGTTTGTTTACATACAAAATTTTATCTCTCATTTCAGTTCTATTCCGCCACCCGTTTCGTGGGCTCAGCGCAACGACTTGGTGTACGTGATCATCGATGTGGAATGCAAGGACATCGAACAGAAGTAATAGAAGATATACTCTAATAAATAAATAAAGAGTTACTCTAATTGTTATGGTTTTACAATTGCAGAGTGACAGACAACAGCTTCACTTTCAAGGGTGTGAATGCGCTGGATGCATCCAAGAAATACGAAGTCACATTAAACTTTTTGCACTCGGTTGATCCGGAGAAAGTGACTAGCAAGAATATTGGTCGTTGCCTTGAATTCACAATACCCAAGAAAGAGAGTGGACCCTACTGGCCCACACTGACCACGGATAAAACCAAATTGCATTTCCTGAAAGCCAATTTCGCCAAGTGGCGCGACGAGTCCGACGATGAGGAAGCTGGTAAGTACAACAGCTGGACTTAAAATTAAATCACAGCTATATAAATATGTATAATCAATTTACAGATCCAGCGGAGAACAACATGTTCGGCAACTTGCTGAACAACCCTGGCGGTGATTGGAACAACAAGTTCGATGATTTCAATGTCGACGAAGATGACGACTCTGACGATAATATTCCCAGCCTGTCGCAAAACGATGACGAGGATGACGATGAGGGTGGAGAGGGGGACAAGGGAAAGAAGCCAGCTGCCTAAGCAGCTAGTTTTCTAGGCATTTTTGGAGTACTAGAGTCGTCACCCCCCACCCTCCCATATACCGTTAAGTCACACCACACACACACCCCCCGTCACATGCACTCAAACATCATACAGACACACAGACTCATCCATAAACACTATTCCAAAATCCGATAAAACTTGAGCTAAAAAATGCGAAATGATGGCGAAATCCAAAACCAAACGAACAAGAGATGCAACAATTTTTCGCTTGATTTTCGCTGCCGCTACAACAACAACAAATAACAACAACCGGAAGAAAGCTACAACCAACTTATTGCGAAGTTTCATTTGCAATTTATTAATTTTTTGTTTCCTGTAAATAAAGGAAATTAAAATAAAAACTAAAACTCGAAATATTTTAAATTATTTCACAATATGCATAAATAAATTACACCGTAATAAATGCGATGGTGTCTGGAGTTAAAAAATCTCTTTGTTTCACAGATTGGCTTAGTTTCCCTAAACCCAGTTTCTTTTTATAGCTTGTCGAACACACCTCGCAGCGCATATATGTTGTATGTATGTAGTTGCCCAAACGCGAGTTGCTTACAAGACGATTGTTTTTAAAGACATCTGGCAACTCTGTTTAGCTGTCGCTTGGGCAACGCGGCAAAGAAGAAGCAGGCTTTAAAATGTTTTCCAAACAAAACATGCAAAGTAATAGCAATCATTCGAAAGCTGCCATTAGCAACAAAAACACACAGAATTTAAGAAGAGTTAAACGTACAAATTGCAATAATAATGCAGGCTCAGGTGCAGCCCACAAACACTGGCCGGCTTGCCTTTGTGGCCGAATGGTTTCATGTCGAGGCGGGAATAACACACAAATATCTACTAACATTCTATATCAGCGATGGTGCTGTCGAAGTAGTAAGTTTAAATTGTACTAAGTGCATCGGATATAAATTAATAATTGTATTTGCAGTTTGATCAGCGCACCAAAAAGACATTTTTGCGACGCACCAAAATACCGGAATTGACACGACGTGAATTCTTTGTTGGCTCCAAAATCAATGTGTTTGGTCGACAATTCGATATTGTGGACTATGCAGACGAAATAACCCGCAACACTTTGGCCAAGTATCGTAAGCGGTAAGAGACATTAGTTCGTCTGTCGGTTGGATCTCGAGTTTGATTCGTGCTGAAATTTGGGTACATGTTCGTCTACTTTGGTACTGCCAAACAGTGCTGCCAGTTGAGCCTGCAGCAGATACATACATAAATTCTTGATCACCTTCAGTAGCCGTTAAGATGTAGCCATCTCCGTTTGTCTATCCTTTTCTTTTCCTTATTCGGAGTACAATATAATATATTTATAATTGGAACGAACAAAAGAATCCTAAAACATAGACGTCACATAAAAAAACCATACCTTGGAGTTGTGTTTCTATTAACACTAGGAACTGTAGTTCACGCTAGGAACGAAACCGGTTATTTATTATCAAACTATATATAGCCGAGCTTATTAGTCTATAATTTAAATTATTAATTAAATTTAACGTCTATAGTTTTTAATAATTTAATGGAGAATCTAAATCTTTTCGGAATAAATAAAACAATTAAAAACTAATTCAGTTAGCTCAACACTTGTTGCAAGAGTTAGATATTGAAATCAGCTGTTTATATCGAAATAGCGGCTATTTCATTAAAAATATAGTCCATATACATATAGTACTTATAGTGTATATAGTTGCTTATAGCTGCCAGGCTAATGAAGTACACACTTCTATGCACTTATTGTCCTCCTCCAATGACAACCATTCAATCTTCATTAACTTCCAATTCTCACTTTGCAGAGCATTTGCGCTACTCAAGAGCAGCATGTGGCCCAAGAATCTGGGTGAATTCCTAACTACACTGATTGACAACAAGATCAACATAAACAATGCACTGATGGTTCAGTTTACACCCAAGTCGGTTACACAGTTTCTGTCCAGCAAACAAGATGATGATGTGCACACATCGTGAGTATATTATATCCCATAGCAAAGACACTTCTTGCAATCCTTTCGAACCCTTTTCTAGCGTGCTGATGAATGAGCTATTGGCTGGTCCAGCCATCAGTTTGGAGCTTATCGGTGACAATGTGGCAGAGGTTATAGCAGCTTGCTCCAAATACAATACGGAGAATGCCTCCACCACCGTTGAATTGTCGAGCAGCATGCAACAGTTGTTTGAACGTGAAGAAATACGCTACGGTTTCTATTGTCCAGAGAAAGAGGAGAATGTGCCCAATGATTTGAAATTCTTTTTCGAGGAGCGTCACAACATCATCAAGGACTGTACTTTCAAGAACAGCACACTGGCCATCATAAAGCCTCACTGCATCAAGGATGGCTATCTGGGACAGATTCTAAATGAGATATTAACATCTGGTTTCAAAATAGAAGCTATGCGTATGTTGCTTATGGCGCGTGTTAACTGCGAGGAGTTCTACGAGGTCTATCGCGGCATCTTGCCAGAGTTTATACCCATGGTAGCTCAGTTGGCCAGCGGCGTCTGCATGTGTCTGGAGATTGTTTGTGAGGATCCCAACAAAAACTCGCATTCAGAATTTCGCAGTTTTTGCGGTCCCATGGATCCGGAAATCGCCAAGCTTCTACGTCCACACACCTTGCGCTCCAAATTTGGCATCTCCAAGGTGCTAAATGCCGTTCACTGCACGGATTTGCCCGACGATACCAATTTGGAACTGCAATATATGTTTAAGATTCTCGAGTGATCTTTTCGTTTTTCTTCCCATTCATTCTGTTTATTTTCTGTTATTTTATTCTCTGCTAGTCTGTGTATAAGTCCATAAATTACGAGTAGAATTACTTACAGAATTTATTGCAAACTTTTTCCTGGGGAAGCATCTTAATTAAAAAGTACTTCATAACGTATACAGTTATATATATGATAGCTTCAACAGCCATGTCTACATAAACACCTAGATCTTAAAGCTAGACCCACCAAATCTATTCAGCCAGCAATGTAATTGAGAAAAATGTTTTACCAAGAAAATAACTCCTATTGTATTAATAGAATAATTTTCTATGACTTAATTTAGCTAGAATCAGACAACTGTATCATTTAGTTATTGGTTTGGAATATATCTAAATCAAACTCACTACTAGGCATTTGGCATTATACTTATTATCCCAACCAAATTAAGTAAGATTTCGATTAACTTACTTTGAAACGATCGTTTAAAACCGGGGTT
Source organism: Drosophila tripunctata (assembly GCA_035047385.1). Classification (NCBI taxonomy): domain Eukaryota; kingdom Metazoa; phylum Arthropoda; class Insecta; order Diptera; family Drosophilidae; genus Drosophila; species Drosophila tripunctata. The sequence continues at coordinate 4,203,508 of JAWNPS010000334.1, forward strand.
TTGTATAGATACCTTGTTCTTTATGCAAAATATCATAAACTCTTATATTATGTACTTGATTTTATTTTTTGTTGTTGCTGCAGAATAAGTACAGGATACTTTACAGTCGTCTCAATATATCTGTTGCGTTTCCTATTAGTTTATATATTAGTAGTTTTTTAACTTAAACATTATCAATATAGTAAGAGGATTAGTTATAAGCGCTGATGAACAGCGAGCACTCTAGACACTGGCACTCCGACTGCTGGAAGTGGGCACTTCATCCACATCATGGGGAAGTAGAACAACCAGATCTCTCGCTTGGAAATAGTTTCGGCGATCCTGGAGCGCATAGTCAAAGGCCAAAAGAGCAAAAACAATGATGCACACCAGCATCAGCACCGCATAGAAGAAATACTCGGCCTTTTGGGAGCTCAAAAAATTTAGTTGAGTGACTAGAACCACTATGAGATTGCCAAAGGCATTGTTCAGAAACCAGCCGGCGGTAACCACAGATTTCATGGAGGCGGGAGCTTGGGTAAAGGCAAACTGTAGTCCCGGAATCGAGAGCAGCAATTCGCCCAACATGAGCAGCAGGAACTGAGGCACTTGCCAGCCAATATTGATACTAAAACTGGGAGATTCCTAGCACACAAGGGAATAGCTTATGTAAATATCAAAAATAGTTTAAGGAATCCATAGTTAACTAACCATAATACGATCCTGCAGAGCACCAGCACAAAAGAAGGCGCCAGCCGAGCAAATGCCGCCAATTGTGACACTGTGCAGCGGCTGAAGTTCCCAGTTGAAGAGCCGGCGCAGCAGTGGAGCAGTCATATATTGCCAGAGGGGAATAAGTATGAACAGAAGGATGGGTCCAACGGCCTTTGCTTGATCCGGCTGTATGGTAACACCCAGCACAGTAGTATTCATCATAGTAGCCTGGAACGTCCAGCTGGAGTCCTGCTGGGCAAGCAGTGCAAAGTAAAAGGGCAGTGGAATAAATAACTTGCTGATCTGTAAAGATATTCAACTTGGTAGTGCCATCTATTGTTTTTTTTGCTTCTGCCAACTCACGCGTATCACTTTAGACACATCGTTGACAAAGTCCTGATCATAGGGACCAATGGCATAATGCAACCAGTAAGTGTATCTCTTGTGGGACTTGCGACGCCGCCACTTGCCCAGAAGAGCGGTCTTGATGCAGCCACAGAATTTAAAGAGTATATTATCGCCGGCTTGTTTCTCCGGCTTATAAAAGTACTTGCCAATTAAGAAAATGGCTGCAAAACAGTATTAAAGTCAGGATTCTTAGCTAACTATAACTCTACTTACACCAGGCCATCATGAATGAGCAACCCAGTGTGCCAAAGACTGCAGGGTAGCATGTTGTCTTGTCAAAGCACTGTGTGTTCGCTCGCACCAACGGAGGCAGAATTTTGCTCACAAATATTCCAAAATAATACACAAAATAGTACAGCGAAAAGTATTCCGACAAATAGATGGCCTGATCCGGCAACTTGAACTGCAGTGCTCCCAGAGATGTGATGCATGCCCGCACAGATCCATTGCCCACTGCTATGAACGAAATGGACACCAGCAAGCTATAGATCATAAGCTCAAGATTAGTCAAGTGTTTTTTTTAAGTTTTTTTAATGCAATCACTTACAATGCTGTTACGGGCATACCTACTGAAGGTAGCGATGTCAGTGTGAGCAGCAGCCAGCCAAAGGCGTAGAGAAAACAGAATCCAGATATCGTCCGAACATTACCTATATAACTATCCGCCAACACGGCACCAATGATCGGACAAAACTGTCCAAAGAAGTTGAAAATGTGCAGAATTATCGTGGCAAAGCTTTCCGAAAACATAAGATCATCGCGTAAAAAGAGCACCAAAATAGCTAAGATAAGAAAAATTAAGAATAAATATATTAATTCTAATACCTATCTATACAAAAGATTGAAATTTAATAAGATTAAAACTGAAAGAAAGACAGAATTGGATAATACTTAATTGAAAACGTGTACTAAACTGCATTCTCTTGAAGATTTTATATTTGGTTTCTTAAAACTCAGATAAAAGATAAATAAAATATATATGTACATATAATACTGACAAATGATCTATATTACACGATCTTAAATTTTCCCCTTTAGAGGTATAAAAATTAAATAAAAAACATTAAAATTGATCGATCAAGTTAATTAACAGAATGTAAAAAAAATATTTCTATAAAAAACAATATTTTGTTTTGGAAAATTTAAGATCATCGTGGAAAAAGAGCATTAATATAGAAATTTAAAAAGTGTAAAAATCAACTTTCTCTAAAAAGTCTGATATATGATAGCTTTAACTTATTCTGCAATTTGATATTTAATTACTAATTAAACAATCAAACATATGTTGTATGAAAGTCTATTTGGAAAAATACGATTTAGCGATTAAACTTGAAATCCTTAGGTAAAAATTGCAATTGTATTATATTTTTTAAAGCTACAATAAGAAAAACGAACTAAATGCTAATTGAATTTGATTTAAAAACAACATAAGTTTAAGAAACAGATACTGGTCGTAGTATTCAAAAATCCTCTATCGTAAGAACCAATGAAAAAGTTGATAAAAAATTATGTTTTATCAAGTAAGCATTGAAAAGAACGTCACATATTTTAATTTAGGCATAGTTTTAACTATATTTTTACTTTTTCTTCAATGGCTAAATGGCTGTTTAAAAACTACTAGGTTAAAACCATAATTTTACACTTTAGTTGAAAAATTATAGTTTTACACTTATTTAAAAACTAGTTGAAAAATTATAGTTTTAACAATAAACTATTGCAAACCGCTAAAAGATTTTTGTAATATTTCTCTTTTATGGTTCGTGATGCAGAAGGAATTCAAATCCCAAAATTTTGATAGCAAATTAATAAATGTGTAAAATAGAATTCGCTGTAAAAATTTAATTTTCAATAAATTCTATAAATAAAAGGAAAAACAATTATTCAGAAAATGGGGAAATTTCCAGAAGAGGCAATATTTGATTGATTTTCTGTAGAAAAGGCTACATTTTAAAAATAATATATTTTTGGTATATATGTCCTCACTGACTGACTGACTCACCGACATCGTATTGTAAGTATACCTATAATCCCAGATAGAACAAGCAACACATAATTCTCTGCTAAAATAAATTCCGAAGTGAATCAAAAAGGTTAAAAGTGTAACCTGCTTTACTTATTAAAATTTGAGAGCAGACCTTTCTGATCGCGAGTTATCATAAAGCAGACCAACCGCCCTGTGTGTATGCACTTCAATTAACTGATAAGCGTAGAGGTCTTGAATATATTTTGACAGTACAATAGAAGATTACTGTGAGCTACATATGTAAGGGAGAACAGCATTGCACTGGTATTAAGTGGGTCAGCAGCTGAAGAGATTCCACTTACTGCGCATTCCGTTAGCCGCAAATGCCTCAAAGAACTTTGTGGCCAGTATAAAGTAGACGGCACGTGGATACTTGTACTCGATCTGTATATTCGATATCGGAGCAAATCCATAGTTGGGCAGCGAGTTGCGTGACTTTCTCAGCTGCGATGTTTCCTCAGCTCCAGCTGCAGCTGTAGCACTAGCCGATGTGAGTTCCGCGAGAGCAGGCAAAGCTAACAGAGAGTAGACGGGTAGACGACAGATAAACCACTTACACATCTCACTTGATATCTCTTTTATCTTAAAGATCGTAAAAAAAAGAAAAACTGAAACTCACTTTCTTCACTGCCAATTTCCGTAGCGCGAAACATTTTTCAGTTAAATAAACGTAAACGAAACTGAATCTAGACTGTGTTAGCAACTTGTTGCTCTGTTGTGTTGTAGGCAATCTCGGGTTACCTTGTGGCTTTTTATGGGTCTATGGTCTTTTGTGGTTTTCTATCTCACAACGTGCTCTACTGTGACCATGCAGAGCACTCACACCCACGACCGTTATGCATCACGGTACTGAAGCGACTAAAACAATTAAAGTCTATCCCAAGAGCCGGCGACGTTTGTCTCGTTATTTGTTGACATCGTGCGCTTGCTCAAGAGCAAATATTATAGAGATAAAGGCGACAACAAAGCAAATCCATGGTACAGGTTATCTCTCTCACACTCTCTCTTCTCTGTCATGTGCTTGGCCAACAGACTGATAAGACAAAGTCTGGCTTAGTCAGGGAATTGCAGTCACGGGACTGCAACTCAGTTGATAAAGATGCTGTAACAACATACTACGTACATCTTATATATATATTTTACAATGGATTTTTATTAAATTAGGCAGAGAAAAAGTATTTAGCGCGGCAATCGAAACCAACTAGAGAATTAAAACTAAACACGGATCTGGATGATGCATCGATGAAATTCGCGTTCGCAGTTTGGTCGCTTATGTGGAACGGCAGCAACCCACCAGTAGCCAATAGCCACATGGCTCACACCAGCTTCTTGGCCTCAAAGAAGCTCTTGAGATGTCGCATTTGCCAGAAGCCCATGCACACAAGGACAACGGTCTGGGCCAGGGACCACCACAGGACACGGGAGTTGGTGCTCTCGCTGGTGTGACGGAAACGTTCCTCGCGATAGCGCTGATAGTTCTGCTCCTTGGTTATCTGTTCGACCTGGCCGATCAGCTGAAGAATGCGCATCTGAAGCTCGGACAGCTTCTCCTTTTGTGCCACATTGGCATAGTCGACAGCATGCTCTCCCACCTGAATGTCCAGATGCACACGCAGCTGGGCGCCATTGAACCACGCCGTGCTGTTCGAGTACATGCAAATCACATGCTCGCCAGGAGTATGCGATGTGAACGATATGCGACCCTGTGAGCTATACACGCGAGATAGAATCATTTTGTCGTCGCTGTCGCGCACTTCCACATGCATGCCAATGCCAGGCGAGGATGGCATAAAGCCATTCGAACGGGGATCATACAGCTCCACCTTGTAATTGACTAGAAGACACAGAAGGTTTATTTAATTGAAGTCCAAAACGTATCGTACACAATTGTTTGCGTTACTTACCAATCACAGTGGTCTCATCAGGCACCTCCTCGATAAAGCATTTGCGCTCCGTTTCCGATATGTGAAAGTACAGGCCGAAGGCGCTGTGTAGGGCGCATAGCACCACCGTCAGGAAGATGATTTGGTTACGCATTTTGCAATTATTTCCACTTGAGCTGAGTTTATTTGTTTTAAAAAAGCTTAACTCGCCGACACGTCATGAGAAAAAGGCAAAGTGGCTACATTGACAATTTCTCATTTGACAACTGCGAGTGCTGCCACCTGGTAGAAGTACACACATAAGCCACGACCAAGGTTGCCACATGAAACCAAATTTCTGTACCACAATTAAGCAAAATGTACCAAAATGTTTTTATGTTTTTTATTTTTATGTAATACATTACAGGTTTACATGTAAATCACCTATGTATAAGCTAAATGAAATAGGCTTTAATAACCTTAATATAGTTATTGCTTTTATTGCTATTCAGAATCGCTGTTGGCAACGGTTTTGGTTTTATACTTTTCCCCTTGCTCCATAGTCTTGTAGTGGCGATATCTCTTTTTGATTTCTCACAAGATTTTGCACTGATTTTTCATGTTGTAGTCGCAGACTTTCTTAAATATTTCCTTAAGGCAGCTTTTTGGCGGATTGCTGATATTGAACAAATCCTTAATGTTTTATTTTTGATGCTTTTCAAAGGCATTGAAGAGCATATCCATTCCAGTCCTTCATGCATTTATCAAGGTTAACAATGTACCAGCGAGAAAACACTGTACCTAATGTGCACTGTCCTGCATCTGGCAGCCTTAACATATACCCAAAAACAAACAAATATTACGCACAGGTGGCAGCGCTGCTTAAAACAGCTGTGATATTTGTTGACGTTTAACTTTTTTTTGGCATACCTGTCTAAATAGTGCAATCTTAAGTAAATAATGGATCTAATATTACTAATAGGCATTGCCACGGCCTTGTTGGTTATACTGCTCACACTTTACTTCTTGCAGAACAAAAATGCAAAGACTGGTAAGTCATTAAAGTGAATGTCAAGTTTTCATTTCATACAATCTTGCAACTTCCGAATAGAAACAAAGCCAGCTGCGCAGGCACAACGTGGCGTCCCACAGCGGGCCCAAGAGGGAGTGCCTAGACGTGCCCAAATCGCTCGCAATCAGCGTAATCGATTGCGGCAGAATGCACCGGCAGCAGCAGCAGCTCCAGCGGCAGCTGCCCATGCGGCAGATTCCGAAGACGAAGATGCTGTAGCGGGGGATGAGAATGCTCAGCGTGTGCCTCAGGGAGCTGTGCTGGACGAGAAGATGGGTGCCAAGAAACGCGCCAAAATGGAGGCTAAGGAGCAGAAGCGTCTGCAACGTGAACAGGAGCTGCACGATCGTGAACAGCGCAAGGTAAAGGAGGCGCAGGAAGATGCTGAACGCAAGCAGCAGGATGAGATCGAAGCGGAAGCAGAACGTAAACAGGCCGAGGCCGAACGTTTGGCCAAGGAGGAGCGTGAGCGCAAAGAGCACGAGGAATATCTGAAAATGAAAGCTGCATTTAGCATCGAAGAAGAGGGCTTCGAGGAAGGCGATGCCGACGATAAAGAAAATCTTTTGGCCGATTTCATTCAGTACATCAAGGATAACAAGGTGGTGCTACTGGAGGATTTGGCAACAGCATTCAAGCTTAAAACACAGCAAGCCATCGAACGCATACAGGAACTGCAAGCAAATGGCACCATAACCGGAGTCATTGATGATCGCGGCAAGTTCATCTACATTTCAGAAGCTGAACTGGCGGCTGTGGCAAAGTTCATCAAGCAACGCGGTCGTGTTTCCATAGCCGAGTTGGCCGAAAGTAGCAATAATCTAATCAACTTGACGCCCGTTGCTGCTGCAGGTGAAGGCAGCACCTAACAAGTTTCATTGGCCATTTAATAACAACAAGTATATATAGTTAAAAAGTATGTAAATATATTATACATAAAGAACAAAGCTTGTTAAAATGAACCGTTTAGCGATTCATGCTCTGCAAATAATCGAAAAAATTTCATTCATTTATACAATAAAATATGAAATGTTTTAACAAGAACAAGTTGAACTTAATCCATATCATCATCATCATCGCAATCGTCCATTTCTTCATCATCCTCATCTTCATCACTGGTCACATCGGGATCGGAGGCTTGTGCTCTGCATTTAGGACACTGACAAACAAATATGTAATTTTCCCGCAACGTTTTGTGCCTGGAGTGGCGACTGCGCTCCAACTGGCACTCGTCCAAATAGGAAATACATATTTCATCGCCGGGTTGTATGGTTGCCACAGCTTTGAGCACGACTATGTCATTGGAGTAGGGAAACGTGGACTGTGCATTTGGCACACAGCTGTGATTAATCTTACTCTGCAAACTGTACAAGCCGGAGCCCTCATTGTTTAGGAATTCGCCAGCAACTATTAGAAGAATAGAGTCAAACGGGTATATCGTAAGGGGTACAAGTATTCACTCACAATCGCCCACTTTTGCATACAGCTCGTCAATTACAGTGTCTAGTTTTTCTTTGTCTGCATCGGGAAGCGGCAAATCCGATACTTTGGTAACCCACTGAGCCAATACGCTGGTGGCAATGCCCTGGCTATTGGTGCCCAATATACCCATCAGTGTTTTGAATGCATCCGGTGTGGTAAACTGGAAAGCATAGACAACTTAGTGACTGAGAGAGATTTAAGTTTAATTACCGCTAACCATAGCAAATTCCTCGCTCTTGAAGGCATTGCAGAATGCAGCATACAATTGCTCCATTTGCTGCTCAAAGTTCTCGCCGAGCATCTTGTGGTAGATTTTCTGTTCACGATTCACAATCAAAGCCTGAAATGATTGCAGTTGCTCTAGGAATTCGGGCTTTTTGTTGCTCTGCTGATACATGGCCATCAGGCGCACAATTAGCATTATTGTGCCCGTCTCTGGCGGATAGTGCATCTTCTTCCATGTCTCATTCAACACATTGATGGGATGCGTATCGTCGGCACGAAACGCACCCATGCAGGATACCCGATGATAACGCTTCTGTGCCTCCACCAAACAATCCTCTGAACAGTAGCGCACCTTGCAGCGGGCACACTGCGTAAACTGCGGCAACCAGGCAGCTGTAGGATCATGTTCCACCAGTGGCACTACAACTGCATTGTTGTTGGCCAAACGGCGCACATTCTCCACCAAAGTCTCTAGCTAAATTTAGTGCATGAATGAGCAATGAGCTGATTGTGAAATTAAATCAACCACATACCGGTCGCATGCAATGATCACAGGCTGCATAGCCGTATGCAGCATTCCACGAGAACTGATGGGACACAAATGGTTCCTCCTCGAAGATGATTTCATCGACTGCAAAACTTTTCGTCGCTATCATCGCTCGCCCCTTGCCGGGCACTTCACGTATTTCAAAATTATTCATATTTTGTCCGCTTTGCACGTAAACAAATAAACAATTTCACTGCTCTTTGAATATGCACGTGCAAGTTGGTTTGTTGATAATATATCGCTATCGATAACAATTGAAGCAGTGCACGTTGTTGTCGTGCAAGTTTCATGCGATATTCGCACAGGCACGAGCGCTCGCTTATCGACAGCGCGCAAATGTACGTTACTTTTAAGTTGTAAATTGCGCAGTTTGCAGGGCTTGGGCGATTTTAATCCATAACTTAAACCCAGCAGCTTAATCGTATCTCGTTAGTGTTCCATTTTCTTCAAGCATCAATAGAAACGACTTGTTGAGTTTTTTGACTTGTACTATACTATTATATAATAATCAATTACATAATTTAAAATTTAAAGACATGCTAATGTAATTTGTTGATTTTGTTTTGTTTTCTTTTTCTTTCTTTCTTTTTAAATATAATATATATAAACATTTGTTGTTAACAGGTGTGTGTTTGTTTGTATGTTGTGTGTTTTTAGTTGCTTTTGTAAAATACATAATCGTAATAATATTTAATAGTTGTAATCATATTTACTTGTATATAATAATAACTTTTGCTCCTAACAACTAATAATATTCAAATATAATTTTTTATTTTCTTTAAGTTTTTTGTTTGTTTTTTGCATTTCGTTTTCCGTTATTATTATTGTTTCTTTCTTTCTCGCAAATATATATTCTGTTTTACTGTTTTTCTTTATATTGTATTTGGGTTTGTTTCTTTTCTTGTATGGTTTGTGTTTTCTTTATTGTTTAAATTAAATATTTTTAGCTTTATTCACTAACCAGCGCCATCTCTCGCGCCGTGGGCGTGGCCAGTGTCTGGCCAAGAGCCGAGGCAGCCGATACGGCGCTGTTTAGGCCACCATCTTCTTCGTCTGCCGTTCTCGCCGTCGTTGCGGCTGCCTTTTTGCGCTCCACTTCCTCATCAGCATCAGCATCATCCTCATCATCATCGTCGTCATCACAATTACTGGGCGCCGCCTGATCGTCGGCATTCTCTTCCGCTTCATCGGCAAAGGACACTTCGGTTGGACTGTTATTGCTATCACCATTGGGCGTCAGCTCGTGCTGATTATTATTGGCTTTGTCTTCACTGGCGGATTTATTATTATCACTATCAGCACTATCGCTCTTTGTTGCTTCTCCCCCAGCCCCCGTGGCCGTTGTCTCCTCCTCGGGTATATCCTCGATGAGGCTACGATTGCCAGAGCTAGCAGCCGACGGACTACGTGGCGGCGCTTCAGCCTCCATTTCAGCCACTTTACGCAACAGCACGGGATCAGAGGCACGCAGCGAACTCTCAGAGCCGCCGACGCCTTCGCCACTTGGTCGCAGCACCAGATATAGCAATATATCCGAAAGCGAAATGATGCCTATAACCTTGCGATTCTCATCGATGACAACCAGCCGATGCACCTCGGCACGCACAATTCGCTCCATTATCGTGTAGAGGGATTCATCCAAATTGCACTTTTGCACACCCTCGAACCACTCGTTGCGATGCTCGTTCGCCTTGCGCAGCGAGACATCGAGATCGTTGTAGGTCTTCTCAGCAGCGAGATTCTGCAAGAGCACAATTACAAACGAGTTAATTAAAAGGCCAATTCTGTCACAATCACTACTTACAATCACATCAAACTTGGCATAGATGTCAACAAGTCGTCCTTCGCCATCTACCAGCGGCAGTGCTGAGACGCGACGTTCCACAAATTTCTTGAGCGCTGTGATAATGCTTGTGGTCTCATCCGCCGTCTCAATGTTGTCGTAGGTGCCAATCTTTAGATCGCGCAAACTTCTTTGCATATATGCGGGCTTTGGTAATTCATTAATCTATGAGATTGATTGAAATTAAGTAATTAAAAAGAGACTCGTTGGTAACTTCTGTTTGCTTGTACTTACATATAAAAACAGGAACCTCAGTATGCGCTTATGTGTCAATATGTACAGGACATTTCCAGTCGCTGGATCAATCACCGGCAGTCGATGAATGCGGCTGTGTATGAGAATTTTAATGGCATCGTAGAGGGAAGCGTCTGGTCCGATGCTAACCAATGGCATCACCTGGTTATGTAGCACACCTAGAAAAGAGAGAAAATTACAGATATTAATATCATTACATACATGAACATTGATGTGTAAATAAGCATTGCCATTACTAATATTATTGAATTGTCATTTCACTAGCATTTTAACAGCAATGCAAATGAAAAAATTTTAACTGTTATAGATAATAAAAACTAATAAAATTATTTTCGATTAGTTTTGAAAAATGCTAATGAAAACAATTATAACATATAATGATTAAAAATTTATAAAAATGTTTAATATAAAAAATATATTAAAACAAACATAAAAAAAATATATATATATTTTATTTATTCGAGACTAATAAATTTGAATAAACATAGTGATATATATTACTTTTTAAAACATAAAAAATATTTATTAATTATTATTGATATTTTCATGAAGTTTTCTAATGTTTTTTAAGCATTTCACATTTGTAAAAATTTGTATACATTAAAATTTTGTAAAAAAAAGTAGTAGTTTTGCTAATTTCAAATTAATTTCATTTCTCTCAAAAAACTTTCATTACTTTTTGCTCAAAACTTTTTAGTCGCATTAGCAAAATTTAATTTCATTAGAGTTTGATTTTTCAATGCTAGTGAAATCAACATTTTATTAGCATTACATGTTTTAATGAAATGATCAATTCTTAAAAAAAAAATTAATTAATTAGGTACAACTCTACTAATATTGATTTCATTATGACTAAAGTAATCAATGCTTATCAAAACTTCATTAGAATTGCTTTTTTTCACTGTGTTTCATTAAAAAACTAACAACTCTGCTACTGATGTATCGTACTGGAGTACTTACTGCGCCACGTATCCAATTTGTGTTCCTCCAGCTGTTCCATGGACGCATTGGGTGACTTATAATACATTTGCAAGATCTTGATAAAGTCTGTGATGGTTAGCATGCCCACAAATTGTTGCTTCTCCGAGTCCCACAGGGGCGCGGCACGTACACCATTGTAGACCAGCGCATAGAAGGCTTTCTTGACCAGCAGTTGCGTATCAAATACGACCAATTTGGCGGAGGTGGGTATCAGATCATAGCACTTGTGAAAACGAAAGAACTTTACAAAGATCTGTGAGTCGTCCTCCTCTGTAAGCAAATGAATCAAATAAAGAAATGATTAGTTTCGGAAACTACAATAGTTTAAGGGTTTAATTAGAAATATATTTATATACCAGGCCCGGCACCTTTATTGAGCAACTGGGCAAGCAGACGCTTCCATGCCTCTGAGATTTGCTCAAACTCCTTGATGCTCTCCAGTGGATAGTAGAGCACATCGGTGGGTCGACCGCTGCCGCCGAGCACCAAGCGACCGGCATGATTTGAATAGAAGTGCAGTTGTAACATGCGTTTGAATTTCTTTCCGTTTCAGAGGGGAGACAGAGTAAGGGGGTAGTGGGATTGTTGGGATATTTTGAATCAACTACAGCGTTTCACCATTAGCATTAGCTCTGTCACTCCGATTGATTGTCAGTGGATGCTTTCAATTAACTGGCACACACACTCGATATTCTATTTCACACCGCTAATTGAGCGAGCAGCTAATTAAGCCCAGTATCTAGGCTAACAGTGGCATAACAGTGGCCTAACAGCGACGCTAACGAAAGCGCGCCTCTCCACGCGCTTCTCACTGTTACACACAGCACAAGTGCCCCAAACTATATATTTATTTTTATTAATTATTCAATTTGCTTTTCAATTTCAAGCAATCAACAAAAACCACAGCATCAATATTTCACATTAATTGTTATTTTTATTTTATGTTTTGTTTTGTTTTTGTCTGCATTTCAATAAATTTCATTTAGACATTTTAATTAACATAAATTTAGCGTAGAAATAAAAGTGTGTGGCGAGAATTATAGTAGGCAAGAGCCAAAATAAATAGTAGCTTGACAAAACCGAAAATAGTTTACAAATTAATTCAGCCATAAATATAATCAACAAAACATATACTGCAAGTATGGCTACCTGAGAATCACATACAATACATTGAGAGAAAGGAGGACGTCGTACTATGAAAACCAATTAATAGTGCTGAGCCGTTTCCGAAGGGTGTTAATCAAATGCTTGCCAAATTACACCTAAAGATTTCATATAAGTACGTATGTACTTTACTTCCCAGTGGGAAGTGAGTTTAGTAGGTGACAAAGTCAGTACAGCCTGCAGTAAGGAAATATTCAGATTTTGGTACCTGCTTTACGGTCAGGGAACAGTTTAGAGAAATACTGATTTTGTTTCCTAACAGAAGTTACCTTCCAGTAACATCAGAAAACTGTTTACACTTTCGTTTGAGATGTATCCTGACTTTGCCGTAGTCTAGTACTGTAGTCAGAATCCTGAATTCACTGCAAAAGTCGTTAATGATGATTTCAGAGAAAACTTTTAAGTTTAAGCCTGATGATGTTTTAGAACTGTGAGGTTTTTCAAAAACAAGACGTGCAGATTTGTAAGTATTTAAAGCTACTGCTATCTGTACGCATTTCAAGCTACCATTTACCACTGGGTACTCATCAACTGTCCACGATTGATAAATGCAAAACACACAAGCACTCGCACACAATAATGCTTTGCATTGTCTGAGAGAATTACGATTAGCTAAAAATTATTGTGCCAAGAAATTAATTAGTCCCCACAGACACGCGTTCAACAGACCTCAAAGATTTTATACAATATTGAAATTTATTGTGCTTTTCTTTTTTCGAAAGCAACAAGAAACATTTGGAAAAACTATTTGGCAAATTTAAAAAATTTGAATACGCAAATCGATCAAAGTCAATAGAGCAATCCGAGTAGATCCAATTGATATACTATTTTAATTTATATTTAATATTTTAACACACTAGTATACTAATGTTGTTTATATGGAATTATTATGGCATCTTTTATATTAAATTTACTTAGCATATTTAAAATATGAAAACTATTTTGACAATTTTATAAACTTGAATATGCAAATCAATCAATATATTGAATATCTATCAGAGATATAGAAAATGTTTAAGTTGAATTTATATTTTTCAAAAGTTTTCTTTTGCATTTTATATCAAATTATTAAAACATAATTTAAATATAAATCCAATATGCTTTGTTGTGTAAGCAGAGTTTTGAATTATGTTATGCTGAATTTTGATAAGATTTAATATTTATTATGCTTTTATATTTAAATTATTTAGCAAATATACAATTTGTAAAACCTAAACCTTATTTTGACAATTTTGAAAATTTGTATGGGCACTTAAGTAAAAATCAATGGACTATATTTATTTGTCAGAGCTATTCAGTTAGTTCACATTTTTATACTACTTTCATTTTTATAAAACATAATTTAATAATTTCAATTTAATATGTGTAAAGGAATTTTTAAACTATTTTATAACGATTAAAAACTTAAATATTTAATTTATTTAGCATTTTTGAAATTTAGATAAATTAATAATTCTATTTTTAAAATTTTAATATCAAAATCAAATTAATAAAAGTATCAGAGCTATCGAAATAGTTTATAATTCCATGCATTTCATGTTATGTTTTAATTCATTATTATTAAATGTTGTGTTAACCACATATTTTATAACATTTGCCTGATTTTCTATATTTAATTTACTTAGCGCCTTTCCAATTCTCTTTAGTTTTCAAGTAGTTCTCCTTTATCCAAACATATCTTTAGTTATTTTCAAACATTTCACATGAGATTAAACATTTATATGTGCATAAATATAGTTCACATTTTTTCATAATTTCATAAATTTTGTTTTAAACAAATTATGCGCTGTCTGCGCTGACAAAGCTGCCAACAAATTATAAAAAAACGAAAAAAAGGAAAGCAAAAAATAAGAAACGAAGGCTAAAATCAGTATTTAAAATAGCACGTTTTTATATTTAGTTTAAGTACAAATATTTATGTGGAAACCATAAAAAACATTTGTTTTGATTTGCAAGCAACAAGAGCTGTGTGTATTTGGAACTTTAAGTTGTTTGCTGGGCCAAAAGACAGACTCTTTATCGGTCAGATAAAAATTAAAAAACCATAACAATGGAATCAGATTGAAAAAAGGTGAAGGTCCCCCCTACACACAGACACACACGCGTTGTTTAGCATTTTTTGTTGTCGATTAGTGTGTGCTGTTTTTTATATATTTGTTTTTGTTCGCAAGTTAATTAAAATGCCTTGATTTTGTTTCGTTTTTTTTTTTTAAAGCTATTTAGTTGTTATTGTTGATGTATTTGCTTTTATTTTGAACAATTGCAAAACAATTTTAATTGTGGCTTGTTGCAAATTGGCGTCTCGGCGCCTCGCACAACTACAAACACACGAGTTAGTGTACGAATATTCGTATTCGTATTCGTATGCACTTAAGTGATTCTTTTGTTCTTTGAATTCTTCATCAATGACTAATGTCTTTCGATCGCGGCGGAGGTGACGCGGGGGAGTAGCTTTAGACCTTCAACTGCACTTTGGATTGTCCGAGTTACGAGTGAGTTAATGATTTCAATTCTTTTTGGGAAATTGTGGAATGGAAATCTATTATTTTTTTAGTTGCTTTGTATTGCATATATAAACAAATATGTTTGTCGCCCGTCGTCTAAACGTTTCGAGATTTTATCATAAACTGATCCTCTAGACTGTTTCTGTTTTTGTATTTTCTGCTTTTCCCACGCTCTCGTTCGCAAGAGTGAAAAACGAAAAGTTTTTCATCGCCAAAAGCACAAAACAAAACACAAAAACAAAGATAGATAGATATAGTGTATAGATATAGAAGAACATAGTGCAAATGTAGAATGAGAGAAACGCGTAGACGTATTTTAAATCAATTTCTAAATTACTCGTTTCTCGGCTGCCGAAATAAACAACTCAAAGATCGCCCGCCCGATCGGCCGATCGGCAAAACTATCATATTGAATATGACGCTAATGATGTTCATGAAATGCCTCAAATTGGCATCTATGCTAATGCAATTGAATCCACCAATGGGAAAATACACAGAAAAAGGAAGAAAAAACAGTGAAAATATAATTGAATAATATATATGAATATAGATTATTTTGGTTAGATTTGGAACCTATAATTAGCCTCTAAGCAATCAAAACAGGAAGGTGTATTCAATCTGTACGTCAACTAGTTACGCATTACTAATGTATTTGATCCACAAATATATGAAGTGAGTGAGATAGATAGATATCTATGATCTTGTCACTTGGGCGCCTACACAAATTCTCTATTCTTAATCTCTCTAATATATGATTTTGATTAAATTAAATGGCCGCATCTGCAAACATATACAAATACATATATGATCAACTTTTTTGAGGTTTTTATGTGAATTCTAAATCGTCGTGTGCCTCTAGACCCAGAAAAAAGCAAGTGTCAGCCTCTTGACAAGCTGCCAAAAAGCTGCTTGCTAATTTATTTGAAATATATTCGCATTTGTTTTGTGGGGAATAAAATTTACTTACCAAAATCAGATAGATTGACTTTCTCGAGAAAAGGATCGGCAACGGGCAGCTAAAATGAATCAGATAAAGATAAAGATATAGTTAATAATAATAATAAAAGGTCTAAAAATAACATGTGTACGTTACGTAAAGTGATAACGTAGCAATTAACTTAATCTTTGACAAGTGAAGCAATTATTTGTTTATAAACTTAGCCAGAAGGTACAAAAAATAATACACTTTTAGATAAATAAGTTAAATAGAAACAACTACTAAGTACATTAACAAACTAACATTAAGATAGTTCTCTCGCACTTGTATCATTTACAAGGTCCGTTGGGAACCTATGTATAATGTGTATTGTTGTGTTATACGTAGATTTAGGTCAAGCAACGATTGGTCACGTTTCCATATCAAGTGTAATTTAGCTAATATATGAACATGTACTCATATGTGAGAACTAACGTAGTTAAGTATCGGATACATACGGTGACTACTACTATGTACGTAAACAGTGCTCTAAAGCGTAATCGCTTAATCACAAAACTGACGACGCAATCACAGATAAAAGAATGCAAACTTCAATGAAATATTTATGCGTAGCTCTCGCTCTCGCTCCCACTTCCACTCCCCGCTCTATATATCTCTCTCTCTCCCGCTCTAATAGTTTTGAAATTAGCATTGATATGTACAATTGTGAAACAAGTAGCAGCTACAAATGCCCCATAGATAAACAGACAATTGAATAATTGCAATCTCAGTAAACAATTACTCTGCTAGATTTCGAGACTGTGTGACAGAGTCTGGGAGAGCATGTTACGCTCTCTTTTGAACTTGCTCTCAACACAATACACTCACTCTCTCTCTCAAAGCTAAATATGACCAATATGGGACAGACGTCAAGGCAAATGAACCAAACCGAGGCAAACCGAACGGAACCGACGACGACAATGAGTGCAAAAAAAAGCTGTTGGGCGCAAAAAGGTAAGTGCAAGATAAAATGCCTCAAATTGCATTGCAAATACGCAAAAACCAAAAAGCTCTCTCTCTCTCTGCTCTCTCTCACTTTACAATCCTAGGCAGCGCTGTCAACTTAGTGATTTTTACACTAGATCTTGTGGAATTTAAAAGGAAATGCGGACTAAGTTGTAAAGCAGTGGTTAGCGGGAATTATAGCTATTTTCTAAGAAGGCAAAAAATGTGCACAGCCTCAAACACTTCAATTTTGAAAAGATTCTGTTTAAATAGTCAAAAGTTCAAGTTATTAAGTAGACCAATTTAAAGGATAGCTCAAGACTTTGGGCCAAGGTGTCCAACTACGTGGAATTATTAAGAAATATTTTCGACACTGGCATCATTTGTGCTAGGCCATTTATCGCAAAGGTGAAAGGAATTATTATTCCAATGAACAATGACAGAATTAAACCTCAAAACAGTATAGTCCCTCAAACATTTAACACAATTTACACATTAGGTATTTTATAATAAAGGGTGGTTAAATTTCAAGGGCCGATGATGATTTTGAATAAAACACAAACTATTTAGGAAATTATTGTAATTTTATTTTATTATGATATATTGGTACTACTCAATTTTGTATGGAACAAAATATCGGCCAAATGGGCGCCGCGTCCTCGGCGGCACACCTCCATCCGATGGTCCAAATTTTCGATGATGCCGTTAATGTGCCGAATTATCTCATCCTTTAGCTCTTGAATTGTCAATTGGCCGCCAAGATCATGAGATTTGACACCGTTGGACTTTTTTCTTTGGGGTTATTTGAAAGAAAAGGTGTACGTCGATAAGCCAGCAACAATTCAAGAGCTAGATGAGATAATTCGGCACATTAACGGCATAGAACCTCCATTATGCCTCAGCGTCATCAAAAATTTGGACCATCGGATGGAGGTGTGCCGCCGAGGTCGCGGCGCCCATTTGGCCGATATTTTGTTCCATACAAAATTGAGTAGTACCAATATATCATAATAAAATAAAATTACAATAATTTTCTAAATAGTTTGTGTTTTATTCAAAATCAACATCGGCCCTTGAAATTTAACCACCCTATATTAATAACATTAAGTTTGAAGATACATAAAGATAAACGCTGTTATAATTATAAAGTGCCAGCAGTGTGCTTTAAAAAGTTGGGAACTAATCGGACCTACATAAGTTCAGCTACAAAAGATATGTATAATGAACTCAAGAAGATTTTCAAAATACTAGATTAAATCATAAAAATATATTGTTTCAGTACTCTAGTGCTATTTTTA
This sequence comes from Drosophila tripunctata, assembly GCA_035047385.1. NCBI lineage: Eukaryota > Metazoa > Arthropoda > Insecta > Diptera > Drosophilidae > Drosophila > Drosophila tripunctata. The sequence goes on from JAWNPS010000334.1 coordinate 4,221,786, forward strand.
GCTGTCAACTAATTGTTTTTGCTATTTCGAGCTTAGCTTTTTTTGTGACCCAAAGCGTTGGCAGCACTCCTCCTAGGTTTGCCACTCTCTCTCTCTCTCTCTCTGTCGACTTACGCTAATTTTTCGACCAGCATGCAGTTGTTTCAATTGCTGCTGTTGACGTTTCCATTGCTCGATCTGTTCGACGCTGTAGTCACTGCGTCGACGCAACAAAAGACACTGATGCACTGATGGGGCTGGTGAGGAATGGCGGGGTGAGTTGTGGGCGCTTTGGCTGCTGCTGCTGTTGCTGCGACGCTGATAGACAAGCGACTGATGCAGTCCAGTTAGGCTACCCAGTTCATTGAGAGCTCTTGCCGGTGAATGACCTGCGGACAGACGTTTGCCCGGCATAAAACCATTGGCAATGTTGTTGCTATTGTTATTGCGTGGCTGTTGCTGCTGCTGTTGCTGTTGCTGACTATTATTATTTTTATTTGTTGTTGCAGTTGTTGTTGTTGTTGATGTCTTGCGACGCAACAGCACTGCCGGCATAGCAGCCGTTAAAGTTGCTGACAATTTTTTGCCATCTTTTTGTTTAGTTTTTGTTTTGTTCGCTGCTGTGCTATTGTTGTTGCTGTTGATGCTGTCATCGCGCCTGCTTACGTGCTGCGAGTGGTGTTGACCGTCTATAAAGTCCGAGAGATTCGCGCTATTCAGCAGCTGATAGTTGGCACTGGCCGTGGGTCCATTATTTGACATCAGTGTAGGCAAATGACTGAAGCCCTTCTTACGATTTAACGGCGAATTGCTCAGAGAGCGAGCTTTGCGTACAACCTTTGCATGGAAACTGTTATAGCTACTGTTGCTGTTCTCTCTGTGTTTCTCTTTGCTGCTCTTCTTGGTGGGCGGCTTGTTATTGTTATTATTGTTGCTATCATTATCATTATCATTATCGGGCAGATTTGGGTCAAAGCGCACACTTAATTTGTTATTGTTGCCATGGGGTAATTTAGTAGCAGTCTGCTGCTGCTGCTGCTGCTGTGACACACCTGACGACGCTGGCGTAGCCGCCGCCGCTGCTGCGGGCAGAACGCCAATACGCGGCGCGGCGCTCGACTCAAAGGCGGAATAGCGACGACGATACATGTGCGAAAAAAAAACACAAATACACACGCACGCACTTAATATATAGTATAATTATTGTGTGTATATATATTTATACAGTCACTCCCACACATATACACGCATGCACTGATTAACACTCTCTCCCTCTCCCTCTTGTAATGAACAATGCGTAGATGATGATGAACAAATTTGCAATCGCCCGTTGCCTTTTGTGTTGCTTTTATTTTTATTTTTATATGTATGTATTTTTGCTATTCACTTGTTTCTGCTACTGTTTCTGTTTCTGTTCCGGGCACGTCTGCGCGCTCCCAAATGTAAACGTAAACTGGTTAACAGTTTGTTGAGCGTAGCCGCCATATGATCGTCACATGTGTATGAGTGCTAAAGCTTAAGCAAACAACACACACACACACACAGCAGCAAAGAGAGCCAATCTATGGCGTATCGAAGTTCAAAAACACTCTGGGCAAAAAAGTTTCCATGCCGTTTGCATATAAATAGATAATGCACAAGTACAAAACTCAATGTATAAGCACACATTTACTTGATTCTTTCACATCACAAGCGTAACCAATTGCATTAAGTATGTACTCTTTTTGTGCAAGTGTATGTATGTATGTGTACAAAAGGCATGGCGTTCATTTAGTCGCATTCTTGAAGCCTCTTCTTAAAACAAACACACAGCCAGAGAGCCCAAAATAACAAGAGAGCAAGAGAGAGAGAGAGTCTGGTGCTCGCTCACCCACACCCACGAGTAGGATAAGCAAGCAGTGGGCGACTCTTAACAGCGCCATTACAGAGAGAGGAAGAAAGAGCGAGAGAGAGAGGAAGAGCAGTCAAAATAAAATAAACACAAGCACCAGTGCTGCCAGAGAATATCCTAAGCAAAAGCTGCAAGATTTGAATATAAAAATTGCTAAAAATTGCTAAAAATTGCTAAACCATTCAAATTTAAATTTAACAAATATACCTATGTATTTTAGGACACATAAAAATAAAAATCGAAATTAAAAACACTTAAATTAAAAAGGAACACAATCTTAAATAATTATATTTGCACTTAATTACAAAATACTCAAAATACTATCTTCTTTGTCACTTTTATATACATCGGAGTACTTCTCATTGTCAGTAATTTAAATAAACTACTCATTTGTCCATCTTACAGTCAGACACCACGAAAATTTTGTTTATAGATTTTGGGTATCTGGTGTCTATCTCAATTATCAAACACATTAAAAGCATTAAAAGCTAATCGAACCACTACTGATCGTAATTTGTGAAGTCGATGCCAAAAAGGCATAAAAAAATGCAAAAATATTGAAGAAATATATAAAAACTGCTAGTTTTTTTTACAAATTCGCTAAAATATATATAAAAAAAATTTTAAATTGCTAGATTTGTGGCTAATAGCACTTTTATTTAAGTTGCCAGAGCTAGCAACTAAGTAGCTAAGCTGGCAGCACTGACAAGCACTAACATACTCAAACTCAAACATACACGCACTGTAAAAGATTCTTTGTAAATTTACTTAGGGGCTGAGAGACTGAGACTGATAAACAAAATAAACTGTGCCGTTAGATTGTGGAGGCCTTTTAGATTATGTGAATTGTACGCGATAATTAATCATCATCAGTAAAAATATATTTTAATTCATATACAATGTACGTGGGGCTTTCACCGCCGCAGTGACGTCAGGAATAAACGTGGGAGAGCGAAGTAGAATAGAGTAACAGTTCTTGACATGAGCGTGAAATATTGAATTTAATGCACAACATTCATATATGGTATTAGCTGTAGTAGTAGTAAAAAGTTCATAGTATTTAATAGTAATGATAAAAACAAGTTCCGCCTTAATGACCACATTGCAGAGTGTGAAAAAAAAAACAAAAAATTGTAAACAACACTGTAAGAACAGTACAACCAATTAAGTTGACCTTGCGATTACGCCAACATACATACATATCATACTCTACAACAATAAAGTGCTTATAGATAATGATAAGGTTGATGACAATACAAAACAATTTGGGAGTTATCAGCCTATCAGGTTTTTAATATGAACTCAGTGTGACTAATTCAATTAGCCAAGCCAAGCCACAACAATTATTAGTTGCAAAAAAAAAAACAAACAACAAAACCCAATACGACAATAATAATAACAGAATAAAGCTGCCAAGAGAAAATTTCACAACGTATACAAACAAAAAATGTTGCCTACTTTTAGGCAGCGAACAAAAAATCCGCTAAACTTAAGCTGCTTAAAGAAAGACAAAAGGTTTAGGGCACAGGCTGTGTTACTTTTCTTGGCCTAAAATAGCTAAAAAAAAATTTCTAGAAATAGTTTAAATATCAGTTGACACATATTTAATTCTAGCACAAAACAATATTTGAAATTGAAGAAAAAGTAATTTTTAAAATAATTTTAATCATTTCCGTTCCCAGTTTCTGCTTTTACAAATTTCAGAGTTCATATCTGAAAATAGCTAAATTAGCTATAATATCAACACGCCACGCAGGCAACAAGTGCCAGAGAACAACAAACTCAACTGACATTGAAAAGAAATTATGCTAAAACATGAATTTTACTATGGTTAAAACAACAAGTGGAAAATTGATGCTTGGCAGCAAAGGATGTACGTACGTAGTTTGTACGGTCGGACATGGAAAGTTCGTAAGTGGATGCTGCTTTAATTCATTTATCAATGCCACGCTAATGCGAGTAACGATAAAAGTCAGCTCGACTGAAGGTTACACTTAGTAAGGGGGGTGGAAGAAAGTTTTAAGCAGCTTTTAAAGGCGCACCACCAACTGATGGATGAGTCTAAAGTACTTTACAATCGCATAATCTTAATGGTAAAAACGAATGTATTAAACAAATTGCATTTAAATGAAAAGCAAATTCACTGATTGCTTAAAAAACATATGTAGTATTTAGTAAAAGAAAATCCATCAGGGAACTTATGTTATGTCTGGGAGAGGTGTATATTACTTAAATATACCAGAAGTAATAATAAGTTGTATAAATATTACATTTAAAAGAAGTTTTTTTTTGTATTTATAAGTATATAAAAACAAAAATCAATGCACAAATACTTCTATCCCTGAGATATTAAAGCGAACGCCTTACTCCAATTCGAAAGAGTATGTACAAATCTTCAACTTACATCTCTTTAAAGTTTAAAGTTTAAAGATTTGTTATAAACAACGGGAAAGAGAAAATATATAGCTGCAACGCAGAACATTTTAGTAGGTTGCACGAGACAAAGAGATTGTGGAATTGGTAGGAACAAAGAACTCTCTATATTAACCTATACTACTCAAAAGTAGGACCGTCTTATGGGTGAAATTCTGCAGAAGACTTCTCATTTGTTATATTAAAATAATAGGAAAAGTACAATTGACCTAAAGCTAATGGCAGTCTCTTGTATTCACCTAATAGTATGAAGAAGGCAACCATAAGTTTCTTTTTCTGGCATACGATTGCTAGCAACAGTTTGTAGCCATAAGAAACGATTATACTAAAGAACAATCATCAAAAATAATGGATTGACTTTCACTACAACTTATATTTAGCTAACTACATTTCTTCAATATTTACTTACCCCTCTGGAGTCTCTGAATAGAATTGCTGCATGGTGTGGATCAAGAGTGCCATCTCCGCGAAAGCTGCGCCCAACAGGACCAACTGAAGCGCGTCGTTTCTCCAAATCCGCTGAGGCACGACGCATATGAGCACCTAGCACAAAATAGAAATGTATGATAAATATAACAAAATTTTAAATACGAAATGCAATATGTTTAAAGAGATAGATATAAACTATCCTATTGATAAGAAGCACTGCAGCAAGTACCAGATTGAGTAACGCATTTTACCTTCTTGAACAATGCGATCGTATATCTTATAGGTGGCACCGCAATCATCCAAAATACGATTGGGTCGACTGAGTGTGTTCACGTCGAGACTCTTCGAACGTGTACGGAAATTCTCTTGCGGATCATTCTGAGGCGAGGTGCAGACACTCTGTGCATCATGATGTTTTCGCGGCCAGACGTGTATTTTCTTGCCGAAATGCTTCAACATCTCCTGAATGGAGTGATGATGGTGATGATGATGATGCTTGTGCTTGTGTCCATCCTTGTGCGGCGACTGGCCATGTGCGTGTCCAGTGTCATGCACAGATTCATCAACACTGAGACTTTTGGCAAACGAAGTGTTATCGAACCGATGGCGTCCAAATGGACCGGCTCCAGGAACCGGAAGACAACCGCTGTCAGTGCTATTTACTGACTGACGCGATCCTCCAGTGCTGTAATCATCCAATGATGTTGCAGCTGCATTTACCCGATTAAATATGGATACGGCAGTGGGTCTCTCGCAACTACGCTGTCCGCTGGCGCCCGTATGTGTAAAATACTGATGATCCGCCTGACTCTCATAGATGTCATCGAGATCGTGTGGAAAGTAGCCGCCCGACGGTTGAGGGGGCGGCGAACCAAAGTCTGGTGCGCCGCGACGCATGCTCTGTAAGGAATTTGTGTTCAATTAGCTACAGTACTTTTGATTGGTTGTATGAACCCTTTAGGCACACTACAGCACTACACTAATTGAAAATAAGATCAAATAATGAAAGCCAATTAAAATTATGATCGTTTTTGGGTAGAAAAAAAGTAAACTATTCTCAGCATTAGACAATATCAAGAACAAGTGAGCCACTACGTGCCCAAAACTAATCTAGTTAACGACATTCATCATAGGAAAATCAACTGTGCGAGTCCGTCGAGAACCAAAGCTCATCTAAAATAAAGCTATATTGCAACTGATAAGCTCTGTGTATGACATGAAATCTAATTTTGATGTTGTATCTTTTGTTTAAAAAAATTTAATTCGCTTAAATTTTTTACAAGTTATTAAGTTTTTTAAACATTTTTTAATCCAAAAACGATATAACAAAGACTGTAAGACAAAAAAATCAACTAAAATTTAAAAATAACTATTAAAGTTCTCTTAATAGATTTTTTTCTCAAGTGTCGCAAAAATTAAAAGTATTTTTTAATGACGTTATTAAAATATATTTCTACCTTTTAAGTTTTTAGTTTTTCCTCAACAACAGTACAAAATAATACATATATTATTATTTTGATTAAAAAAATGGTTAGATTTAACCACAAATTATCATTTCTAAAGAAAATTTTATAAAAATTTTTTTGAGAAAATGGAAAGATATCTTCTAAAGATATATTAATACAAATTGTACTTTGATTTTTTTTTTGTTTAATCTTTAGTTCAAATTTCATGTTTATAAATTAGAACAATTTATTAAAAATATATTTTATTTCTTCACAAAATTGTAGGAAAAATTAATGGTTTTTAGTTACCAGACCGCTAATATTGAAGAATTTATCCTACAAACTAAATTCAAATCGTATACTTTCTTCAACTACATTGGTTTTATAACTGTATGTTGTAGTTATGCTTTAGGGCCACTCAAAGTGTTAAATGGTTAGATTCGGATGCTTACGCCATAGATAGCTGGACTGTGAGATCGTTCGAGGAAACTGCGCTTTGAGGATGGTGTGCGCTTGAGGCTGCTGCTGATGCCAGATCCATTGGTATAGCAGCTGTCGTAGGAGTTGCGAGGACCACAGGATGCAGAGCTCTGTCCTCCGCCCGTTGCCTGATGTGTGGGTGAGTTGTTGTAGTGGTGATTGGCCAGCGATTTAAGGGCATCCGGTACAGCCTGTGGCTGTGAGTGTTTCTCTGACTGCCACTGTGCATACGAGCTGCCCGTTACACCGCCCATACCACCGCTCCGAGTTGTTTGAGTTGCTGCTGGAGCTGCTCGAGGAATCCGCACTGTACATTTGATGATGATGCGGTAGCGAGGATGGATCATTGTTGCTGCTGCTGCTGCCGTAGCCACCGTAGGCAGTTCTGCCATTGTTGTGCTGAGACCAGCTGTCGGTGCTGCTGCCACCGCCGCTTAGTTGCTTTTCGACGGCATGTTGCCGATAGAGATGTGAAATGCCATGCATTGCGATGCCGTTGTTGTTGTTACACTTTTATAACGTAGTGTAAAACAAGTGTTGTTGTTCTTTGTTATTTTCGTCAATTGTAGCAGCAAACGCGTTTGTCAATTTATTACGTCTGTAGTATATATTTATTTATTTATTTATGCATACAGTGTAGTATTTAGTTAGTAATTGTATTTGTATATTTAGACCACTGTCACAATCTATTTTCACTTTCTTGCCCTTTCTTTGGGGTTTCTCGCTTTGCAAAAAGTCACATAATCCTTGCACTGTAAATGAAAAGCACATCAGTTGTTGTTGTTGTTGTTGTTATTGTTGTTGTAGCTGTGGTTGCTGTAACTGTAACCGTTGTTATTGTTGTTTGCACTTGCACTTGTCAAAGCTTTGTGCTTTTGCTTTTGCTCACACTATCGCTTTGAAAATCGTCGTTGTATAGACGCTGCAAGTTGAATGCACTTAAATTAAGTCAAAGCTGCAGACGACGTCGCCGTCGCCGTCGACGCCAACGTCAACGTCAGCATTAACGCCTGTGCGTGTGTGTTTGTATTTTATTTTTTTTGTGTTTTTATTTTTGTTTTGTTTGTCGCGTTATTATATTTATAAGTACAAGTGCACACATGTATGTACGCCTATGTACATGCATTTTTAAACACTTTTGTCATTATTTGTGCAAGCTCTTAACATTCCGCACAATTCGGTTGCTTAAAGAGAGAGCGTCGGCTGCTGCTGTTAAATTTAACATTTGCCTAAACTGTTATTTAAGTTAACAGCGAAGAATGAAGTCAACGTCATTGAAGAGCGCCTGATTTGCACTTGAACAAGTAAGTTCACCACCCACATGGTCAAGTGTCAATGCGCGAATAGCTTTTATTTTTATTACTATTTTATATATGTATGTGTATCTTATTTAATCATTTTGTTATTGTTGCTGCAGCTGCAGCTGCTCTGCTTTTGTGGTTGTTATTATTATTATTAAATATTGATGCGGTCGCGTTGAATTGTAAATTCTGTAGGTACACAGTAGAGGTGGAGAGCTATCGATGGCACTATCGAAATTTAATCGATAGTATCTCGTCACTATCGATAGTGTACGATTGTTTTCAGTGAATGCTTTACACATCTATTATGTTAATATTGAATTTAAATAAGTTTTTGTAATTCAGTCCACTATCGGTGTTGCCAACTATCGATCGTTGTCCACCTCTAGTCGCGTTGTGTTGTCAATTCTTTAGATACACGTCAAAAACGATATTGCTTGTGACATTTTGGTCACCTGATCCGCGTCAAACATCGATTGCAACAAGCTACTCCCTCTATCTCTCTCCCGCTCACCCGTTTACCCGTTCTCTTTGTCTTGGCTCAAAGCTCTGCTCAAAGTCCCACTTGAGCAATTAAATGATTGAATAATGCAATACTAAATGTATGCATGTGTTGGTAAACACATGTCAAACAGTTACTCTTAGTAAAATGCTGATAGCTTTATAGAAACTTTATCGCTATGTAAAAAAAAAAATTTAAAACAAACAAACAGCGCGAACGAGAGACAAGACCAGAATCAGCAAGAGGCGCTGGCAAAGTTCTATTTATACTATCACAACCAGTTGAAATAAAAAGAATGAGAATGAAGCAAAAGGCAAGCAACGACTAATACTAAAAAAAAAAAAAAAGCCAGCTAAAAATCCTTGATGAATATAAATATGAAATCTTAAAGACAGTTTGCACCACAATTTTTAATAACGATTATTGATTACGAGGGATTTTTGGAACGTTCACACAACGCAGATAAAAATGTTTGCGCAATCGAGAGTTTATAGTAGGTTCAATTGAGGTTAAGTTGCACCTAAACAGTCCCTCCAATTGTTTAGTCCATAAACGTAATCAAAATTTTGTGTAAATTAATGCGAAATATTAAGACACACACACACACGTACACAAACACAACCGTTTGCCTATAAATGCCAGCGCAGACTGAGAATGAAAGGAATAAGAAGACAAAAATATGCACGTGCAATATGTAAACAAGCGACAGAGAGAGCATAGCCAGCAACATCAAAAGAGAGTCAAGCGCGTGGGAGAGAGTGAAAGAAATAACATTCTGCTGTCTGTAGTACAGTGTGAGAGTTTCGCTGTTGATGCTGCTGTCTATTAACATTGCGCTGTTAACTAACTAACAGTTGACTAGAGTGGAGGTAGAACCATTCCGCAGCGTAATGCAAAAGCACTTCATTAGTGAAATGACCTTGGGCCACGAATGCGGGCAAGCGTATTGCAATTGAACAGCAATTTCCTATGCGGTGGTTTGCACTCACAACACTCGGAACAACATTAGCAGCAGAAATGCTTGTAAACGAGAGACGCATTAAATAATTTTTCCTATTCGCCCAAAAGCTCTTGGGAGAATGCCACCCCCCCAGTGACAATGGGCCGTACAGCATGCTTGAGTGTCAGAAATAAATAAAATTGAGACCGACGCCGCAAAACATGCAAACGACAGGAACGTGACCTGCTCCACGTAGAACCAAATGAAAGTGAAAACTCCGTCACAGAAGCATCCCGAAACGACGCATGCGTGATACGAAAGTGAAAGTATATAAGCGTAAAAATATTTATAGTATATATGAGTAAAGTATGAATATATATACACATGTATAGTATATTAGCTGATATGAAAAAGGAATGGAAATCAAACTGCGCATTTAGGTCAAGTTTGTGAAATATTCAAAACTTGAAAATGCCAAAATAGCTGCTGATAAGCCTATCAAGTCGCTACGACAGACCCCCAACTAGACGTCTATCATATACTATACTATGCTAGTAGACCATAATAGATCCCCAGACCTCTACAAATAGCGATAAGGTGGACTAAGATAGTCATTGTTGTTAATTGAGCTTAACTTATCAACGAAGTGATTGGGCCACACACAAACTAGAAATAACAGTTAAAGTTGTTTACGTACTGCATTTTATTAACCCCTTATGGATTTCATATCTATCAAAACTCTAGAGGTAAGCAAATTATTATATATATATTATTATTTTTGTTTGTTTTCTTTAGTTATATTTTTACCCGTATAAATATGAAACCATTAAAATGCCGCTTACTTGGCAGTTTGCTAATGCTGTTATTGCTGTTGTTGGTTAAGTAGATAGCATTCACCTTGAACGTGATTGGGAATTGGATATGCAAGTAAATATATAATTTTTAGTTGGGATTTCGGTTAGTTTTTACTTCGGCCCTTCGCATCACATGCCACTAAACGAGTCCAAGAAATTTGCTTAGTTTGCCAAAACGGTTTTAGTTTCGTAGGATAGCAAAATACTCCAATAACACGCCCCTTTATGCTGACTGTATTAATTTTTTTATTTCGCCAATCGAAAACAAATATGTTCCAATCGAGAGAGTTCGATGAATTTCAGTAATGTGATAAGTTTTATTGAATTGGTTTGAACCAGAATTCAAGCAGTTGAAGTTCAAAAACTGAGTTTAATATTATTGAAAATTGATATGCGAAATATGAGAAAATTGTAATAAATTCAAGTGGAATTTAAGGCAAGTCATTGAACTCTAAATTTCCACTGACCTCACCTATTACTGTAGAGTGACCTGCAGCCTTAGGAGAAAACTTTGACCTTTCCACCCACTTAAATTTTACCTTAGTATAGTACTATATATAGTAGTCAGTCAGAGTGCAAGTACGAGGGTTATCCTCGAACAACTAAAGTACAGACTAACAGACTAAAGTACAGACCCATAAAACTGTCATTACAATGTTGAAATGTTGTATTCGTTAATGATATATTAAGTAAGCCTGTCACTTTAATTTGCGACTATAGCAGATGTAGGCGTGCGTCTCTCACTCTCTCTATCGCTCTGTCACTTTCTTTCTTCCACTCTCTCTCTCACTCTCCCGTTCTGTTGATATTTCCGCATCGTTGGAAGCGTGCAATTAGACAAATGCACAAAAGCGACCGGAAGCGGTGCGTCTACTGGCAAAAGTTAAACATACTAGACATATTTGTGGGTAGTATTTTGTGTGTTGTATTTCATTAATTAGTCAAGAGTTGAGAGAGACAGAGTGAGAGAGAGGGGTGACACTGTTCGTAGAACAAAAGAAAGAAAACCTTCGGGCAAAGAAAATGCAACGAAAAGTCATTGAAAATCTTTTATGCAATATTTTTAATTGCTTATTGTTTTTTTCTCAGCTAGTTTGAACTGTTGCCAACTCGTAATGTCCACGTCGCTAATGCTAGGGACTATGATTGATGAACCAAACTACAATAATAATACTGTTATACAAATGGGCTAATGGGTTTTCCACAAATAATTGCAACTGTCATACTAATAAAGATTAGCACAAGTCAATTAATTGGCGTCGGTTTTACAGATCAATGATTTTGCGAACTGTTATACTGTTATACAAACTGTTATATAAACTGTTATACTGTTATACATATTAGCCTTTGCGTATTTCTCAGTACTTTTAGCGGTTTAAAGACACGCACCACTTTGTCCCACAGCTAATTCATCGCATGATTCATTATTGAATTTCACAAAGTGCTTCCCGAAACCCAAAATGCATAAAAAACAAAGACCTTTGGGAGACCCAGTGGCTAATTATTCAAAAGCAAGCACACTCTCCGTCTTACATAAGCACTAAGACCATAATACAAACCTATGTATGTACGTACATATCTGTTTGTATTCGTCAGTCGCATTTGAATGTGCCGGCAAAACATTTGCATTGAAAATGAGCCGGCTGCGTTCAGTTTGGTTTGTCTCACTGTAAACACTCGATGATACAGTGGTAATTGACTACTACTCAACACTAAGCTCACTTGAGTTGAGCTTCCTCAGGTGGACAGTTGAGTGATTCGTTTGATTTCGATTCAATTAATGGGTTCACTTTGTGTTTACACACCTCAACCTCTAATGGAAGTGAACATCTTCCTACTTAGTTCCCCGTTTAGTTTACAAATCCAACAAAAAGGGGCACGACTTAAAGTTTTTCCTATTGTTATTGTAGTATCGGACACGTCATGATTCTATAGTATAGTGGTAGGTAATATATAAACGTATCTATTTGCTTCTATCTGTATCTATAACTTTATTTGTAGTATTAATGGCGCCATAACAAATGCGATTCACGCGCTGTTTGTGTTTTTACGTTTTGCACCCGAAACCCACAAATACTGTCAAACTGCTGACATTAACAAACGATACATCAAAATACCAAATATGTATACGAGTTAAGAATATTTTAAAGAAGCAGACAATATGAAAGTGCCTCTTCTTGCGTATTTCGATTACATTCCACTCTCACTAACAATGTAAGCAAAAATTACTGAAGCGCAAAAAAAGGTTGAATTCGAAATTGACAATATTAGCCTTAACTTAATCGTTTGTAACCAAACTCTTTAGTAGCAGAAAATTGTATATCCTTAGATTGAAATCATGCTACTTTTGCGCAGTATTAGACCCTGTACTTCGAAAAGTACCAGGGTTTATTGAATTGGTCAAAAAAAATGTGAGTAACTAAGAGAAGTTAATATTTTCGACCCCATAAAGCAAGTATTCCATATAAACATTTAACACGCCTTCATTTTCTTATGCACACTAGGATCTCGGTGATTATAAGAGCTAGAGCTACTATATTTCGCATACAGGTGTGTCTGTCTATATTGTAAGAAGTTAAGGTTTGCTTTAGATTCCCAAAAATCAACATTCATGATCTATTGTCTATCATACTATGAACACCAGAATTTAAGCAATTATAAGAGCTAGAGCTACTGTATTTGGCATACAGGTTCGTCTGTCTATATTGTAAACAGATTAAGTTTTGGATTACCGTACCAAAAATTGTAGAAAAATCCTTTTAATACTCGCAAAACAAGATTTTAATATAACTCAATTCAAAGCGAACTTATATCGCTATTATATATTATTTATGTTAAAATCGAACAACAAACTGCAAATCTTAAGTGAGTTATAATTTATTGTATGTACAGGATCATTTACAGTCGGTTAGCTTGACTACAGTCTTTCCTGCGAGCTTTAGCTAAAAAAGGACATGATAGAAACACGCAACGCCCTTAACATAACTAATTTATGATGTTACTTTACATAAAATATGCACAGAATATATGTTATGTATGCTTGCTTTTTCTAACATTCTGGCTGCTCTTGCGCCACTGACGTCAATGGAAATTTATGCAAATGAGGGGCTGGTCTCTAACTATTTTGTTTTTTGCTTTCAAGATACTCGTTATTCGCGGGTGCTAATTAGATTTGATGGGTTTCCATTTGCTTGGGGCGTGTCTGACTGTTATTGAACCTGGAATTGCAATCACAACAATGAAATGATAGTAAAATACTTAAATGCTTACTAAACAAAAATAAAATGGAAGATAGTAGAAGGCATCGGCTATTAGCAAATTACAAAATAGACATTTTTCTATTTGTATATATTCACTTTTAGAATGCTGTCAACAACATATTCATCAGCAACGAAACAAAAGCAAACAGCCATTGAGGGACATGAAAACACATGCTTTACACAGACTCATTAAAATAATGTCAAATGAGAGCCGTCAGTGGAACTTTCAAGAGAATATGAGATGGTAATACGTCCCTGCAGAACTGAGAGCAAAACGAAAACTTGCATGGGTAGCAGAAAAAAGATAACAGATATGCGATACAGTAGTTTCAGATGGATGAATATTACTTTGTATTGAATAAATGTATATTGTTTTGAATTTAGTTGAGAATTTTTTACATACTGGATATTTCAAATCGATTTTTCCAGCAAAATGATACATGGATTTAAACTCTCGGGCTTAAAAGATAATCAAACAGAATGCTAGAAAGATCTTGAAACAAAGGGCCTTTAAGAACATGTTAAATAACGTGTTTATTAGTAATCATTAAAGATACGGAAACAGCATGTCATTACGTTAGTTTCGTAGCTGTCAACTAAGTTCAATTTGATTCAACACTGCAAATAACAGTACAGAAACCAGTCAAGTTAAACTAAGCTTTAGTTAAATTTACCAACATTTCATCTAGCAAATCAGTTAGCAAATTTATTCAATTATTCAGCGAATCAAAGTAACATCAATTAAATGCCCTTTCCGGTTATAAATATGACACATTACCCCCAAGATTGAATGATTTTCTTTGCTCCATTCAGGCGCTAGGTTAATTAATTTCACGTCGTATTTCTGTTGTGTGCATGTAAATGTTGTAGACAAGTAGAATTTATTTGCTCGATAATAAACAAACACTACTAGGCACTAAGTATTAATAATACTGCTGTTGTTATCAGGCAACAACAACAATAGCACTATACCTTATATAGTATGGCAAAGATGTGGCATTGTATCTGTACAAATGGGATATACGATATGATAGGCAAATAGAATAAAAACAACTATAGAACGTAGCTTGCATATTTAGCCCAACAAGTATCTGTGCAAATACGAGTACTTATATATAAATATAGATATAGTATACACATCGTGTACACTCATATTTACATTAGATCGCACGGACTTTGCCTCATTTATTCTTGTTTACCTATTGAAAAATGCGACGCAAAGTGGAGCAAAATTGTATGTTGACCAACCCCAACTGTTTCCACTGTGCGGACAACAGTCAAAAGCTGTTTGATTCGTTTCCCTTTCCTTACCACTAGGTTAATAGTGCTCAAGGTCAAGATATATTGGATCCATACACTCATATCAAATCGTGCATGCTAATTAACGCCTCAGAAAGTGGGTGTGTTTACTTTGCTCTGTTGCTTCCTTTATAAGTATTCCATTTTTGCATACATACATATATCTCAATATACTACATACAAATATATAAAATCTGAAAAACCGTATCATTCAACTGCGTGTCGAAATTTGCAAAGTGCATATTAAGTATTAAATTGTATACATTGTATTTTTTGTTTTATTTAGCATTTAATTTATGGGGCGATTAGTCGAGAATCGTCTAAAAGTCACGTTCACACGTTCTATCAAATGATGATGGTCATAGAAAAGTTTAAGATCTACTTTTATTAAATATTACCAAAGATTAAACAGTGAAATATTGACGTTACTAGGAGATCAATCACTTTTAAGATGGAGACACTTTCTAGTACTGTTTTTAATTGCTAAGCAGAGAAATTTTTAAAATCTATTTTTAGTGATGATTACTAAAGATTTACTTGCGAAATATTTCAGTTCTTAGAAGATCGATTGCTATTATAAATAAATAAAAAATGTCAAAATTTTGTATAGTTCATTTTCACAACACAACTTAAGATTTGTATACTTTTAACTAATGAAATTCAGTTAGATCTTTTGTTTTTATTTATAATTATGATGTAAGTTTTAAATCTCAACAAACAAAGACGATAACTTATTGCCCTTCCTACTAATGTATTTAATCCCTAAACCGACTTACTGCATTTACTCTTGATAATACTTAAGATTTATATCAGGTATTAGAAGATCTATTCTTTTTAGTAAGAATTCTACATTTTGTAAGTCTTCTTTTCGGTCACTTCTCTAAAGTTAAAATGTTACTTCTATCGAATAATAGTGATATATGTTTATAACCCATATTTGGCTTCTTTAAAGATGGAAACTGACTGTATGCTTTTAAAGTATCCTTTTCTAATATTGTTTTTAAAACTAATACTTTTAGTAATACTAAAGATTTCTCAGAGATTTATGTCAGGTTTTAGAGATTTATTCTTGTGCTAAATTTTGCAAGACTTCTTTTCTGTCACTTCTCTACAGAAAAAATTGTACTTTAATTTGTAATATATTTTCTATGCTTACAGTACATATTTGGCTTCATTAAAGAAGGCAAGTGACTGTATACATTTAAAGAATCCTCTTCTAGTACTGCTTTTAATCTCCAAGTAGACAAGGAGAGGAACAGCGTGTGTAAGCTGATTTACTTTATGGCGATGGCTCCCACTCTATGCCCCATGATGCTTTCCTACTGCCAACACATATGTGTATATAATACTTGGCATTGTTGTGCTCATATGCTGGCTTATTGTTCGCTTAATCGTTGGCTGGCAAAGTTTCAGATAGCTAGCGTGGTTGTCACATGACACAGGATTAAGTATTGCGAAAGGCCGAAACAGCTCAAGGACATTCGACTTTTCTCACTCTTTTGCATTCCTCTGCCATTATAGTATCTGCCTGTTGTTTACGACTTTTAATTGGGTGTGGTCAGGCTGAAACTGACGTACGTACGTACGTTGAGACTGAGGGAGACACACTGACAGAAGCTCGTTAAGAAACTGGAAGACTAAAGCAATACAAAAAGCTATAGGGGACCGCCTGGAGTGCCTGGAGCTTAGCATGTGTCAAGCGATGGTTATACTCGAAGTAAAATGATACAATGAACCGAGTAGAACATGTGTGTAAGGCGCAATATTTGGAAAGATGAGAAACAAAACTAGTTAATTGCTAACTAAGCTAGATTAAGGCTCATTTTTGTAATGTCTACCAAAGGTTTCACACAACTAATTGGCAGGCAGTTAAACGTAGAATGCATGAAAAGTTATGTCATATTCGAAACTTTGTTTAATAAGTTTCAAACTTAGTTCTAAAACTGTATTAAATCTCACATATTTACATCTTATACTAATTGCAACTGTTAAGTAACTAAGTTATACATTTTCCATTTATAATTGCATCTAGTTTTCTTAATCAAAACTTAGAGACAGCTTATCTACGTTTAGTTAACAAGTGCTCGATTATTCTCAGTTTGACTTATGTTAATTAAACACACTGTTTATTAAGTACTTTAGCAAATTTATGCAGTTAGCAACAACAGCGAAGCGTGTTGCAATTAAAGCCAACAACAATAACAAACAAAATGTTGTTCGCAATAATATACATATATAATTGAACAGAAATTTAATTGCCGCTTTTAGTAAGTTCCTTCACTTGACCCAATTCTCAGTTCGACCCCAGAGACAAATAAACAAGCTGCGAGTATTTTTTTTTTTTTTTTTTTTTTTATTATTTTCTGTTTTCTAATCTTTAGAAACAACAATCGACAGACAGTCAAACAATCATCAGCGATCGGAAAACTACAATCAAATAATCCAAAAGTGCTTGATTGATGCTAAAAAAGCGTGTTGCATTTCAGATTCACTAAAAACTGGTAGCTATAAATATTAATAAATGAATATACATATATGACACATCATTTCAAGTGCAGAGCCGTGGAAAATGCTGGAAAACTTTCGAATATAAATAGGTTTAACGAACCCTAACAATAGGCCAAAAACAAACAATTTCAAGCCGTTTCTATTGACCTTTTTACTCTCGATCACAACTGACAGAAAACAAAGTTAAAAACATGTTGAGCAGCAACTCATAACTGGTTTCTTTTTTGTTCCATATTTATCTAAAAGTATTTTATCTGTATATGTGTATTTGTATCTGTGTTTTTACGCAGTTTTAACTTAGTTTTTCTTTGACTGTTTTTCTGATTTATACAGTGCAAGTGCTAAAAGAATTTCGAAATTTTAAATTGTGTGCAAGTTGCATGCAACAAACAGAGCAACACACGGCTCGAAATAGAAAACTTCAAGGCCGCTTTATAGGCAACTACTGACTATATACAAAAATCTGACAATTGGAATACTACAAAAAATACATAAATTCATGAAATGCGCGGCTTATATTAAGAGACATCTGTCGTATTCTAATGGAATTGCTACAAAGTTGCACAGCATTTAAATTTCCACAAAATTGTATTCATGAAAATTCTATACAATTATCTTAAAAGATATTTAAAGGAAAGTTTAGCCGTACTCTAACTTTTTAATTAAGCTTTTAAAGAGAATACAGCAACACTTCAAGAAAATTGAAAGCATTTCATATAAATTCCTCGTAATTAAGTATTAATATGTTAATTAAATTATTTTAATGCATATACATTACAACTTTTGATACTTTAAAAGCATTTTACAGAGAAATTTCGTATGGCAACAGAAGACAAAACAGAAATGTAGGAAGTTTTCAAAAGAACAGTCAAAAGACATGTAAGAAGCTGCTATGCGAGTTGGCACAACTACAAAATACCTTGTGTTTAAGGTTATAACATTTCATAATCTAGAATTTTTAACAGTCAATAGAACGATTCCTAAAATGTGCATCGATTACTTTTAGATTTTATTCATACAATTAACAAAATATGTTGAAATTTAAGCAAAATAAATATGCTCAAATGCTATGGAGTGTGTCCGTAAACTTTGTATGGAAGAAATTAAAATCAAATTTAAAGCGAATCACTTTTTGTTTTACTTTGCTCTAATATCCCGATTACTGATATGAATATAAGTTTTATATTTTATTCATACAAAAAGTCAAGTTTGCCCATAAAATTTGTTCATATGTAAGCCAAATATATCCAAATTCTATGGGCACACTGTAAATTTTGCATGGATCAAATCAAAAACCAATTTTTAAACGAATCGCAATTTGTTTCAAGTGTGCCCATTGAATTTGTTCATATTCAAGCCAAACATACCCAAATGCTATGGGCACACCTTAAATTTTGCATGAATGAAATCAAAAACAAATCTAAAACTAGTCAATATTCGTTTCAGGAATCGGAATATTAGAATATGAGTAAAACGAGTAGTGATAAGTTTTAGATTCGTTTTTAACATGTAAAATTTTCATTCATTTTTATACCAAACATATCCAAATGCTATGGGCACACTGGAAATTTTTTATGGATGAAATCTAATCACTATTCATTTCACTTACATACATATGCATGTTATACTTTAATATGCATTCGTAATAGGCATTTTGATAGCATTACTATTCTAAAGACAACTCAACAAAATATTTAACCAAGAGTTATTGGTAAACAAGTATTTTGATTTTAACAGCAAACCATTACACCCTTCTTCTTGACTTTCTTCAAAGAGCTTAGGGCCTAACAAACCAGCAGAGAACCAAACCATTTACATTTACATACATTTATGTATGCAAAGTTAAATCGCTTCTTTTATTTACCTGGCCGAGCACGAGAACGAGCTCTGTTACAAAGACTTTCACATGGCTGATAAGCTCATTGCTATTAGATAATATTATGCGCACACATATGTAAGTATATACATACATATATACACGTACATATACTCTCATGGGTATCGAAAAGTTTGTCTTGGTAAAATTTTCTGCGTCGCAAATGAAATTTTTACCTCCAGCCGGCAATTATTTTGTTTCTCGTTGATATGCACAGATTTGCCGACCGAAGAAGCAAAAGAAGCTGTTTTGGTTCTACAATTCTCTTCTTTTTTTGCCACTTCTTATTGCCGGTCCGAAAATATAAAAACAAAAAAGAGTAACGCAATCAGAGCAAAAGAAAACGAGAATAAAGCACACGACAAAAGCGAATTTGGCGAGCAATAGAACAATTTTTTTCTGCGCTGCGCAATTTCTTTGACGTGTTTTTGATTTTTATACCCTCGTTTCTGTTGTTGTTGTTTTGTTCTCTTGAATTTTGTTTCCTCTCTTTTTCCTTATTTTCGCTTTTTGTTTGACAAAAATATGAAATTCAGCACTACATACCCTGTACACAAGCAAGTGCGTGTTTTACAGGGTAACTGCTAGTTCAGTTTTTTTTTATAGCTCTCTCACTTGTTTTTGTTATTGTTTGGCGCCGGCTTGAGCATTTCAATAATTTTGTTATTGTTGTTTGTTTTGTGTTTTTGTGGCATAAACAATTGCCGACATGAATTTAATTTGAATCTGCTTGAGATTTTAATTAAATTTGTATCTGTTGTAATAAATGTTGTTGTGGATTTTTCCACACAATTTTCGCAATAAATTTCAACATAGAATCGTTTTCAATCAGCGTAAAAAACACAACTAAAAATGAATCTTTTTTTCAAGGCGTAGACTGTGCTCTAATCTCATTCTCATTATATTGTTTATAGATTCAGATTCCATGTGGCGTTGTGATGTTGTAGTTGGTTCTGTTTCAGTTTCCATATGCTATAGAGAACTGACCTATTCCAAGCAAATTTCAATTGCCAGACATAGTATTCATGTATAATAATGTGTGTGGTGTAATTTGTTTATAAATAATAAAACTTAATGATTGTCATAATGTGGGCAAACCATATCAGCAGCAGCTGAGCACTGCGGCATGCTCTATGTACTAGTTGGCAATTATTTATAGTTGGCATTATCACTGGATGATATAGAACCCCCACTAGCCACAGTAGTGCTTTAGATGAGCAAAACAATTGTTGGAAAATTATAAATTTTAAATATTATTATGCACTTAGCAACGCTATTAAATATATTTAATCTTTAAAGCAGTGCTATAAATAAATTAACTTAAAGCAAGTCCAGAACATTTTCATGTGCCTCTGAAATACATATATACAGTACTATATATAGCTGTGCTATATATTTATTATCTCACTCAAACTTTGGTCAAATCAAAACAAAAATTTGCCTTTGGCTTTTGCGTCACAAATTTGCGCACACAAAGATGTGTGTTGTGTGTTGTGTGTTGTGTGTTGTGTGTTGTGTGTTGTGTGTTGTGTGTTGTTTAGTGTTATAAATCAAATCAAATCTTGTATTTTTTCTACATTCTCATAATTATATAAACAACAATTAGGCACAAACTTAAGTGGGGGTGCAACAACAGCAACAGCAACAAAAACAATTTAAATCTTATGCCGGTTGTTTTGTGTGTTTTGCGTATAAAATGTGAATTTTAGTTATTTTTATAAAATTTTTATCACATGCTCTCGACTTTCAACGGATTTGATACGCAGACGATTTTCAAAGCAAATGAATTGTTGTTGATTGTGCAAAATAATTTATAAAATTACATTTTATCTTATTTCTGCAGCGCTTTTAATTTTATTGAATTATTTATTATTTTGTTTTTATTTGTTATTCACACATTTTCTGCCGCACACTTTTCACAAACTTTCCACAAAATGTTTTATGAATTTTCCACTTCACGCACTGAAATTTTTCGATTATTATACCATGTGTTTTTCGTTTGTTTATTAACAATAAAATGCTGGATTAATGTGCTCGTTCATGCATATTTATAGCTAAGAAACCGCTTTAGAAAATCCAGTTTGTGCGTTAAACGTTTTCTTTGTTTTAAACAAAAATATAAAATACAAAGCAATTTGCTAATTATGATACGAAATATTTTTTAATAATATTACTTTATGCTTTTGGTATTTATTAATGAATGGTGAGCAAACAGTTTTTTTTTTGTCTTCAAAGGGGAAAAGTTAATTTGTCAAACGTTTTTTTTTTTTTTTTGTTGTTTGGAAGTTTTTCAATTAATTTCATTAATGCTCAAAAATCACGTGGCGTCTGTTAACGTCTGTCGCGGCCGGCGATTCAAATTAAACTGAAAGGCGACGACGACGGCGACAACGTAGCCGCCATGTGGCTAACCCAGTCCAATAGGCATGTGTGAGTGAGTGTAAGTATATAAGCACACATGCCAAACCGGCAAGGTACATGCCAGCGTATGCGTTCGTCTCTCTCTTATATGTAATAGCAGAAAAAGGTGAGCACAACAAAAATCAAGCAAGCAAAGCAAAACGTAGAAAGCCCAAAAAAAAAAATAAGAGTAACAGAAACAGCGCACTGTTAGATAAGCAAGACAATGTGGGCGTGGTCGCTGTACAGCTTATTTAGTAATTTAGTTCTGCGCTGTTATGAAATGCTGCGACCTTTAATGTTAACCAACAGCAGCCTGTAGCCTTCTTTAAGCAGTCACTGTTAATTAACAGCAGTCTTGAATTAGTTTTTGTATTCCCACATTGACGCACTTTCCAGAAACGTACAAATGTGGTTGGCGGTGTGCAGACTTACAAGTGCTGTGGGGGGGGCATGTAAAGCAAAGAATTTTCTCTTTTGTTGTCGGCATTTAATAAATGTGTTGTTGTTTACAATATGCATACATATAAGTATGCATAATTTAGAATAAAAATATATGTATAGCAGCTTTGCGTTCATTCTTTATTCTAAATTTACAATTGTGCGATTCTAATGCGATTCTTGATGGTGTGCGCTGCGTCACGTAGGCAGCCTGCTCTCTTTCTCTCTAGGTGGTGGTGGTAATCCAAAAGCGCCCTTAACATTTTCTATGCTCTGCTGCTGCTGCTGCTGTTGTAGCTGCTCTCATTCTTGTTCTCTTACGCCCGGTGTGACTCTCAATCTCTCTTGCGCTCTTTGCTGCTAATGGTCTATGCTAGTTTAACAGAATGTAAGATGCTTGTGTGTGGGCGGCCTAACAGACTTTCGCTTATGAATGGAATATAACAATAGAAAACAGACAACAACAGCTCAAACCCACGCATAAATTTATAAGTACATACGTATGTACATTTACAGCTACATCAACATTGTCTGGCTGCCTTCAAAATCAATGTCGGTTTATTGTCGTGGGCTGTAAATTATCTATGTACATGTGTGTATGTATTGTAGTTTTGCAATTGCTTTTTTAAGTCAACAACAAAATATGCGAGAGTGACTTACAAATACTCACTCACTCAGAGACGCGCCTCTCAAAGCCCCTGTCTCTGTTAAATTGAGCGATCTGCACATGTTTCAAGATTACGTCATGGCCAGACACACTTGACATAAAGCCGGCGACGAAAAATAACAAAAACAACACAACATACAAAACCAAAGGCTCAAAAACAAAAAAAGTGCACAATAAAAACGTAGAGGAAGATGTAGAGTAGAGCACGATAGCGAGAGAGCGAGAGCAACAGTTCAGTTCAGTTTACATTGCAGTCGACCAGGTGCTGTTCGTTTGTTGTTATTGTTCTTGCATGGCATTGAAAATGCAGGAGTAGCAGCAACAACAACAACAACAACAACTGCAGTACTGTACGTAAACAAGTCTCGGCTTTGCAAAAAATATATACAAAAATTTTCAAGGTCAGCCAAAGGGTAAACATGTGAAGACCCAAAAATACAGCAACAGTTAGTTCTGAAACGCACTCACTACTCTCTTTACACACACACACGCTCTCTTTGAGTGCGAGAGTCGGCAGAGTGCGAAGAGTGCAGCACAGTAATGTGCAAATGAATGTTGCTTCTCGCTCTCGCTCTAACGCACATGTTATGATGGTTTCGTTCTTATACTGTGAGGGAGTCAGATTTCAATGTTGATCTTGGCTCCCAGAGGGAAGAGTGAAGTGTATTCTAAATTATTATGCAAAAATCTTTTGCATACTCTAGATTTCCTGCTGGGAACTCTGTTTATGCCGCTCTTTGCATAAAATAGCAGCACGTTTCTCCATTTACCCCTCTCTGTCTATAAACGAGGTGTTAAGTGTTGTTGTTTAATTCATTGAAAAGTTGTTATTGTCTACGCGATTGTGACTCTTAATTGTTCTAAGTGCTTGCATGATCTATATTTATACAAATGTCTATATTTGCTAACTTGAGTCGATCCCAGACACAAAGCGTCATATCAAAAAGTTTCCACAACTTTGAACCCTTTTAAGCAAAAATCCAAAAATATGTATAAAACAAAAACTCAACAGTTTACGTAATATTTGTAAGTATGTTTACAAACATATGTAAGCAAGCAAGAAACATAAAAACTGTTAAGCTGCTGTTAAGCAGCGACACCTTTGGTTGCTTATCTACTTCACCCACCGCCCAATTCTACGGCCGTCTGTCGCTTGCTCTCCCTTTCGCTCCCCTCTCTCTTAGCTACTAAAACTTCAGGTTTTACACACACATCGTTTAGTCATTTTGTTTTTAGCGTATTTTCGCTGTTTTTTGTTTGTTTGTTTTACTTTGCGTTGTTTGTTTTGTATATACATACGTATGTAAATACACGTATTTATATGTTTGTGTTGTTTTAATTTTCAAAGTCAAGGTTAATTTGATTTTCATGATTTGCATAAGTTGCGATTTAATACAAAATTTAAACAATATAATGTATATGTTTATTAAGATACCTGTATCTGTAAATTGAATTGAAATGTTAATGTTTTTTATGTAATTAACATGTATCTGGTACTTGCTGCTTTTTATACTTCTTATTAATTTTGAACAAATAAAGAGAATGTAAATTTTTTTATACTCACTTTGTACAGCCAACTGTTGTTGATGCGCCGCAACGCGCTGCAAATAAAATAAAGTGTTTTATTAATTAAATTACATATGGGTTTCGTGTGAAATGTATAAGATTGTTTTTCAAAATACGCGCTTGCTGTTAGCACAGTTAACAGCAAACTGCACTGCGTTTAGCGAGCCCACAAACCATTACTATTTTGGAAGCGTTCTGTTAACGTCTTAGTTCGTGGTGAATTACTAAATTACTTTTAAGGCTGTGTTTTAAGGTGTCTTATAGCTATCAAACATATATATTTTAATTTAAAACGCAGGGGAACTTATGTCAAATTTTATGCTACATAAAACTAAAAAGTACATTTTTAGATATAACTAATGTTTAACATTTTTTCTGTGTCTAGTTGAGTTTGCCATGCTATCTGCACATAAACACACGTGCAGTCGTTGCTTAGCAAGCACACAAACCATACATTGTTGTTTAACAGCGCGCTGTTTTGCTTAACCCCTATGTTGTGCAGTGTGTTATTCTATTGCTTTGTGATGACAATTTTAAATGCTTTGATATTATAATTTTGTTCTCATTTGCTTACATTGGCATTTGCTAACATGGTGCGCAGGCCGTGACTTTGCAGCGACTGCACATCCAGTGAGTGGCTGCGACCGCGTTGTGTTTTTGTTGTTGGCGATGTGGGAGGTGGGCCGTTGTTCGACGAACTCGTTGAGTGGGTGTGGCGATAAAGCCAACGTTTCACCGCAGACATTTTTGTTATTTTTTGTTTTTTTTTTTTATTGAATAATAACTAATTAAGTTTAAAGCTAAGCACAGCCGTTATGAATGTTTTGAGTTTCGGTTAAAATGCTTTACATTGTACTGTTAACATAACAGCAGCTACACTGTTTACGCCGTCAAACGTTAGATGGCGCTAGCAACAGCTGCTCGCTGTTAACTTTTTGTTTATTTTTTGATCGCAGTCAATTTGTTATTATTATTGTATTGTTTTTGTTTCAGTTGATTTAGCACCTGTTGTTGTTGAAAATTTCTTTTATATGTTTAATTGCTTTGATTTTACGCGATATAAATTTGCCAAATTACTTATGTAAATCAGCAAAAATTGTATGTTTACATTTGTTGTTTTTTACATTTTTTAATTGCAATCGTATAATTTTCTCGTTTATTGCAGTAAGCTTTAGTATATTCAAGGAAGCAAAGAGTAAATGAAATAATTGCCACAAGGTGTATCATAAAAAAAACAATCACCCTGACCATGAAAATGTCAACGTCTTTGTTGTTTTTTCGGGGGCGATTCTGATTTACAATCGCATTTATCATCAACTGGAGCAGATGAAAAGCCGCACAGAAAAACAAATGTACACACATCCGACATACAGACAGACAGGCACACATATTAAGTGTGCATTGTTTGGGGTCAAAGCAGCTCACAAATTAATCCTTGACCCTCGCCAGCAAAGCACTTAATTGAAAGATCATAAAACATGAAGAAATTTAAGCAACTGCAGTTGCAGTTGTGACGCATCTACAGCAAGTGGGCGTGGCATGGTTCATTGATTGAAATTGACAAAAAACAAGAATAAGAATAATTGATTGAAATGTAGAAAAACTCTCTTGTGACCCAATAAACTACAATGCAAAATGAGCAAAGGGCAGCAAGAGAGACAAGTAGAAATAGAGAGCATGCAGAACTGTTTAACTTGCAGCGTTCTGTTAATAGCATAACAGTTTTCTGTTAGCTTAATGCAAAAACTAACGTTGTTCGAGGTGTACAACAGTGTTGATTAGAATTATGCCACCACGTCTAGGGGTCAAATGTGAATTGTAACTGAAACTTTTTAGCGTAGCGTAAATTGTTTACGTCATATAGAGGCATGAAAGCGTTAAAGAAATTAAAGTTTTAGTTCAGTTTTAACAACAGCTTAAGTGCTTTTTTATATACCCATTACTCATACATACATTAGGAGTATATTTTACTTCTTGCCATTTATAGCAAATCGATCGATTGAAACACAGAGATATAAGAGACTCTAAAAATTCATATAGTTTAAATTTAATGGGTAAAAAGCCTTAGTCAAGATAGTGAAAGACCAATCTTGAAACTTAAATAAGGTTCCTTGGATTCTTTTAAGTTTATTAAAAATTCTACTGATCGGTAAACGAAATACAACTTTAAAGAGTATAAGATCTATATAAAAAGAAAACTAAGTAAATTCTAAGACACAGTTGAAGTTAAGAAAGCAAGAAAGATATTTCTAGCTGGATATTTGTACTCAAGTAAAAATAGCTCAACAGACAGAAAAAAGTTTCGTGCTAAGTATTTCCAACCGATTGTTCCTATGGTAGCTATTTGATATAATCGTCCGATATTAAATGAAATTCAGTTTGCACTTGGAATTGGGTTCTCTATTTTGGTTTTGATTACTAAAAAAAAGTTTTTCATACTAGATATTTCCAACCGATTGAACCTATGGCAGTAACATAAATGACATAGTAAATTGTTCGTTCTGGATGGAATTTTGTTTGCACTATGAATTTGGTTCCAAATTTCTATTTCATAATTTTGGTTCTGATTGCTAAAAAGCACAAAAGTTTTTCATGCTTAGTTAATATTTCAATCGATTGGTTAAGAACTCCTAATTTGGGATTTGGTACTGAACGCATATTGAGCGAATTTGTTAGGAACTTGCCAAAAACGTTTTCTTTCCACAGATTGTTTCTATGAGATCTTGATGATATACATATATGGTTAGATCTAGTCGACTGTTAATACTGATCAAGAATGTACATATATTTTATGGGATCTGTCTTGCTTACTTCAATAAGTTACAAACATTGTCATAATAGCAATATACCCTATAATACATATAAAAAGCCCTTTCTAGGGTATACTTATAGTCGGCATACCTGCAAGCAACCTTAAACAATATACCCATAAATATAAATGTTGTGTAACTTAGGCGCAAACACGTTTAATAAATTAAATTGCGAAAAACCATTTTGGTATTTTTAGGCTTTTACATTATTTGTCCATTTGGGAATTGTTTTGTTTTGTTTTTGGTTTTCTTTTAAAATTTTGTAAATTTTCATTTTCATTTTCAGTTTTCCATTTTCTTGCTATTGCTGTTGTTCTTTTGGTGGTCTGCTGTCTGTTGTGTTTGCCCAGCGATCGGCAAGTTAGTTTAGTTTATAATATATACTACATATGTAGGTATACTATAAGTTCTACTTGTCAATATTTGTGCAACGTTCTTGACAGAGCGAAATAAATGTACATATCCATATGTAACATATATACGAATGTAAAAGACGACTGACAATAAAGGAAAGAAATGTGTAAGAGGTAAACAAAATACCAAGAATAACATTGTAAAACTAAACAGTTAACGCTAATTAGACAACTGTGAAAAGCTGTCTGAATGTTCGTTGTTCTTGTTGTTGTTGTTGTTGTTTGCAAAAGCTTAATTGATGAGCTTTTAAACGTCAATCAAGTGCTTTCAACAGTCAGAATGAAACAACAATAAATAACTAAGCTTCCCATCTTAATCCTCACGTTTTGTTTGCTCAAACAGCTAATAAATAAGTTTTAGCTAGTTTATTTACCATAATATTTTGTTGAAAGCTTTTTTAATTGTTTTTTACCAAAATCTAAATGAGAAAAAAACAAAACAAAACAATATAACAATTTGGCATATTCAATTAAGAGTCGAGTCGAAAACAAACATCAAATGTAGCATTAAAACAGATTTTATTATTAAACTGTATTTAATGCCTTTATATGGCAGACTGACAGAAAACTAACTAGCAAATACCCTGTAAAAGCCTACCTCTACTTTATTGCCCACATTTTACTTTGTAAAACTACAGGGTATCAAACGAAGACTAACCGAGAGAAAGAGTGCGCATTGTCAAGTGGTTGACCTTTAAACGTGTGCAATAAAAATAAATAAATAAATCTGTGAACAGATTCCGAATATACTCATATACTCATATAGAACAGCGTTACAAAACGTTAGACGTGCTCAGAAAACTGTGGCAACAACAACAACAGCAACAACAACAACAACACACTGACAAATGATTAATTAACAAAGTAAGAAAATTTTGTTGCAAACAACAATTATTTGGTTTGCCCAAAATAAGTAATGAGAATGTTTTGTTTTATTTTTTCTCTCTCTTTGTTTTTGGGCAATATTTTCACTTCCAGTTCACTTCCTCTACAGCCAAATTGAGGCGTTAAAGTAGGCGTGGTCAAAGCAGAGATGCCGTCACAAAGTCTACTAATTTTAATCATGATCGCAGAAATATGGCAAACTTAAGTATTTTAGTATGAAATTTTTTTAAAAGCTCATGAAAATCTAAACTAAAGAGAAAGTTTGAGTTATCAATGGATTTTTATTAAGCATTAACTATTATTTATTAATTGATAAAATTAGCAGCGTTAAAAGAAATGCAACTAATATAAATTTGAATACCCTCTGAAGATTATATTGGGCTTGTGTAAATTATGCAACAGGCAGAAAGTGGAGCAGCTGATCTTATAAAATATATCTATTCTTGATCAGCATCGTAAGCCGATTCATGTATAGCCATGTCTGCCTATATGTCCCAACGAACATAAGGAACTCAGTGATGGTAAGAGCTATAAGCGCCAAATTAGTTAGTGTAAACTCAATATTTAGTAACAATATAACAATTTGTTTTATTTTTCAGGTTGTCAGGCCCCATTCGCCCTTAAGCAGCCAAAAGCCAGACATTCCTCGAAAAATATACATGCTTTTGCCGAATATCTCAGAAACTATAACAATTAGGGACACCAATTCTGGCATGCAAGTTGCTAGATGCCGAATTAAGACAATGCCAACAAATATTTTTGGATGCCACGCCCACTTTATCCACAAGAAACAAAAAAATTTAAAAGTTTACATGCTCTTAGCTCACGTATTTTTTAACCTATAGTTTTGTAACTTGTAATTTGTTTGGAAACAAACAATATCAAACGGTCTTGAAAATTGCATCAAGATCGGAATATAATCAAGAAAGGTAAAGAAAGGTACGCGATCGGCATGGCCGACTGAAATTCTCTTTCTTGTTTTATTTAATTTGAATTAAAATAATTTTAAAAATATTAAATCATTTTATTAAACTAAAAGATTTCTAGTTGAGCTCACTCAATCGTAATATACCCCGTACTTTTTAAAACACTGCGTGCAGATATGAAGAGCCTATATGTAAATGAATTTAATTTCTAGCTCTTAATAGCTCACAATCTTAAAGGACAATCTGAACTAATCAATCTTTATAAAGTTGGAAATGCTTCCATCTGCTTGTTGCACATTTTCACCAACTTTTTATATTCGATGAAGTATATGAATGCATTTCTAAAATACGTTCTGTTGAGTTTCAAAAACAAATGAGTTTTAGACTATTTTAAAGGGTATTTGCGTTTGTTTTTCTTGAAAAAGCGTAATCTAACAAATCGTCTAAATAGCTTTGATTTATTTACAGTGATAACGGCAGGACAGATGGTCAGATAGGTACTTTGTATAGAGGCTTGTCAACACTAAATACATACTAATTTATAATAAGCATTACTGCAAGTCAATCGATCAGTGAGAGGCTTTACCCTTACCCTCGGTAGAACCCATTTATTATGCGACTTATTTTAATTATAATCAAATTCGAATCGCATCCGCTAAAATATATAAATATAGTCAGACTATGATGTCTCTATCTATTCTATTCTTTTTGTATATATAGTATATAGTATTTATTAGTTAGTCGTATCTTATCGCTTTTTTTGGGCCGTTGTACTCTAAATTAAATTTCTTCTTTTCAAGTATTTCCACTTGCCGAAAGATAAAAACTCAAAACTGATAAGAGTTTGGCGAATGTATAGAAAAACTTATATACAAACTTGTTGTAAAGTCTAGAAGGTCTCAAGTTCATTGAGTTTTGTCTAGCCTTTCATTTTCCAAAAACAGCTGGGTGTTGTCAAAAGGATTGTCGAACTATTTTGACAGACAATGCGATAATTGAGTGGAAAAACTAAGAAATAGTCAAGCATGCTATATAGAAATACAAAAATATAATAGATAAACAATAGCATTATGTATTATGAACAAAAGACCAATTTCAGTTGGGCTTTATCACAGACACCTGATGTTTTCTGCCTGCTAATCAAATTAACACTTTTAAATAATTAACTGAGATTTTGTATTAATTTATATAATTTTTATACGCTTTCATACAATGACAGTTAATCAAAGATTTCATCATAACATATTATATAGTTTTATGATTTAATATTAATTGTGGGCGTGTGCAAACTGCTTCAATTGACTGATTATAAAACATGTCTAGCAGAAATATACAAATAGGCCCATCTGAGCCCAGTTAGACACTTGACAAATTAGCAACTAAGAAAATGGCTTAGAAAAGTATTAACGAAAACGAAAACAAAAACGCAAAAACAAAACAAAATATTTAACAAATTTCACGAATACGTTAATAAGTAGGGAACCACAAACACACACACACACACTCTGCTGTTCTGACACATCACATGTTTGCCATTTGTTTTGCTGACAGTTTTTGGCTTTTTTCTTTAGTATATTATTTTGGGTTTAACTCATTTCCATGTTCAATGTTCAATTAAACATATAGCAATGCAGATTGAAAGCACAAATTAATGCTTAAGCATAGCGAGTGGGTGGCTCGATGTCCTCAATGAACTTGAAAATTAAAAATTATAATAAATATATTGTTTATAAAACAAAAATTAAATTGCGCACACGCGGATAGCACACAAATATGTATACAAATAATTGTTCTAAATAGCAATTAGCATATATAAATTAAATTGAATGTTAAAATAGCACTCAAAAGTCATGTTTTCTGCCACTAGTAGAGAGCAGCAACAAGTATTTGTTTGCTCTTATTATGTTTTTATCAATTATTAATTTTACTTTAAGTGATACAACACATAGGCTTTAAATTATATTATTTTTAATTTATATTGCACTTTGATATGAGTTATAACAACAAAAAAAAAAGTGTAACAACTTTTATTTGCTTTTCTGGCCGTTGTTTGTCATTTGAAAATCTGAATTTTTAATTATTTGCATTTCCACATCTATACAAACTCAAAATAAAACAATAAATTTACTTTATTATCTTTTGTTTATGTGCTTTTTTGTTGTTTTGTTTTGTTTTATTTGTGTTACTTATTTAATTTCCATCACACACGCGCAACAATTCTCATTTTTGGGATTTAACAAAATTGAAAATATAATTAATTTTTTTTTTGCTTGCAATTTTATATTTTGTTTATTTGGTTATTTGCACTAATATTGTTGTTTATCAATTTGCAGAAGACGCGCACGCTTCAGTTCTATCAGCTGCCGTTCAATTGGAAATGCAATTGAAAATAAAACACATACTGAAAAACGCAGCAAGCGGCGTGCGAGAGAAGAAAACGGCGAAATTGAAATGACGGGCGACGCCATCAACGACAACAACGCCGACAACGTATACGTAATATGTATGAGTAGCAAAACTGTAAGATGCGTGTGTGTGTGAGTATGAATTGTGGCACTTTTCCGCAAAGCCCAAAAACTGGCAGACAACTGAGAGCGAGAGCGAGAGCGAGAGCGAGAGAGAGAGAGAGAGAGAAAGTTAGACTAATATAGCTGTGAGCTTTTGCTATGAAAAGAGCGACGCAATGCGACGCTTGCACAGCTGTTAAGGCGATCATCACCTGTTGTCATAAGCTCGCGCTCTCAGACGCCACTCTATTCCTCTCCCACTCTCTCGTTCTCTTTTAAGGACTTGTTTTTGCTCTCAATGACGTGGCATATTCGATTTGATAAAAACAAAACATGACTCTATACTGTTTATTGTTCAATTAAATTATTTTTTGCTCTTGTTTTTTTTTTGCTACTGATAAGCGCCCTTGATTACCCAATTGTGAAATGTAAGCGTTGTTATCAATCAAATCGCTTTACTCGCTTGTCGCTTATCAAATCAAAATTGCTCATGACTTTATTTTTAATGGCAACTGTCGGACACAAGCCGATTACAAATGACGTTCCAATGTTACTGATAATCGCACGAAATTGTACAACACTTTGCAGACTGTTTGGTTTTTTCGAACGATAAAGCCAGCAGATAATCTGCTAATAATCAGAATGATTATTATAATAGTAATTTAAGCGCCTAAGTAAACCAAAACCTAATGAACTACTTAAATGAACATGTTGATTCCACATTAGATTCAGTTTAGTTTTGACCACTGTTCTATTTTTTGCACGATAAGTTTTGTATGATTTGAAAAATTATATGTTTATTTTTATTATATTTAACAGAAAAGTAAGTAGACAGTAATTTAGGTCGATTTGTTGACTTTTAAAATAAAATACTGTTTTTTCCTCACAATTATTTTTTTTTGGCTGTCTGTAGGGCATTACAAATATCTCCATTTTACACCATATTTATGATTAGAAATAAAAAGTCAAAGAAAAATAATTATCCTAATCAAATTTTAAAAATATAATATTAATATATATATTTGTACATATTTTAAATAAATAACTTATTGTCGATGGGACAAAATATTCTCATAAAATCTAAAATATTAAAAAGAAGTATGTTTTATATTTAAAAATGCTAGTACGACATTCAATCCTCTCCATATTCGTTTTTTTCTATAACAGATTAAGATTCTTTAGATGTAAATTACAATATATAATTGACTAAACTCGATAACACCAAATGATTCTATGTGCCTTTTGCTTCAAATCATATTTAGCTCTGGTCTGGAACTGTTAGTTAACAGCACACGCTGTTAGTAAACTCGCTTGGTTTGTGCGCACGCTAAGCTGTGCTGCTGTACTCAACATACTTAATTTAGCCAAGACACTTACCGCTTTCCGTTTGTCCGCTTCACTAACCGCCGAATTCGAACGATGTCGAAACAGATCCATTACTTTGGTCATCGGCGATCGTTGATTGGCACTTGCATGCGGCCGGACTGCAGTCACCGTGTGGTAATACTGCAATTTATACAATATAAATTATAATTTATTACAAAAGTAGAAGAGTTACTGTTGAAACGCACCTGCGCATCGCTGCCTTGATGCAAATGAGCGCTGCCATCTTTGTACTTGCTTTTGGCGGATACGGTGCCATCGGCATTGGTTATCGTTACGGCGGGATGCTGTTTATGGCCAAAATGTTGCATGGCCACTTTCATGGAATTCATGATGCCGCCACTTGCAGCACCGCTAGCGTTCGCTGTCGTCGCCGCTGTTCCAGCTGCGCCCGCTGTTGTTGTTGCTGCTGTTGCGGGTGTGCCGCCGGATACGGAATATGTGCTGCTGGTGGCGCTACTATCCGCCGACGATGGATCCAGCAAATGTTTATCCTTATGCCGTTTGGCATCCGATTTAGCGCGCGGTCGAAACACATCAAAGATTGTGGGCCGACGATTCGGTGACGCAATGCCGTGCACTGTGGACTGATTGAGCACGGGTGAATCTTCGCCACTGCGTCTCCGTTCCAGTGAACCGGAACGTGAGCCACCACTGCCCACCATGCGCTCTGTGCTACGTGAGATCTTCTCGCTGTGCCGATTAAGCTTCTCCAGCTTTGCCGCCTCGCGTTCAATGCGACGCGCCGTCTCCCTTTCCATTTTCCTTGCCTCCTTCTCTCGTCGCGATTGCTCCTTCTCCTGCCGACTGCGAAATTGGTAGAAAGGAAGAGGAATATTATTATATATGTAGCTACAGTACTTCACGCTCACTTACCGCTGTTCCTTTTCCATTTTCTTGTAGGCCTTCTTGGCCGCCTTGGCATTGGGCTCCGCCGGAGCACTTGAGGGTCGAGATCCAGGCGGACGTGGCAGACCATCTTGTTCCTGAAATCGTACATGACGTTTTTGAGTTTGATTTGGTTTTGTTTGTGTAATTCTATTTGTATTATTGGGAGAACTATTCTGATCTTGAGTTTCCTGCATGTTTCTCGCAGCGCTGCTTTAGACAAACTGAACAGGCTCGGAAAAAAGTGAAAAACCTACAGAGAGAAGTTGTAGTAACGCACAGCTATCAGCTATTATCCTGTGTGCTTTGTACTGTGCTGCAATTATGCCGAATTGTATACAAATACAATTTGTAAGTCAGCACCACACACCCAAACACAGCTAAGAATCAACACAAGACGCAATTTGCAGAAAACAACAACAAAAACACACATTAAGTATCGAATGTGTTTTATTAATTGAACGGCCACTTGACTCGATTCCTGCGGCGACCTTTAATCGAATTTAATCAATTTATTTATGGATTACGCAAAATTCATACAGCAGTAGAAGTTGTTTAGAAATTGGCTATGAGTGAAACATACTCACCACACACCCATTGATTTGTAGTTTGAGGTTTGTGCATTGGCTGTGTTTGCTGAGCGCCAACGAGATAGCAAACAGTCAGAGCAAAGCTTTAACAGCTGGTGCGCTACGCTCGAGAGTGTGAGAAAGTAAGCGAGATCAACTTACAGTTATGATGTCAATGGGCTCAGCTGACTAAGTCATTTAAAGGAAAACAAACAAAAGCTCAGCAGCGGAAACAGAAACTGAACGCCAATGGGAATTCACAAAATGCTTGTTAAGTTAAAGTTAAATATTTTATTTTTGTACGCGTTACAATTTATGTAAGTTTTGGGAACTCCATTACAGGGTTTACTATAAGTACCCCAAAAAATCACATTCATTAAATTGTGTCAGAAAAGCTTTGTGTGCAATAAGCAGATAAAGCACTTGATCACTTTATTTTAGATTATTGCCAAGCACTCTGCCGGCCATCGAATTTAAAACAAAAAAAAAAACAATTTCTATAGTTTTTTGACCTTGGTTTTTTCGAATTTTATACACTAATCATCCCTCATCAAAACATCCTAATTTTTTCTGATTTTCCCCAAACCTTGCAACAAATATTGAACAAAAGGCTTGTATATTTTGCATTTCCCCGACTTTTTAGCTTTATATATTTTTTATCATTTCAGTAATTTGTTAAACTATAATTTAAATATTAATTAACAAATTTATCAAATTTTCTGCGCAATTTTAGCCAGCGTTAAAAATTTAAATAAATACAAACAAAAAATATAAGTAAATAATAATATATGGGATGACTTTCTATATGCATTAGTTAGAATTTCACAACGGATAAATTGCAATTGTTTTTTCCGCAAATTTAAAGCTGTGGAATTAAATCTTGCATTGGTTTGATATGTTACGATCAAAAGATGAAGTACCGAGATTCATATATATTGGAGTACTGTTTTATATGGCAATAAAACAACCGATATAGAAGCTATTAAAGTAAAGTTTAGTATAGAACTGTAGCATTTTATCAATGTCTTGCCAGTTTAATCATTTCATTAACTATTTCATTGCTTAAGTGTCATTGCTCCAGAGAAGTACATGGTCTATTACAGTCGGTTCACTTTAATATAGTATTTTCTACTATTATATGTAA
Organism: Drosophila tripunctata; assembly: GCA_035047385.1. Taxonomy (NCBI): domain Eukaryota; kingdom Metazoa; phylum Arthropoda; class Insecta; order Diptera; family Drosophilidae; genus Drosophila; species Drosophila tripunctata. Next base: position 4,257,582 of record JAWNPS010000334.1, read on the forward strand.
GATTTTCTTTTTTCCCAACTCCCGATTTCCGATTTCCGAAACTATTTTAGTCTTTGTTTGGCCGCCTGAAATGCTAAGGGGTTTACCCCATTATAATTACACGACCTTTCCGACAACTTTCACAAACTACACTCCAATCGGCAGACACCTGAAATTCGGTTACGGATTTATTTTTAGCACAAATTGTGAGACGACGGCAGCTTCACAGTCAACAGGTCAACCAAATTATATTTGTTTTTGGTTTTATATATATTTTTTTTTTTGTATTTTTTGCTCAACTATTTTGCTTCTTCTTGTTTGGTTTTGCACTTTGCCGGAATGCCAAGTCACGTGCCCCGGGGTCTGTTAATATACGATGGCGATTGCTGTTGTTGTTGTTGCGATGAGCTAACAACAGCGTCGAATTAATGGACGCATTAAAAGTATTCAAGTAATCGAGTATTCCGATGATTCCGTTGATTCCAATGTGCAAAGTGGGTTAAATGGGCGAGGCGAGAGCGATAGAAAAACAAAACCAAATGGAAAATCTATAACAAGATATCACGAAGTGTAAATACTCTGTGAAGCGGATTAGCTTTAAAATTCCGAAAAAAATGTACTATTATTCAATAATTTGAAGAGCATCTTCTATTCTAAATATATCTACCATGTCTTTACATTAGCTTATCTTTTGCATCTCGTTTAATTCCTCAACTAATATAGACTTTTTGAGCAACTGTTTAATCCCCCACTTTATAGATAGTGTATGAAAATAAAAACCAGAAGCTCTTTACGCTTTTGTTTGTGTATCGCGGTACCGGGACTGTGGGCGCGAGAGTGTTTGGCATCAGCTGTTGAACATTGTCTATAGGTAGTTCAATATTTGCACCCAGTAATCCGATAGATAGAAATTTAGACAGAGCGAGCGAGAGACGGGAAATACGGATAGAGATGATGGAGTATTTAAGTGATTTGCAAGGCAGGAAAAACAACTACGAGTCCATGTACAGATATACATATATATAGTGCTTAGATATAGATCTGTACATTTGTGCATCACACTTAGTGTATACATCTATATCTATATAATTGGGTGTGGTGAGCGTTCCATTGACGTAATTGTTTGCTTAGACACAAAATGTACATGCATTTTGCTATAGATATATGTAGAAACAACAGCCTATGTAAATAGAGCGGTTTATGGAAATATTCCAAATGAACTAGTTCATATGCATATATACTGTTTGTATCTATATATATACACTTTGGTATATGATAATGCTGATTGTGTTTTTATATGGCGATTGTTTAGGTTTCGTGAAAGGAAATAAATATAAAAAAAAAATGTGTGTGTTGCTTGTTGACAAAATTGTGTCATTTGTCAGTTGATAAGGTGAGTCCCTCCCCAAAGTCAACAGACGATATTAAAGCTATACAATGTATTGCAAAAGCACTAGGCATAAACGCCAAAAAAAAGAGCAATAACACCTCTATATCATATGTACAAAGTCAAACAAAGGTAATGCACATTTTTCCTAATTCTTCTGTTTACAACACGGGACAGAAAACAAAGCCACAAATTTTTTATGATATGCCTAAAAATAGCTAGCTTTCAACTTCAGTACATAAGTATTTGTAGTAACCCTTTGTGGCAAGAGTACTTACAATAAATATTATGGTCAAGGCAAAAACTGCCAGACAAAAGTTCGTGAAAAGCACTTGAGTTTGCTGCTTCAGACAGTTTTCAAGCATCTGCGCACTCCGAGTGGAAGATTCCGCAATAAAAAGTTGATAATGAAAGTTAAATCCAAAAAAAAAGAGTAAATTAAAATGGAGCACAATATAATAACATTTCCATAATGATTTATGCTAAACACAAACTTAAGCAGAACTGTTTCTAACAATTCTGCCGTAACATTTGAATTCTGCACGTTGTTTACTCATGACTTTGCAGTCTTTTCAACTCTGTAGATTTATTTCTTTATTTTGAATTATCACAAAAATTCAGATTGTAGAAATGACGTCAGTTGGCAATGTGTGAATTTGATGATAACAATCCGATGTCGTTCGGTGTTTTTTATTTTCAAACTTTTGATGACACTTTTGCAATTATCTTTTTGATTTGTTTTCATTTTCTTTTAACAGCTTGAAGTACTAGAAACATATATAAATAAAAAGTTTACATCGACCGTTTATTTAATATATGATTTATGGGGTTTCTGTGCTGCTTTAAACAGGTTTTGACAAGGTACGTCAAAATAGTTGAGGTGATTTCCCGACAGGTACGTGTGAGAGAAAGAAGGTTGGTCACACCCTAAATTCAATACGAAATCTATTAGATCACTGCGTGAATCCCACATAGAGTTATTATTGGTCAGTCATAAATAGTCATTTTAAATGTAGGGACAATAAATATATTAGTTCGAGTTTTTTCAGCGTTTTTACAAAATATTTTACACCTGTAACAAGTAGAAGAAAATGTCTAGGATCAACAAAAAGCTTTCAGAAATTTTGATAAACGCACTCAGAGCTTTTAAAGTGATAATAATACGACTAGGTTAGGTTAGGATATACGGAACGCTCAGCCTTTAGTGGGAGTTCACTTTGGGTTTGGGGCATTGAGGTGTTCGTTATGTGGTAATAGAAGGATGAAATGGGATGTTGGTTTCGGGCTTCTGTTGGAATTTATCGGGGATGAAGCGATGTATCTGTTGCAGTTTTATTTCATCCCGGTTAGCCGGAACCAACCTCTACTCGCGTTTTGGCGAGACTGTCTAGGTCTACCCAGAGTAATCCGGAATTTTCATCTACTAAGTGCAAGACAAATACACAAGAGGTGTTGTTGATATTAATACGATAATACCCACTATTTTTAAGACATCACTATTTTTTGCGAATTATCGTACTTAGTTTCAAGAAGATCAGTTATATACAGCGAAAGTTATGGCTATTTAAAATTTTCAAACAGTGTCCGCGCCTAGAAATATGCAATAGTTTTTAAAAACATTGCATTTGAGCAGTCAAATCTAACTTATGTTATATTTAAATTGAGCAACAGCATGAAAGTGCTACTTTACTCAACTCTAGTATTCTTTTATCCTATATATGTACATATACCAAACTTACATCTTCAGATACGGAGACGGAAACGGAACCGGATGCAGTCAATTGACGTGATGGGCTCGTTGCCGACTGACTGCTCTCGCTGCGGTTCAGTAGGCGTGGCATGGTGGCAACACCACCCAAGGAAACCGGTCGTGCCACTGTAGCAGTCACGGTGGGCGACACTGCATTCTGACCATCCATTCGAGATGGCAATGCTGGAGCGCGTCGTATCCAGATGTCGTCCAGTTCACGTTCACTGGGCGTACGTGGCTTGTTGGCCAAATTGCTGGAGTTGATATCACAGTTGAGACTTTGGTTCTGGTTCTGGCTGTTCGAATTTAGCGACAAATTGCTCTGGGATGGTGCACGTATCTCGACCAGTGATGAGTCAAAGAACTGCTTGGAGAGATGCGGAGCGGCGGCGGGAAATCGATGGCTGCCATAACGCTGCGAGAACAATCCCTGCACCGAGGAGTAACCTCCAAAGCTGGAGGGGAAACTAATGGTCTGAGCATTGGCACTTGGCTGCAGTTGCCGCAACTGTTGGGCCTCCATGCGCAGCTCGGGCGTTTCCTGGGCACGTGACACCGTAAACTTGCCCTTGACAATGATCGGTGGCTCCGCGGCGTGTGGCAGCTGCAGTGGTGCGGTGGCCACTGGTGACTGTGGTTTCAGTTGCGGCGTTGCTGCCACTTGGCTGGCTGGTTGCTTGGGCGGCGCTGGAGGCGTGACGGGCTCACTCGACTGCAGCAGCTCCTTAAGGGCCTTGGGCAATATGGTGGCCGGTATGGGTGGCGGTGGTGGCGGCGGCGGTGGTGGCAACGATGAATACTGCTCCTCAATGTTACGTGTATTGATGCGATCGATTTTGTGCATAAACTGTTGGCGCAAACGTTCCAGATCCTTGAACTTCTCCTTGGATGCAGCATCTTGGGGCGTGGGTGGGCGAGGCGGTGCTTTGGAGGCACGCTCAAAACGCGGCGCCTCACCACCCACCGGTGGCGACTTGTCGCCATCATCCTCATCGTCCTCCTCCTTGCACTGGGACAGACGACGTCGCTCAATGAACGGTGGCAAGAGATACGCTGGTCTCTGGTGATAGATATCATAACGTGCATCACTGGCTTTGGCAAATTTGGCACTCAAATTGAGCGCACCCACCACACCCATATCCTCGACATCGTCATCGCCATTATCATCATCATCGTTCTCATCATCGCTGCTGCTGCCACTGCTGCTCTGAAAGTCAAACGAATTGACACGCGGCATGGACTGCAGCTGCAATTCCATTTGCGGCGTCAACTGTTGACTATACTGCAGTCCACCGATCCCAGCCAGCTGACTCAGACTCGAGGCAGAGGACTCACCCGTCACACGGCCATTGGCACTGGCCTCCGAATCGGATTCGTAGCCATCGGCCACCGCCTGCTCCAGATCATCCATGGTGGACTCAAAGGCACACTCAAAGCTATCCATTTGATTGTTGTGACACATCATTGGCATCTGTCTTTCTCGCTCTCGCTCCCGTTCATGCTCCATCTCGTTCTCACGACCATCCTGCTTCTCCGCGTGTTCACTCATTGATGTTGAGGCATTGGAAACGTCACTCGATCTGTTTGTGGCTGCTGTTGCTGTCGCTGTTGATGTTGTTGATGTGGCTGATCTTGTGATCTGCTGCTGTTTCACATTATCCTCAATGTAGTCGCAGTTTGTGGCCATTTGCAGTTTGCGCTTTGGATGACGTTTTCAATGATTTTACTGTACAATTTCTTTTCTTAAAATTTGCAGATTTTATTGTATTCGCAGCTCATTCACAGTTCGTTATGCAAATGATCTGCCAGGCAGCGACATTGGGTACTCGCAAAGCTTGGCCTGTATTTCGAATCTGCAATAGAATTTCATGGTTTTTGTTTTTTTTGTTTGGCAATATCTTAAACCGGCACCTTTCTATTGTGTTGATATGAGAGAGCGCGTTGAGAGTGAAAGATTAAAAGACAAGCTTTTTACTAGACTTTAAGACTATTTAGTTTTAATTCGTTTCTTTTCACAAAATCTTTTTAAAGTCTCAAAGTTTCATTTAAAATGTATATTAAGACACAGGTTTTTACTGAAAGAGAGATCTTCATAATTTTCTGCAACATATTTCTGACGAGTTTTTCGACTTCAATTGTTTCTTAAAATTCTCTTATAATCCATTCATTTTAACACATCTGACTAGTAAACATTCTGAAATTCCAGGTTTTCCCCAATCATTTCAACAAATGCTAGACAAATAATTAAGCTCTTTTCCTTAGTTTGTTAATTGTAAACTAATTTTCCAAAATTTATTTTCAGTATTTCATTTAACTTTTTATTTTATAATTTTAATTTTAAAATTATTGTGTTAACTGCTTTATTTGGTTGCATAAAAATTAAATTTTGAATTATTTTCTATAATATTCAAAGGTTTAAACATATATTTTTATATATTTCTAAAAATGAGGTAGAGATAGAAAGTATAATTTATTAAAGTATCTAGAAATTGGTTTAATTCCCATTTTATAGCAAAATGTATACTAAATAATTTTCTGTAATTCACATGCAGTTTTTAAATAACAACATTTCAAGAACCAATTTAGTGATAAGAGAGGGAGAAATTTATCGATAGTAATTAAAGTTCCTTTCAGGACCATGTATTTCCCTTTTTAAAAAATAATATTAGCTAAAATGTCTGCTGTAAATTCCAAGTGATTCCAGCTATTAACATTGGAAACCCGCATAACTACTGATTTTAAAACAAATTAAACTGAACACATGTCTGAAACGCCAAGTATTTTAGTCACAAAAACATTTAACGCCTCAAGAACCCTCACGTCTGAGCAAACACAAGTCACAAAACGAGCAACATTAACATGTTGTCAGTCTTCAGATACTTATGCATGTATGTAGCTGCCAATGTAGTCGGAATTCCAAAAAAAAAAAGTTCGAAAGAAACAGAAAACGAATTTGTAGCACGAGGTGAAGGTCGACAAACAACGGCGTAAAGCATTTAGAAAATGGCAATTTCTGTTTCTGTATTATGTATTTTGTATTATTTTTGAACCGGACAATCGTCATTCATCCAAAACAGAAGCAGCTAAAAGAAAATCAACAAAAAATACAACAGCAAATTCGTGTGTGTACATTTGTGTATGAGTCGAAAGAGCAGAACAAAGCGCTAACAAAGCTAATTCAATTATTTACGCGTCGTCAAAACCAAAAACAAAAATTATATGTTATAATAAGTTAGTTGATGGATTAGCAGATACTCTATAATGGAAATATTTTAAAAATTTTCAGTAAACATATAAAAAAGTGATAGAGAACTAACCAATAACAAAAATATATGTGATTTTTATATAAGAAAATTTGATAAATTAAACTGAAATTATACAGCTTAATAATACAATCCAATAAATATGATTTAGCAAATACTCGACTATCAAAATATAAATATATTTGCGTTAATTTTCCAGCAGCAGACCCCTTTAAGCTTGAATTAATTTTTACAGGGTACAAAAAGCCAAACAAACGCCTTAAGAAAGCAATGAAGGGGATTGCAAAGGCAAACATATGGCAGCCAAGCATACTCCTCACACTAAAACACAACCCAGCGGCAAAAAATGAGTCAGAATTTTGGTAAAATTTGGTGCTAGCATTTAGAGAGATTCATGATAATTAATCATAATAATAGAAAACTAAATTAACAGTTAAACTAACAAACAAAACATATGGTTTACTTGTGTTTCTTTGACAAACATATGGTAAATTATACAAATCTAAAAGTTTAAACTAAATTTTGTACATCTGTATAAACGTTTTTTGGTTGTAAGACAAAAAGAGACAACATATATTATATATTGTATAAGCTATATGTGCATATCTACCTGTAGATATCTACTTAAAGACAATTTATGACCGCAGAGGCGTTGTATTTCGTATAGTTTGAAAAGCAAACCGCAATTGAGAATACTGAATGCAAACTATACACCCAGCAATTAATAGCAATTAGAAACATATGAGTACTGTTCTCGTATATCCGAGGAGAAGGGGGAATATGCAAGAGCCATTTGAAGTGCTCAAGTTTTGCGGTTTTTCACAAGCGTTTTCTTTAGTGCCGTCACGCGGGCAGGAAGGAACGTAGAAGGGAATGAGTCAGTACGAGTGGTATGAATAATTAAAGCATAACTTTTTGAACTGACAGCACGGCTATGCGTCAGATACTTTTCTGACATTAATAACACACACATACTGTAAATACAACTCTGTAACTCAATTCAGTTGATATTGTACATATACACATGTACATACTTATGTAAGTAAGTGTACCCTCCAACTGTGCAAGTATTTTTGCTGTCTTTTAATTACAAGCTATTAACGATTGCAACAACCACAAATAATTGCTAGCAAATCGAACATCGTGTAGTTGTACCTATTAATCAATGACGAGTATCTACTGCTGTCTCATGATCGGACTACATATATATTTGTATGCATGTACATATATACATATATTTAAACCGACTGTAGACCAGACAAACTGGCGTCTTTGATCGAATCAATTTTACATGCGGTTTTCATGCTGCACTCGTCTATTCCGCGAAATCAATTAAATTGTTTAAACTTTCAAAGCTGCAATTAATCTTGGGTTTTGTATTTTTTCTGTTTAACTTTTTCTTTAAATATCTTGCTAATGCTTAGGTGAGTGGAACGAGCAGATTTTATATGAAATTCGGTAGAAAATCGAAATAATTTCTTTGTAAATATGTAATATTAACAGCTCAACTGTTTTTAAGCCATTGAAAAACTAGTTTAAGTTTGTATTTGAAACAGTATTGAAAATTTCCGTTTTCCTACTGGCATTTACAGGCAGGTTGTAACATTCATGAAACAATTCAATATTTATTAAATAAATCCCATTAATTGAATATTATGAAAAACTGTACGTGTTGTCTGACCTTTATGAGTTTCCTTAATATTGTTTTCAAAACAATTTTAACTTTTCTGTGGCTGTGCATAATTAAACGAATCTAATGCATATTGATGGATTTTTATATGGCTGTCACGTTGCTGAAATAATTCTCTAATTCGAAAACAAACAAAGCTATTTGAATAATTTCATATGGTGTTCAAACAATTACACAAATATTTTAAAGCACAAAGATGAGCTCTCTAGATCAAAATATTGTCGCCGCCCTCGCCTTGATTACTATAAACAATAAATTATTGCCAGTTAAATGAGGAAGGCATGTAAATTATAATGAATTACAAGTGAGAAAGTCAATTGTGGTTGGCTTTGACTGGCTTGATACAAGTGTTAGATAAATAATTCCATTTAGGTGTGGGTCGTAATTGCTACTATATATATATGATGTAAGCTACAAGGTTTATGCAACTAAACCGATGGGAAACCACAAACACAGACGCACATGATTCAATTGATTTGATACCTGATTCTATGCCATGAGTGGAAATAATCAATTAATGTCTGTCACACGATATGTGCCACAAAAAATCAACCAATTAATTTCACCAACAAAACTACTCTAGACTGTCAATGCGGTGAGGTGGGGGGGAGTTCTAAAATGCCATAAGAGTTTTAGCCAGAAGCGTTTTGTCTCACTATCTCGTATAGATCAACGTACACTGCTAACAAAGAGTTGTCTTTGTTCATACATTAATATAGAAATTAACGTCACAGTGTTGAAATTAGTGGGCGGAGGAGATTGCGGAATTCGCCAGCTGATTGTTAATTGACATAAACGTGCCGACATCTCGTTGAGATGTTAAGCTACGACTCAAGTGTAGGCGAAATTCTTATTGGGTCAACTGATAAGTTGATATGATATGTTGTCAACTTATAAGCATGAAAATAAATGGAAGCTGTGTACAATTAAAGACGAAGAGTTGCAATAGGATTGCCCGGGGTAAAAAAATAATATTTAAAATATTCAAATAACAGAATAACATTTCTATTTTAAATATTAAGTGTTTTCAGGAAAAACTTTATTAATATTATAGTTGCCAAACATTATTTGTATACCCTTGCAGAGAGTATCTTGTTTGTAACGCATTGAAGGAGACGTGGCAGACCTCACATACATATATATTATTGATCAGCATCAGCTTTAGCCTATTCTCTCAGCTTTAAAGCTATCTTGATGAAATTTGGTGTACATGCGTATTCTCTCTGCAGGTAGTTCATATGTTCAAATTGGCCAGATCGGATCACAATATGAACCAAATTCACTTAATACGCGTGTAGTATAAAATCCCATGTGCAAACCAAATTTCATTCTGATTGGTCCACTATATCATAAAGCGCCATAGGAATAATCGGCTGTAAATGCTTAGTACGAAAATGTTTTCTGTCTATTGATCGCTTTTATCCAAATTCACATAATATTAAGTTTCTATCATTTCCCATATGGTTGCGAAATTTCATGCCGATCGGACTACTATATCATATAGCTGCCATAGGAATAATACTTGGTAAGAAAAACTTTTATGTTTTTTAAGCAATCGCCACAAAATTTACGAAATAAGCATGCAGTACCTACTACTATGAACAAATCAAATTTTATTCTGATTCGACAACTATATTATATAGGTGCAATAGGTAAGATCGGCTAGATGTGCGTAGTACAAAAATATTTTCTCTCTATTGAGCGATAATTTCATCCAGTTGTTCTAAATAAGTAATTCTAACCGATTTTTACCCGTGAAAAAAAACAAAACAAAAACAAATTTAAAAGAAAGTCTGTACTGTAAATTCACACATTCATACAAAGATAATATTTTTTTGTTGTTTATTTTTCATTTCAAAATCTCCTTAATATTGTAACAGATTTAAAGACTGAAAGGCTTTTATTTATAAATTTAATTTCTAATTAAATGCATTGAAATTTGCAAATCTTATATAACTAATAAGCTCTAATAATCGAATGTAAATAATCATTTACTCAGCACAAAACTGAATGGGTTTAGAGGCCAATTCTCTGGCAGGAGAAACATTGGGTCTCTGTTGTCAAGCGAATTTGCAAATACATATATACATATATTTATTTAAATACTGCTGTTGTTTTTACACAACTCGATTTTCTGTGTCACTTTATAAGATATATGCGTCCCTCAATTGTTCAGTTGCTCAATTGTGCAATATCGCATCGTCGCGACAACAGCGTCACGTGTTTTGTGGGTTTTGTCATTTTTCAAGTTTCGTTTTGATTCGTTTTATGCAGTTTCGATTTCTTATGTCTCTGTTGAGTCCGTCGACAATTTAGCGACTACTGTTTTGTATTTCTTCATCTGGGAATGACGGCCAAGGTGTCGAGAAATCTAAGTTACTATGCACTTATGCATAAAGTGTTTAAAACAAAAACTACATATCAGATTACAGCTAAACTTTCAAATGGCTAAAATTTTGCGAATAAAATAAAGTAAATTTAGTATAAAACACATATCTTTTCTGTATTCAAAACTCTATCTATTTTTCATTAAATATTTAGTTAAGTGAAATATATGAAAAAAAAATGTTTATTGATTCTATATATGTTGGATATTAAATTTATACTGGAAAATAATACTGAAAAATGTTAAGATATTTGAACGTAGTCTTTTCTGTGTACTACAAAAATCCTCGAAACAAGAATAATGTATTTTACATGCTACAATAAAAATGATTTTAAAAAATTTGAAAAAATACAGATTTTATTTCTAAACACTCTAAGTATTTTATTTAAACCATTTAAACATTTCACATTTATCAAAGCAAAAACAATCTAAGAGGATATTAAAAAATTTGACTGTATTGTATTGATATCAATAATTTGTTATCAGCTGCAGTTTTCATTCAAATGCTGACGTGCACTTTAAAAGTAATTAAACTTTTTTACAATAGTTTGAAAATAGAATAAAATGGTGTATATGTGTTTTTATCGATTTGTATTTATTGGCTATTTATTGTTATTGTCCCTTCCTAATATGACAATCAAATATATAAAAGTGAACAATTTAATTAATTGACTCAATGTCAATATAAGTGTTATAATAATCATGTAATCTTAAGCAGGTGTCGCTGGGGTCAATGCGATTTGCCTAATGGATGCACTATCAAATGGATAGAGTTTTTGTTTTGCTCAAGCACTTTTCTAAGCCTTGGCCTTGCAACGCGTGTATAAAGACATGCGATCTGAGACAGGCCATCAAACAGACCATATACATATGTATATATACTTGCATAAATAGATATCAAAAATAATTGTACACCCTATAGAAAATAATAGCGGCCGTTACACACGAATAAATCTCGATTATTGACTACAAGTTGCTATCTTTGGCTGCTTGTCATTACGGTTAGCATTAATATTGTTACTGACTGACGTTGCCAAATTTAATCAACTTTTATATTCAGAAACTGTTGCTTCGACTTTGTTTGATACTCGTTTACTGAGACGCAGTTCATTCAACTGGTTTTGTCAAACGGTCACAACATTTATACATATCTATTGCTCAATTATGAGCAATGTTTAAATGTTTAAATGTATCTCTATAATATATACTTCTCGTGGCGCCTGTTGAACCAGTTGAGCTGGGTATAGACAACAGAATTACGAGAAAATTAATGGTGATTTTAACATTTAGGTAAGATATATTATAGCTAAAGATTCCATGCTAGAATTAAACATATCAAAGCATTAAGAGAACTGATTTAAAATAAAGTTATTAACTTGTTCAACAGTTTTGCTTAAGAAGAAAAGATGCTGTAGGTATCTTCTAGTTCATCAATAGTTTCTCGAGTGAAACAGAGAAAACACAGACTGTGCTATTCTCACACGCTTGCTTCTCCGATTGTTGAAAAGTTCCATCAGGTAGGGTTTTGAGGGATTGGGAGTATCGTATATAAGGCAGCTTGCAATGTTCTCACATGGGCAGTTTGTATATATTAAATGTGTTTGATTCTCCAATTGTTTTGCAGTGTCAAGCATATAAAAAATAATATTATTTGTTGGCTGAGACAAAGGTGGGGGAGTAGGCGATTTCTAACTGCATTCGCTATATGCGTTGAGAATGAATTTAGCACGTATATTTTGCAATCAGACGTCAGACCTCAGTCGGACGTTGGACGATTCAAATCAATCTTTCTTAGTAGTGCGGCAATAGTCTAAGAAATTTCTCCAAAAATAAAAAAAAAAGATATTTAAAAAATTAAAAATTAAAAAAAAAATACAAAATGCAGGTGCATCGTATGAAATTACTTATTGCTTCCATTGGTACTTTAATATTTGCTATAATATTCGGTTGGGTTTTATTTCCCAGCATTCTCAAATTTATGATATCAAAGGTGTGTGTGTGTGTTTCTGGGTGTTTCTTATTTTTGGTGCTCAAAAACTCTTCATTCGATCAACTTTCAGCAAGTAACGCTAAAACAGGGCACGGATATACGCGATCTTTGGTCTGCTACGCCTTTCCCTTTGCATTTCTACATCTATATTTTCAATGTTACCAATCCCGATGAAGTGATCGAGGGCGGTAAACCGCGAGTGCAGGAAGTGGGACCATTTGTCTTTGAGTGCGTAAAAAGTTGAAATATCAAAAAAAAAAAAAAAAATGCAGTAGTTATCAATAATCATAAATATTTTGTGTATCGCCAGCGAGTGGAAAGACAAATACGATTTGGTAGACGATCCCGTTGAGGATACAATTGCATATACCATGAGGAACACATTCATCTTCAATGAAAAAGCTTCGAGTCCACTAACAGGCGAGGAAGTAATCGTCATGCCGCATCCATTAATACAGGTACTAAGAGTGTATAATAATAGCGGAAAACTGTACTGCAAGTAGCTTTCAAGGATACATAATTGGGAAACTTGAGGGAATATCTTGTCATATTAATACAGTAGCTTTTGATAAACTTTATTGTATAGAGCACTTTATTTAGATAAAGGGCAAGCTTCAAGACATCACAATTCCAGACAATATATGCTATAAGAAACTTGCATAAAAAACTTCTACTTAGACGACCACGTAATCTATTGTTAGACTACAAAGCCCTTGTAAATTATGCAAATCACTTAACTAAAGTTCTCAGTGATTCTAATTTAATCTATCGCTAAAAAAAATTTAATTTAGACAGCAGTTTGCAAAAAAACGGCAAACAAAAACTAAAAAAAAGTAAGAAAATAAACCAATCACATGGCGCGTTGTTGTCAGAATTTGTCTGATTTTTTTTTTGTTGTACCTAGACCTAGTCATTTGCCTTTGTGAATCGTAAATGAGTTGCATTTAGCTCGCAATTTATCATAAATGTAGAAATTACTCGTTCGAATTGACGATTGTGCTATACTCATATACTCTGTAATTACGTGCATCTTAAATCTTCTAATTTGACAGGCTGTTGGAATAACCGTACAACGTGAACGGGCACCAATGATGGAACTTATAGCTAAGGCCTTAACTATTGTGTTTCCAAATGGTAAACCCTTTTTAACCGTCAAATTTATGGATTTGTTTTTCCGTGGCATTGATGTTGATTGCTCATCGGAGGAGTTTGCAGCCAAGGCATTGTGCACGGTTTTCTACACGGGCGAAGTGAAGCAGGCCAAGCAGGTTAATCAGACACACTTTCTGTTCTCGCTGTTGGGACAGGTAAGCAATACACACAAAGAAATTGTAGTCTACTATATGAAGAACAGATTTGCAATTTGGCAAGTTTTTGCAAGTTTATTGTGCAACTGTAGGCTAAGAAGCGTTAATGAAAATTATATCAGAATACGTACTCTCAAAGATTATATGAAGATGGTTTACATTAGAGAAGTTTCCAGTCAATGAATTTTTCATTTCACCAGCTTTGGAGAAAATAATTGTAATGCAAATTTATTTTCAATAGCATTTAAAAGTAATTCTAGCATTGACAAGTAGAATAATAATACAAAAAAGTTTTCATTTTCTTTGAAAATAAAAATAAATTAAATTTTGTTCGGTTAGCATTTAATAATGCCAATGAACTTTAATAGGAATTCAACTGCTTTTTTTAGAAATTAAATATTAAATAAATAAACTAAATATTAGTAAAATTTTAATATGTAGTTGAAAATCATTTTAAAGTAAAATATAAACAACACACCATACATAACTTTGTTTATCTGAATGGTATTCTATAAAACCCATTTAATATTATTTCAAAGTATATAATATTTAATAATTAAAAAATGTTTATTAATCTATTTAAAAGTATGAATATTAGTTGGTTAATATTTTATTCAGAAGCTTTATTTTTCATTTATTTTAACTTTTTACTTAAAAAAGTAAAACATTAACTTTTTAAGACATTTCCTTCCATAAACTTCTTCCTATAATCTGCTTTATTTAACCGTAGGCAAATCATACGGATTCCGGTCGTTTTACCGTTTGTCGCGGTGTCAAGAACAACAAGAAACTGGGCATGGTTGTCAAATTTGCCGATGAACCGGAAATGGATGTCTGGCAGGGCGATGAGTGTAATCGTTTTATTGGCACTGATTCTACGGTCTTTGCGCCGGGCATGAAACGTGAAATGGGCTTGTGGGCCTTTACGCCAGACATTTGCCGTTCACTTGGCGCTGTTTATCAACGCAAAAGTTCGTATCATGGCATGCCCTCATCGAGATATATACTAGATATGGGCGATATACGTGCGGATGAGAAATTGCATTGTTTTTGTGATGATCCCGAAGATTTGGATACATGTCCGCCCAAGGGCACCATGAGTTTAAGTGCTTGCGTTGGTGCACCACTGATGGCATCCATGCCGCATTTCTATAAAGGTGATCCGAAGCTAGTACAGGATGTGGATGGTTTGAATCCCAATCAAAAGGATCATGAGGTCTACATAGACTTTGAGTTGGTAAGTTTGACGGGGCTGAGACGTTTATCAACACTGTTTAATAACTATTTTCTATGTAGATGTCAGGCACACCGTTTCAGGCAGCCAAACGTTTGCAATTCAATTTGGATGTGGAACCCGTGGAGGGCATTGATTCGATGAAGCATCTAAGAAAGCTCATAATGCCCATGTTTTGGGTAGAGGAGGGTGTGCATTTAAATAAAACCTACACCAATATGGTCAAATATACACTGTTTCTGTAAGTATTTTAGTTATTGGTATCTAACATATCTTACATTTCATCAGTTATCAAAATGTTTAACTAATTTATTTTTGATATAGTGGTCTTAAGTTTAACTTGGCTTTGCGCTGGACTCTCATAACTCTCTCGATGGTGGGTCTTATGTCGGCCGCCTATCTTTTCTATCAGAAATCGGATAGCCTGGACATTACCATGCCACCCAAGATTATCAAGGAGTCGAACAAGGTGTCAAACATAACGCCAGTCGAGAAGCAAGCAACTGATGTGCCTCAAAATTTGCCTATACCGGGTCTTAATCAATCCCGTTCTAAAGTAGATGGCACAGAGCGTTACTAGTTGATGACGTTGTAATCACTGTTGTTGTTGCTGCTGATGTTGCTGTTATTGTGTAGTTTAAATTTAAAGCACCTGTGTAGTCAAAGCACGAGCTAATAAAGTGGTCACAATATGAATGTGACGAAGCTTATCAGCAGTTTGATTTAGCTGTCTAACTGGTTTAGGCCTAGATCGATGCACTTGAAAAGCGTCTCCAATGATCGCTGATCAGTGAGTGAACCAGACAACAAGATCTTTACGCTCTCATGACACCAATAATAATGTACAATGATCGTTGATCATTGACTGTAACTGTACAAGTACCTAGTACCTGACCAATTGATCAACCATGAAATAGATGAAGTATATAAACTGATTTAATTAACATCATTTATTTCTCACAATAATAGCTAAGTACATGTATCTATGATAGCCTTTCGAATCCATCACCAGTCCACAGCAACTCATCCGCTTCACCCATCTCGATGGTTGGACATCCTTGGTTGTCATCGCACAACCAATCATTATCATCTAACGGTTCAGCGTTATCTACGTTGTCTTTAATGAATATTTGACGCTCATCGTTTTGTAAAATATCTAGATATTTTAGTTGAGATAATTTTGCTATCATATTCTGCGGCCAATTATCAGGTCTATTACGTGAAATGGTTAAACTTTCCAGTTTTGTAGCTGGCCAAGGGTCCGGCAGTGTTGGCAGCTTCTCCAAGCCGGATAGATCCAATTCAAGTAAATTATTGGCATTACGCAGAAAATCCAAATTACTTAGCTTCGAATTACTGAGCAACAGTTGTTCCAGCCGTTTGGGTTGATCAAGTTTTAGCGTTTTTAGCTCACAATTATTTGCCTGCAGTTGGCGTATTTCTCCCTTTAAATGGAGTGTGTGCAGTTGTGGATTATCGGACACAATAACAAGTTGTACAGTTGAAAAAGTATTGTCGGCAATTTGCTGCAGATTATTGCCACGTGCTGAGAATTCCTGCAGTTCTTTGTGACTGCCACACAAGCCGGCGGGCAACTTGGTCAATCGATTGTAGTCCAAGTTGAGATAACGCAAATGTTTCAGCTGATTAAATGCATCCACAGTTAGAACTTGTAAGCGATTACCTTGCAGCGATAGTTTTTTGAGTTTCCTGAGGTCAGAAAACAATTTGGCTGGCAGTTGTTCAAGCTCATTATCGGCCAAACTTAATTCCTCCAGTTGTGTGGCCAATGCAAATGCATTTTCATCTAAGCTTCTTATTAGATTACCACCCAGTTGTAATTTCTTTAGGTTTTCAGCTGCCTGAAAGCATTCGCGTGCCACATGCTGCACCTCACAGCCATAAACATCAAAGTTCTCCAATTGTTTAAGCGCTCCAAACACATTTAATGGGAAATGAGTCAACTGCGAATTGTGCAACACCAAAGTCGTGTAATTGCTTAGTTTTTTTGTGATTTCATTTGTAAAATATGCCACTTCTGTCTCAAGGGGATAGTTAAGTTCTGCACACAGATTCTCATTACAATCGAGACTATGCACTGACACCTGTGTCACATTAGAGTTACTCTCACAACAACTCAACCCTAGCATCATCCATAACAGATACAAATAATAACACACGGATGACATCTCGCAACTCAACACTCGACTCAAGTTTCCGCAACTGAAATGTGTCACCGGTTAGTTCAGCCTTTTTAAACAAAACAACATTCGGAATCAATCGGCATCGATCAAAGATGAAATCTAGATATTCACGAAAACTAACAAGAACTGGTATTCTAACTTAGATTATATATGTATGAAGCAATCGAAAGTTGAGTATAGCTAATTTCCAAACAAAACTTGTTACGGTAAGTAAGAAATTTATTTATATATAAAATAGTTCGTTTTATTGTCAGTTTTGGTTTAGTTTAGTATCATCTGCAGTGTGTTCAAGTTTCGCTATATTTTGTTTCGCTTTTTGCCGGTCGTCTTATATCATAAACTGGAACCTCTATAACAAAAACCAGCCAACCAACCGTCAGTTGTTGTATATTTTATGCATGTGCTCGATGAATATTCGCCAAGTTTCTGTGCTGTGTATTAAGTATATTTTGGGAACAGACTTGAGCGATAAGCACGTTCTAAATACAGTTACCCCGCAAAGAATGCATACAGTATTATAATGGAGCTGTTAAACAACTCGTATTTTATATATATGTATATAACATTTATTATATATCAGCTGTTAGATATGAGTATCAGAACAGTTCGAGGACACATTCACCAGGGTGTGCATTATGTGTATGTGGGCCAAGTTCACTGGTCAACATGGCTACTGTTGCTGATAAGACGCCGGCAGATATGATATACATATTATATGTATGGTTTAGTACAACTTCTCTATTGTAAATGCAATTTAAACGGATTTATTATCAACTTGATGGTAAGAGTGCTTGACTTAATGAACAATCTATAGAGTTATAGCTAGTATGCGCCGCATACGTGTTATGTATCAATCGTTTAAGAAACTTAAATAAGTACATTAGAAATAAAGGTTCCAATAGTTTAGTAGCTAGTGGTACCTATAATAAATAGACTTTGATTAGTTACAAATGTTATATATAGTAATATATACTGCAAAACAATTAGTTTATGAAATGGATACTTTGGTAAACTTTTTATGACATTACTAATATATGGTCGCACATATATTTAATAGTCGTAATGGAATTGCGAAATTGTCAGTCCCTATTGTGAAGCTCCATTACGATATATTCCAAATTAGATTTTGCCACATGACGATGATATAAACCAAGCGACGAAACCAATAAAATACTTAATGTCTCCATATATGAAAGTGCTATAAAACATCACAATCGGTTGTTGGGCAAACTGACTGACTGATTGTTTGTCATACGACTACTATATAGGCAATGTAAATAAAAAATATATATTATATTCATATAAACATTTGTTTGCACAGCAAAACTATTGAGGAAAATTTGATTTAAATTAAACGCAACAAACAATTTTCACTGCGAAGACTGACGACTGACAACAATACGAGCACAAAGACCCGACAGTAGAGCCGTTATATGTATATGTATACATATACATTAAAGAGAGAGAGAGGGTTCTACAAAGAGTAGGAGAGAAAGAGAGAGAGAGGTTGTGCTGGTATGCAAAGTAATTGGCGGCAAATTGAATTGAAAGAATGACGACGACGAAAATTTATCGCTAAACGAAGTCATGCCGTTTCAATTGACTGACTACAAAAGGGCAAACAGCAACAATCGCTACAGCCTCTATATCTATATCTTATCTATATAGCTTGGAACATGCATAGAAACTTACAGCTAGCTACAGACATAAGCAATTCAAAAATGTGACCAGTAATTGCCAATAAATAGATCGATCGATAATTATGTGCCTAAAACAAACATTCACTTTGTGTTTTGTTTTACTTTTTTTTTTTTTTTAAATGCAAATTGAATTATTTTTGTTGATTTTTTTTAAGTTTTAAGTTTGCTATTGTGCTTATCGCTTTGGGCCAGGAAATGGTTACCAAAAGTTAATTGGTTGCGGCCACAGAATATTATTTGTTTGCATATAAATTAGTTGTGCTTTACTTGGCACGTTTCAGAGGTTTGTTTAACTTTTGTTAAGCACTGTAAAAGCCCCAAATTGATTAGAATTGAAGTAGAAAGCAGGTTGAACTTGTTTCTCAAAGCCATTATAAGTCAAATTTATTTGTTTACTTCTTGCTTAGAAATTATAATATCATTCACTTAATTCATATTTATTGAATGGAAATTTTACTGCGTTTATTACACCTGTAGCATTTTAAAATTATAACCATATTTGCTTGATGTCGGGAGGGCCAAGACGCTTTCAATTTGGCCAACTGTCGCTCATAACTTGTTGAACAAATGCCAAACTACTGCATACACACACATGCCAGCACAGTTATAAATAAATAATATATATATGTACAATCGTAAACAATATTTACATATGCAAACAAAGCGTCAAATTGTTTAACACAAACTTTTCCATTGAATCGAATTGCAAATGCTCTAAAAGCCTGTTTATAAATAAACAAATTTATAGTAAACAAATTTCACACCTATACAGAATTGTATTTATTTTATAAACATTGAATAGAAAAGTCGCAATTATGTTGAATTCTGTTTGAGGAAGAGTACAATAAATTCGTAAATATTGTTCTTTTTCTTATTATATATTAGGAAGAGTAAAATGTGTCACTATAATATTTTTGTCTGTCTAAGATTTAATTGGTGATTTATTATAAAATATTTTTTTTACACATATTTAAAGGCAACAAAATAAACGGAACGCTACTGTCAAGGTTTTTGAATGCTGTAAATCAAGTGTAAAAACCATGTAAATTGAAATTTTAAATATTTTTGTAACACAAAATATTATTAAAGAATTTTCTACTATATAGGTTTATTTAGTTCCAGCTAAGATTAGTCATAGTATAGTATTTTATAGTAGAATATTTTGTCAAACAGACACAAAGTCTTTGTTTTCATCGTCCCACAGTCTGATGTGTGTGTGTGTGTGGAATATTATATCAACGTTATCAGCTAATAAAAAAGATTTGTTTCTCTCAAGGTAAACACATGCAGAGTATACACACAACTACAACTACTATATGAGTAAACTATATACTGTGACTCTGATAAGCCTTAACCAGCTTTGTGTATTATAAAAGCAAACGATAACATTATTTTGGTTTACTGTATTACTCGAAATCGTTTGCTGGCCCGCATTTGAAAATTCATTAGCATATGAAACGCTGACTAAGCGTAATGAAAACTGGAGGGGAACTGGAGCAAATTATTATTAATACAAAGCCACAAACTGTGCAAATATTTCATGGGCATTATATAAATATATAAAAATAGTCGCGTTAAGGTACACATATAATGACGACTCTCTGCGGATGTGCGACTTCAATTAGCTAAGCAGAAGCAAAACAACAAAATTATTATAGATATGTCAAACTGATGACAACAAAAAATAAAATAATACTAATTATATGTAGAGCTTGAAAGCATCTCTATGTGTAATCAGAATTATATAGCTTTTCCTACATATATGATTGTACAGTTTTATGCCCTGCTTCTCAAAAGCACATTAAATGTGTCCAAAAGTTTGAATCATTAAAATCTTAAGTACTTAAGTAAATCATTTGCTTGGCGATTTATTGCTCTAGATATGTATAAATATATCTAGTAAAAAATTTGAAATATAGAATGTGTTATTAATTTGCGAAACACTTATTTGGTAGTTTTTCATAGTATATCTGCTGATTAAAAGAATTATTATTCTAGGAATGCTTGGCAATTTATTGAAAAGTTTATTTATTTAAAAGAAAATATTTTATGGTAGCCTGTTATAAACATAAGAAAACTAAAAGCATATGCTGACAACACGTGGATCATAACAAAACCAAAAACATAAAAGTCTATTTGTGTATATGAAATTTAGAATTTTTGTGCACAAATAAGGAGTGTGCTAGTGAGTTTTGTATTTTTAAAAAAATATGTTTATAACAAAAGAATTAACACAGTTATTTCGACGAATTTGTTAACTTTTAAGATAAAATTCTGCTTCTCGCTTATATTTATTTTGTGGAGTTATAGATGGTTATAAAAATACCCTAATTTTAGAAAATATTTCTGACTAGAAATAATTAATCAATAAAAATTAATATGTAAATAATTATACAAATAAATAATTGCAATTAAAGTGTAATTTGTTTCAGATAGTGGAACTCATTCACATAAAAACAAAAAACTTTAAAAAATTTTAATTTTTTATTATAAAAAAGGTGATAAAAAATTTCTGTTCAACCAATTAAACCGATGATCCTGGATCCTGCTCTTGTTTTGACTACACATACAACTGACTATGCATTGCACAATCGTTTTCTTAGTTTATGAGCTAATTATAATAAGCAATATCACTTAATTGCATCTTTTCTCTGTCTTTCCCGCATCAAAGCTGTTCTCTTAAATTATTTACAATAAACTCCTGAACATTCAAAGCTGCGAAAAAGACCTGCCCTATTAGGTTCTCTTTAACCCATAGATTTGAAATCTATTGTAAATCTTATTATTTTGGTCTGATTGTGGGTATTCCCTGCTCCTTGCTGCAAATTTTGGATTCATTTTCAAGACTTTCAAACTTTTTATATTGTTAACTGTTTCAGTAACTGCTTTTAAATATCATTTGAAAAATTCACTTCGGGTTGAACTAACAGTTATTTCTCAAAATCAGAGACTCTAAAATTGCTAGCCAAACCATCTTCAGCATAGAAAGAGTATTTCACAGAGTACTTGCGCATGACCAGATCGATTATTTTTATAGCAATTTGTGTTTTTCATCATTTTCTTTTCTGTTATACATATATAGTTTTTTATTGTTTTTTTTTTTTTTTTGCAAAATCAAAACACCATGAATAGAACAAATGATTATATAGAAATGACGATGAGCATGTGGACAACAACAACAAAAGCAACAAAATAATTTTGCTAGCTGCTGTATGAAGCTGGCGCTGCTTATCGATGATGATCGCATTTTCAGTTGCCAGTGAAACGCGTAACCTGAAACACGCATACGCCATGGGAGCCCGAGTTGTCCGTGCTGTAGTGTATCTATTCATTGGAATACTGGTGTTTGTTGCTTCTCATGCCAAGGGTAGCCTTGAAAATGATGATATGGAAATGCTAGAGACAGATGCTGTTAGCAGCAATCGATTGGTGAATATTGAAAGTCTACAGGAGAATTGTAAATTTGAGCGAACAGGCGTTAATAACATCGGTCGCTGTAGCGGTTTTAAGTTTGATCGATCCGAAAAGACGGCATTCTTTGAGCTGACCACCAAGGTGCAAATAGCACCAGATGGCGCCACTTATGAATTGGGGGATGAGCAACATCTTGACGCATTGGTTATGGAGAACTCAACATTTGTGAATTTCCCACTACATCTATTCCGCGAATTGCCGCAATTAACTGATATGGACATGCGACGTTGCAATATGCATCACATTAGCTGGGAATGTTTTCTCGGTGCAAATAATTTGACAATTTTGTTGCTATCTGATAACGAAATTGTTAAACTGGAAGAAAGCAGCTTTTCGTATGCCAGCAGACTAGAATATTTGTTTATCAGCAATAACAAATTGTCCAGCTTACATCCGGATGCGTTTAAGGGATTGCAACGATTGCGTCATCTCGATTTGAGTGGAAATCAATTGAAACTGCTGCCTGAGCGCCTCTTTGAGGATCTTGCTGGTCTGCAGAGTCTAATATTAACAGATAATCAATTGAGCATTATCAGCAACAATCTGTTCATACACAACTTCCGTCTAGAGAACGTGATACTGCAGTCGAATCAATTACGTCATCTCGGAGAGTATGCGTTCCGTTCAGCCGATCATCTGATGGTTCTGGATGTTTCGCACAATGCCGAATTAGAAGTGCTATTACTCAATCTTAATGTTAGCCAATTGTTGGCCAAGAACTGCTCATTGACTCGTGTCAATCTATTTGGTGCTGTCACCAATGTGGATCTCGGTAACAATTATCTACAGGAATTATACTTCTCATCATCAGAGGCATTGCAGCATTTGGTGTTGCGGAACAATTCATTGGTGCAGCTTGCCACACTTTCAAAAGTACCACGTCTGCGACATCTCAATGTTGCCGATAATCCACAATTGGGTGATTTGCCCCAAGATTGGGAGACACCACAATTGCAGCGCTTAGACTTGAGTAATACGGGCTTACTGCAATTGCCACTGGCAGCACTGCAGGGCATGCCAGAGTTGCGAAAACTCAATATATCAGCAAATAAAATAAGTGAAATCGATCCACAAGTAAGTTTGAAAATTTAAATGTAATCAATTTGATTAGTGTTATACAAATAGGAAAATCTATTGAACTGTAATCAGCAAATCAGCAAATTAAATCGGATTTATTTCAAATAAATTACTTTTTCAATGAATTGATAATTTCACTGACATTGAAAAAGTAATTCTGATGATACATTTTTGGACTAAAAAAAGTTATTAATTAATATTAACGATTATCTTTCCGAAAGACATACTAAACTTTATATCTAAGGAAGCTTAAAGCACAAAAAGCGCTATAATTTTCATTTTTCTATAAGTATTTCATATTACTTCGCTATTATTATTTTTAAATTTCCACAGGCCTTTGTGCAGTTGAGCCAGCTGACACACTTTTACATACATGCCAACGATTGGAACTGCTTCAATCTAAGACTAGTAATGGATATGCTTATTCTACAGAATGGTATTAGCTACACATCGGATACGTATGATGCTGATTTTCCGGGTTCATACATTAGCGGCATTGCCTGTATGTATCGCTTGGCGGAGAAGGACGAAATTTCATCGGAGGTGTCCAAAGAGGCAGACGCATCATTGGCGTCCTCAGCAAGCCTTAAGTACTCACAGCTTGTGAAGCCCAGTGATTTGGCAAAACTACGATATGAATTTAAGGCTGTGGTGCAACATTTTGAGCAGAGACTTGATTTGGTCAATGAACAGCTTAATAGTCTCCGTAGCAAAATGCAATTTTTGGACCAAATGAATAGCACCATGTGGAATCAGGTGTCCATTACAGTTTAAAATCTTTGTTTTTTATTAGTTCTATTAATTTTCAGTGTCAATTTGTTTTAATAAAGATTGAAAAGGTACTTGTCAAGTAATTATATTATTGGTTATTGTTTGAATAATTTTTATGCGGCTAATAATAAAGACATAATCGATATGCTGTCACATCAGCCCTTTTTCGGATATATCAGCACGTTTTTTAATCACTCTATCCGGAATGTACCTCTAACATTCCAAGATGGAAAATCTGTTCTTTTTTGGAAACATTTATTTTAATAACATATATATGAATATCACTACAATAATGAGCATTTGATTAAGTTCATACTGGCAGCACTATTTGGTTCTTGTCAGAAGATATAAAGATAAAGAACTAAAAATATTAATATTGATATAATGAAAAAGTGCTAGTGTGGACATGGATAAAGGAAAAATTATTTATTTCCTATATTTGGAATTTTTGAAATTTTTTTTCCCCCTATTGTTTGGTTGTTTATTTTAATTTTTTCTTGTCCGAAGTGAAGGAATTTTGTACCAATTGGACTAAGTTGCCTCTTATAGTTGATACAAATTAGAAAAGATCTATAAAAAAGGTTATTTCGACTTAAAAACAGCCAAATATTTCTCCACCAACTATTTTATAATTTCCGCCCCAGTCAACATTAGTAAACAGTAGATATGGTAAATTAACAGCCAAGTTGGAAACGCTGATAATAAGGGTCATTTAAGAAAACGAGAAAGAGCGTGAGAGAGAGGCAGAGTTCAATGGTATAACTTGTTGGCAATGCCGTAAATAAAATTGTTGGCAATGCCGTCTACAAATCTGTATGTCTAAATAGGCTTGAAACACGTTTAGTCGCATTGTGACGCAAGTGATTAAACAAAAAGCAGTTAAATATTTTGTTATCCAGTTTGACTTAAATATATCCTACAATTGTATGCACTGTGAAATAACTGTCTATAATTGACACCTGAATTGATTTCATTTGGCAACATGCCGCGTCATTTGCAATTTACGGGGTATTCAAAACTGAACTGGCACACAATTTGCGTTAACAAAATTTAATATTTACAGCACAAAAATATTGATTTACGAGTTAAGCAAAGAGATCCACAAAACAGGTTCATTCAACTCGAAACGAAAAGAAATATTAACAAAAATTGTGAAGACCATAACAAAAGAAGAACAATAAGGTCTAAAAGGGGCAAGAAAATGAGCTTAAATGCAGTACATGAGTAATTACGTAATTACTCAGAAATGCCGAACAAACAAAACTGATTATTTTTTTTATATAACTAAGCAAAACAAAATGTTGTTGTTTATATAACTTACATATGTATAGTTATACCCTGCAAAACATGGCAGCTAGGGTGACTTGTTTTTATGCTTTAATGCAGAATTCATAACACATGGCTGAACAACCCAAAAACTTAAACTTCGAGACAATAAAAAATAACTTTAAATTTTTTTAAAATAATACTTCTCGTGCCTTTTAATTGTGTAAATAAACCATAAAATTTTCATAATTTGTTTGTGTATTTGTGGTGATTTCAATTGCAATTTATGGCCTACTAAATACACAGATAAACAAATTCAAAATATAAACAGCATTGGATAAACCAAAAAGTGTAAACCTTAAATATTATTGAGGCTCATATTTTTAGAGAACTTTGGCATCGACAGCAAATTGTATCTGAATGTCAGTTCGTGTGTTTTCGTTTAAACATGTGACTGAAATATACGATCTATACACATATGCACATATACTATATATATAAGTTGCTATTTAACAGTAATTGGCTTACTCGACTCGTGCCCAATGCGCAAACGTTAAATGTAAACAATTTGTATTATCATTTTTAGATCGGTTTTGCACTACAAAAAAGCAAAAACAAAAAAAACGAGAACTAAATGTAACACAGAAGTTTTCATAAATTAAATACTATATTTTTTGAGTTTGTCTGAGATAAATTTGGGAGGGGAACTTTTGTAATAAGCATAAATTTAAGGCAATCCTTAATTGTATTTTGACACGCTTACGCGGATAAAAAGTGTCTTGTTCAAGATAATGCATCTTTGTATTGTGATCTTAAATTTTTTAAAAGATAAATCGACAATTTAAGAATACAAATTAATCTAAAAGAGCAGAAGTTCTTAGTATACATAATATGTTCCCAAATAAATGTTTAGATTCGGAGAATTCGATTTTTTAAATGGTCCTGCCAATTTATCTTTATGTTCAAAACTTATTTAAAATAATGAACAATTTTTCCAGTATTTTTTTCGTTATTAATAATGTTTTTAAAAACCGTAGTTTAAAATTCTACATTCCACATTCAATTGATTGAAGTAGTTCAATATTTTGTGGACGAACTAATCGTTTATTTAGTTCGTTAACTTATAGGCCTTATTTAGTCCCATTTCAGTTCGTTCTTTCAGCTGTATTTTTTAGCCCTAACATTTTTCGTTATTTTCAATCCTAACAGCTAACCAACATTTTGCTACTATCATTTCAATCTTTTTTAATTTTCGTAGGTTTTATTGTTATCTTTTCAGTACAATTTTTATTAGACAACAATTGATAATGCATTAGTATTGTTTTTTATTTTATAACTTTAAAACTTATTTATTTATTGTATATTTTTTATATTTTCAAATAATTTTGTTTAACATGATTATCGATGGTTATGAGGAGGTTTATGATCAAACGAAAAAGTACGAAAGAACTAGAATGCCTCGATATTATTTTAAGAATAAATTTTATGTAAAATTCAGACCTGATATGTATTTTTAAGAACATTTTACTTTCGACGCATACTATAGAGCAAGATTATTAAAACAGTCTAGTCGTCTAATTTAAAAATTTTTAATTGATTTGCAATTGGTTTAATTTGGAATTTTAAAGTATAACCAACTTTTTTAAATAACATAGAATAAGCACCGACTTTCTTATGATTCTCTCACCTATCAAATTTTTAAATTTCTTCAATACGTTAAAGGAGTAATATTCTATTGTTTCTAAGACTTGTACTAGATTTTTAACTAAAGTTAAACAGCATTTTAACAATTTAAGATTGCATTTTACTTAATTTTTTTATTAAAATATTTTTAAAACAAAATAAAACACGAGCTCTCATATCAACACAAGGAAAGTTTCAGCAAAATAAAAAAAAGGTAATTTAAATAAAGGTGTTAAAAATTAACAAATAAAATAAAAAGTGGATTGGAAACAAACCTGAGATTAATCACTAACTGGAAATGTTGATTATGTGCTTGTATTTAATTTTCTTGTATTGTTGTTATAACAATTACATTATCAGATGTATGTATTTTATTAAAAATTTATATAAACTTTAATTGAATTGTGTACAGACACATACACTCACACACACACACGCACTGTATACATTTGACGAACTTTTTGTAAACAATTGAAGATTACATACACTGAAATAAAAGCACAAATATGTTGTTTAACTTTTGGGCTTAAAACACAATATAAAGATTAAAATTAAATTATTATTGTGTTTTTTTCTTAAATTTCTTTTGCTCCGTGTTTGGCGCAACACTTGAAGTGTTGACGTCTGATTAGATTAATTTATAACAAACAGCTTTGGCTTGTTTTTGTTGCAGTTGCTGTTGTTGTTCTTGTTATTAACAATTATCAGCCATTTTGTTCAACAACTAAATAAATCACACACGCACCAACAACAACAACAATAACAAGAACAACAATCGATTTTTATGCAGACGCGCGCACTTCCACTTTGGACTTTCCAATTGGAACACGCATCAGAAACTGATCAGCAAAAGCAACAAAAACGCAAGAGAGAGAAAGAGAGCAAGTGAGCGAGCACGCGCGCGAGAAAGGGAGTGAGCGTAAAAGAGAGAGAGAGGAGGGAGTTTGCCTGACGCCTGCATGACAGGCACAATTAATATCGCAGTGCAATTGTATTACAACAGAGACTGGCTGCTATGGTAAATTTCCATTGGTTGCTTTTGTTCTTGCTGTTGCTGCTGTTGTTGTTGTTGTTGTTGTTGTTGCCTTTGCTGTTATAACAGCTGATCACAGCACGCACAGCAATTGCAGCTGATGTCGCCGCTTATTGATTTATAATAATTTTCTTTTGTTTTCTGATTGATTTGCGCACTTTACTAAAACAAATACACAACTTTAAGTGATTGCTCTGCTGTTGTTGTTTTTGCTTTTGTTTGGTAATAATTTTCTTTGCGCAGTTGACGTCGACGTCGACGACGGCTCACTTAACACACAAACACAATAATTTAAAGCTTATCAAGCCACTATTTAGTAGTGACTTTTTTTCACTTTGCTTAAACTTTTGATAAACATTTGTAATTTTCCAGCAAGTTTTCCTATAGTTTTGCTCTTTTCTTATTGCCAAAAAGGCGCAACAGGTAAACACACACACACGCACACAAATAAACTCACTCACACACACGCACAAGCAGCATTGGCGCGCGCGCGTTGCCTGCAGCTTTGATGTGGCACAATTGCTGCTTTGGCAGTACATTTAAATTGACGTTGCTAATTGTACAACCGCAAACAGTGGATTGCTTAAGCGGTTGGGTGGGGGACCGATAAAAACGTAATGTTTGTGACAAAATAAAACGACACAGAAGTAAAAAACAACCTAACACGACAAAAATTTATTGGTACTAAATTGTTTTTGTGCGCAGTGTGACCAGGCGCACCAAGCGATAAAATAACATAATAAATATACCAGATCGTGATATAGAAATTGAAACAAATATCAAAACTAGTCTAAAACTACACCATTACTTGGAGACGCATTAAAACAGCTGCTTCATTTAACAAATACGATATAGTTTTCCATTAAGCTTAAAATTTTAAACATTGTCTGCATAAATATTGCTTGCTTAAACGTGTAGTAACCTCATCATGCACAGCTCACACCGACCATCTGGCAACTTTAGCGTGCTGCCAGATGTGCGCGCGCGTTACATAGCAGCCAGCTTTTAGCCGCTTAGCAACTTTGGCGCGAAGTTGACTGCAAATTTCAAATTCAAAACGGCTGTACTCTTGTTATAACGATTTCTCGAGTTTGTTTGGTTACAAGGGTCAAAACAATAATTTGCGCACATGAATTCATTGTTTCTGGTTTTAGTGTAATAGCACGCCATTTGCCGCCGCCCACAGAGTTGTGCGCTGCCAAAGTAAAACTCCAGTAAAACATAGACGAATCAATAAAAATGGCGCATTGCAATGACGACATTGGAAACAGACTAAACCCCTTACACCACCAGCCACCAGCTAACACCTACATGGCATGACGGCATATTTTGTGTTGGGATTAAGAAGAAGAAGCAGCAGCAACTAAAACACACGACTGATTGCTCACCTGCTCAATGTCAAAATCCCATTCCGGGGAGGGGGAACGCCTTTCCGTTGGCCCACCGGGCGGTGGTGTGCTCAGTGCCGGAGAGCCCGCCTGTGGCTCTTCCGGAATAACAGCGAATCTGCCGCGCTGCAGAATCGGTGAAATGGCGCCATAATTAGCTGCAAATGAATTCAAACAGAAAAGTCAGAGTCTCTTTGTGTAGGTGTGTGAGTGTGTTGTAGCTTACATGTGGGCATCAGACGAAAGCGTCCTAGCGTCGTCTCTGGCGGACCCGCCGGCGTCGAGGATGTGACCCGAAAGCGACCCCGACGTGCAGCGGTCACTTCCTCGTAGTCACCGCCACCGCCACCGCTGGCAGCGCCGCTCTGCATTTTCTATTTAAAGCTCACTACCGATGGTCCCAACTGCTGTAAACAAAAACAGAGAGAGGGAGAGACAGAAAGAGTGAGAAAGTGTGTGTAAGACAGAGAAAGAAAAAGAGAGAGTTTGAGAGAGAGGCGAAAAATTTTTAAAAGAGAAAAGGTGCCAACTAAAATCGATAGGTCAACTTCAGTTCAGTGTTGACATTCTAGCAGCTTTATAGCTAGATTGAGCAAATGTTAACTATTAAACTTATAGCTAGAAATGTATATGCACTTAAAATACGAAAAAACTTGAATCAATATTGTTTTAAAATAAAAATTACATTAAATTATTGTTGTAGCAACAATTATATTTAAAATGAAATTAAAAAGTGCGAAAGAAGAAACGAAAAAACAAATGCATAATCTCGTTTTTGCACCGATATTTATCATTACAAATATATATTAATTAAAATCGTCAATGATTTAGCATTTAATTTAAATTAAATATAATATTTGAGTATATTAATTGTTAAATGTAAAAACAAATCCAAATTATAAGTATTAATATATATAAGTAATATTATTATGTAAATAATGATTTTAAAATCTAATTCCAAACATCGTCAAACATAAAAATACATTAATTCCACTATTGTTAGTTTAATACATTTTTATGATGATTGCATCGAAATTTTTAACATCGATATATCGATTATTCATGTAACCTTTGCAATTTATGTTTTCTATAAATGGGTTTTATTTTTAGATTTCTGTGTTTAGATCAAAACCAAATTTCATTCATGTTGATCTATAAAATATATTAAATTTTTCATTCTTTCATTCTCAACGAAAATCGATTTGTTTCGATATTTTCTTACATATACATATCACTATTTTGTATACGTTTTAAGACAACCTCATAGTATACCATAGTTTTGCTTAGATTCCCCAATTTATACTGCCTTAATCAATCGATAATTTAGTATAGTATATAGTTATTTATAGAATTGTATCTCTAGCTGTAATAGTTACTTAGATAAAGACAATCAATTTTTGCATTCTAAAAGAAACGGACATAAAAAGTGTGTACTGCTTTCAAAAATACTGGAGTTATTCAGTATTTCGGCAATATACCGCTCAATTCTATATAGTAAAATATAGCTTCAACACATGATCAAAATTTAATGTGGTTTGGGCTCAGGTTCGAGAGGAAATCTCTCAAAAGGTTTAGTTGGAGCTCTGGTTTAGAAACCCTAAAAGCCCGCATCGAACCGGTTTAGCGAGTTCGCTTCGGAACCGGATTGCAGTTTAGTCACAAAATAATTCAAAGCTAAGTTGTTTTCCAGCTTTTTTTGTTCAATAAAGTCTAGAAATTTTGGTATTTTAGTGCCTTTAATGCAGGCAGCACTATAACAGTTTGATGTTATGGCCATGCAGCATGCAATGCTGACCAAACAAACGCCAAGACAGAGGAAGGGCAAAATAGAGCAAATGGGAGGAGAAGCTCAGCATTTCTTTAGCGCCACAAAGTATGCTGCAATTTTAACACACATAGCAATTATCGGAAAATGTCGAAAAACTAAAACTAAACACCAAATGGGTGTGTGCGTGTGTGTGGGGGGTGTGTGCTTTTGTATTGTATAGTCCCATGAGAGTAATGTACCGCTATAAACATTGTGCAAGCAAAAGAGAGAGCAAGGATGGAAAGAAAATTGATTATGCCGGCAGACAATGCGGCGTATGCGTAACATATTTTTATTACATACAATTTTCAGGGTAAGAGAATGTTCTATGTGCACATAGAGCACAAAAGTAATAAAAAAAATTGAAAAGTAAAGCTCAACATATTTATATATGATTTGTGTAGTGTATTTATATTTGGGCTAATTTGAGAGCATTTATTTTGTGTCTTTGGAGCACTTGAAACAATTTACGCTTTGTGATAATTTTTAATTAAAATAAATTTCTTAGAAATCACTTTGTTGTGCTGCGTCTTTGTCTGAATTTGTATTTTTTAATTAAAGAATTTTAAGTTAAATACCCCTCACTGCCATGTGTGGAATGTTTCATTTAGTTAGTGACTAATATGTCATAATTTTTACTCGAGCTTGTGAAATACTTGACATGAAAATGCAATAGAAATATTAGGCAAAGGAAAATGAAAGTTTTTGTCAAGTGACATGTGTGATTATTATGAATCGTTTTGAATGCTAATAATTAAAATAAATTAGTTGAATGTATGATTGATTGATTGACAGCGCTGTGCTGATTTCGAGTGTGCTAAGACTAAGAGATACTCTGTACACAAAGTTTATGTGCATAGCCAGCTGTATTGATTCAATTACCTAATTTTATTAAAAGCACTTGCATTTGAATTTTACAATTATAAAATTATTTAGTTCACAATAAGTTTTATCATCTTTATTATTCTTTTTTTTTAATATTTTATGTGTATTAATATTTATTTATTATATTTAAGTATATTATTTTAAGCACTCAATGTGTTTGTTTATAAATTGTATATAGCTGGGTAATTAGCCGTCAGATATTCAGTATAGTTCACTACATATATTGAAAAATTTGATTATCACGAATATACATATATTTGAAGTTGCTTTTTCCATCCTATTGAACATATTTTGTTTAATTTTTTGACAATTTTAATAGACCCCTGTAAGTTTGCCAAGTACAGGGTCTAACTGCAAACATTTCTTTGCGTTTTACTTAAAGCACTTTTATCCGATTTTACGCGTTCTTCTTCATTTTCATCTGATTGCTGTTGTTTTTGCTCGCTTTCGAGAACATTTTTGATACGAAACGTTTGCATAACACGCACAAACAAACAAATACGTAAACGAGTCAATTATAATTAATTAATATGTTTTGTTAACACTTATTTACACTGACAATTAAATTCATCAACTCGCGTTCATCTTTATTTTTATTGATTTTTATTGTCTTAAACAAGATGAATAAATATAATTTGTATGTTTTTTTTTTACTTATTTTGAAAATTGCGAAAATCGAAGCCGAATTTCAAATGCGATTTCACGATGTTGTTTTATGCAACTGTGCAGCTGCACACTGCAATTGACATGGCCAGTAATAACAAAAGCAACAACAACAACAACTACAACGAAAACAACATCGAAAAAAGCCGAAAATGCGGCCAAAAAAGAATGCAGCACCAAAATAAACCGAAGCCAAAGCGACAAAGAAAACGAAACGAGTCGCAAACCAAATGCAGTCGACACAGCTCACAACTTCGAGCACTAATTGGCAGACAGAGAGCAAAGACAGCAGACAACAGACAGCAGAGAGAGAGAGAGAGAGTGGGAGAGTGTGTGTGAGAGTGTAGCCTAAAGAGAGTGCACTAGTCCACAAAACTATAAAATGAGAGCGAGTAGCATACGTTACAACGAAAACAAATTTGCGAAAAGCTAACAAAGCGGGAGAGTGTGCTTTATGCACTTGCCAAAGACTCTTCGACTTGCTCACTCTCTCTTGTACCACAACAAAAACAGCGGTAACAAGAGAGAGTATGTGAAATAAATAAAAACAAACTGTGCAAAAACAATGCCTTTGCTCTCTCTAGCGCATACAAATGCAATTTTAATTCATAAAGCAAATTCGAAAGAAGCAAAAACGAAAGAGAAAATACAGAGTGTCTAGTATATTTCTTTGAAAGCTTTTCGAATAACAACAAAAACTAAATGACTGCCAGCTGTTTCACTCGCCACATGCGGCGTATGGTGAATTTCTTTTTGGGATGACGCTTCATATGTTCATAATCATATCATTAATGGGTTTCAATTACGATTACATTACGTCAAGTGCATCATAATTTTGTTAAAAATGTGTTACAAAAATAAAGGGGTCATTTCCGATCCCATGAGCAACATGGTTATTGATCAGCATCAATATCGCAGTCGATATAACAATGTCAGTTCATATAAATACACAAATCTCAGTTATGGGAAGAGCTAGAAGTAAAATTCTTTCGCATATAGGCAAAATACACTTTAATATATTTAGCCTATGTAACAAAATATAAATTTAAGTAAACATGATTGTATTCTGTTTAAACTTAGCATAAACTTACAAAATATTATTATTTAACGATCCTAAAATTTTCATCACGATCGGCTAAAAAATATCTTAGCAATTAACAAAAGAAATAACACTCACCATGGATATTTTCGCAAGGCTCAATTGGCAACAAATGGCCTACAATGCTGCTCATTCTATTGATCATACGGTCTCGCTCGATCGCACGATCGTGTATCGTATTTATATATGTTGCATATGTACATATAGTTGATATGTCCATAAATACTTTTAACAGAAAGTAAAAACCGTTCACAACATACAGTTGAAGCTTAAGACGATTTTTTTTAAATATTATTAAATCAACAACTTATTTAACTTCGAAGTGGAATTGGAATTGCATGTAAAGAAGTAGAAGTAAATAGCTAAATTCAGAGGATGTATCCCTTATAGTATATATAGGCGAACGGCTGTTAATGTCAACTAGGCTGCTGTTATTGATCAATACTACATATGTATGCTTGACATTCTTGGAGGAGTCTCGTTTAACATGTTGCGGCCATATTATTCTGATTAATGTTAATAGCCCCTTGAAGTTTTTTTTAAATACAGGGTCTTAAAATTAAAAATTTTTTGCTTTTTACTTTAAGCATAATTCTACTTTAATTTTAAGCTGCACTTTTAATTATAATAATTAGGCTTCGAAGCGAAGAATTTAAATTAAGGTAATAGTATATTGATTAAATTAATTTTCAATTGTGGTGTTTTGCAACAGAAGCACACTGAAATTGACATGGCCAGTAATATTAACCGTAGATTTAACAACTAAAATGATAAGAGCATCGAAGTACTTAAGCACCAAAATAAACCGATGCAAAGACTGTAAGGAAATAATAGCGATTTTCAAGCCAAATGCAGTCGACACAACACACAGCTTTGAACACTAATTGGCTGGCAGAAAGCAGAGACAGCATAGCACAAGCAAATAAAAAGTAGAGAAGGAAAGCGAATTTGATGCATTTTCCAAAGACTATCTTGACTTGGACTATCTCTAAGTAATTTAAAATTACAAGTGTGCTGTGGTACTACAAAAAATGCAGAGAACACACAGAAGGAAAATTAGTAAAAAAAATCGAAACAAATTTTCAAAAACAAATGCTCTATCTCTCTCATTCGCTCTCTGCCGTATGTGAAGCAATATTAGCGTATCCAAATGCAATTTTCAAACCAATTTCCGGACTGAGAAGGAAAATGAATATGCACAGTAGAAGATGTTAAAACTCCAACATCAAAATAACTTTTCATTTTAAAACTTTCAGTTTAAACCGAGTGTGGGGGTATTTAAGTATGCTAAAAGTTTTCGATAACCAAAAAAAAAAAACACTCTTTAACCTCATTAAGTACACATGTTTAGTTATAATTTCAATTTTAATATGGTGCTCAAAACATATAACAAGAAATAATTTTAATTTTTAATGTGCCGATTTTAGAATTTTAAAATGTTTTATTATTTTATATAGTTTGTTATTTTAAAGGAGTTTGTATAGTTTACATTTGTTGTAATGAGTGAACTATTTATTTTTGTTTTGCTTACATCACTCGGAAGTTGCATTAGATTAATTTGTCGGATTAGTTTCTTTTAAACATACATTGGACAAATGCATGAAAATCACAGCAATAACTAAAGCCATGACTAGCAGAATCTTCCAACTGCAAAGGACAATTGACTGGCTGGCAGCATTTATGGGGTGCAGGCTTTTTGGGGTTAAAGATGTTATTGTATGTGAGAAACACATGAGTATTTTGTGGATTTCCCACAATTTTATATATCCACTCAGGCACCGGATTTTGTTTCTTCTCAGGAATAAGGAACACAGGTTTCAAAGTACGAGTTGCTTTAAAGTCTAGAAGACTCAAAACACCCAGAGCACCAGTTCTAATTTCCCATATGGTTCGCTTAGGGATATTATGGGTAGCCCAATTCTCAATTCGCAACCAATTGCCACGAATGATGCTTCCAAACATTGGTACAGCATTCACGTAATTGAAGGTGGCAATCATTTGGTCTGGAAAGAGCATACCACTCGCAGCAGTAAGTTGACCATGAGTAATCAGTACCTGAGCTTTGCCATCTCCGTTTTTCTTTATATAGGTCTGTTTGTCACCAAAGAGCTTTTCAAAAGCTTTAAGAATGTTTTCGGCTTTAAATGAGGCGGCCTGATCGGCAGTAATGAGTCCATCGCTTGTGAATTCCATGTGTGGTATTCTGGGATCTAATAATGACTTAATTCAGTACTTTCCTCAACATTTCTCTATTTAATTTCTACTCACGAATAGTTTTCCAAACGGTTAAAGTATGCGAAAAATAGGTTCGGAAATTCTCCTTATCGTAACAGACCATATAGAGCATTAAAAAGCCATTTTGTATTGGTGTTTCAACTCGGTACATTTTACCTGGACAGAACCGATCGTGAATCCTTGCAGGGACTACTTTTGATTTAATTGATTGTTTGCATTGTATTGGCTCCTGTGGATTAAGTTTTCCATCGTTGCAGGTAATGTTATGCTTATCGAACGTATTACCATCCTTATGGCAGTACAATTCTACATAGTCGCCATCGCGAATAGAGTTGGATAAATATGGAACTGAAATTCTCCATAAGTGTTTGGCAAAGGTGCCAAGCGAATGCTCCACATAGTTTTTGCTTAAAAGACAGTCGCCACTTACTCCCCCAGAATACTCTATGGACAAAAATTAGTAGTATTTATGTCCTCAAAATATGTTCTTCAATAATATATTTACCAAGTACAACTAAGAGCAGAAACACATACAGTTGCTTACACATTTTGAAAGAGTTATTTACTAAATTTGGCAGTACTCGCACAGCTTCTTTTATAGGTCGCGTATCGAAGACCCTTATCTCGTTTACTGTGCCCACAAAAGAAAGGGTACATGTAGTACCTGTAGCATTCAAAATAATTAGTTTTATTATTATAATGGTTGGTCTGCCATAAATTTGTATAACTTTCCTGTTCATTATCACCAAATTTACGCAGTCTTATGTGGGGCTAAAGACGTACAATAGGATAAACAAGAAAGAAAATGTCAGTCGGGCATGCCGACCGTGTAATACCCTCTGAGCTTCGTTTCCAATTAGATGAGTTCAAATTGTAGTAGCTGTTACAAGAACTTAACCTGCACACATATTTGTGTGTCTATCTCGCTCGCACGTTTTTCGTTTTCGTTGCTTGTGTGCACAGCTCAGTGCAATGCACGTGGTTATGCCTTGCTTGAAAGTAACGATTTTCGTTCTTTGAGAAACTTTTTTAATTATAGTCCGATTTTAATGAAATTTTCACAATCGTTTGATATTATTTGTCTCCCAGTATATCCTAAGTTACAACACTATACGTTAAGAAATAGGTGAGCCAGAGGCATTCGCAGTTTCAACGCAATTGTGGGCGAAGGGGGCGTGGCATCCAATAAATTGACGGCATTATGTTTATATTGCAAAAAGCAACCTGCATGCCAAAATTGGTGTCCCTAGGTATTATAATTACCGAGATATTCGCAAAAAACATGTATTTTTTCCGAGGTATGTCTAGTTTATTGTGGGCGAATGGGGCGTGGCATCAAAAAAAAAAAGATTCTTGTATTGCCTGACTAAATATGTGATCGATACTGACCAAGTTTGAACTTGTAGCTCTTACCATCTCTGAGATCTGTTTGTTCATACGGACAGACGGACAGACAGACAGACAGACAGACAGACAGACGGACAGACGGACAGACGGACATGGCTATATCGACTCGGCTGTTAATGCTGATCAAGAATATATATACTTTATGGGGTCTGCCACGCCTCCTTCTCCCTGTTACATATTTCTGACAAACCCAATATACCCCTCAGAGGGTATAAAATGTGCTTATTTGGTTTGAACTTTGTTTTTATGTATAGGGGCAATTTAAGTTAATTCTATAAATAGGGGGCGATTTGCATTCTGCGTATCAAATCGCAAGTGCAGTTCTCGATGCGGTTTAAATCCGTTTTCACTGCCCTCAGTGACATATTATTTTCATTTTTAATTTATATTTATTACACGAAGCCATGTCCGTCTGTTTGTCCGTATGATCGAAAGGATCTCGGAGATGGTAATAGCTACAAGTTCAAACTTGATCAGTATCGACCACATATTAAGTTAGGCAATACAAGTTTGTTTCCTTTATTTTTTTGATGCTACGCCCCATTCGCCCACAAAAATCGAAAACCAGAATTTTTTACCAAATGTAAAAATACGTGTTTTTGGCGAATATCTCATATAATATAATATCTAGGGACTCCAATTTTGGCATGCAGGTTACTAGATGTAATATAAAGATAATGCCATCAAAATTTTTTGAATGCCACGCCCCGTTCGCCCAAATAAAGTACAACTTCAATGAAAGTTTACGTGCTTGCGGATCCCGTATTTCTTAACGTATAGTTTTGTAACTAAGCGTATACTTGGAGACAAATAATATCTAACGATCCTGAAAATTGCATCAAAATCGGACTGTAATCAAAATATCTAATTTTCTTTCTTGTTAGTTTTATTCCTACAGTTCAGAAAGAAACACATGTTTAAGGGATTGTTCAAAAATTTTTTGTATTCATAAACAAATTAGTCATTTAAATTACAAATAAAAAACCACTGAAGCTTATTATAATGAGTGTGTCGGGTAATATCCTGATACTAATCAGGTTATATATTTCGCAGAATTATAGATTGGAACAAGTTACACAACTTCTTTAGATATACACATAACGAATGCTTTGGGATCACAGCAATAACTGAATCCATGATTAGCAGATTCTTCCAGCTTCAGAGGACATTTGGCTATCTTGCAGCATTTGTGGGGTGCAGGTTTCTTTGTCATAAATATATTGTTGTAAGTCAGAAAGACATTAACCTTTTTCTCATTTGCAGCTATTTTATACATCCACTCAGGCACCGGATTTTGTCTCTTCTCAGGAATAAGGAACACTTGTTGCAGAGTACTAGTTTCAAAGTTTAAAAGACTTAGAATACCCAGACTGCCAGTTCTAATGACTAAATGTGAATCCTTAGCTACACTATTGCCAATCCATTGTTCAATTCGCAGCCAATTTCCACGAATGATGCTATCAAACATAGGTACAACATTTACATACTTGAAGGTACTGGTTACCTGGTCTGGAAAGAGCATGTCTCCCGCAGGAACTAGCTGTTTATAATTAATCAGAATTGGAGTTGCGCCGTTTTTGTTCTTCTTAATATAAGACTGATTGTCACCAAAGAGTTTTTTGAAGGCTTTATAAATATTTTCAGATTGAAATGAGTCGACCTGAGCGGTAGTAATGAGTCCGTCTCTTGTGAAATTCGTGGGTGGTATTCTGGGATCTATTGAATACAAAATAAAGTCACCGAAACTATTGTTTAACTCATTTTGTACTCACGAATATTTTTCCAAGTGATTTCACTGTCCGAAAAATAAGATCGGACATTCTCCTTATCGTAACAGACTATATAATAATGCAAAAGCCTGTCTTTAATTTGAACTCCAATACTGTACGCTTTTGCTGGGCAGTAATAATCAAGAGATATTTCATGAACCTTAGCTTCGCTTGGTTTTTTGCATTGTATTGGATCCTTTGGATCAAGTTTTCCATTAACGCAGCTAATGTGATGGACATTGAAGATATCTCCATCCTTCTGGCAGTACGCTTGCACAATGTCGTCATCCCGAATAGAATTTGACATATATGCATGAAAAGCAATTGTATTGTGTTTTACCAAGGTGCCAAGTGAATGCTCTACATAGTTCTTGTTCAAAAGACACTCGCCGCTCACTTGATTAGAATACTCTATGGATGAAATAGGTAGTTTTCATGTCCTCAAAATATTTCGCTTTTAATAAGAATATTTACCAAGTACAACTACGAGCAGAAGTAACCACAGTTCTTTAAACATCTTGGAAGAGTTGTTTATTAAATTTGAAGGAGTTTGTGTTGCGCCTTTTATAGGCTACATTTTAAGATAGCGTACTCTGATTACAGACTTATTTTAGGAACTGTTACCACAAAAGAAAGGGTCCAAATGTACTTACACTTTACGCATAATATTCTTTATCAGCCTTATATGTGCAGAACTTTGCTGTTTGTTGTTTTTAAGCCCATATAAAGTTGGTAAAATTAAAAAACTGAATTTTGAAAACAACAATTTCAGATATCGTGGCTGCTAATTTTTACTGTAATAGGGGCACTAATGATTAACTTTTTACAGAAAATAACAATTGCTTCACAACATACTGTTGGAACTGAAGATAAGTTTTTTTAATACAATATACATATACCCATATTATTTTAAACAGTGTTAATAGACCCTTGCATTTAATCCCAAATACAGGGTCTTACTGTGCTGTATTGTAGTACTTTTCATTTTATGCTGGTTTTACTGTTGTTATTCGGTTTCGCGATTGTGAATTTAATTTCAATAGTAAGTGATTGAATAAATGCAAATATAAATATTGTATGTTAGTACCTTAGACTTAATTTTGTCAAAGTCGAATTTGTAAATGCGATTTTGCGATGCTTCCCACTACTCTTTCTATAGTTGCTCACTATGTTACTACAAAAAAAATTTGCAAAAACAATCTTACTCTCTCATTTTATACCCTCTGAGGGGTATACAGGGTTTTTGGGAAGTGTGTAACAGGCAGAAGAAGGCGTGGCAAACCCCATGAAGTAAATATATTCTTGATCAGCATCAACAGCCGAGTCGATATAGCCATGTCCGTCTGTCTGTCCGTATGAACGAAATATCTCAGAGATGGTAATAGCTACAAGTTCAAATTTAGTCAGTATCGACCACATATTTAGTCAGTCAATATAAGTTTGTTTCCTTTTTTCAATGCCACGCCCTTTTCGCCCACAATAAGCGAAAAACCAGACATACCGCAAAAAAAAAACATGTTTTTGGCGAATATCTCAGTAACTACGGCACCTAGGAACACCAATTTTGGCATGCAGGTTGCTAGATCTAATAAAAAGAAAATTCCATGAAAAATTTCTGGATGCCTCGCTCCTTTCACCCAAATAAAGTACAAATTTATTGAATGTTTACATGCTTGCGGATCACGTTGTTACTTAGCGCATACTTAGAGACAAATTTAATCAAACTATCCTAAAAATTGCATAAAAGTCATACTATAATTAAGAAAGATAACATACATTAAGCTGTGCGGTGCAGCGGCAACGTCACGCAAGTAGCGAGATAGACATTCAAATATGTGTGCATGTTCTTGCAGCAGCTACTCCTATTTGAACTCATATAATTGGAAACTAAGCTCATAGGGTATTACACGGTCGGCATGCCCGATTGACATTTTCTTTCTTGTTATTTCTGACGTATATAAGGCAATACTAACGTTTACTACAACAATTAAATGACTGCCAGCTGTTTCGCTTGTTAAATGAATTTTGTTCAAGCAAGATATTACAAAACAAGAAAGAAATGTCAGTCGGGCATGCCGACCGTGTAATACCCTCTGAGCTTCGTTTCCAATTATATGCGTTCAAATTAAAATAGCTGTTGCAAGAACTTATCATGCACACATATTTGTATGTCTATCTCGCTCGCACGTTTTTCGTTTTCGTTGCTTGTGTGCACAGCTCATTGCAATGCACGTGGCTATGCCTTGCTTGAATGTAACGACTTTCGTTGTTTGAGAAACTTTTTTATTTATAGTCCGATTTTGATGAAATTTTCACAATCGTTTGATATTCTTTGTCTGCTGGTATATTCTAAGTTACAAAACTATTAGATAAGAAATAAGTGAATCGCAGGCATGCAAAGTTACAATGAAGTTGTGCTTTTTGTGGG
The DNA here is from genome assembly GCA_035047385.1 of Drosophila tripunctata. NCBI lineage: Eukaryota > Metazoa > Arthropoda > Insecta > Diptera > Drosophilidae > Drosophila > Drosophila tripunctata. Next base: position 4,299,457 of record JAWNPS010000334.1, read on the forward strand.
CGAAGGAGGCGTGGCATCCAAAAAATTTTTTTTTGATGGCATTGTCTTTATATTGCAAATGGCAACCTGCGTGCCAAAATTGGTGACCCTAGGTGTTATAGTTACCGAGATATTCGCCAAAAACATGTATTTTTTACGAGGTATGTCTGGTTTTTCGCTAATTGTGGGCGAATGGGGCGTGGCATCAAAAAAAGGAAACAAACTTGTATTGACTGACTAAATATGTGATCGATACTGACCAAGTTTGAACTTGTAGCTCTTACCATCTCTGAGATCTGTTTGTTCATACGGACAGACGCACAGACGCACAGACAGACAGACGGACAGACGGACATGGCTATATCGACTCGGCTGTTGATGCAGATCAAGAATATATATACTTTATGGGGTCGGAAACGCAATATACCCCTCAGAGGGTATAATATGTAAGAAATTCAAAGATTCTTTCCTTTTAAACCCTGTGCCGAGAAATAATAACGAAGAGTCATATTTGACTTCATTTAGTATTCAAATAAATAATATGTATATATGATCTGAGTGGAGACAATTTTCTGAATATACAGTATACAAATAAATTTAATAAGCTCTTTATTCTTTACTTTATTTCATAATCTTTTCATACAAATTCGAATTTATAGTCCCAAGTGCACAGTGGTCGGGCCCATAGGCCAAAAATCAAAAAGTCCATCACAAAATATTCGGACAAAATTTATCCACATTGTCTCATAAGTGTCCAAACTTCTTTGTGGCAAACCGGGTTTTCCCAGAATTGTAACGGTACTTTCTAAAAATAGCATTGAACTCGCGAACATGTGTTCATTTTTGCACAGCGGATGCGCCCAGTAAGCTTTTTTCAAATAAAAGATGAACTTCAGATCGGTCAGACGTCAATATCAGTGATCCACATTAAATTCTTAAGAATGAATTGTGAAGTTTAAGGTATTTACTTTAAATCCTGATAAAAATAATTGGACAATCAATCAAATTGGTCTTGTAAATTTAATTTATTTGATTTAATCTTTTTTATGTGTTTTGTGAACGTCTTTTTTATGTTTAGTTGGATTTTTAGTTGTGTTCCCACAAAGTGCCACAATTGAGTTTTACGTCATCGTGATTGTCGGGCTTTTGAGGTAATAAATGTATTAATTTTAGCTGCAGAAATTTGCAGATGTGTTTACTAGTGTAAAAAAACTGACGACGTCTCAGATTTTTTAAAGGTCAGTTGTGCCCTGCAATACTTCTGTTTGGCGTATTTTTTGCTCTGTCTTCGAAGTTTGTGGTTCTTAATTCTTTTATTAATTATATATTTTTATTTAATTTGAATTTTCTTTTGAATTGGACTTGACAGGCAATTTTTTTAAGTGCATTTTTGCACGCCTATTTATCTTTGATATTTGGTGCACGGAAAAGGAAACAATTTAGAAAAATCAAAGACATTGATTTAAATGGTACATGGAGAAATTGAAAGGAATGGCTACATTACCAACCTGGAGGATCTCTCGAAACGAATCGCGAATATATGTAAGAGAATCGTATCATTTTGGTAAAAGTACAAAGGAATGAAATCTTCAGTACTTCAATATCAAAATGTTTGGCTGAATGAAAAGGGAAGAATTTCATTGCGTTGTGCCCACAATCTGTCTCAATCCATAGATTAATTAATTTATTAATTAATTAATAGATTGCTTATCAGCTCAGATCCTTTTATTACTGATCAAAGAAAGTTACCTTGCACAAAAAAGACAAAATTGTTAAATTGTGCATTTCACTTGTTATTAGACGAATAAATCTTTAATTTTTTTTATTGTTTTGTTAAAATTATCTTTTTTTTAGTGTTATCTTAATTAGTTTTAATAAATCCCGTTCATTATTCTTATTTTTTATTTTCTACGTCTATTTTTGTTTTTAAAGGGGCGTAAAATGGGGTGGTGGAGGGTGGCTGGGAGGTTGTACGACTAAATTGGGCATGTTTTATTACTTATTATATTTTTATATAATTTTGGAAAAAATTTCACAATTATATCTCTACTAGAAGTATTTTTGGCCACTCGCTCCATACAAGCCCGACCACTGTGAAGTGGTCTGAAGTCAAACAATTTTCTTAAATATTTTTCTCTTAAGAAGAAAAAACATAGCTGTAATCATTGTATTTATTACTTCGAATTACTCTATTTTAATTATCAGAAAATTCAAATCTTTCCAATTATAAAATGCATTAATACTTTATTTCTGTTTAAATAAGGAAAAAATATTTTTTACATTTTTAATAATGCATTATTATAATGGTTAAATTCGGCTACTTTTTAGTTACCACTATTGTGCCATCTTTAGCTGGTACGGAAGTTAAACATCGGAACACGTTACAGATTTACTTACTCCTGGGCAAGCACTTAACAAATGCTTCGGGTTCACAGCAATAGCTGAAGCCAAGAGTTGCAGAATCTTCCAGGTGAAGAGGACACTTGACTGTCGTGCAGCATTTATGGGCAGTGGGCTTTGTTGGGTTCAATATGTTATTGTATGTGAGAAATACATAAAGCAATTGATCTTTATCATTCCGCACAATTTTATACATCCACTCCGGCACCGGATTTTGTTTCTTCTCGGGAATCAGGAATGCAGGTCGCAAAGTACGTTTTGCTTGAAAGTCTAAAAGACTCAAAACCTCCAAGGCACCAGTTCTAACGTGTACAAAAGAGTTCTTAGGTATACTATTACCAACCCAGTGCTCAATTTGCAACCAATTGCCGCTATTGATGCTTTCGAACTGAGGCACAACATTCACATACTTGAAGGTACTGATTACCTGGTCTGGGAAGAGCATGTCTCCCGCGGCTGTTAGATGACCACGATTAAGCAGTAAGTGCGCTTTACCGTCTAAACCTCTCTTAATATACGACTGATTGTCGCCAAAGAGTTTTTTAAATGCTTTATAAATGTTTTTAGATTGAAATGAGGCGGCTTGAGCAGGAGTAATAAGTCCGTCACTTGTGAAAGTCGTATGAGGTCTTCTAGGATCTAGCAATGATAAACTTCATTAAGTTCCCTGAATGCTACTTCTTCTCATTTTCTACTCACGAATAGTTTTCCAATAGATTTTAGCATCCGAAAAATATGAACGGACATTCTCCTTATCGTAACACGCCCGATAGAACTCGAAAAATTCCTTTTGAATTTCAATGCCAATTCGATACATTTTAGCCAGACAGAAATCATCGTGGTCTGTTTCGATAACTTTTGCTGCAATTGGTGCCTTGCAGTGCACTGGATCTTTCGGATCTAGTTTCCCACCACTGCATTTAATGTGGTGAGCATCAAAATTATTACCGTCTTTTAGGCAATACATCTCTAGCACTTCTCCAGAAGCAAAAGAGTTTAGTCGCTGTGGTTGTAAGTGTCCATGATCGTGTTTGACAAATGTGCCATATGATTGCTCTATATATTTTTTGCTCAAAATACACTCGCCACTCACTTGACCAGAATACTCTATAAATGAGATTAACACTGCTGTTAATGTTCTCAAAAAATTTCTCATATACTATATTTACCTAGCACAACTAGGAGCAGTAGAATATACAGTTGCTTACACATCTTGCCAGAGCTGTTCACTAAATTTGTCAGCGTTCGAGCAGCGCCTTTTATAAGACGCGTTTCGAATTAACACACTCTAAGAACAGATTTAATAAGTGGAACCACAAAAGAGAGTGCAGAAAAGTAAAATACAATTTGTATGTACAAATGTAACATTTAAAAAAACTCTTATTGTTAGTCTGACTAATATTTTCACAACGTTGCTGTTCTCTTTAAGCCCACATAAAATTGGACAAACATGTGATTGATTGCGAAATAGTATTTGCAGCTATCGTATATTTTACACCCTTGATGAGAGACATGAGAGAGACGTGACACACCCCATAAAGCTTAATATTCCTGAGTAGCATCAACAGCTCAGTCGATATAGCCATGTCTGTCTAATCTAACAGTTTTAATGTTATCTTTATGAAATTTCGTACATATGACTGATAATTTTGAACGTAGTTCAAATGCTTGCAGCAGTCAGAAAAAGGTTTTTTGAGCTATCTCAATCAAAATAGCGCAATATATTTAGGAGCAAATTCCATATGCAGCATATGCATAACCATATCGGACTATATAATATATATGCCATTGAAATAATTGGTAGGAGTGTAATAAAATTTACTATTAATTTATACAGTGCTTTTCTTTGTTTTTTAGACCGTATACACTCATGCTCAAAACATTTTTGTCCATTAATTTATTTGACTTGAATGTTTGATTCTTACTCTGAAATTCTTTAAAAAAAACACTGGTAAGTGATCAGCTGATTATAGCATAGAAAGTGGCATCAGATGTTTTGGTTTTTCCAAGTTATTGTGCTAAAGTCAATAAGGGCGCTTTAATCACTTTAAAGAAGAGCTTATTTAAGTCTTTATAGAGAAAATAAAAGTATTATTAATTAGTGGAGCCGAACAAACGATTTTCGACTAAGTCAGAGTTAAAGTCGCAAAGATGGTAAGGGCTAAAAGTACTAAATTTTACACGTTCTTATATTGCAGTATGTAAAGAAAGTACAAGCACTAACCATAACATACAATATGCATTGTAAGGTTAGTGGTACAAGCTTATTTTGTATTTGGATGTTTTAACTCTTAAGAGGTCTGGGATCCATTTCGAGTTTCTTTTTTATTTAAATATCTTTAATTTATTGACCATTACTTTTATTCTTAAATAATAATATTATTAAATGTATTGATAAGATATAGTAAAAGTAATGCACAATGTCAATAAATAAGTAATACAACAATTGATTTTATATTTGGACACCTCTAATTGTGAATTTTACGTAATGCTATCTGACATTATTTGCGAGACACCTATCAAATTGTCTGGGTTCACAGCAATAAGTAAATCCAAGACTAGCTGTGTCTTTCAGCTGTAGAGGACATTTGATTGGCTTGCAGCATTTATGGGGTGCTGGTTTCTTTGGGCTAAATATGTTATTATATGTGAGAAATACATAAAACTGTTTCTTATTTCCCAAACTTTTATACATCCACATAGGCACTGAAATTTGTTTCTTCTCGGGAATAAGGAAAACTTTTTGCATTGTACGAGTTGCATTGAAGTCAGGTAGGCTCAGTGTATCCAAAGCACCAGCGTTAATGTACCAGAAAGAATTCTTAGGTACACTATTTCTTATCCATTGTTCAATTCGTAACCAATTTCCGCGAATGATGCTTTCAAACATAGGCATAACATTGACATATTTAAATGTGCTGATCATTTGGTCTGTGAACAGCATATCTTCCGGGGCAATTAATTGTTTAATATTAATTAGATTTTCAATTGAGCCGTTTGCATGTTTCTTAATATAAGTTTGTTTGTCACCAAAGAGTGTTTTGAAGGCTTTATAAATGTTTTTTGATTGAAATGAGGCGACCTGATCGGCAGTAATGAGTCCGTCACTTGTGAAATTTGTACGTGGACTTTTGGGATCTATTAAACACAAAAAATCAATTAATCCCCTAAACAAATTCCGTATTACATTTTCTACTCACGAATATTTTTCCAATAGATTTTAGAAACCGAAAAATATGATCGAATATTCTTCCCATCGTAACAGACAATATAGAACTCCAAAGGTTTATCTAGAATTTCAGTTCCAATTTGGTACGCATTATGTGGGCATGAAAAAATAATAAGGACTGTCCCGGTGAGAATTTTTGCTTCGATTGGTTTCTGGCATTGTATTGGAGCTATGGGTTCAAGTTTTCCACCATTGCAGGTAATGTTGTGTTTATCCATTTTATCACCATTATTTTGGCAGTAAACTTCAACAAAGTCGCCATCCTGAATAGAATTCGACTTATATGGAAAAAATTCTCCTTTATGGTGTTTTGCAAAGGTGCCAAGTGAATGATCTACATAGTTTTTGCTTAAAAGACAGTCGCCACTCACTTGACCCAAATATCCTATAGTTAAAATAGAAATTTTCAAATTCTTGAAATAATTTGTTATATGTAATATATTTACCAAGAACACCAAGGAACAAAATTATGCACAATTCTTTATTCATCTTGCAACCGTTATATACTAAATCTGAAAAAGCTTCCAATGCGCCTTTTATAGGTAGCATATCAAGTTATTGTACTATAATAAAAGCCTAATCTTAATAAAAGCAACCACAAAAGAGTTTATGAATTTGTGGAAATACCAGTATAATTTAAAATTATAATTATAATTATTTTAATTCTTGCTCAATTCGAATTTGACAACATTAGACAAATAAATGCAATTATAGCAATATTATTTCTATTTCTTTCAATACGGGCAAATTGGTTTAAGTTAATAATGGGGGTAGGTTTGATTTTAATGCTGAAAAGTATGACTTTGAAGTTTGAAGTTAAAATGAAATATTAACACCATTAGAACTTAACATGCACATATATTTGCGCTGTAGCAGAGTTCAGTGCCATGCACCTGGCTGTGCATTGCACAGCTTGCATATATGTTAACTTTCCTGCTTACAGTCCGATCTTGATACGAGTACAATTTTCAATATTGTTTAAAATTGTTTGTCCCCACACATTTGTAAAGTTGCAAAACTATACGTTAACAAATACGTAAGTGAAAAGCTTGCATTCATTCAACTTGTTTTGTTTTTTGTGGGCAAAGGGGGTGTGGCATCCAAATTAAGTTGATGGCATTATCTTTATATTACATCTAGCACCGGCATGCCAAAATTGGTGTCTCTAGGTGTTATAGTCACTAAGTTATTCTCCAAAAACATATACTTTTCTGCCCCATGTCAGAATTTACGCTTATTACAGTCGAATGGGGCATGGCATCAAAAAAAGGAAAAAAAATACCTGTATTGACTGATTAAATATGTGGCCGATACTGACCAAGTTTGAACTTGTAGCTATTACCATCTCTGAGATCCTTTCGTTCATACCGACAGACGGATATGGCTATATCGACTAGGCTGTTGATGCTGATCAAGAATATACATACTTAATGGGGTCTGCCACTAAATTATTGTTAAGTAATTTGTTAAATTTTAAATCTAGTTGCTAAAGGCCTATAGCAAGTCGTATATATAGTCTCCGAGATTCACGTGTTAATACTGACAGATGGACTTCGTTATATAGAGTCAGGGTCTGCAGGACTTCTTCCGCTGTTTATGTTTTCATCTATCACTTCAAAGATTTATCAATTTCCGTGTCTTCGAAGGCATTAGAACTAATCAACATAAGAAGAGTGCAGATTAATAGATCGCAAATCTAAAATATATTTGATAAATTGCAGATGACTTTCTGAGAATTCCCTTCATTCAACATCCCAATCAATAGTCCAATTTATTCGTTATACTTGAAATTCACTTTTCAACCAATTCTTGTTCAAAGCAAAATCGTTTCGAAAAGAAAAGAAAATTTGTTTTCTCTTTTAGTTTTGTTTTTGTTGTGTGTTTTGGGCGTAAATCCAAACATGTGACTGACTTGTGGATGACATCATTGGTGTGGGTGAACAGTGAAAATGGGAAGCGGTGATGCCAATGAAAGTGGACAATTTAGACAAAAGACAAAAAAGAACCCCAAAAAAATGCACAAACCACAACGAGCAGACAGTTGGGCACATCAAAAGTCAAATATGAAAAATAGACCTGAGTTTATAAATAGTAAAACAACAGCTCGATATTTTTTTGTCCCACAATTTTCATAATGTATTTGGTATGTACAGTGAAACCTCTAATAACATATTATGATAGTTTATTTTGGGGTTTAAGGCTAAGAATACGAATACAATAAAAGAATATGGTATTAAATACCAAAGCAAATAGTAAAATTAATTGCCATTATTAAAATTTGTTATCAAAATGCGTCTGTACTTTTGAAAAGATATCACTAAAATTTTCAGCAAACCATTAATATATTGATACAAAACATGTAATATGATCTTTAAGACTGTTGGCTAATAAAAGCTCTAGTTTTTGGTATTTCCTATTGGAACGATCGATTGTCTCTAAATTTAACCTAGAATTATTAGTCTATATTATCATCTGGGTACTTTAAGCTAAGAACCAAAAAGGTTTAATTATTATCAAAATTTTCCTAAATCTAAGCATCGATTTGAATCAGTAATATAAGCTCTTCCACTCAGTTATTAGTTCACTTTCAGAAGCTTTACTGTAATGCTGTTCTGTAAATGTCAACAGCGTATATTGGCCTCAATTGAACCACAGAAAATAACGAGAACTAGAAACACGTGCAGATTTCAACGAAAGAATCATACCAAAATGTAACGTTTACTAAAATTTCCACTTGTTGAATGTTATATGTAGGAAAATAAACTAAAATTATAGTAAATTTCTATATGCAAACAAGTAAATATATATGATTTTTAATTTGTTGCTTTCAAATCCATAAAAAAGGTTAAAAATTTACAAAATAATTTATATTTTGCTTAATTCACAAAAACATTTGAAATAATCAATGTCAACTTTAATTAGTTAACGTCACGTCAAACAAATCTTGTTTCAAGCAAAAATCGAATAATATTAGCGTTGCTAATTATTGTTTCTTCTTTCTATACGAATTTTATGCATAACATTCATAATTATCAGCGCGAAAAACCATTCACACATATATAATATACTAAAATTTATATGTAAATGTATGTAAACACATATGTGTGAGTGTGTGAATTGTCAGTGACGAGAATAATTCTTTGTTTTGCTTTTAGATTCAAATGTGTATATATTTTATAGCTGTCTGATAAGCGCGTCCAACAAATGCGATTTTCGCTATCTGTGCACAACCACTGACGGGAACTTTGAAGCATAAATCAAATATACTGGGTATTTTACTATGCTATACTTAGTTGAATGACGAATTTTAAATATATGTACATGTGTATTTACATAAGCAAAGCTAAACGTTTTGATTTTTGTGAGGGAAACGGCTAGAACAAGTTTACGTCACGCATAACAACAATGGCAACCGGCAAAATGTTAACGGTAACCACCACCATCTTGGCTTGGCGAGAGAGCGTAAGCGAGAGAACGCAACTCACGTGTCTCTCTTTCGCTGAGTGTATGTGTATGTGTGTGTGTGTGTGTGTCAGTGTTGTGAGGGTGCCAATTCTGTCATTTACTTTTGGCATAACATGTCTCAGATCCTGCTTTAAACCAAATTCAAATCGTCACAAACAAATGAATATTTTTAAATAATGTTGCTACTGCTGCTGCTGCTGTTGCTATCGCTTGAGCCAATCACTTTCCATTTATTTTGCTGCTAAAATTAATCTCACATAGACACACCAACACACGCACAGTTGCGGCGACCCTTGCAGTACACACAAGCAAACAGCTGGCAGCAGCAACAACAACAACAACAACAACAACAAAATCACCAGCAGCAACTTACCGAATAGGAAAATATAGTAACTTTTTTTTATTTTTAAGTTTTAGTATTTTCACTGTTGACACTTTATTCCACTTATACGCCACTTTTAATACACATATTTTTCACTATTTTTTATTTTTGTACTTATATAGCATTAATTTTTAAAATTTTACACTTGTTTGCCAAATTTACTCAAGCAATGCGTGTTGTTAATTGCTTTTAAATCCTTTTTTTTTTTAACAGCTGCCAAGCGCGTCGCTGCAATTATTTATATTTTTAGTATAGCACACAATTTAAGTTTTTAAGGACTGCGTTAAAAACAACAAAAAAAATCTAAACCGCGAGTGTTTAACACTAACTGTGCCTAGCGAATAATTCGTTAACACACACACAAACACACACTGAAAGAGAGAGATACAATAAATCAACAAGACAACAGTTCGCTGGCATGTTATTTAACAGCTAGCAATAATGCACACCTAAATTGCTGTTATTTACTATTATTTCATAATAATTTATTATGTTTATATAAAAATCAATTTTAGTTCTATTGCCGCCAGCTAGTTGGTAAGCTATATAACATATAAACAATTAAATAATAGCATTGTGTGTTTAACAGAGCACATCGGCTGTTGCTTACAGAGAACACCGATATATCGCACAATTTTACCAACACTGTTTTGGGCTGCCACTTGTGCGTTCGCAGTGGCAACGACAGCCAGTTTCAAAATAAATAAAACCAATGAACTAATGGTCTACTCTAAAAACTAATTTTGTTATAATTAAAAGATAGTTTTCAGATCAAAATTGAATGAAATGTTGCACTTAAATACATATACAATAATTGGCTTTGTACGTTTTACAGCACGAACTAAATTAAACCTAAGCTAGCGACACTAGTAAATTCTATGAAGTCAGTTTCTTTTGTTCCTCCTTTAGTTTGCCATCACCGATTGGCTTCTTACTCGCCGCCGAATGCGGATTCTTGCCATAAACCATGTCAACGAATAAAGCTGCAAAGACCAAGAAAGCGCCGAACCATTGGCGAGCAATTAACACATTGCCAAACAGCAGCACAGAGCAAAGAACCGTAAAGAATTTGCGTGTGGTGGTGACCACAGAGCAGGCCAAGGGTCCAAAGCTGGCCACCATTAGGAATATGAAGAGCTGACCCAGAGCACCGCACAGCGCAATCATGGACAGATGTAGCCAAACCTCCGAATGCCGCAGGGCGAATTGTATGAAGGCCATTCCTTCACCTAAAATACACAAATAGAGTTAGAAGAGATCATGAAGTAAGAGATATGCTAAACTCACCAGTCACAATCATGGCCAGGCCGAGCATTAAGGTGCTCCAGTAGTTCATGGACAGCATCATTTGCTGACCAGACGGTGCACTAGCAGAACGCATACGCTCCTGTATAGCGCCCGTTAAGCCATCCATGGCCAGGCTAAGGAACAGCAGCAACTCTCCCAGTCCGGTTGTCTCTGCGGGCAAATTGGACACTTTGCTCTCCTTAAACATGAACAGTATGACGCCTAACACTATGGTTAACACGCAGGCATAACGCGTCCAGCTATACGACTTGCGTCCAATTAAAACACCCAGTATCATTACCGGAATGGGTTTGGCAGATTTGCCAACCACTGCGGTGGGATATGGCACCCAACGCAGGGCCATGTTCGTCGAGACCATGGCCAAGAGATATGTCAACGAACTGGACGCATAATAGCCAGTATGTGTAGTATCTTCCTTTTGTGGCTTCACCGCCAGCATGCCTGAAACAAGTGGGCGTATAACATATGCCAGCTATGGAACTTTGACAGCAAACTCACCTTTGGCAAATAGATAGTTGCAGAAGCACTGCACCCAAACAAGGGCCAGTGTGTAGGTGTAGCGCTCACCCACATTGCCATCGGGTTGCAACTGATCGCCGTACCGGCCGCGCGTTAGTTTCTCCTGTACAATGCCGTACAAGAAGTAGGCGAAAAAGATGCCCAACGCGTAGATGGCGAAACGACTTTGTTCTGGTATGTTCATGTTGGCTATATGTTATAGTATTTGCACTTTCCACTTATACAATTAAATCGCAATTGATTAGACAGCCAACATTGTAGATAAACGTGTTAAATCCGCTAATTTACAAAATTCTACTACGTGGAGTTTAGCGATGGTTGCTAATAACTATGTGTATCGACCACTTATCGATAAGTTTTTGTTAGTACACAACACAAACAGCTGTGTGCGATAAGTATTAAATGCTTATCGATAACAAGCCAATGCTTGGCGCTTCATTCAAAATTTGTTTAACATAATGTAGAAATTGTATTTCGTTTATTTGGTTTTAAAATATGCGTGTAAAATATAATTAACTATATTATTTCGCTCTATCTCTCTCCCTCTCTCTCTCTCTCTCTCTCTCGTCCGTTTTCGTTATACTGGTAATGCACTTCATTTTTCACATATTCAACACACTTTAAACTGTTTTTTTCTTTCAAGTCATGTTTACATATAGTAATATATATATATAGTTCCAAAACTGAACAACAACAAACAAGCATTAAATTAAATAGGCAACACGTTGCAGTAAAGCGACTAGAGCTTAAATAGTTATACATGTATGTAAATGCGTTGGAATTTTGATGAATGCCAGCCAAAAACGTATAGTAAAATTAACAAAAATAAAATAAAATAAAAAAAAAAGGTTAAAAATATACGAATTTTGAATAGAGGTGATTCTGAAACAATTATGTCGACTGATTCATAGGCGGCAGCCAAGTATAGAACAGGATATAAGCAGCGCTTGAGACAACATTCGACGAGTCCAGCGTCGTAACAACCTGATCATCGAACTTATACCAGCGATTGTAGTTGGAGCTCTTGCAGAATGCCGTATAGTGACCGCCCTCCATGGTGCCATAGTGATTGGATACCGCATACAATTGATATACTTTCGGTGTACGCGCACGCGATTCGGCTCGGGCAATATATGGTTTCATGTCCATGTTCTCCAGCGGAAACTCCAAATAGTTTTGTTTCTTAATGTAGGCACCAGTGTTAGCCGGATCCGCATAGAAGCTGAAATCGTTTACAATACAAAAAAAAAATGTATCAAAGATATTTGATTAAGCTAAGCTAATGTTCTCCTACCGTTTCAGATGCACTACCAAAACTGGCGGCAGTTTGGAAATGTCAAGTTTCTTAATTGCATCACGTTTCGTTTTGCAATTGGGACAATTCCAGCCGTGGATTTTCTCACCACTAAAGTACATGTCCATGCATTGACTTAAGTGGCAGAAATTTGCATTTTGTGGCAACTCCATGCTGAGATTCGAGAAGCACTCGTATGTGGCCGATTCCATGCTGCAGGTTATACACTTTACAGTGCTCTTGATTTGCCCATAAAATAAATGCAAAATGAGACTCTCCTGGGACTTGGTAAACTCCAGCCAAGCCTTCTCCGAAGCTCTCTTGGTCTCCCGCTCGTTGGGCACATTCAGTGTCTGCAAATCGGAGTGTAGCCAATCCATGAGTATGGTGAGAAATTCATGCGAGTCTTGTTGCTCAACACCCCGAAATATCTTCTCGTACTGCCCAACAACATACTGCAAGTGGAGTTTAGTTTTATATATCAGTTGTATATATTTAAAAATTTCAATTACTTACGCGCAAATCTCGGCTGGCTACACACTTGTATTGGCCATTCCACAGTTCCTTGAGGAGTGCGGCAACTTCTTCGATTACCTGTCCATTGGTTTTGTTCTTGCGACTTATATATTTCTTATACTTGTCCGTTACACAAAATTCTACCAGTTGTGGTGTATTGCTTAGGCACTGCAATATGCTGTTCATGTAGCAAGTGTTTCCCAGATTCTTCAGACCCGTAAGACCACGCCCCTGCAAAACAATTTCACGTGAATTTTAACGTATTAGTTGGTAATTTGTTTGAGTTACACGTCTGAGTGGAAAGATGGAGGTGTATATAGTATTGTATGTGAGCGGCAGTTGAAGTTTGACGCCCGGAACGCAATATTTGGGCATTTGTGGCATTTGTTGCACTTAACCACTTTGAAAATTCTACGTTGCTGCAGTTCAAACATGCTTTGAGTTCGGACAGTGCGCGACTGAGCTGTGCTATGGCTAACAAAAATAGTAGTAGATATAGCTACAGTCGAGCGACTTGACTATTATAGACCCTGTACTTATTTTAAATTATTCTATCAAATACACAAGAGCTTATATGATGAAACAAAGTTTTCATTTACTATTGATTGTAGCTATGGAAACTATATGCATTTAATAGAATTTTTTTGGGTTGCATAATTTATTAATAAAAATGCACAATTAGTGAGTTTAGTTGCACTTATTTAAAATAAAATATATATATTTTAAAAATTTATTTTAGCAAGCGCATAAAATCCCAATAAATACTTCTATGGACCTCGAATCGTAGTGTATCATATTAATAAAAGATCTTTAATTGGTTTCTATTTAAATACTGTATTTCTATACTGTCAAGTTTCCATTGTAAAACAATTCATTTATCTATATTGTCAACCAATCTATCAAAATATTCAGTTCCAATATACTTTTAAACAACTTCTAGATTTATAATAATTTTTTGAAATCTTGTCCAATAGCTAATAGTTCAAAAATTATATTTTGAACATATTTTTAAAGACTACTTTATCAAAACAACAAATTATGAGGTAATTTCAAGAGGTAAAAAAATAAAAAATTTTATTTTTGACTTTGAATTGCAAACCGCATTTAAAAAGAAACCATTAAAGACCGTTATTACTTTTTATGTACAGTGGTATTTATAGTTCCCGGTTTATCATTTTTAGTGATATCTGGCGCTTAGGCAGCACTCACATTATAACTAGGATTAAAGTGAAGATCTTTAAAAACACATAAAAGTTTTGCGTACTAAACCTAAAAATTCGATTGATTGCTTTAAAGTTGTACGCTTTGAACTAGAATAAATAAATTCAATTAGACTTTAGAGGCTCTAGCTCTTTAACCCTTTAAATATGTTATATATTCTGTCTGTCACACACATACTTAAATGTTTAATAAACCCCTCTACTACATTTAGTTACAGGGTTAAAAACCCAAATGTATTGCAACCGACGCCCACAAAACGTGATGTGAAAAAAAGACAGAACCATGTGGATAGCCGTAGCTATTGATTTCCATTCGATTGACTATTTTTAGGTCTAAAGCAAGTGACGACTCACCACATTCTGACCAATAACGGGTGAAAAATCTCGGATTCTTGGCGCAGCTGTTTCCACAGCTGTTGTTGTATTTTCATTTCTTGGTTTTGTGGCGCGATCGTAGAGAGGACGAGAATTGACTGCCGGCTGATCAAATGGTATCGTTTGCTGCAGCTCATTTATTGAATTGGGCGGTGATTCCTCACTGGGTGTGAGTGATGGTGGCATAACTGGATCCACAGGTGGCTTGTAATATCGTTTCGCTTCTCGAGCAATGGCCAGTTGATGCTCTCGCTCGAGACGCTCACGTTCATGATGCTCGTCGAGCTTCTGACGCTCCTCAATCTTGATTTCAATTTGTTTCGTAGTCTCGACATCAGTTTGTAGCTGCTGCTTGGGTTGCTCTGCTTTGTAACGATTAAGCATTTCCCGCAGCCTACCGTTTTCACTTTTCTACAATGCGAGAGAGTAGTAAAACTTTAGATAGAATTCATTGTTTATCTTTATTGCATACTCACATAGTCTGCTGCTTTACTCTCCAGCTGCAGTATATTGTAGATCAACTCCTGTTCGGCGGGTGTGGGTGTGTGACCCTGGGCATGTAAGCTGCGCCACTTCTTGGCCGCACTATTCAGCAGCATATCATTGTGCTGGGCACGCTCCAGCAGTTCAGCCTGATGGGTTACTATCTCATTGATGGGATTGATTGCTGGTTCTTGGAGCTGTTGGAATTGTTGGATTGGTTCGTGGCTGCGCAATGTGGTCGGCTTATTGGCACGATTGATGCTGGGACGCTGCTTGCTCTTGTCATCATCGGCATTTAGAATGTCCTCCTTCATGGTTATATCACTTATGGATGGATATTCAATGTCATCGATGGTGTCGATCACATTGTTGTTCTGCTGCGGCCGTTGTACACTGGGATTGGTGCAGTGTGTTGGATACATTAGTATGAAATGCTGATAGCCGCCTTCCAGTATCTGAATGGGCGCACGATAAGTCACATCTGGATCCCACTGTAAAAATTCAATGCTATATATTAGTATTTAATTAGGTGTTGTGCTATGCACATACATTCTTCAGTATATCCAGCAATGTGGCTATTGCAGTGCCCTCCGCAGGCTGTGCATCCTTTGTTTGCCAGTCCATAAGCACCACCGACTCCTTGACGGAACGCGAGGCCCACGAAGCCTTGGCGCTGCTGCTCAAACGTGCCTGCAGTTTGCCTGCCGACATGCTAGAAGATTCAGAGATTGTAAAAGGTATAGAAACTGACAGATGTGTTTCGACTTACCCCGGCAGTATAAGCTCTTCGGGCACATTAAATGCACAGTAGTAGGTCAAGTGTGAGCTTTCATAGTCGCTGCTGCTGCGACAGTCCATGACGAGCACGGATTTCTCTTGCATGCGCTGAAACAGTGACACACAGCTAATAACACCCAGTGTGGCAAATGTTTCACTTTCCGCCGTAGAGCTGCTGCTGCTGCTGTTTTCCCCAGTTGTTGCCACTGGCGGCAAGCTGCTTAAAGCTCCGTTTGTATTGGCATTAATCACCAGTGCTCCATAGCGTTTACTCAGCGAATCACTAATCATTTCCAGCGTGTCCATAATGCGACGATTCGTTTCGGAGTCACCTAAAACATCTCGCACCGTCGCCTTGTGTTGTATATAGTCGGATTTCTTGCGTATAATTGAAAACATATTAAAGTACTTCATGTAGCTAATGTATGCCAGTTCCTGATCCCCCTTCTGCTGATACTCCTCGGCGGTGTAGAGCAGCTTACGTGCGGTGTTCAGCAAGCTGCAACAAAAAAAAAACAAAACACAATTTTGTTGACATCAGCATTAAAATTGACACAGATGCGGGCACATCTGAATTTGTTGTGGTGTCCACTTACATTTTCATGCTCTTGTGGCGTGCGTCTGGCAATGCGGTTAACTTCTCCAAATCCTCTAACCTATTGCCCATGTGCAGCTTCTTCAATTGTGCCATGTTGCTCACTGGATTCTCCTTTTTTGACAAAAACTTTTGCGTTGCCTGTTTAATTATTTTACTTTTTCAAGTGTGTGCCTGTGTGTGTGTGTAACTTAACTTAACAGCGGCATTAACATTGACATTGTCATACTTTCCGTTCAAGCTTTAAGCACAGTAATATATTTATAGTACAAACAAGAGCTTGCTATTTACAATTATGTTTCTATTTTATTTACCAAATCTTATTAACTCGGAACTTCACACAAGCAAGTCTGACTAACCACAACAACAAAATGTATCGAAAAGCAGATCAGCTGAGCTAACAGCCAGTTAACAGTTCCGGCCACCACAAGTACTAGTATCGATACCTCAATAAATTTTGTGGCGGTTGTTCGATTGTTCGACACTCAGTTAAGAGTTGTCAACTGTTTGTTAAAAATTTATTTAAATTTGAGTGGACTAAAATGTTGATCAATTTACAGTGACATTTAGTAAATAATTGAACCTGTTATTTGTCAAAGCATTTGAAATTATCCAATAACACGTTGAACTGAAAACAAGATAAGTAGTGCCTTACTTGGCTCACCAAGCTCACACAGTTATTTCGCAGCATTTTAGAACACAGCTAATCTAGTTTAGCTAACAGCATGTAATCCATTTCGAATTTACTTGAAATTAAATTTCATGCTGAATTTAAATGCTTGTAATCACTGTGAATAGCAGACCACGCTAGTGACACAATTCATAAAATCGCCAAATTTTCAAGATTAAATATTTGGAATATTGTTTTGCTATATTATCAAATTGTCGTACAGGTATCAGGTGTAAATATTATGGAATTGTTGATTTTAATAAGATTATAATAACCCTTTCAGTTTCTATTTTCGCTTTGAATTATCACTTATGTCCCTCTTGCGGCGTGCCAATTCACCACTTTTGATACCCTTTTCAATTTTGTATATATACGCCTTGACCTTCATGATGTTCGTGTAGATGCCGGGCATGGAGGTGTTTTGGCAACTGGAACCGATGGAGGCGATGCCGCAGAGTTGATTTTTATATGTTAGGGGAGAGCCGCCATCAAAGAGACATTCACTACGATCCTTGGGCTGGACTACGCATAACGTTGTATCTCCTAGAAATCCTGGAACGAACTTTTTTTCACACTCTGCCTTATCCTTATAGGGCACAATCCCAGTTCCAGGCTCTGATGATGGTTTCCGTACCACATAGCTGGCGAAACCCCAGCCAAATGTATTGTAGAAGATACCAGTGTCGGCATTCGTATGACACAATTTGATAAATTCCGTCAATCTGCCTTTGATGGGTTTACGCAACTTGACCAGTGCTATATCCATGTTGGTCTGGCCAGGCTTAAAGTCATCCGGAACATATACAATTTCGATATCAGCATAGTTATCATCCTCATCTTCGGTTAATGCAGTACCATCGGCAGTTGCTCCAGCTAGATTCCAACGATAGGGTTCCATACAATTGGCCGAGGTGATAACCAATAGTGGTGAAAAGTAGGCGCCACAGCAAGCAAATCCACCATCGGCATTTGTGATTCGTATCAGCCATCCTCCCATATTATTTCCAGTATTGGCTTTCATGCCACCCCATTGTCGATTTGCGACTTTAACTTTTTTGGTAATTGAGCCACGGTATACTTTGTTCCACACTGATGGCACCAGTACGTGCAACAACAGTAACAAAATCAGCAATCGTTTTTCCATTCCCATTTCTTCAAATATATATCTTGTACTGAACACTTTTGTTAACTAGCTAATATTGATTGTTCATTTGATAAAATTTAATCGTATTAGAATCACATTTACTAATATAAGCTTGCCGAATCGTTTATGCTACACCGATTTGTTTCAGTTATTGTTTTGTGGTAATGCTTATCAACCCTTAACATTTATTGAATGTAGATATAGATATATGGTAGAAATCAAAGTTGTTAACCGTTTCTGAACCATATTCCAGCTGTCGGGCAAAGCCTTGCTTCTATTCTAGTCTGCCTGAATGTTCTTTCCATAAGGCACACGGTCCTGGTGCCTTGCCGCATATACTTCGCGCCAAGCGTTTGTAATGGTTACTGAAACTAGGGAGTGGGTTCTCTAAAGTAAGAATTTACAAGGCAATCTTAACACAGTTTTTTATGGAGATCTGTATAAGACTCCTCAATACAACAGATCGAATCCCGTCAAAGAAAAATCCTACGTAAGATTGTTGATGCTCCATTTCCCATGCGAAACAATACAATGCATTAGGATCTTGGTATAAAAGCCGTATTTAAAATTTTCAACAATTAACGGACAAGATTATTAACAAGCACCAATGCCATAGCTACATTATAGGCTCCAACGTCGACATCAATCGGACAATTGGATTTGCGAAAGAACTTCTTCAGACAGACTATTTAAATATTAACTAACACCCCACATAATTTTAATCTGTGTCCCAAGCGTTGGCAGTTCCAAGAATTGTGATTTTAGACGGCATCAAGCTATTTTCCGTATGTTTTTTTTTGTAAAGGAAAATAATATTTTTGTATCATATAAAACAAAATTTTATTTACCAAATTGAAGCAAGCTGATGTTGAATCTTAGGTATACGGAAATAGAAAACAGGTAAGGCTTAGTAAAAACTTGAATTGAAGTAAATGGAATATAATACTATATATTAATATATGCACTATTAATATATGGATGGCAGTCCACGTTAGGGACGAAAGCAGAAGCCAAAAACACAAATCCAGTGGAAGCTAGACGAATTTGTCGTATTTATATACAATTTTCTTTATTTTCATATTTAGAATAATGAATTAGATCTAATATTGGCTTCAGTGCTTAATATAAAGTCCTTGACATGATTAATGTTGGTATAAATGCCAGGTTTGCTGGGATCGACACAAGTTGAACCTATGGATACGATGCCGCAGAGTTCATTATTCCATACCAGAGGACAGCCGGGATCATAAACACATTGGCGACGATCGTGAGCTGGATGTGTGACACAAAACACGGATTCGGAAATTTTAAGTCGTCTATATTTTGACCATTTCTGTTTGCATTCTGTGGTATTTTGAACGGGCACCGTAAAGTTCCTTGGATCTATGGAGGGATCTTGTATGGAGAAACTGCTATAGCCCCAGCCAAAAGATGTCATATTCATGCTGTCGGTTATATTTGTATTGCAAAGCTTTATAAACTCCGTTAGTTTACCTTTGATGGGACGCCTTAACGTCACTATAGCAATATCCATATTGTTTTGACGCTCAACAAATTTATCCGGTGTATATACGGTTTCAATAAATGAAAAATTGTCCTCGTTATTATGCAGTCTGGCAGTGCTTTCAACGGAGGCTCCATTAAGATTATTCCGATATGGTTCCATGCAATTCCCAGATGTGAGCACCATAAGTGGCGATATGTATGCTCCACAACAAGCAAATTGACCGTTTCCATTCATTATCCTTACCAGCCAACCTCCCATATCATTTTTGGACGTTGGACGCCATTGTCGATTCAATGGATTCGTTCTTGATGTTATACTGTATCTGTACAATCGTTTTACGTCTATCGATGTACAGTTTGTGATCACTAGATAAAGATAAAGCAAAATTTGAAAAAATTGCATGATGCTACTACTCAAATCCAACGAGACCAACTGACTTACGAATACCATATCATATTGCAGTTGCATGCTTTCAATTTTATTTTCAAAGCATATCGATATATATTTTGACGGATATGGTGTAATATATATTTTAGTTTAAACGGTTATTAGTGGACTTGTTATATATCACAAATATCTATATCTAACGTTAAGTCGGAAGTTATTAAGGTTTATATAAATTACTTGCTCGCATAGAAAGATGGTAATTCCCAGCTTAAAACGTGAGCTTGGAATATTTTGAAAACTGGTTACAGGGTATATGCATTCACGTTATTCAATTGAGAAAAAAGCCTGTTTAACCCATGTTTTGCTAAAAGTTGTGTGTTATTATTGAAACTGATGGAAAAAAACAAGTTTTCCAATTCTGTATTGTTTTTGTATTTTGTATTGTTGAGTTGACTGATCATTTTATCAGACAGATTTTTTTTTAATATAAGCTTTAGTTTATTTTTATTCACGTGTTAAGTCGCTTGACGTCGGCATTCCCGTACGTATATCATTTGTGGCGGGTGTTTAAAGATCAATTCGGACGTATATTTCTGGCATGCGACTCGAAACAGTTAATTTTGACACATCTGAGGCTGAGTTGATGACATCATTGGCTTGGGGTTGGGTTCCAACGGCCCACTTGCGCACTTGTTTTGTACTTTTAGCGGTACTTTTATATGCCAACAAAGCACCAACCCCAAAAATAACAAAAAATCCTCCCCTCCAAAATTAAATTCAGCCGAGATGTGTGCGCAGTTATTTTGGGAATTGCGCAATTTGGGTTTCAAGTGCAAAAACTGGACGCTGAACTCGCCAGCAATAATGACAACAACAACAACAGTACTTCCTGATACTCTCATTACCTACTCCGATTTGTTCGTAGGGCCCAGCTTGCCATACAGCTGATCTTCCGGCATGGCCGACGGAGCAAAACGCACGTAAGCACCCAACGGTTGCCATCTGGCACCTATTGGCACCCGTTGGCAACTACTAAATGCTGCCTAATTGACAGTCCATAAACGCAGTTCTATTTGCTCATCATAATTTGCGATATTTTTTCTATGTTCGTTGCCCCACAATTGTCATGCCCGACATGTCCACATGTCTGTGGTTCGCACGCCCAACTCTGTTCAACCACAGACGGTACTTCACGACAATTTAATCACATACACAGCATAAATTCGGTGGATTGTCGTCACAGCTCACCTGAAATGCATTCCAAATGAGGCTGGAACGCGTGCGTAGACCACTTCTGACTTTTTTTTTTCGGTGTAGCCTATTTGCCTATATCGGCAAAAATTTGGTTATTTTAACACTATAAAGGCACTTTTTTGAACGGAAGCTTATTTTTATATACCAACTTTATGTTATATTAAGTCAAACATCTAGTTTTAGTCTATTAATTTTAAAGCTGGAATTCAAATGGATGCCTCGACCTAATTCCTTAATTGAGATACGAAGATTCGATAACTTTTAAGTTAATAAAAAATATAAAGGCACTTTTATGAACGGAAGTTTATTTTTATATACCAACTTTATGTTATATTAAGTCAAACATCGAGCTTTAGTCTATTAGTTTTAAAGCTGGAATTCTATAATTGAGATACGAAGATTCGTTAACTTTTAAGTTAATAAAAAATATTAGAATTTTTTATAAATTATTTTGGTCTATTAGATTCTACAATAGAAAATTAAAAGTAATTCGTGAAGTTGAATGAAAACAGATTGTTTATCAGAAGAAGAAATGTAATCTTTAAATTTAGTTTGAAAAAAAGCTTTTTACGCAATATTGTATGTATCATTAAAAAAAACCTTTTTATATTTAAAAAATTTATTGTACAAATTTTGTAAAATTCACTATAACTTGATTTAAGTTTATCTTGTTTTAAAAAGCCTATTTTTAAAGGCAGACAATAATATATTTTACCAAATTTTGCAGCTTCGCTCAGGCATATTGGATATTGGGGACTATAAAATTTTGATACTCCAGTTATTTTTTCAGACACTGAAACATGAATACAGAGAGCCAACGGTACGTAGTAAAAAAGTACACAACCAATTATAGAGAACAGGGCTTTCTAGTGTTAAAATTGTTTTATGAGTTCCACTTTGCATTTGGCATACAAATCACATCTTAATTTGTACAACTTGGAAACATTGTTAACACAAATTGCCTTTGTTTCAATTGTTAAACGCTTCCTTCTATGGCAATATACGGCAAAATAAGTTTAAAAACAAAAACTACATGCATTTGAAATGAGTTCTATAGAAATGGGACTTTACAAAACAATAGTTTTGTTTGTATGACTCTTACTCAGACTCCAATTTCAAAACTATTAATTTAGTTTATCTCTTTCATGTTTCGTTTCCCAGCCAATATTTGATATTCTTTTACTGGAGCACACCTGCCGACCCCTTGGTCCCACAAGTTTGTTTAGCTTGACAAAAAAATGAACACACACAAAAAAGAGATGCAGAGGTGCTGAGGTGCTGTCTGGAGAAACCTGAGATGGTTAGTGATCTCAACTGGGGTCCCATCTGTTGCTCTCGCTCGCCGATACAGGAGATGCAGGACAATGTGTAATTGATTCTTCCTGCCGGTTGTCAGGAAACTAAGAAAAAACTTGACATTTTGATCGGAAGCAGCGTTAATAATATTGTATTCATTGTCCATTGATCAGTGTAATAGTCTTCCTTTGATCTTGTGTTACAAGTTGCAACACGGAAACTATTGTGATCTAGAATTTCTTCAAGCAATTGCGTAGTTAAACATTTCTGGGTGTTCCAAATTTTGAAAGAGCTGAACATTAGAAGTGTTCGTTTAGCACAGCTTCTACAAGATGTATCTTTCTTTTTGGTTTTTTTTTTTAAGGATTGAGGTTAATAACTTGACTGGCTGCGGTGTAATCTGATATGACATACAAGTCCACATCTTTGGAGGTGCTTGACCCAACAGACACAGACTCCGACTCTTAGAGTTCTTTGCATCTTTGCATACTTTGAGAGCAAAGGGGTATGCTGGACTGTTGCTGGGTGCTGCAAAGCTGGCAAGTTTTGCATCCATCTATATATTTTAATGAGTATACTTAGTACCGAACTTGAGTAGAGAGTATTTCTTAGTCAAGTCACTTCGTCTGCAACTTTTTTTTTTAGTTTTAATTTTGAAATGGTAATTGAATCCTTTGAGCGGAAAGTCTGCAAAGGAAGCTGCTGCTTAACGCAATGCAACTGACCTCACACTTATGACTTATGAACTTTGATATTTAGTTGGAGCTGGCATTAATTGCATTGATTCGCGTCCTCCAAATAAAAGTTCTCTAGTTGCATGTTTAATTAACAGCAACCAAAATCACTATGCGCTGGTCACACTTTGCAAGCCGGCATTAATAATGTAGCTAACCACAACACGCATTTGCGACTTCGAACATGTTTTCTTAACTAGTTAAAACTTGTTGCAAAGGGACAGACAGTACTGCATACGTTTTGGTGTTGTGTTTGGTTCGATACGATTGGAAGTAAATGAAAGCAAGATTTATGTATTGAATTAACGGGAATTATTATATAAATTTTAGGCTAGAAAGCTTTCTTCTCTTATGGCAAATTTGTAAAGTAGCAACAAAGTTTTGGGAATGTCAAGAACTTGGTTTTACATGCAGTGGTTCCATATTCTTTGTAAACACTTTAAACTATACTTTTTGAACAACTAACAATAACAACAACAACAACAAAATGCCAACAAGTGGCAAAAACTTACGTCATTTTAGCCGTGTCATAAGAAAGCGTTGCCAAAGTAACCGCAAGCATGTTGTGTTTACCACCCCCAAAAATTGCTCCCACCAACAAACCAAAACCAAAGCAAACCCAAAACCCAACTGAATTCAGTCAAGTCTCCGATCCAACTCGAACTTGTGCGCAGGAAGTCAGTTGGCAGCGAACGCAAGGAAAGTTCGAAATGAAAAGGAAAAGGAAAACGAAAGCTGAAAAAACAGTTTCGCAACGAACGCAGTACGCAGCAGACGCAGCGGCAGGCGCAGATTCAGGTCCGTGCAGGTCCATGCAGGTCCGTGTCGTCCTGTCGTCATTGTCACCTCGTCACATACAGTTCGTTTCTCGTGCTCGTCACCGACGTTGCGACGTTGCAACACTCGTTTAACACTGCGTTCAAGTTTTTGAAGTTTCACTTGCCGCACTTTCGATTCAGTCGCTGCCGACTTGTTGTGTCATTTGCATATTATCGACTAAAGGCGACAAAAACTCTCTTCGCTTCAACCAAAAAAAAAAAAAAATAAAAATAAAAACAAAACATTAAGAGTACTAAATAACAACAAAAACCTTAAAGTAAATAATAAAAATAATAATAATAATAAAAAGTAAATGCATTAAATTTTTAAGTGTCATTTAAAATGCATAATTAACACAACGTTTTGTCAAATTATTAATAACAAACTGTCACGCGTTGCATGAGTGAAATTTTAATTTTTTTACAATTCGTATTCGTATTCGTATTTGACGCTGAACCTCAACTAAGTGAGTTGCATTTGAATCACAAATATAATTAAGTTACTGACATTTACTTTGATATCAACCCATTTGAAAATTGCTTTCAAATTTAAAAGTCTAGCTTGTGGTCAAAAAGTTTTGGTGAACCTATTTACTTATTACCAAAAAGTTAGTTTCTAATTGTGGCATTAAGTTCTAAGAACTTTGTTAAGCTCAAAGGTTTTAAGGAATTTAAGTGATATGTTGAAATTGGTTGAATACTTGAAAGTTAAGAGTTAAAAAATTTGTTATTTTTTTTACAATTATTTTAAAAATAGCAGATACTGAAGAAATATTTTCAAAACTGCACAACTCGAGCAATATTTGATATTGTTAAGCCAACTTCGCAGAATAGGTGTATTGTAAACCTTTGTGTTTATTGCTCAAATTTGGTTAGAATTGCAATACAATATCATATAGCTGACATATGAATCAATCGGTCGAAATCTTTATTTGATACGAAAATGATTTTTGTTTTTGAAAATTTTTTTGTGATATTTATCTAGAATTAGTAAATGGCGTTATTTAGTCGAATCGGTGAAGTGTTATATTTTGCAATGAGTTTATTTTTCGCTTTAACAACTACTCCAGAAATTCTTAAATATTATATGCGGAAAATCATTGTAGTTTCAATAATGTCTGATTTATTTTAGTTTAGATTTGATTTGAATAGTGAGTAGTTCTTGTCAATAATTATTTATTGAAATATATATATTATGTATGTGTAACGTATACTATTTTAAATTGGTATATAAATAAATAATTTAAATGTTTTATACCTGAGGGAGGGATTTAAAACTCATTTTGTGGTCAAGATAACAGGTAATTGAAGCCTTTTCAATATGTTTGCCATCAACGCTTCAGTGACATTTTTAAGCCGTAGACTAAGGTAAACTGCACGTAAAGATTCGCCAAGTTACAGACGTGGCTTTCTAGGATACCAATGCTTGCTGATTTGATTAGCACTGTCGTGTATTGAACGTGTCCAGTGGAAGGGGGAAACCAGGGAAAAGCTGAGCTTTAACTGTATGCGAGCAGCCATGAAATTTTAATTTAACTTTCTCCTAACTAAATGTCTCCAAGTGTGTTTGTGTGTGTCTTGGGGAAAGTCAAACATTAACATTATATGCCATGGCATGAAACTGAAACTAAATATAAAGACAATGCAATTTTATTGCGCAATTTCGCAGCAACAACGTACTGCGATGGATTTCTGGAGATGTGTGTATAGAAATATGTATTGTGTGTGTGTGGTTTAGATGGGGTACGGCTAATGTCAGGTCTGTGTAGGCAGTGGGACGACGCAGCGGTAATTTGCGAATGAGACGTGTTCGTCCTGCTGCTTAATGTTGCCTTTTAGCGCACTTTTATATTGGTTTGCTTACATTCAATTAGGCGAACGCACGAACGAACTGCTGCTCGGACATTACAAGTCAATGAAAGAATGACACGATAACAAAAAGGACAAAAGGCTTACAAGTATGGGTTAGCAGCACACAGACAGACACGAATGCAAACACACGCTCACACACACACACACACACACACACGATATATAGGCACACAGCTGTGCTTTTGCCTTTCGACCAAGTTCGTCCTGCCACAATGTGTGTTTAATTGTATATTACGTATACGCCACATTTGACGCATTGTGGGTGTCTTCGTCCGCCATGTATGCCGCCCCAAATGGCGGCTTTTGTGTGGTGTTCTGTGGTATGTACGAGTATATTTTAATTAGCACATGTGACACTACATATTCAAGCATATACATGTAGTAAATTGTTGTGCCAGCTTAGTGGAAGTAGAATTTGCTCGGTAAGCTTACCCCTTACTATTAAACTGGATTAAAAGGGATTAAAGTAAAAAAACGGGGTAATGCGTACTACAGCTGATCCTTCACAATGTTAACATAGATAAAAAACATGGGAATACAAAGTTTTAAAATTGAAAATTAGAAATGTTAATAGTTTTACAGGGTAGCTAACAGCAGTTACTCTTTCAATTTGTTCCCAGTAATGTCTGGAATTTGTCCAAAAATGTTTAGTGCTTTTAAGGCCTACGACTAATTGCGCCAGAGTAATGAATTGCAATGACCACATTATAAACGATAAATTGTCAAACAAGCGAGTGTGAAATTTATGATCAAGCAAATGTTTAATAATTGCAAGCATTTAATAAACCAAATGGCAAATAATTCATATGCAATTATCTAAATGGTGCAAATCATGGATTATTTCTAACTAAATATTTATGAAATAGCTTTACCTGTTGGGAAACACCCAGTTAAAGTCAGTAATAATGTAGAGTCTACTCGTACACTCTTTCCAACAAAACATTAATATGCATTTTCTTTGAATTTGTAATTGCGTTTCTAGTTTTAAGAAATTTATAATTACAAACGGAAATTTTAATATTAAGAAATTTTCAATTGTTTACTTCACAAAATTCTACAAACAAAGCTTAAATTTTAATTAAAACTGGAGTATTAGCTACTTTGAGTTCTACTACAATAAACTATTTAAAAAGCTAGCAATTCCTATATTAATAAACTTGCAGCTTCTAAAATTACTTGAAAATATATAATATATTTCCTAGTATTATAAATTAAAAAGTTGGATTCTATCTACATGAGTGTACATTAAAATCAGTTGAACTGTAACCTTTGTTAAACTATGTTGTTAGATTATATCTAATTATTGTAGTTGATTATAAGCACGGAGGTATTTACAACAAATATTTAAACTCATTCACTTGTCAAAACTTCTTCTTTTTTAATCTTTTAAATATAATCAGTCTTAGGGTTCAGCAAACTTTCAACCCTAATTGTTTAGGACAAGCCACGAAAAGGGACAAACCCATGTCCATTCGGATTATGGTTTTATAACTTCGAGTCACAATAATTTTGGGCAGTTTTAATAATGCTTCAGCGAATTATTTATTTGACATTAAGGACATCTTTTTTTTCTCATCTTTATGTGTAATGGACTAAATGTACAATAATCACTTGGCCAAATGAAATATAATGGAAAGCCAATGGAGAGCACCTGTTAAAATCTGAAATTCAGGTTGTGAGTGCGTTGCAAGCGATTTTCACGCTTGCATGGATTTTCACGCAGTACAATCAACGTTTTTTTTCGGTTTTGTTTTGGTTTCGTTTTTTTGGCTTTTCTGTTTCGTACTTTTTGAACCTTCGTTCGTTTTAAGCTTTGTGTTGTCCCGCGCTTTGTCTGCTTTGAGTCAAAGCCAGAATCATCGTAAAATATTTAACAGCCTGAATGCACTTACACATTTATGAAAGTGTAAATATTTAATGATGAATGCCGTTTGCTCCACCTCGTCAGTCAGTCAGCCAGTCAAGTCGGCCAGCCAAACAGTTGCTACATTCTAGCCTATTTCTAGATAGAATTCGCGTCAGTTTGCGGTCTACCTGCTCTCTTTTAATAGCTAAGGGAATATGGTTTATTGTTACATGCTGCGTATGCGTAATGTGTAATGCGTTGAATCTTCTTGACTTTATGTATGAGTAAAATGGTTATAAATTATTAATTAAACATATTTGTTGGCGGCAAATAGCTCTATGAAATGTATGCGAGAGCAGCTCGTAAGAAGTAGATGTAATATGAGAATGTTAAGCAATAATTTACTTAATGTTTCATCAATTTACCATTCCTTCGTTGCTATATGTGTAATCATTTGCATTTAAACTGTCCATTTCCTAATTGTGCCTCTAATTTTCCGCTTCAATCCCATTCCTATTTTCTTATTCAGGCAAAACCAATTATTATAAATTAACTGCACGCCAGTTGATCGATTACTTTAGCAATAAAATTAAAAGTCGAGGCCTGAGCGCTCAAAGCAATAACTTATCTTGCTTATGACTGGGGTCAAATATTAACCTTTTAGTGAACAACTTGTAGCATTTCTAATATTCAAATAAGTTCACAATGTACTCGAATTTATAAATATGTCTACTAAATACGATTAATAATTAATAAAAATTATGCACAACGTGTACAACACTTTTAATTAAATTCATAATAAATGAGAGTCGACGTGACGTAAAGGAGTTGTCTAAAGGACAACGTCGCGACTGTTAATCAACTGACATAGCTCATACTTGACTGCATATTTGTTGGTATGGGGGCTCAAGGATAAGACAAACTGAAGTAATGAAAGCTATTAAAAATGGCGGCGGTTAAACTCGTGGAAAATCGATAAAAGTAAAGAAAAATATTACCACGAAAGACGTCAAAAGTGAAAACTGATAAAATGTACACACACACACACTCACACACACACAGAAAGTATGTGACCTGGTCATGACTTGGAGTCAGCAATTTGTTATTGTTAGCACATAGACTCCACTGGGGACTGGAAATGCAGGGCTTGTCAGCTGCGCTCCACTATTATTCATATAACGTGCAGCGGAAGGACTTTTAGAAAAATTCTCGTATACTATGTCACAAGCCATTTATATAAGTGCATAGCATACTTGCTAAGGAGTGTGTTGCAATATGACGTTGCATTGCCATTTTTCCGTTGAAGCAAAATAATTGGTCAACTCAATGATATATATTTGCATTTCTAGTACAATCATTTCACACTTTGTTGGATCAATGCTTGGAAATGTACAAATTTCAATTCACAGAATTCTTGTTTGTTCTTCATCGTATTGAAATTGCAAGTAACAGTTTGGAATGCGGTGTATTCGGAAGAAATTTTTAACGCTTTTGGCTAAGTGTAAAATTGGAAAACTGCTAATTAAAGTTTGACAGCTAAATGGTTAAGAATTTTTGGAGAAATAAATAAATACATATAAAATATATACAT
Organism: Drosophila tripunctata; assembly: GCA_035047385.1. Lineage (NCBI taxonomy): Eukaryota > Metazoa > Arthropoda > Insecta > Diptera > Drosophilidae > Drosophila > Drosophila tripunctata. The sequence continues at coordinate 4,329,118 of JAWNPS010000334.1, forward strand.
ATTACAGTTTACACTTTTAATTGAAGTTTCGAATCGTGTACTGAAATTCATAGTGGTTGTTTGAAAGTGTCTTGAGTAACATCAAAAAACTTCTAATTAAAGTTTCGATTTCTTAGTAGCTCAGTCCAATGAAAAACAAAGGAATCATGTACTGTAATTCATAGTGACTGTTTGAATGTGTCTTAAGTAACATCGAAAACTTTCAAACGATTGATTTGCTTAAAATTATTAAATTGACTTGATAACAATTTAATAAACTTTGAATTTCACAAAATACATATAGAGATGAAGAAATGTTTCACATTTGTATTTGTCAGACTAAAGGTTATGGTAATCAATTGAAGTAGACAAACACCTGTGACCTGACCCTGTTATCTATAACACATTGCGTATGCGCATTTTAATGTATGTCTATCTCGTCTCAGTTGATTATAATAGTTAAGACACACCCAATGCCTGCTGTCTGACCCTCAGTGAGTGTCGCCACAAGTTGACAAGTTGGCCAATGCAGCGCACGCAAAGTGCAAGGTCAAAGTGCATTAAAAATTCATTAAATAAATGCATTTAAATACATATATACACTTTTACATACATATTATATATGAAAGTTATCAAGCAGCAACTGCGCCACAACAAACTCAAGAAAAGAAAATGGGAAAATGAAAAGGAAAACAAAACATTTGATTTACGCAGTTTGATGCAAGGCATTTTGTAGCGTCTGGCGTTGACAAGACGCCCCATGGTGCAGGACAAGACGCCCTCTAATTGCCACAAATGTTGCAGTGATGCTAGTATACATTCTACATGCTACATGCCGCATGTCGCACGCTGTGCACTCTGCCAACGGAATTTTCAATGCAGAGCACGTAGTTCAGACAACTAATGGAATTAAACAAATTATTTTATGCTCTTTCTGACCAGCAGGAAATGTAAATTTTCAGCGCGTGACTCAGCAGGCAGAATGGGTCACTCCCTCTTTTTAAGCGTTTGTTGCAATTACACCAGATGATACTGCCACCTGCCACCTCGCACAAAACCAAATTGGCCAGCTGAAAATGCACTAGTAGAAGAACTGCTAGTAGTAATAGTACGTGATGTGCTTCTTTTACTCTTTTTGTTTTGTTTTGTTGATATTATTGTATCTTCTTGTGTTTGCCTGACCAGGGGAATGTCCTGGCAATCGTCAAGTTCATTTGGTTGTGTTGTTCTTGAACCTAATGCCACACACAACTGTGCACAAACGGTGGCAAATAATACACTTTCTCCCTTCATTTTCGCCAAGCATTCGCTTTCAAGGTTCAGTGACATTTGCTCAAGTGCTCAATTTGATTAAGTACGGAGTGTGCACAGTGGGTTGCGCTCAAGGCGCTTAAAGGTGGGGGCATGCGACATTAAGGCAAGGGTTGGGGCAAGTTGTTTGCAGTAGACAACGCTGACAGGAATGGCGTCCAAATGCAATTATCTGCAAGCTTGCAGGCGGACTCACGACGCGTGTTCCAATGCCAGGCCAAATTGCATTTGGACACTTGCTGGTTTATCAGCTCAGCTCACTGCATCTTCATCTTCTTATTGCTGTTGTCTATTCGTGTTTGGGTTACCCCATGATAATGACCGGCATCTGAATGGAAAAACTGTGATTTGCTTTTGGTGCCTGCTATTCTTTTATTCCAACCGCATTTCTCCATTGTCCTTTAACAAGTCAAACAGCGAATCAACTCTAAATCCTTTTCTGTTGTCTAACATTTTCCATTTGGCCATTTTCACTTGCACACTTTTCTATGAAGGTGAACTGCCAGTTAAAGTGGCTGCCAGCTGCTGGTGACTCTTCGTTTTTGTTCAACTAAACTGCCACTAAAATAAAATATGCTACTGTCACACTACAAGCGAATGCCTTTGTCCCTGCGCGAAGATAACAACAGTAGCAACAACAACGTCGAGGGACAGCACAAAAGGAACACTGAAGGTTTTTATACATACCTGTCCATAGAAGAGTAAGGGAATTTTAAATTCGATGTGAAGTTGGTAACACAAAGAATGAATTAGAGTATAAAATATCTTTACTCTTTTAGTTTCAACAGATAAAACATCTAGATCATAGAAATTAAGTTAGAAACCTAGCATACATTTTCTAGAGTTTAAATTTGCCATCATTCGTTATATTCCATCTCCCAGGTGTAATTTTATTTAACTTTTTTTTATATCGATTACTTTATCTTTCCTTTATCTTGCTACCACTTGAATAACATCCCATAAATAACAAATATAAATAGCGAAAGTTATAGCTGTATTAAGATTATGAAAACAGCTTGGGCCTAAAAGTATACACTAGTTTTTAAAATTCACACCAATTAACGGGTAATTCATAGTCGTGAGTTCGATCATAGTTTGCTAGCTAGAACTTGTCTCTTGTAGTCTAAGCGGTTTTTGCAGTTAGAAGAACTGGCCAGCGGCTGTGCCGCAGCGCTAGTTGGTAGTTGTGCAACCCCAAACCAACACACAAGCAAACCACAAAGCCACCAGTACCACCAAACCACAGCTGTACAACAAGACACTTTGTAGCTAGCAAACGTTTTTATCCATATTTTATTCTATTCTATGTTTGCTGCAGTTTTATACGGATGCTTGTAAAGCATAAAGTGCGCCAGTGATGACAATGATTTTTAAATTATGCAAGCAAAAGCTGTAAACATATCAAAACATTTTAAAAACTTTGTCTTTTCCTGACTTGACTTCCGACAGAATTGTATGTGACGTTAAACATCACTCTGAACATTATTACGTTTTAAGGTATAAAGAATATGATATCTAGGTTGGAAATTTTAGAGATATATCGAGTTGTCTATACGAAGGGCATTAGTTAATGTTAATAACTGTTGGTTGGTGGTAAAATAAATTACATAGAAAAGATTTTATAAATATGAATTACAACTCTTTTTACGATAATTATTGTAATATAAATTAATTCAATTTTGATTGTTTTGCTATGTTTTTAATGCACATTCATAAAAATTCCTAAAAACACTGGCCTTAAAACAGCTAGATGACCAACACTAACGCTTAAGTGGCCTCTCAACAAACATAAGCACTTGTGAAACAAACACACAGACATACTGCTAGTCATAAGTGTTTGCCTGTGTGTTTGTGTAAGCAAACAAGTGTCGACAAGAAACACTTGATGTACTTAGTACATACAATACATACATTTTAGAATTATTGCCACGCATAATTGCTTAAATAAAATACTTGACATGCATGGCAAAGCCTAGTGGGTTCAAGTGGGCGTGACACAGGCACAATGACATTCAAATTAAGCCACTGGCAGCAACAACTATTTGATTCGTTTGCGAACAATACGCCTGAAATTATGCAACACATAATTATGAAACCAAAATCAGAAGAATACATTCTGTTGCTGCTGGCAGGAGTGTTCAGAATTTTCTTAGCTGCTTGACAAGCTCAACTTGACTTATTTGTTGTTATTTTCCTGATTTACTTATTCTCTTCTACTGCTGGTACTGCTCTTGATGCTGCTTTTGTATGCCAAAAATAAATAAAGTTATGTTCTTAACTCGGCCAGTGTTGCAGCTCTGGTTTTGTGCCCAAAAAAGCAAACACACAAAACTCAGTAAACAAAACGTTTGCATGACTACGGGCAATATTGTTGTTATACCCATTAAAATGCAAGAGCTCTGTAAAAAGTAGTCGCTACACTTTAATCTCTAGTTTGTCATATAAAATTCGGCAAATTATTGCATAGGGTATGTGGCCAGAAGAGCAGTTGTTTGCCATTCCATTGTGTGCGCTTATTTTTCAACTTTATGTTATGAAAATATTTTTGTGCACTGCGTTGACTTTTGCTGAACTTTTCGGTCAGCTGAACAATCAGTATGCTTGTGAAAAGAAACGTAAAACACACTGAAAAAAGCAACAAAATTTGTAATCAAATTTTGTGGTATTTGTTTTTCATTTAGTAATTGGCCTGAGGTGTTTAAGCACGAAGCTGCCTGGAATGTTGTGTGGGCAGGACAATGCTTGGAACATGCTGACTAATAAGCAAGAAGGGCTTCATTGTTCAGTGATTTGATGTAGCAAAGGCAGCTTATCACAGGTAGTTTAACGCGTGGGCTAAAGTCAGATGTAATTACAAGAGCTTACAGAGGAATTTATCTAAATCAAGATAATTATGTCCCAACTGAATTGAAGCTACATGCTGGGTGGCCTGTTTACTTAAAAAAAAGACCTTAACTAAAGCACTGTTGGGAATTTGTTATTTTTTGCAGCATTTTCTCGAAAAGTTTTCTTTATCCTTCATTGGCAATTGACTGTGATTGCTCATAAACATATCAAAACAACAGTTTTGATTTTATTTACACATATTTTCATAAATATTTACATTTTAAGTTGCCCTGCAGTGTGTTCAGTATGTTAGACAGGCAGCATAACAATAAAATAAATTGTAATACTTGATTGTTTTTATTTGGTTTCATTTTTCTGTAAAGTTTTTGCCCTAAAAGACAATCTCTGTTAAATATTCCTTTTGTGCTGTAGTGGCAATCTTTTGAAAGATGCCTGCTAGGAGCACTTGATATGCAAATTGTTGCCTGTCACGAAAATATGCACATTAATTTTCAGGGCTTTTTATTTCGAAGAACTTTATGGTACCTGCATACATACGTATGTATATAGTATGTACGTCAACTAACTAAGCGTGTTGTTCCAGCTCACGTGTAAAGCGTTACACGAAACGTGCGATGATGGAAAAATTGAAAATGAAAATATAGCAAAACATGTTTGTGGGTGGCAGACTAGCAGATAGGGCGCTGCGGCATGGAAAAATAGCATGGAGTGTACGCTCGTGTGTCGGAAAACGCGACAGTTGCATGTGGGCGGCGTTTTGTTGAAATAGAGGCGTGGCTTGTTGCTGGTTTTTAGTGGCTTCAGACGCGTAATCATATGTAAACGTTTATACGATAAAATAAACATGTATTAAACTCCCTCACAACTGTCAACCACAGCGACAATCAACCAATGCGAATTGTTGTTGTTGTTGTTGTGAAAGTGGCGTGTTTTTTTTCTGCATTGTTTGCAACCGGCAACATTTTGCGTATTCCGTTAATCAGCCCTGGCATTGACAGTCAAAGAGACGTCAACGTGGCGTATGAGTACTATGTAAAGTAGACAAATGATATGCATAATGAGTAATGGCAGCAGCATCAATCGTCAACCTAGGCGAAACCTGAGCAGCAATAATCTAGTTGGTTTTCACACTAATGGCTGATCAAAACAATAGAAACAATTCCATGTAATAAGCATATTAGACAACGGCATTTTTTATACTTCACTCCCAGACTGAGACTTATATTCTTCAATGTGTGTCTAGACAGCCCACAGTAGCTGTGAATAGATTAACACGTCAAGTCAACAAGTCAACAGGGCGTAATCGAAACCACATCATGAAAAATTGACTAAAAGATGCTGCAATAGCTTACGACCAGATTAATTGGCTTAACGTCATCCAGTAAACTTGCAGTTGATACTTACAGGGTTATTTATGCAAAAGAAAAGATAGGCTTGTGCTCGTGTCGTATGCTCATTATGCATGCTATATGCCATATACATATATTCTTGTTGTATTTAATTTTGTTGTATGCTAAAATATTGGATAAGCATGCTTTATTTTATTATTGGTGGGATTATATATTTGTAGAAGATGATTCAAAAATTTATATTTTGGGATTGGCATAAGGATTTTATTGTTTAACAACAATATTGGTCTGCTTAATGTAATAAATTCGATTTTAAAACTTTTTAATGACTTTTAACTCCTTGCTGCCGACACTTTACGCAGACTCCTATTTTCGAGGGTACGATTTTGAAGCTTCTCGCAGACATCATCATTTTCTTCTCCAATCTGACGTTGCCACCTAGGCCTTAAATTTATTTTTTTATCATCTGTCAACTATTTTGCTTTCGTACCTACTGTTTTTACAATATTTTTTTAAGAACACCTTTTTGTGCTTTTTTTAAAACTATTTCCATATATACCAGTTCAGTTTGCTTCCTATTTTCATGCATGCCTGTGCTTATCTTTCTAAGCTTATTTGTGAGAATCATCGCCTGTTTTTGCTGCTTTTATACGCTTATACCTGTCATAGATGTCTAAGTAGAGCTCATGTCATGACCCATGTCTACTGATGAGACATTTAAATTTGACCCAAACTAACAACACTTACTAAACGCGGAAAGATGACCGTATTCTGTGTGTGTGTTTGTGTAGCATGTGTTGCTCTGAAGAACTCTTCGGGCCCTTCCGTTTCTTGATTGCTTTTCAGCATCTGGTTGCCTCAAGATAAATGCTCGTAACGACATGCTATTTTCCACTAAATTAACAAAAAAGTTTTCTGATATGCGCATTTGTTGTCAAGTGGCTGGCAAACACAATTTTTCTAGTAGTTTTTTCTTTCATTTTCTGATTTTTTTTGCCACACACACAAATTATAAAAACGGGCAATAAACGGGCTTCCTTTCCTTTCCCACTACGCTTGTTGCACAATCTCGTAGGAGTCGCACTGAGAACAGTTCGTAAAATGTTTGTGGCTGAGCTGGAGTGCAGCGCACAGTGGTCGGGTTTGTATGGAGCGAGTGGCCAAAAATACTTCTAGTAGAGATATAATTGTGAAATTTTTTCCAAAATTATATAAAAATATAATAAGTAATAAAACATGCCCAATTTAGTCGTACAACCTCCCAGCCACCCCCCACCACCCCATTTTACGCCCCTTTAAAAACAAAAATAGATGTAAAAAATAAAAAATAAGAATAATGAACGGGATTTATTAAAACTAATTAAGATAACACTAAAAAAAAGATAATTTTAACAAAACAATAAAAAATTTAAAGATTTATTCATCTAATAACAAGTGAAATGCACAATTGAATAATTTTGTCTATTTTGTGCAAGGTAACTTTCTTTGACCAGTAATAAAAGGGTCTGAGCTGATAAGCAATCTATTAATTAATTAATAAATTAATTAATCTATGGATAGAGACATATTGTGGGCACAACGCAATGAAATTCTTTCGTTTTCATTCAGCAAAACACTTTGATATTGAAGTACTGAAGATTTCATTCCTTTGTACTTTTACCAAAATGATACGATTCTCTTACATATATTCGCGATTCGTTTCGAGAGATCCTCCTGGTTGGTAATGTAGCCATTCTTTCAATTTCTCCATGTACCATTTGTATCAAAGTCTTTGATTTTTCAAATTTTGTTTCCCTTTTACGTGCACCAAAGATCAAAGATAAATAGGCGTGCAAAAACACACTTACAAAAATTGCCTGTCAAATCAAATTCAAAGGAAAATCAAAATAAATAAAAAAAAATAATTAACAAAACAATAAAGAACCACAAACTACGAAGACAGAGCAAAAAACTACAATACGATACGCCAAACAGATGTTTTGCAGGGCACAGCTGACCTGAAAAATCTGAGACGTCGTCAGTTTTATTACACTAGTACACACATCTGCAAATTTCTGCAGCTAAAATTAATAAATTTATTACCTCAAAAGCCAGACAATCACGATGATATACAACTCAATTTTGGCACTTTTTGGGAACAAAACTAAAAATCCAACTAAACATAAAAAATACGTTCACAAAACACATAAAAAAGATTAAATCAAATAAATTAAATTTACGAGACCAATTTGATTGATTGTCAAATTATTTTTATCAGAATTTAAAGTAAATACATTCAACTTCAAAATTCATTCTAAAGAATTTAATGTGGATCACTGATACTGACGTCTGACCGATCTGAAGTGCATTTTTTATTTGAAAAAAGCTTACTGAGCGCATCAGCTGTGCAAAAATGAACCCATGTTCGCGAGTTCAATGCTATTTTTAGAAAGTCCCGTTACAATTCTGGAAAAACCCGGTTTGCCAAAAAGAAGTTTGGACATTTACAAGACAATGTGGATAAATTTTGTCCAAATATTTTGTGATTGACTTTTTGATTTTTGGCCTATGGGCCCGACCACTGTGCAGCGTGGCGTATGAGTGACATATAAAACTTTAATGCATACTTTTATGTGAATTATATTTTTTTTGGTTTTCACTCGCCACAGGCAGGGCAGCAACGCAATCTAGACGCTTCAGACGGGCGTGAGTTTCAACAGTTAGGGAAAAGTGGGAAAATGTCAATGGATATTTTGTGCTAGGATCATAAATTACGCAACCGACACGACAAGACACACCCAACCATTCAGCTGCGATGCTGTAAACAAAGCCATAAACTAAGATATCCTGATGTCGTTGTCTCTCTCAGTCTCTATCTCTCTCTCTCTCCCTGCTATCATCTTGCATTACTCGCTGTCTAAAGGCGTTAGTTTAAATCTCAGCATTGTCGTTTCTAGAAGCTCCACAATGCAGCTGCTAATTGTGTTCATTTATTGTGCATCCACGTGACAGGAAATGCTATTTATTTCCCACTCCTTTTTTCCCGTTCCATTTTTAGCCATTAAAGCCACTCAATTCGAGTTCGCCAGTTGCAATCGTTTGTGCATTAAACAAGTCGTGCGTCTGCAAGTTTTGCAGTTTCTTAGCAAGTGCAATTCAGAGAAATATGCCAAGCCGGAAATCCGTGCGCACTTTCAAATGCATTTCCGCTACATAGACCACAGCAACAACAACAATACTTACTATTGAGTGCGAAAGCAGAAAGCGTAGCCAAAGAAATTGTGAACACTTGACGCTTGCGGCGCCATTTGGCTCCAGATGCTGGCACAAACTGCTGCAAGTATACGGAAATGAAATTGTCATCTTTACAGAACATTCAAGAAAAATGCGTGACATGCCGGAAATGGCAACATGTTGTTGTTATTGTAAATTCAATGATTGTCCAAAGTGCAGGCGCGTGTGCAGTGTAAGGTGACGCTTGAATGTATGCTAAGGATTTTGTCACGACACGTTTCAACTTGAATCCAATCAGATAGTGAAGACAATTTTCAAGTTTCTCTGGTACTTGGTGCTTTGTAAAAAAACGGATCAGAAAATTGTCAAAAAACCTAAGATTTTGTTCGCATAGCTAAGTTTTTACGAACGAAAGTGATTGAAGAGCATTCAATTAAAAAGAAAGTGCACAAAACACAACTTTATTGGATATTTTAGTCTAGAACTTTGTTATTAAGACCACAAATATTTAAGAAAAAAATTAATTTTATAAATTTTTTAAAATAAAAATAGATTAAATATTACAATAGTTGAGTTTCTTATTCTTTATTATAAATATAAATTTTGCAAAATATTAAAATACCTCCTTTATTTGACATTATCTATTTTAGTAATTTTTATTTATTTATTTATTTATTTAATGTCAGATATGATCAGTCGACGTGTTTAATAATAAAGTTACAAATAAAAATAGTTTAAAAAGTTTAAATTTTTTTTTTTTTTTTTTAATTTATGTTCTTGATTAATATTTCGATTTAAAAACATGTCTTTGAATATCCTTTACTTACATCCGCTGGTTCTTTTGGCATTATTTTACAAAATTATCTTTCAAGTCAAATGATTACATAAATGTTACGCATGCCCTAAGGATTGAACAGCAGCATCAGGTTGTAAGTTGCGTTGCGAAAACTAATGACAACGTTAAGGTTATTTGACATTCAGAGGATACGTGACTTAACTTTTGGCCTTTGCGCTTTATTACGACATAAGCTGACTGCAGTCAGCTGCTTGGCGCTGCAGTCATTAATCACAATGAAGCGCTTTAAATGTGCAGCCAAAAGTTTTTGTTGCATGCTATATATGGTGGACTCCGAAACTCATCTGATGTCAGAGAGTTATACTAATCAATTTTGCGCATGATTGATGCCCAATTGTGCTGCATTCTTTGCTCAAACTGAGGAGCATTTGTCATTTCGATTTATACTGTTGGTCGAAAGGGGGGACGGGGGGTCACTTTTGCAATTTTGTTTCAGTTGAGTGCGTGGCCAATGGCAAAAGTTGAAAGCTAAGAGAGTCTAATCGCATCATTGATGCGGCTTCCAGTCAGTCAGCCCTTTCAAAGATGTGTTTGCTTGTGTCTATTGTTGGCCAGACTTGATTGGCTTTCAACTGGCTGTCGTTGTTGCTTTTGTTGCTCTAAGCTGAGAAATTTTAAATTAAAATTGTTTGTCACATTTTTGCACGTGCCAAGAAAACCGAATGCAAAAAAAAAATAGGAAAAAAGAAAAGTCGTGAACTCGCCTTCTGTCACTGTCAACTACAAGCTGTTAGAAGGCAATCAAATATCATAAACCACGAGCTATCCGCAACCTGCTGTCACTAGGATATTTAATATCAGTCCAAGTCATTTTCAAATGTCATTGAAGAGCCAGTCATTTGTTGAGTTGTGGTTGACTAACCTCGGGCATTTGGGGAAAATCCATGAAAAATATATATGAACAGTTTTGCTGTCAAATTTACAATTTAAATTGTTTAATATTGACTTGGTTTAGCTGCACTCGAGCATTGGCCAAATAGGGCCAATATAATGAAATCAATGGGGCACAATTAAAGTCAAACACTTTGCATACAAATGCAAAGCAAATGGGAGAGCTCTGTGTGTGCAACTGTGCGTATGCTTAATGTGCATGGACGCACGGTTAATCAATCATTTGGAAAATCACTTCACGCACAACAAAACAACAAGCTGCTTAGCTACGCAGCAAATTGAGTTGTGTTTTGCATCGAATCAGTGGGTTGATTTGTTAATGTTATCATGTACAAATTAAAGGGTGTATAAACCGAATGTGATATAATGTTATTTAATTAAACTGTGCGTTATTGCTAATAAACAACTGTTTATAATAATACGGTTTATTAAGATGCATTTATATATGCTCATATCATTTTATGAGTAACATAATACTCTATTACAAAAATTCAAAACGGGTATATACGTTGTAACAAGTAATTAACATAATTTATGTAACATTTTTATTAGCATACTTTTGTATGATAATAAACGACATTTAATCAAAATACAAACAATATTACTAACTTACAGGGTATACAAGCATTAGATCAGCTGAGACTTAGGCCTTATCTTGCTCCCTATTTGCCTACCCATATAAAACCAGAAACGGGTTCGTATTGTGTGCACGCGTCGTGTTCGCCGCTCTCGAATTGTTTACACATTTAATTGACGTGTTTTATTTTTGGCAACAAAAAATTTAACAATGCAAATGCCGCCACACAACAATAACAAACACAATAATATCAACAACAACAACAATATTAGCCCGGCAATGCAATAACAATTATCGTAGAGAATTTAGCAATATGCATAGAAATCGCCATACATTGTGAGAGAGTATGTTAAAAGGCTGGATAAACATTTGCTACTGGCTCTGTTAACGTTACATTTATATTTATTTATGTTATATTATATGTTATATTTATCGCTCAAATTGATTAAATGAAAACCAGGAACAACAACAACTACACCCGCAATCACATGCTAGCTTATTTAAAAAATATTGGGAGGGTACCCCTATATGATTATGGTGTGTGAAAACTGTACGCAAACTTGGACGCGTGTCTCTCTATGTGGATTAGTGAACTGGTCCGAAAGTTATTGAATGGCTTGGACTTGTGATTGTGCCATTAGGCTAATGGCCGATTTCACCTTGAACGAAAGCAGAGTGCGAAGTGTTGAAGAATACACACGCAAGATAGTTTTTGAGTTAACTGTATGAAATCCATAAATTTAAGAAGAGAGTTTTGGGATTTGAACAGTAGAGATTCTATGGCAAAATGATCTTAAAGAATTATTGTGAAAAAGTGATTTAAATGAGCCTTGTTCAATTGTGAAAAGTTAAATAAAGTACAAATGATGAACTGATTAAAGGTACTACAAGATGTTTGATTTGATTTGACAATTAATTGAAACAGACTTTCATTAAGAGAAACTTTAAAAACTTAATTTTTTAAATATTTAGAAAAAAGAAATTTAAATTTTTTTTTTTTTCTTAAAATTATAAAAAGAAATTATTATATTGTAAATTTTATTTTTTTTATTTTTTTTTTTTTTTTTAAAAAAATTTAAATAAAATTTATTTAAAATAAAAAAAAAAAAAAAGATACATATCTTCAAAGAATATTAGTTTTACTATTAAAAGCTATATTTTTTCACAAATTAAAATTGATTAAAAAAATTAATTAATTTAAAACAAATTCAAAATAAAATTTAAAAAATTTAAAATATAGAATATTTAATATATACACGTGATAAAAGTATATTAGTTGAACTATCAAAAATATGTTTCTTTTTACTAACATTAAAATTCAAGTAAATAAAATTGTATTAGCCAAATATAATATATTTCTGGATCATGACAAACAAAATTTGGAAAAAATTTGCATATTATTCGTACATGTTTTGTAGACCATCTATGAAATACCAGCTATATTGCGTGTTGTTTTCGCTGTTCAACTACTGAATTTTCTACCTTGAACTCAGTTTGACCAGCCATCAGCTTGTCAATTTGCTGACAATTGAGGAAAAACAGAAACAGAAACAGAATCCGTGCTGAACCGAACCGAACTCGTGTGCCGCCCTTCAACCCCAAAACAAAATCTGTGAAAAGCCAATGCACGCAACACAGTGAGGGTCAGAGATTGGTCCAAGGCATAATATTTAAATGCAATTCTTAAAGGGATGCAAAAGAATAAGCTTACAATGTGGAGGCATTTAGTTCATTTAACGTATTATTAAGTATTAATGATATTTACATATTAATTATTTACACGAGTTTAATGAACTGGCACCATAGCAAATATGTGTACATCTACAGTCCCCCGTTCCTCTGCCCAGCCATATATCAAGAGCAAATAGTCGAAATGTGTATCGTACATTTTATTCTCACAGTTCCACTTCAGATACTTGGACTTGCAGCTCACAACACTTAGCTCGGGTTCGAGTTCTTACTCGCATGCAAATATAATAAAAATGGGCAACCGATAAATGCGAAAAACCAGAAAAGCTTAATGAAAATGAAATTCAATAGTAAATAAATTAACTCACGCGAGAAAATTGTGTGTACGTGTGGTTTAATTGTATGCTTTAAGCACTTTGGAAACGGATAAATTGACTCACTGATGCCGTTTTGTAATTGCTCAAAAATTTAAGAGAAACATTTGAAAATATTTAAAGAACTTAGAGATTTGTGTAAATTGTTCATGGAAAAGCCATTAATGTGTGAAATATGTTGCAATCATTTTTGGCAGTGTATCCAGACACCAGTGAATGGTGATTTGATTATGTGCATGTCGATTATAATTGTATTTAAATGCTTTTAAGGCCAAGCACCCTTTTTGGTCAACAGCACTCTACTTAATAAATCAAATTTGCATGCATAATTTTAAGGTTTGCGAACGCATGTCACATGCGGCGTATGATTGATGTGGACAACACATACACGAAAACTGCATAATTGATTTGTAATCGATAATGCCTCACATACGCATATATCTGCACATAACGTATTAGCTGCCAATAGTTAATACAAGTTGCAGCCAATTTGCTGTGCCATCTGACGGGATGAGGTGAGCTGAAAGCGAAGCCTTGCAGCAACGCATTGTGGTGGCAAGTGGATGATTGGGTCACAGGCTCAATGGGTTTGTGCCACTAACCCAGTTAAGCCCCAAAGCTGTGATTGTGTGTTAGAGGTTAAAGTACGCCAGGACATTAACCTACTTAGGCGGCACTCAAGCAAACACTCTTGAATGTTATGTATTTGCCTCTCTTGCCTCTTACCTCTTGCCACTAAAGCTGTGCTGAGCTGTGGTAATTTAATCCTTTCCTTTCACAGCATCTTGCGGTCGATCGCTTGGCCATAAACATTAATGGCCAAAAAAATGTGGGGATGAGTTTGGGTATTAAATTCGTTTAGCGCCACGTGTCAACCGATGGCATCATGAAAGCCAAACATAGTCATATCACAATATCATTATCATCAGTTCAGCGAGTGTTGATTTTCTTAGTTTACCCCCTGCCCCCTGCCTCTGCCCACACATTGATCGATCACCGACACGGCACGTGTACAGCATTTAGAAGTTATCGTTTCTCTCTCCCTCTCTCTCTCTCTTTCTTTGCTCTCTTCTCCATCCTTACTCTTAATCTTACACTTTGCTTTACATTCCTTTGCTTCGCTGCCCAGCTTCATATTTCGCTATTGAAGTCATTAAACCATTAACACCTTTAACACTCCCCAACAAATCGTGTCAAAAAGAAACTTGAATCTTAATTTTTTTATTGTTGTTTTGCTTTTTGCACAAATCGTTCATGATACCCAAATATTGTTATTGTCGCAATTGTATTGCATTTAATATTTTGTTCAATAAATATTATTATTAATAATATTGTTATATCTGTTTGTTCCATTATTGCTGAATGCAAGAGAAAGCTATAGGTATCATAGGGGAAGTACCTGCTTTATTTGTGAATTTAATGTTGTCCTTAAAATGAGGTAGTTTAATTTAACGATAAATATTAAGAAATAAATATTGTTTCTTAAATTAATGATATAGCTAAATCTACTACTTAAGTAAAAGAAAGTTGTGCTTCTTCAGAATAAAATAGTTGAATTTTGCAAACCCTCTGAGTGGGTATATTGGGTTTGTGAAAAGCCGTGTCGATTGAGCCGTGTCCGTCTGTCCCTCTGTCTGTCTGTCCGTACGAACAAACAGAACTCAGAGATGGTAAGATCTACAATATCCGTTTTAGTTGGTATTGACCACATATTCAGTCAGTCAATACAAGAATCTATTTTTTCGCTGCCTCACCCTATTCGCACACAATAAGCGAAAAAACAGACAAACCTCGGAAGAAATACAGGTTTTTGGCGAATATCTTAGTAACTGCGATACCTAGGGACACCAATTTTGGCAAGCAGGTTGCTAGATGCAATATAAAGATAATACCATCAAAATTTGTTGGATGCCACGCCTCCTTCGCCCATATGGAGCACAATTGCGTTGAAACTTCGCATACCTCCGGCTCACATATTTCTTAACGCATAGTGTTGTAACTTAGCGTATACTTCGAGACAAATAATATCAAACGATCCTGAAAATTTAATAAAAATCGGACTATAATCAAAAAACCCAACATATAAGCTGTGCGATGAACTGCCACATGCATTGCACTGAGCTCTGCACACAAGCAACGAAAACGGAAAACATTGTGCGAGCGAGACAGATATATATATGTGTGCATGTTAAGTTCTTGCAGCAATTACTCCAATTTGAGCTTATATAAATAGAAACGAAGCTCAGAGGGTATTACACGGTCGTCATGCCCGACTGAAATTTTCTTTCTTGTTTTTTTTTTATGATTTTATAAGCTAGAAAAAGTTAGCTTAACAATATACTTATTAAACAAAAATTGTTAATTAATGCTTCCAGAAATGATTATAAAAACTATCGTATACTTTTACCTCTACTATATTATAGTAAGCTTTGTGTATAAGGCATGACTGAGTATGTCATGATTTCACCCTTGCGCCATATTTGTACTTATATAGACTTGTTTATAACTAATAAACGTAATTCGCATCTTCGCTCATCATAAACAATATCATTTCGAGATGCGTGACTTGAGACTGGGATTTTTCACAGTATTTTTAACTGAATTTATGATCTAACTATCACGTTGTGATGGCGTGTTTGATACAAATTTATTTAGGTACATACATTTATATAAACGTGCAGTTCTTATATGGCAGGAAAAAAGCATTTAATAAGTGATTTGTAAAATTTGGAAATTAACTGAAGCCAATTTCAACTCAATTTGATTCAGATGATTGACTGTAAAAGACACTGCTCAAAAATTTTCCATAATAAAATGAAGTGTATTGCCAAATCAATTGGCAGAATATTTAATTGCTTTTCAATGTCACATTCAGAGATTCAAAGATTTTGAAAAAAATTGATTTATATTGCGGTAAAATAAAAGTTGAAGTTCAACGAATTGAAAAAACAGTTTATTTAATTTGCTAATTGTTGCACTTGATGCAAAATTTGCGTGTTGCCACTTAAATCCACATCAAGGAGTGACCTCGTCTTTGGCACCGTCGGGAAATTAGTCAACTACAAATAAAAAAGCAGCGGTTTGATGTAAGCGAAAATACATTAAGCTGTCAATCTTCATTCCGCACATAGCACACAAACTCACACACACAATCACACACAAACCGCCAAGTGTCAGGCAGTGAAAATATTTTGGCAAATGCTTTGGAGTCCGAGTGGTGAGGAAGGCGGGTCTTTGGAGACTCTTGGTATTCAAGGGGGAGTACAGATGCCACAATATCGTTGAGTGGCACTTTTGAACTTTGACTGTCGCTGACGTCGCTGTGCTTTAATTGATTTCTGTTGAAGCAGACAGACAGGCTAAAAGACTAAAAGGCAGAGCGTCAGTTCATTTCCCCTCTCTCTCTCTCTCTCTCTCTCTCTTTGTTTCCCGTTGACTGTCAGTCTGCTCCGCCAAAAAGGGCAACCGAAATTACCTTAATGTTCGACCCATAAATCCTCTTAAATGTGGCAATTCAAATTATTTTCTTTTAGTCCTCGCCTCCCCCTTAGCCACTTTGGGTAGCTAACACTTATCGATAACACATTCTATAGTATGTATGGGTAAGTGTAGTAGTTTGCAAGTCCATCACAATTACAGCGTTTTATTGACATGGCAGCGTTAAGGGTTGAGGCAGTGTTTGTAGTCGATTAATTTTTACGTAAGGCAGAATAAACAGTTCGAAAAATATATAATATGAGGAAAACTAATGGAAATCGCCTCCAACCATCATTAGCAAATACATTTTCATTCCATACACGAGTTACTTGGCCTTGACCGTAGGCATTAGTGCATTAAGCCCCCCAGAAACTTGCCAGCAAAACCTAACTACCCCACAAGGCAATTTATCTGAAATTTATTTACATTTGTTTGATATGGAAATGCAAATGGATTACAATTTTTATGAACTGAGCAACATTTGGATATTTGATTTTTATTTTACATTAATCCGTGCTTGGAATAAGAGATGCCTAAAAGTTTGAGATACTTAAAGGAAAGTGACTGTAGCTGACATTTTGTATGCAAACAAAACGTCGATCCTCTTCAAATGGTCTAATGTCAACCCTTTTTGGCAGACAAAAACTGATATTTATTGATTTATGTGGCAGTTATCGCAGAGTGTCATTGTTATTCGGCATATTTTATGGACTCCAAAATAAAGGAATGGCCTGCCTACCTGAACTCTGTGAACTCACAAGTTGTATCTCTATGCCAATGGGAAGACCTACAAAAGTTGAATTTGTTATTTATGAGTTGTACTTCAGCTTAAGGCTGCCTTACTTTAATATTTTCCACTTCATTTGCTTGAACTATATCTATACTGTTTGTGGCATTTATTTATTGTGATATTTTATTTTTGGAATCCTGTCGTAGACAGAAAATGCTAATAAGCTAACAGCAGCAAGAAAAATATCAAAAGACGATTCTCATTTCTATATTCTATACAAATATTTTTTATACGCTTTCTTTCTCTCAACTTTATATTGAAATGTTTATATTTTTTGCTTGTTTTGCAGTTTTGCCAGTCGAGCTGATGTTGTTGATGCTATTGCCACTTTTTTGCTCACTTGCAGCTGGCAACTAATTTCTTCCACACTGAGATTTTGCCCTAGTTGGCAAAGGAGTAAAAGTAAGTCTATATTTTGCAATCAATTCCCAGTGCTAATAAGTAGTTATGTAAGAGTAGCAATTGTTACAGTACACAATACATATCATGTAAGGGATTTTATTTAGACTACATATTAAACAGAATTTAAGTGAAAATCCAATTTTCAAAATATTTCAAATATTTGTTATGTGCACAATAATTTGATTCAGTCAATTATTGATTGTTTTGGAGCTAATAAACTTTGCGCTTAAATCTAATGAATTCATGACTTCCACATATGTTGTTCTCTGATAATCAGTGTATCTATTCTAAGGCAACTGACTCAATAAACTAAATCCATAAGTACTCATTTACACTATACTGAATCCTACTTAACTAGTTTGTTAAGTGTATCAGTATGGCGAAACTGGCAGGCAAAACTTTCCCTTTTGTTTATGGTATCTTGATGAAAATTTCAATCAGATATTTGTCTGAATTTCATTGCTTGTGTGTGCTTGCACAGAAAATAATAGTTATTTTCGTTGGCACGTGTATGTAAGCACTCACACATACAAACACACGGCACACAAATATTCACTCGTAAGTTTATGTATTTATCGATATTTTTATATTGAGGGGATATTGGGTTTGTAGTGAGGAGGGGGTTTCTTTTTTTTTTTTTTTTTTTTTTTTTTTTTTTTTTTTTTTTTTTTGTTTTTTTTTTTTTTTTTTTTTTTTTTTTTTTTTTTTTGTTTTTCCTTTTTTTTTTTTTTTTTTTTTGGTTTGTCAAAATACATGAAATTCTCCTGACAGCAATTTCAAGAGTATTACTTCGTAGAAAAGTAATTTTACGGGTTATTGTTTTGTTTCTCTTTTTATTTTTGCTATCTTTTCTGCTAAGGATAAGAATGGGCAATGAGTTGGCCAATCAAAAATAGGCATTTTGATTAGCACATTTACGTAATAATCAAGTTGTGCTTATGTGTCGTCAGTCAGTCATAAATATTGAGCTGACTGATGAGCGCAGTTCGATTTGGTTTCATGTATTTCATTTATTATTACTATTATTTATCTGTCGGCCTTTTGAAATGCCACTGAGCACTTGAGCCTATTTGTTGTCCCCATGCTGTTGCTTGGGGTTCCATAGAATGTATATATTTGCTTAAGCTGTCTCTGAGTGTTCTGAGTGGCTGCTCTGTTAAAATAGCTAAACTAGTTCGCATGATTGTTATTATTGCAGTCAAGTTAAGTTTGTCCAAAGATTTCCGTTACTCATTGAACACTTTTCTGAGATTTTCCTGATTTCAACCATTATGTATGTGAATTTGAGGAACTATGTATCTGAGCCGAATGTGGTTAGTTTTGAATAAGAGCTCTTGACAGTGAAGTACAAGGAAATATTCACTCAACTTAAATGTTAGCACATATGTCTGAATTGCTTACATAAGAGGTTACAGCTTGGTGCTTATATGATCAATATATTATAAGCCACTCAGATCTCAAGTCGTTTGAGATGAGTATAATTGAAGTAGCTCTTAAATTTTGCTACCTTTAAGAGCATTTTGAACGCCCTTAAGCTTTTAAATAATAAACTTGAAATTGATTAGTTATTGCATAGGAAGGTTCTGGAAACACTAGACTTCAAGTTGTTTAATAGGCTTAACCTACATTTAAAATGCACTTCCTGTCATAGTTATTGAGTTGATAGCAGAGGCTTTAATGTATAATATCAGTATAATTACTTAATGGTACTACTCTTGGAAATTGACTGACAATTACCATATATTTCAAGCTTGCTTTTTATCTCTCCTAATAAATCTTAAATGTCAAATTACATCTTTGCATTTAATGCTCGATTTGCACATTTTATGGAGTGCAACTCATGCAACGAAGATGAATATAAAAATAGCTTGCAACTTTTGTTGCACTTTGAGTGTTGCTTAGTATCTAAGATATCTAGTTACTTAATACCCTGAAATAATTAAATAACATGGAAGAATACTGATCGCATAGAACATTTGAGAATAAGTTCTTATACTGAATAGGTCTTGGTTGAAGTAATGCTGAACAAACAAGCTTGATCTGCGTGTAAGAACTTAGGAGTGATATGACTAATACCAATAATTATTAGGATTCATTATGATTGACAGTATTTAATACAATGCTAGTTCTATTTCAACACCTTCAAACTTAATATGGATAGACTAAATTAGCCATATATTTTCCAATGATCATTAGAATAAGTGTAAAATAGAAGTTGCGTGGCTAGTGCGAGGCATTCGGTTTTGCAGAGTATCTGTTAGTTTAACTATCTTCAATAAAGCAATATTGTCTTTATGAAGATAAATTATAGCTGCAGCTTTGAGGTGCCATAAACTGAAGCCACTCGAAAACGGAGACACTCACCCAAGCCAAAACACATCAAGAACATCAGCAATGTGGCTGTCGTATCCGGCTCATATCTGGCAATGACTATGACTGGCTAATAATGCTATATATGTATTATAGGCAAACATTAAACATGTGTATGTGTGCAGTAAACTCAACACATCTTCTCATATTTATTATGTTTGGCGCATTAAATGTTTGTTTTCATACCAATAAATTTTGATGGTTAGCTGCCACATAAATCTGACACTTGCGCTATTCCTGCCAAAAATAAAGAAATGCTTAACGTTTTGCTGGCCACTTAACTGGATCTAAATAACTAAACAACAGCTAAATCATACTGGTAGTAAAATTCTATATGAAAACTCTTAAATTTTCGTTGATTTTTAAGCAAAAACCAAACACTTTTTGTTTCCTAAATAATACGCAAGCGCATCTAGCAGCTGTGTAAACATAGCTAGATGCTCATTGTGAACGCAGAACCGTTGTCTACTGTCTGCAAAATCGACTTTATTTTATTCTGTACTTCCCATGCTGAAGCAGACGCAAGAGACTCTTGTGTCTAGTACTTAATATCAAAATTCATGCGTCAGCTAAGTGTCAACTTTTTGAAAGAGCTAATCATGCGACAAACACACAAACATAAATTTATATACACACATTCGGTTAGCCTTACATATCACATACACTTGGGTTAAACATGGTTAGCTTTGAGTAAAGGGACAAGGCAAATGGCGTTATGAGTTAGTTAGATAAACAATCGTTAAATATGATGACAAACAAGTGAGGGGGAAAACAAAAAGCATGTACCGCAGAAGAGTTCGACTGTAATATACCCAGTGAAATGTCTTGGAAAACATGCTTTATAATGCATGCGAAGAATATACAACTTTTTAATGCTTTAAACTCTTTAAATAAATTTACTTATTTAATATTCATAGATTTCTTTCCACAGCTTCATAACACCCTTTAGCACTTAGCTGCAGGGTATACAAATTATGAGCAATATTTTGTGTATATATTTAGGTTTATGAACAGCCAAGTCTTCCCTGACTAAAATGAACTATTAAGTCATATGTATATACAATATAAAATTGTATATATGCAATACTTAAGGGAAAATAAACTGGGTCATCGATCAGTTGCTGGGTGCAGATAAGTGGGCTAGCATATAGAATTTATTTATGTGTGTTAAAATGGCATTAAATTCTTAAAAAATAATGTAATTCAATTAAAAACGAAATGTGTGCTTATTATCAGCAAGTTTGTACGTCTTCTTATCATTTTTGCATTTTTCGACTTGTTTAAATTTTATTTATTTGAAATGTATAAATACAATATTTTGCAATCTAGACATCTTAGGTAAATAGACTGTACTATAATTAGAACAGCTTTTACAATACAAGACTACAAAAATAGACATGCAGCGCATTCAAAAGTATTTTCCATATGAACTCGTATTTTACATTACGCATACGCTGCGTGTGCGCTTATTGCTTCCAGTCTGTTATTAACTGACAAGAGCTATATTTTGTGCGTATAGTATTCATTCAGTTTCAGGTAAATGCGCACACTGAGTAGCGTCCATTCATTAGAAAAAATAAATTTCATTCTAGGCAAAAGTACAAAAAAAAAAAACAAATGAAAAAGAAAGAAAAACGAGGAAAACTAAATAAAGTTGGCCGCACATTTCTGGCCACAAGCCAAATGTTAACACAAAGAAATAGGAAAAATAAAAGAAACAAAAGTTGTTCATGTTTAAAGTGTATTTTTTTTCGTTTTGTTGTTGTGGAATGTTGTACTGATATCAAATTCTCAACACCAAGTCATTTCATGACGTTATCAGTCGGAATGTTGGGCAGTTCCAAGTTGTTGGACCTATTTTGATTGGAAGGAGCATATGACCTCCAATCTGTTGGCCAACCTACGACCCCTAACACCTAAACCCTTGTCGCTTGACTTCTTGACTTGTTGTTGTTTGTCAAAGGTTTGGCAATTACTTACATTTGTGTGTCATTATTGTTGACGCTTTCGCTTTCGCTTCCTCTCTCTCGCTTTAGTAGTCAAAAAGTCAAAGTTAGCCTCATACATCACAGTTTGACGTGAATGGGGCATGTGGCTAGATGCCTTGCGGCATGTGGCCTGTGACGTTGACACTTGCCGGCCGAATTGCCCTTGTTTCTCTTCATGTCATATCGATTTTCAAGTTTTCGCCAACCCGAATTGGACCTCGTATCCAAGTAGTCAAGTGTCAGTATTCACTCGTCTGTCAGAACTCGTGTATGGCCAAACTGTTGTACTTGTGTTGCCTCGTTCTTCAACTTGTTGGTTCATTTATGTACTTTTTTTGCTTTTTTGTTGATTTCCTTTTTGGCTTAAAGGTGTTAACTGTATCACATGGCATTGCGAGTGGTCACTTTCAATTGTAAACACTTGTTTCACAATTTTTGCCATTTCAATTTCACAAGAATAACAAGTTATCTGATATGCAAAAAAAATAAAAAATTCAAATTATATATAATCCTTTTCTTGATAAAGAATCTTATAAGTTGTTTCAAATGACAATTTATTATTTAAAGACATTTAATGCTTTTGTATTGGCGTTTGGCACGTTCCACTTAATATGCATAAGTAAAATTCCATTTGTGTAAAAATATATGAATATATGAAAACTTGATGAAAATTTGAAATTTAATTCATTGTTTGGTTTAGATAAAACCAAATTTTCCTTATGCAAAGCAGTAAACTTAACAAAACTTATTTATAATTCATAGCTTATATTAAGCTGACTAGTTTAACAGCTAACAGAAATTTACTTAGAAAACTAGATGATAAAGAGAGCACTCATGATGCACTCAGCTAATAGCAAATATTTTGAATTCATTTGCTAAAAGAGGCGTTGAATTTGTGTATTGCTTTTAGCACCTCCCCCTATTTGTTGAGATACATAAATCTAAATGAATTGTATACATTTCAACTCATAACCGGTTATTATACACTGTTCCATATCCGGTAGGGAATCCATTATTGCCTCAATTATAGAAATCAAATGCATTGCGAATAGATTTGTCAGATTTAATTGTTCATCTAGTTGATGTATTTATGGATCTCTATACTTAGTACTTCTAGAGTCAAGGGTTAAATGAAATAAAACAACTGTGTACTTTTGTTTTAACACTTTATGTTTCTGCAACCTTGCAATTTTCTACTTCATTGCATATTATAACTGGCATTAATTATAACACTACATAGTTTGTAGTTTGATTGGTAATTCAAACCCCTGAATGACTCGATTCACCTTTTGGCAAAGTCATAGAATGCGGTGCAATGAACCCAAGTGGCAGGTTTGAGAACGCAATTCGATTATGGCCACCATAACGACTACGATTACACGCCCAATTGGTAAGTCACAAGCCAAAAAATTGTCTGTATATAATTTGGAAGCCATCAAATGTTGTAGGTATTGTACTTTATCAGATGCAATTGACTCAAATAGCAGATAATTGCAAGTACAACAGTCATGAAAGTAAAGATTGTTTATCAAATTTAGGAATGCAAATAGAGAGATGATAAAAACGATATCTTTTAGGTCTGTTTATGTTTAGAATAAAGTGTATTGTTTAGAATAAACGTCTGTCTGGAGACATCTAAATTGCAGTGCACATATAAAAGTCATTGCAATTGGTAGATAAAATTTTACTTCACTGCAGAAAAGCTGCAATTCATCCATAAAATGCCTGCATGTTTTTGCAGCGTCTCCAGAATTATCTGAATTATCTCTTTAATTCCTGATAAAATTTTTGCAAACATTAACTATACAAGCTTTACACATATTAGTCTGTAAAATGTTTTATAAAAACAGGTTTAAAAGCTAAAAATAGGTTTTAATTTAATTAGGTAAAAAATAGATTAATGTTTACACATTCACAATGTATAGTAATTTCTAGATTACAATTACTATTAGCGTAATTTAGCTTCGACAATGCGATTTTCTTTGTTTGTTGTAGCCATTCACAATTACAGCTCCAATTTAAATAAATATCGTATGCAAATCATTAAAACGTTTTTTGCCAATACGCTGGTCTTGTACCGTACCGTACCGTAATGTAACGGAAATAATAACAGAGTCAAGTGCAAAATGGTCACACATTTTGTATGTACGGGCAACGAAAGTCAGCCAACACAATTTTTTATTTAATAACACGTTAACGAACACACAAAGCCACAAAACATTCGCGAATCAAAGTTGAACTTTGGTAACGACTTGCAACAAGTTTCTTGCTGGCTTGGTTTCTTGGTTAGTTGTTATAGTTTAAAACTTATAATGGTAGATAATGGGATGTAATATCAGTAATGATGTAGTAAAGTAAATGCTAATTCTCTATAAATATTCATGCGTACGTTCTATTGTATAATTAAGAACTGAAAGTCATATATATTTATTACTTAGTCATGATTCTGTCTAGCAGATATCTGTATCAATTTTCAAGTTGTGTAATAGCATTTAACAGACCAAGAAATAATTGTATGCGGTATATATTTTTTAGCTGAATGATTTTATACAATCACGCCATTGCAGTTAATACTTACGTTAAGTAGTTGTTCTTTCTTGGAGCATACTTATAAAAGATTTATGCCACTTGCTGACCTTGGAAATGGTATTTTTATCTTTCTTGTTCCAAAACTGGCTATAAATAGCGGCAGCAGCAACCTCCAAGAGGTCAGAGCAATTGCAACTCACACACAAACACATCATTTACCAGCTGTAAATTATAAAAAAAAAAAAATAAAAACAAAAAGTTGTTTGCTGAATTGTTTTACAGGGCAGGTAAAACTTTTTAAGTGCCTGCATACAACAGCAACAACAAGAACATACAACATAAAAGGGCAACAATAAAAAACAAACAAAAAAATTTTTTTTTTGTTTTTTAAATAAAATTGTATTTAAAGCCCAACAATGTGGTCGGATGTATGCCCAGCTGTGACCGCCACGAATGGAAATGTTTAGTTTAACAAAATATTCATTATTTAGGCCAATAAAATTAAGCAGCTCATTTAGCTGGTCATTTTCATGTAAAGGTCAGTTACGAACTGCATTATTCAAAAAGATCACAGAACTTTCGTCTTTTGACGAAATTAATTATTTTTAGTGGACCATGAGCAATGTTTATGCCTTTAAATGATAAGCAACATGGTAACAGCTACTACTAAAGTTAAGATAATAGTCTATATTTGTATACATACATGTAGGCCATTGTTGACTAACTGAAGGGCATTAGTTTAGCCCACTAACACTAGTAGCCCAGTACTGAGTAATGAATTGGGGGAAGCAAATGCAAATATTTAATCAAAAATTATGACTATCTTATGGTCTTTGCTTATCAGTTACATTTCTGTAGATACGCACGGTTAGTATCTGATATCTACTAGATATTATCGAAAGTTATTTGTCTGTCATGTTTGGCGCCTTTGGAAGGGTTCCATTTCATCATTATCAGTCAAGTACTGAGTACATTGTCTGTCGGCTCTGATTTTGATATGTGGGTGCGTCTTTATTAATTATTATTATTAAGCAAGATATATAAAATTGCACATCACTATGGAAACTTACCAGACAGCTTGTTATTATAGCCTGCAGAGTATAGATAAAAGAGTTCATATCATATGCTGCTTAATGCTAACTTTATTGTGGCTTAATGGAAAATATGCAGTTTATTTTATTTCTTAATTTCACACTTAATAATTTGACATAAACATATTGCTGTTTAATTAGTTTGCAGAGCGCAGTGTTTGTTTATATTCAATCTGCACACTGTTGGTTTTTGCAGTTACAAGTTACCTGAACCTTATCCTCCTTTGTGCTGACTTCAGGTACACTGAAGTTACCCACAAATAGACAACCATGCTGCTCATCATAGATGGTATAATAAAATGGATGATCAGCATGAAATATTTGTGTTTCCCTCTCAGGGAGTGGAAGGCTTCTTAGCTGTGCAATCATTGCAGTTGCAGCAGCTGCTTCTGTGCCCTCTTCATTGACCTCAATGTAGGCCTTGTGCAAGATCTTTGAGACTTCTATGTTGCCATTTGATTTCAGCATTTTGTTAAAGTTGGCTTGTCCATTAAAGATTCGATTGATGCCCATTGCTTTGAAGACTGGCGTCAATTCTTGCTCGAATTCTGCTTTGAATTTGGGTAGTTTTACATTCACTTTACGTTGATCTAGCTCCGAGATTATATTCTGCAGCGTTGTTGTTTGCAGCTTTTGTTCCAATTGCTTTAAGCCACCAATCGAATTCGGCAATACGATTAACATGGATAAACCAGAATCTCGATAGGCTAAACGCAAAGCTTTGGCATTTAATGCTGGCAAATTGGCAAAATCGAATTTTTTTGTTGCATTCATCATTGACACTTTGACTTTGGTTTCATTTTCCAGAAAAAAATCCTCAACGCGTGTTTCACTCTCCACAAATTTAACGGTCCACTCGCCTTTAAAGTGAATGGCATTGATGAGCACCAATCGTGTGGCCTCATTCACAGCATCAGGGCTAACAAGGTTTTTGATTAACTTGTTCGTTCGGGACTCAATCCAGCCATTGATAGTGTTCGCAGCCTCAATGTTAGCTGTGAAATCAATATTCTCTGCTTCCGAGTGAAACTTCTGCGCCAATATATCCTGAAATTCCTCGCGTGGTTCATAGTCCTTCATGAGATAAATTTTGTTGGCCATTTTCAATGCATTGCACTGCTGATAGTACTTTAATGCATTACTGAACCCATTCGCTATTTCTTGGCCATTATTGGAGCTGAAACTGAGACCTTCATCGAGTTCCGTGGCAGTTTCACTGTCGTCTTCTGCTCCCACTCGCAGCATTGCTGCACATGTTCGTATGGAGAGTGGAGAGCATATTAAGTTACTGTTGGGGTGAAGGTTGATCAAATGATGATACAAATTGCGGGAGAAGGTGTCCAGAGATTTGCTAAAATCTTTACTAAGTTCTGAGTCCATGCTAGCAAACTACTTTTAGGAATTTAACATTGTTGAAAAGAAATAAATTAAACTGACTAACTTTGCAGTGTCAAATTTTAATTCAAATAATATGATTAGAAGTTTTTTATTTGTCAAACTAATTATTGTTAAATGAAAAATTCCAACGAATTGCAAATGATTCATCGCTTGTTTTTATGCAAATATTAAATTTCTCTGCATGTTGGCCATGCGGTTAAGCCTAGGCACATCAATCAAATTGAAAGTACGAATAGATATGTGTGATATATCACATTTTGAACACCTTAACCACCGGGCACGTGCCTGGGTTCATAACTGTTCTTATCTAGGGTGAACAGTCGTCGGTTCGACAGACAAGGACAGTTGTCAGAATTGGCTTGATATTGGAATTTGTAATTAATGTTCAATAACTTTTTAATTTGGACACATTAGTCTTAAAATGTAAACGCAGTGTTTCGGAAATGTTTTTCATTTATTTAGTGTAAACTTGTCAATCAGCATAAAATAGACAGAATACGAGCGCCTAGTTCTTGGCTAAGGTCATACAAATTTACGATTACGATTATTAATAATTATGTATATAGTATTTTTAACATGTTCTACACTTGACGATGAGATATGGAAACACGGAACAGAATGTAGGTCAGTTTGCCTGCACACACCAAAGTCTCTCCAGCTATAAATAAATGCATTTTTGTTTTCATTTCTGAATTGCCTAGTAAATAAACAAAGAACGGAACTGAACAGATAGAACCGTAGGCGCAATTTTTCCAATTGGATGGCATGAAAGTCGCTGACCTTCAAGGAAAATTGAAATACAAAAAAAAAGTAGAAAAAAACGGGGGCATGTCCATATGCGTCAATGTGTCCCAATGGCCAATGGCCTTTAGCTTCAGATGACAAATGTCACGATTCGAGCTCAAGCTCAAACTGAAACTGAAACTGAGCGCATCTTTATTGTTCAATTTAGAGATGGACGTGTTGGACTCTCTTGTTGATTCGGTGGCATTAGTACAACAACCCTGACCCTCAAACACAACTCTACTCATATCAATTCATATGCAGCAGCAGAGCAGTGCTTATATGTTGTTTTGATTTGGACGCATTTTGTCCGCAAGGCATTTCTTCTATTGTCTACCAAACAAGTTTGTGGCAAGCACTTTGACCTCAACATGTAGCACCATCACTCCTTTATGTATTTAGTTTTGTCGGGCGGGTAATTTGAAGCAACAAAAATTGAAATCAGACAATGGCCCCCAGAGCTAAGTGCAGTGAACTCGTTAGCTTAAATTCGTACGATTTGCATAAATTTGAGAGCCATCGCATTACAACACTGTGACATACTCAGTCACCCGGTGTGCTAATGTAATTATAGAGCCACAACAGGTTGTCTTTCGATATTTAGACAATGGACTTCAAATATATCGGAGACTGCAAGGGTTTGGGATACTAACAATAATGTGTAGCTTTCGCAGATGAATTAAATCACCAATCGAAATGCATTTAGAATACTTATTACGAGCAAATAAAATCTAATTATAATTCATATACCATTTAATGAAACACAAGAAATTACAATTTCTTTCGATCCTGTTACTGCTGGCTTTGGCTTCAAAGAATTTACCGAGTTTCTTACCAACGGAATTTGTCAACTGCAGTTTTTCGCACTTGTCAACCATGACCTTTAAGCCCGTTCAACACTTCTGGCCTGCTATAGACAGCTGCAAACGCTTCTCAGACTAATTTCTTAAGTTAGTTTTGCTAGTCTATCAATAGTTTATAATTGAAACTGCAAGGTAAGTTTACTAATTACGCCAGTTGAGGGTCTCACAATTGATTGAACTGCTGATTATTAGCCTTGAAAATAGCCTGCAAATAGTAGAAGTCTAACGATGTGGGTCAGTTGGCAACAGCTGCCAAGATTCACACAATTACAAAAAAAAAACAAAAACCTTTAGTTGCAGTAAAATGTGAGGAAACATAATCTAAACTTGTATCTAAGGAATGTGCCGAGTATTCGAGGAATTTATGGCAAACTCCCCGTATCTGAAGTACTTTTATTACTAGCTTGTATTTGCAGAACATATCTTCCGAGTCAACAGTCCACTATTGATATGAATGTTTATGCATGTGAAGTTGAAATTGCATTCTATATGTATATACACATTCTCTTTCGGTCTCTCAACTTTGTCTTTGTTGTCTTTGTTTGAATTGAATCTTCTTTCAGCAAGCTGCCTAATTGCAATCTTGAACGTTTGAATTTAGTTGTGGTTATTGTGTGTGTGAGTTGGCGATTGTGATTACAGATCACCTCGACTTGTAGGCTGTGGCATATAGTTCCAGTCTCAGACCACGTCGAGGTCGCATTTGTTCATGCATTTTAACCGTTACGCTGCGTAGTCGCCAGCTGGGAAGATTTCGTAATGGAGCAAGTCATTCTCGATCTCATTAGCTAACTGCCTGATGTAAGACTAACTGATAAATATACATTGCAGAATTTGACTGGAAAATAACATGCCAACTTTATGCACATTAACTACCGCGATATCAAATTATATGCACGCTACTGAACGTTTGGCATTTTTGTAGTGTCTCTACAGATGAGCTACAGACACATTATGTAAGAAAACTGTAGACTTGTATCGAGTTAAACAGAAATATGCAAAATTTTGTATATATTTATAAGAATTGTATCTATAGAAATTTCACGCTATCATATCTAAAGTAACAACAGTAACAGAACAGGCGATACTGAGACTATTCGTTTGGGAGATACCCTCTACTTAGCATTATAATAGAAAAGTGAGTCGGCTATTAGTTTTTATGGGCTTTAATACATTTTTAAACTATTTCAACTTGCATGAACCTAACTCAACTTTTGTGTAGCATAGAGAAGCTGAGAATATTCGACTGGGGGATACCCTATAATTTACTTTTATAAACATTTCATAAATTCAATGAATCCTTTGAATCTTATATTTATTCCACCCCTACTAAATTGTCTGTAGTATATGAAATTACCAATCCTGTATTCTAGTTTTGATAGAAGGTACACAGGTATCTAATTTAAAATAGATTATACTACTTATATTTTCTGTGTTTCAATACATTTTTTTGTCCATCACCACCCTTTGTAAATTGTCTAATGGGTATAGAAAAAAACAAGTAATAGGTAAAGTGTAATCACAACAGCGAAACGATTACCGAGCATTTGCATATTTGATTCATGTTTACACTCACACATACATTTTGTGCAATATTTTTCCACTAGCCAATTGGAGGATAGGAAAAACGTCACCAAGCTACCCGCCAGACGTTGAACGTGAATTGATGACAGACAGACGACAACAAAAACAAACTTAGCCACGATGCTAATGTGATTGTTTTTATTTTTACTTGTTTCATTCCTTTTATATTTTGTTGTTGCTATTGTATTGGCTATTGTCGTGCTGGCGAGTTAACGAGCTAATGGAAAAGTTTCTATTTCTATAGTATCTATGAAGAGTTAGATGTACTAAATACTGGTAGGTATTTTGCCCCAGTTGAAACATATGTAAGGAATGTAATGGCCTTGTAAGTTTCCCTGTTACATATACATCCATATGTACATTTCCCCAGCTGGCACACTTACATGTGTTGGTTGTTAAATTTATGTGGAAGATTTTGTACTAGGTTCCTATTAAATTAATAAATAAGTGTTGATCCCAATGATCCAAGTATGAGCTGGCAAGTATTTCTTACCGCAAACATCTCAAGTTTCGAGTCATTCATGTTTTTGGCTCAGTGACATATATCTCTCACACTTACATGTGTTTTTTTTTGTACTAGGTTCCTATTAAATTAATAAATAAAATTGACCCCAAGGATCCCACTATGAGCTTACATGTATTCCCTACTACGCACAACTGAAGTTTTCAGATACTCATGTATTTTTTGTACTCAATTGTGTCCAGCTGACACACTTACATGTGTTTTTTCTGTACTAGGTTCCTATTAAATTAATAAATAAGAGCTGATCCCAATGCTCCTAGTATAAGCTGACAAGTTTTCTTTACGCCGAACAACAGGCGGGCAAACTTACATGTGTTTTTCTGAAATATTTTGTACTAGGTTCCTATTAAATTAATAAATAAGAGTTGATCTTAACGATCTTAGTTGGAGCTCGCATGTATTCTTTATGATGAACAACTGAAGTGTTAAGCGATTCGTGTCTTTTTGCTCATCTTCAGTAAAACTTACATGTGTTTTTCAGGAATATTTTGTACTAGGTACCTATTAAATTAAGAAATAAGAGCTGACTTTGACTTTGATCCTAGTATATGAGCTAACAAGTAAACTTTACTACGCACAACTGTAGATTTCAGATATTCATGTTATATTTTAGCACTCAATTGTTTTTCTGACTTGCTTATTCATATGCATGTTCACAGATTTGTACTAGGTACCTATTAAATTGAGAAATAATAGTACACTTTAGCGATCCTAGAGTAAAATAAAATTCTTACTACAACTAACTATCTATAGAGTAAACAAATTGGCTAGCAGATTTCCTTTTTCCAATTAATTTGTAAGTGTATCTGTTGGTTAGCTGCTCACATTTTCTTGCATTCTGCTGTTTTTCTCTGAACGATAAAAAAAGTTGCTAAGCTTAGATAAAAAGTTGCGTCAATATTTGCCTTTTTTCCTTTGCCATTCCGTTTGCTTTTGATAAAGCCGCCTTTTATTCAATTATAGGCGGATAAAGAGAGCGAACCGCATGCTTATATCAATTTAATAGAAAGAGCAAACTTTAGCTGGACAGTCGGTTGTTGATGATGTTGTTGATGATGAAGACCAGAGTCCAGAGTTAATTAAATTGGATTTATGTTAATGGCATTTGGCTAAGCTTGGCTTAGTTTTTGATTGACCATCATGCAATGTGATTATTGTTATTAGTATTGGCATTATCGGCTGCGCAAATCTTATCACACAATCACTGAAACTGAAACAGCTGATATAATGGTTATATATTATGTAGAGATATGAAGATTCATACGTATATTCGAACGTTCGTCATGCTGTCTGACATACGTCTGTCTGACTTGTGCTAAGGTGTGTGCCTCACACCTGTTTAGGTGTCGTTGTCAATTAGCCAAGGCTTAGACTAAATATCATATGAACTCGTATATTTGTCACTGGAACATATATGTGGTAACGTGTTAAAGCAATTAGCAAATCCGTTAAGGAAATGCGACACACTGAGACCTTGTTAAAGGTGTAACAATTGTTTTCTAATCGCCAATCACACGCTTTTCACATTTCATAGGCATTTATGTAATTGCATAGACTATAAACCCGTTAATCCAAAAAACCATTGAAGTTTAATGGTTTAAACTTGAATTAAAGTAGTTTGATTAACTCATTTCCTTGGATTAGTTACAATGAGGGAATAATATTTTATTACTCAATTCTAAGAATCTATAAAGTGGATTGATTTATTACCATATCAGAGTTTATTTTTTAGATTTATCTTTGGTTTTTTCTATCTGCAATAATTTGAATTAATTCAAACTCGGGCAATTCACTGGAAGTAGAACATTTTTCCAAACAGTCATTGGAACAATTTGCAAATTGCAATTACAGAAAATGCAAATCACATGTTGACCGATAATTAAACAGAACTTTTTCAATGCCAGTTTGCAGAAAAACGTTGTTATGTATTCTGCAATTATTGAAGGCTTATTGAGGGAGGTAGCTCTAGAATATAGATCATTTTGCAATCAACTTTCCGGTAAAGTCCCAAGTCATCGTGACTCGCTCCGTTATGATGGTAACCAGCCGGCTCAAGGACATGTGTACGTACATAACCTGGCCTAAAGTGAAGACAAAGTGTACCTATATATTTCTTAATGACAGTTGTCTGCCCATTTTGGCTTTGGCGACTCTGAGTGCAGTTCATTGTGTGTAAATATTGTACTGGCAACTGGCTCTAGGGGTCGAAGAGGAGAGAGTAAGGGAATTTCACGCCCATTTTTGGGAAGCGCGTATACAGAAAATTATCGTCAGTAACAAATATGGGTTAAATATCATTTATATCAAATTTATTTACGGACTTATGGAGGCTTAAGTGCCTCAATTTGTGCGATAGCGGTGCAGTACAGACAGTACAGTGAAGCCCTCGCCCTGACTGCTGGGCGTCAGACCAAAAGTAAGTTTTAACAAAAAACAACCTTACATTTAAATTTAGCCAAAGCTTGACAAGTCCAACAACGTCAAAAGTGACGTCACGTTTTAAGAGGCGCTTGCCTTACCGAAAATCCAAAGAGCACAACGAAAATAAAACCGGCTTTGATCGTACGTTGAACATTGACTGGTCACCGTTTGGTTTGCTGTTCTCTTTGTTGATATTGCAGTTGTTCTTATGTGTGTACCATAGTTTGAGTTCTTTGTAAGCTGGGAATCACAGCCTGAACAGTTGTTTACAACAGGTTCACATTGATATATCTAGATCGCCTCATTAAGTGTATCACGTGCCAAGTAAATCCCCAGTCAAAAAAAAAACAATAATACAAATATAAAAACATTTTAAGAGCCGTGCCTCTCTTTTTTTAATGGACTTGGTATCGATTGGATGGCTCATGCCTTACAACGCTACTATATTGTGGTTGGTGCATTTTATTTTCACATGGCGTATGCGCAATGTTAGAGAAAGAGAGAGCAGTGTAGCAGGGCAGAGTGGACGCTAACAAGACGCTTACTCACACCACATGTTTATCTTAATGTGTTCAACTTGCTGTTTCTTGCCAAGTCATGCAAATGAGCGCATTCTCCTCAACTTGTTTACACTCTCCCACTAACACTAACACTCACTCTCTCTTTCTATCTGCGAACTATGCCCTCGACTGGCGAATAAACAAAACTCGAGTCCAGACACTTGTTGTTAGTTTAAACATTTCCTGTCTATTATGCACTTTTTGCTGAGCGGCAGCCCTACTTTGATCTAGCGATTTTTGTTATATATAACATATTGTCATTTCTTTGCATCCATTGCTCGAAATTTATAATCAGTGAATCTCAGCGTAGTGCCACGCGAACGGATGTTTCAATTAACTAAATAAAGTAAATACATTATTTGATCTGTGTAACGTATGTTCATTAGACACTGATAATAAAATGTCTACACAAATTGCCTTTGTTTTTGAGTATATATCTGTCAATATATGTACATATACTGAGGCAATAGTATTCAGCTCAAGCTGATAAGACTTGCAGGGAACGACAATTTAGATTTCAAGCAAAGTCACCTAAAGATAGATGTATATATCTGATTATACATATATGTGTGTATATATGGGTATAAATAGTACATAAGTAAGTGCGTCCGTTTCTGCCTTGATTTACTTTTTGCGTCAATATTTGTCACACACATGCACACACACACACTCAAACGAACAGTAGTGTGTACATAACGAGCGTTAAATTCACACCCCTTTAAAGTGCTGCTAATATATTGCCAAAAAAAAAAAAAAAATAATAAACACCATATTAAAATCGCAAACATTTTGTTGATATGAGTTCAATTGTTGTCTCTAATATTGACAGAAGATCACAAGTGTCTAAACGCTTGTAGCTCATGTAATTGTTTGGGGCGTTAGTCGATATCTCTCAGAGATAAGCTCTTTTTGTATTTTATTTTCAAATACTTTACTCAAGTGTAGGGTAATCTTTTGTAGGGTATTTCGTGTTTGAAAAATATATATTGCAGTTTATAAAAATAATATATGTAGTTGAATTTAAGAATTTAGGTATATGTTCTTCAATCTTTCTGAGGATTTCAAACGTTTTAGAATTCAATTTAGAACTATGCAAATATTATTTAAAATTTATTTTAGAAGGTTAACAAATACATAGAATTAAAAGCTATGTTTTTAAACCAATAATTGAAATTTAAAAAATATGAGTAAAATTTAAAAATTTTTGAGTACTTAACAAATATATAGTTTTATGTACGATAATCTATTGGGTATTAAATTTTTAAAATATATTTTTGCAATTTATTTATAAATAGCCGCACTTAATTAAAAAGAGATTATATTCTTTCAACCTTTTCCGATATTCAATGTTTCGAAATGAATTATAAACTATGGACATATCTTTGTAATTTATTTTAGATATCTTTTAAAACCAAGATTTGAAATTTAAAGAATCGACTACAAGTATTTAATCAATATAAACTTTTAAGTTTCAAAGTAAATTATTAAACTTTTAATGTTATTTAATTTCAATATAATTGCAGAAGTCAGTAGGTACTGTGTTTCATAAATAGCCTTCCATTGTCGAGTATTTTTAGATCAGCTTTCTTACTCATAAAGTAGGGCATGCAAACTGCGCTCAGATCGACACCAAAACGATATTTGTTTACATTTCACAGTCTCCGGGCGCGTGTTCAATGCTCCCCATTAATAAAATGAGAGATAGATGGAGAGAGAGAGAGAGAAAGAAACTCTCTGATATTTAGCGATATTTGAGATGTTCAAATTTATAGCTCATGTCGATAGCTGATCGGGGTTCAAAGTTTTAACACTACGTAACTGAGCATTCGATTGATCCAGCTGATGCGTAGTAAAAGTAAATAATGATAGTTAACTACAAATTTTACATGTGAGTTTTGCGTGTAAACAAAAACTGAATTGGCCATAGAATTAGTCAGCTGAACGTTTAGATTTTTGAAACTTAATTGCCGGTCATTATTGTGTGTAATACTCAGATAAGAAAAGACTTTACCAGTTAATGGAGCGTGCCAAGTCTCGAAAAGACACATGCAAATTGCTACTGTTACGAAATTGAATTTATTTCTGAATCATGCGAAATTCACTTGTACATTCTAAAAGAAAACAACAAAATTTTGTTATTTGTCTTGTCATGGTCCGTATTTGTTTTTAATTTACATTTCATAATGCGTTTATATGTAGAGTATATTATATATATAATTGTATTTTTTTATTGTTAAAATAGCGCAAGGGAGACTCTTATCTCTATGGGTCTAACTGAATCTCTATATGTTTTCTCTCTCTTTGCAGTAACTGTGCTGTGAATTTCATCAGCTGTTCGCTAGCCAGTGCAGTGCAACAGCAACAATTGGTGGGGAACAGTAGAAGCAATTGTTTACTTGCGCCTAATAAAAATTCAATTTTTATGGCTTAGAAAATAGAGCGTGGCCAGTGCAGAACCCAAATGAAAATGACGTTTGGAAAATGTGCCACTAAGCAACACTAACAACAATAGCACCAGCAACAGATTGTGATGTAATGAGAGCGCAGCAAAAGTGAAGTCGCAGAGCAATTGCAATTGCAAAAAGATTATACAATTTGTGAGTTTGCAACAAACTAGGACAGCAGCAGCAGTAGCAGCAGCAGCAGCAGAAGTAGCAACTGCAACGGCCTCAGACAAAGTCTTAAACTGATAAATACTGGCTGGCTGGCAACAAGAAACAAGCAACGAGCAACTAGCAACATTGTGGCGTGCAATAGCAATAGCAACAGCAGCAGCAGCAACAGCAGCATAAATTCAAAGTCGCTACGGTATTAATTGAGCGGAGCGTGGGAACTACAAATCACAGCAGCAACAAGAGCAACAACAACAACACAAACAACTACTACAAAGCAGTAGTAGCAGCAGCAACAGCAGTAGCAACAATCGCTGCTCAGCTCGCTCTTAGCTCTCACAGTGCTCGCAACAGCAGTTCACCCGAGAGCAACAATCGGTTCTCATTTCTCATTTCTCAGTTCGCATATAATTTGAGGCGTTTCGGCAAGCGTACACGACAGTTGTGCTTGAAACGCTTCGTAGTGAAGTTCGTGCTCGATCGACGCGCGGATAAAAAACAATACAAATGAGAAAAAGAAAACAAATGAAAAAGAAATACGAAAACCAAACAAAACTCTGTTAACAACACCAAAAAATCAAAATTGGCGTTACATGTGCGAAGAAGAAAAACCGACAAAAAAAAGAAAAAGAAATTTTTTTAATAGAAATTTTTGTTCAATTATCGACGACGAGCTTTGCGCGGAAATTAGCAAGCGTTTGCAAGAAACAAAACAAAACAAGCAACATACACAAATCAAAAGAAAATTCAATTAAAATTAGAAAAGTTATTAAGCTGAAAAGACACTCAGACAACTGTGCAACGTGTAAACCAAGTGAAATTTTATGTGAGTGCTCCAAAAAACCAAAAATCAAAAGCATAAAAGCAAAAGCCAACAGAGCAAATACTACATGAGTTGATCGTAACAGAGTGGCTCTCAAACTGTAAGTGATGTGCGTGCCAAAAGCACAACAAAAACAAAACCAACTAAAACAACAACAACAAAGACAATTCGATAAAGAAAAGCAAGTAACAATTTAAGCCATCGTTGGGCGCATAAAGAAATGGCCATAGATTTTCTTATATTGGCCCTGCTGCTCATCTCGTTCATCATCAATCTGCTGGCGCTGTGCGCATTCTGGATAACACCGGGACTCCGCACCACCGCCAATCGTTTCACCATCAATCTGCTGATCATCAACCTGATTGGCTGCTGCATTTTGGCGCCCACACTCTTTCTGAGTGGCCTCAAGAGTTGGTCGGGCCAAACGGCGGAAGCGGCATCGGCTGCCGGCGATAGCATACAGTACTATTCAAAGCCCGGCAATCATCAGCTAACCATACGTCATCATGGCCAATTGGTGGAGCAGGATGGCATTGTGGTGCACCGCAACATTAGTGGTGGCCTGGAAAACGGCGCCGGCGACACCATTGAGATATTCAAGTGCAATGCTTCACGGAATTGTCGCGATTTGACCATCGATGAGCGACGAGATGGCGGCATTATCATTACGGAAACGGAAACACAGGAGGATAATCTAAGTGCGCCGATGACAGTGGAGTTGCCCAGTAATCTGCCACAATTGCCAGGGGTGCAGCTGCGTTGCTGGTCCATTGACATGGCCGCCGCATTGGGCGCCCTGGCAGTGCTGCTGGTGGTGGGCGATACCTGGTGCGCCGTCACCGATCCGCTGCGTTATCACAGCCGCATTTCGGGCGTCAAAACTTGGATATTCATCACACTCACCTGGGCGGTGGGTATACTCTTTGGCGCTCTGTCCGCATTCCGTGTGCTGGACTTTGAGGCCGACACGCTGTTCAGTCGGCATCGACGTCTGGCGGCCAGCTACTTCAACATTGGCAGCACCAACAGCATCTTTGGTGTGGTGTTTGCCAGTGTGTACTTCATAGTCATCATACTGCTGCCCTTTGGCTTCGTGTGCGGCATGTATTGGCGCATCTTCAGTGAGGCACGTGGCAATGGCTTGCGTATGCGCCAAAATGGCTCTTCGCCGCTGCTGCAGAGTGCACTCAATCTCACAAATCAGGCACCAACCTCAAGCGCCACGCCCTTCTCCAACAGCCTGTGTGTCCATCGACATTCCATATCATCGGCCAGTTCGCATGGCGGTGGCGTCATCACCGGCGGCCTGCAGATGCAAATCGATCAACGAGGACCGCGCAGTTCGCCGAGCTGTTTGCGTCGTGATTCTGCTGCCAAAGTGCTGCTGCCGACCATCTCCGACGATGGCTCCGACGGGGATGTTGAGTGCGGCCCGGCGGTGGGTCAGCAGCTGATGAGTGTGCCGGAGCAGACGTTAGCGGATCGCAATCAGAACATACTGCTAACACTGCAGACAGCCAGCGGGGAGATTAAACGCAACTATTCGGCTAGACAGTTGCCATTGCTGGGCACATCATCGCAGGATCTGCGTGAGTTGCATCGCCTGCAGGGCATACGCCAGGTGCATAGTTCCCCAAATCTGCACAAGTACACCGAGTTGTTGCAGAACGAGTGCAGTTCACCGCATCTGCTGCACGCGCAGCGTCAACAGCAGCATTCACAGCAGCAATTGCAGCAGCAGCAGCAGTCCTCACATCATCAGCAGCAGCACCAACATCTGCACACACACTTCAATGGAGGTCGTCAGCAGGCGGGTGCACATGGTCTGCAAATACCCGCGATACATGCCTCACCCAAGGCTCTCAGCTATATGAGTTCACTGCGTCATCGGCTGAGCAATGCCAGCTCCTTGTTCAAGTATCGCGAGGAGTCGCGTGCTGCACGCATTAGCATACTGGTGGTGGTGATGTTTGTGGTCTCGTACTTGCCATACGGTTTGCTGGTGCTACTGCAGTCCCGCCTCTCGGCCGCCAACTTTGGTGGCTCCACGCAGCTGGCCATCTTCATGATCCTGCTGGCCAATCTCAGTTCGCCCTTCATCTTTGCCTACCGCAACAAGCGCGTGCGACGTGGTGTTAAGCGTTTGTTTGGCCTGGATGCGGCTAGTGTGTTGCAGCGTCATCACAGCAGCAGCATTAAGAACAATGGCAACGGTTGCAGCGGTGCAGCTGGTACAGCCGGCGCTCAATTGCAACGCAACAGCAGCAAGTTGTCGCAGTACAGCAGCAACAGTTGCCGCTATCTCACGCCGCAGAGTTCTGTGATCAGTCAGTGTCAGACAACGCCGTTGCATACCACCCTGACACTGCGCCCCAACAGCAGCTGCAGCACGATCATCAATTTTGGTGGCCACACCAAGGGATCCGCCGATTCGGATGATGTGCCCTCGCTGGAGGCAACACCACCGCCAGCACAGCGTACCATACGGCCCAAGTTGCAGCGTGGCATTACTATTGTGGAGCATATACATATTGCCGGATCACCGCCAAAGTTTCAGGCTCGACGTGGTCTGTTCGATATGCTATTTCGCGGCTCCAAGAAACTGCAGTCCACCTGCACACAGTCAGCGCCAACGGAGGTCTAAAGCCCATGTAACTAGAGTTAAGTAACTAACTAAATGTTGATTGCTTGCTGAAGAATTCGCAGAACAGTATTCGTAATGTCTTAAGTTTAGAATATTAAGCCAAAAAAAACAAACAAAAAACGAAACACAAAAACCTATTATAAATTTAATGCTGTGCTAGAAGCTTCTCATGCCAAAAAATTCAATATATGAAAATCTAAGATAAATGCACTCATATACACATTAACACACACGCCTGTGCTTGTCAAACTGTAAGTGTTATAAAATGCACAGGAAAACGGAACAAAATGTACCTATTGTCAAACAAGAATTCAAAATACTGTACAACTGTCGAACTAGGAAAATAGGAAGGAAATATACAAGTAAAAAGTTGAAAACATATTTTAAAAAGTAAACAATAAATAATAATAATATTATGTAAACAAATATCAAACTGTAAAACGGGAACCAAGCAGCCAATTTCGAGTACCTAAAAAACTGTTTAAACATATGAACATACAACAACAAATAATAATTGTCAATTGCTTGAGACTTTTAAACACAAACACATAAACCCCGCACATACACAACAAGCACGACATCTTTTAATTTATTTAATTCTTAAGTTAATATAAATATTTATTAATCAAACACGACAAGCTTTAACTAAGAAAAAACAAAAACAAAACACAAAAACGAAACAAACAACAAAACACAAAAAACAACATTCTGGCTAAAATTCATAAGTTTTAAATTTTAAGTAAATGTGCAAAGCATATAAATGTGTATTATATATTTAACTATATATACAACTGTATATACATAATAGTTTGTAACTTCTACAATTTGGCACCTAGTGCTATTCTAAGGAGTAGAGAAACCGTTGCAAACTATTTTAAATGGCATTGCAAGCGGCAGTTTTCATATTGAAAACTCTTTATTGCCGGCCTGTGCAATGTCAAATTGATCAGTTTGCCAGTTTGACAGTTAGTCAGTTGGTCAATGAGCGCAACTTTATTAAATATATTTTAAATTTATATAGTCAATTTGGTATCTAGAATTTCAGTCATTGCGTGCAGCTAAATACCTCATTAGTTTTAATTTACACAATAAAAAAAAACATATGTGAAACAATAAAAAAACAATATTTAATGATGCGTTAACGGGTTTTTGAAAGTACGTGCCACAATTTGTGAGTGGTATGTTAAGCACCTTATCAATATGCCGACTCAAACGAAAAGCTTTATAATACCTAAGTTCAATTCAGTTCCATTCTGTATTCTTTTTTTTTTTTAATTGCCGCCATTCGACTTGCTTATAACTAGAAAAGCCTTTTAAAATATTTTAAAAACACAAAAAAGAAAACAAACCTCGAATTTATATTTCTAAAAATTTACATGCGAAATTTATATATATGTATGTAATATGGAATATACTATATTGAATATCTATGTGTGTAGAAATCAACAAACAGGAACAGTTCCCAGAAATTTAAAAAAAAAGAAAAACAAATACCCAATTCATGTGATGTTAAGCAGACAGAAACTGAAAAAGATGGAAAGAAAATGCATTAAAAACTTACTAAAACATGTATTAATAGTTTATATATTACATACCAAGATATATGTATTTTCATATATGTATAAATATAGCACTATTTTATTTTCTAATTAATGCAACTGTCAAATGCTATATACAATTAATGTAAACCAAAAACACAGAAAACAAAACACAAATTCGATGTGACAAATTAGCTTATAAAGTGAAAAAGAGAAACACAAACCGAAACGAAATGTAAAGAAACCAAAACAAAGAGCAAAGCGAAAAGAAAA
This sequence comes from Drosophila tripunctata, assembly GCA_035047385.1. Taxonomy (NCBI): domain Eukaryota; kingdom Metazoa; phylum Arthropoda; class Insecta; order Diptera; family Drosophilidae; genus Drosophila; species Drosophila tripunctata. The sequence continues at coordinate 4,370,873 of JAWNPS010000334.1, forward strand.
ACACACAAACACATACACACTAATTAAAAACAGTACAACTACAATTGGTAGCTAACCACAGACAACAATTTAACAAGTATTTTCTAGTTTTGCTGCTAAAAATTAAAAAGAATTAAAAAAGAAAAAAACAGAAAAAAATATTGAAAATGGAAAATAATAAGCTATTCGAACAACAAGAACAACAACTATTAAAATAAAAGAATATGTGTCTTAAAAACCATTAATTATTACGACTTTTTATTGCCAGAACTTTAATTTTATTATACTTTTTGTTGCAGCCAAACTTGTTTGCTCAGCATTTGCCCACGCAATCTTTATACTCTGATATAAAAACCAGCGGTATATGTATATAGTATATCTGCACGACAGAGATGCGATTTAAGAGTTATGAAATCAAATTTAAATATTTTTTAAGCAAATATATATAGCTTTAGATATAGAAATTAGTTAAACATTTCAAGAAAATTAAGAGGGAAAAAAGATTATGAGATAAAATGATTAATACACTATTTGAGTGCTTCTTTCTTAGAAAGCCTATGTAGGTTAATTGTGGGAAAATAAAATAAATATAACATAAAAGGCTACATGCAATTAGAGAAATCATTTATTTTAAAGAACAAAAGCTCATTAGGGAGCATTCTTTCAAATATTTAAAGTTTGCTTTGCGAATACTCTCAACAGATTCTAATTGGCGCAACGCAATATAAGAAGTTCCGCAAATATTTTATAATACTTGCCTTATGCAATTTTACGAAGCACGTTACATGAGTACTTATCGATCACACCTCTTTAAAAAAAATTAAACAACTCTTTTCAACTCTCCGACTTGAGCAGAGAACAAGAGCTCTAGAACACGAACAAACACTTGTGGAGAGTGTTGACTTTGAGCTATATGAGTTCAACATTTCATTTACTCTTGCAAAATACTTTTCCATATTTCGTGACCATATTAATTGATTCATTTGGTTGGCGCTCAATGGAGAGAAAAGAAGAAATAAAAAATGTATAAGCGGTTACAGTTCGTTTCTTAATGAACGCTCTTCTCAATCAAGAACAAAATATATGAAATATGAATATTGTATAACAACTTGAATGTCAAAAATGATGATGGTAGTGCTGCTGCTGTCGGTGGCATGGGGTAGCATTAAGCCGGCACATGTAGCTTAAAGTGGTGCTGAGTGGTGACGAGTTCCAGCACTACCACCACCAACAGTCCAAGTAAGTATGACAACCACCACTACTGTCAACGGGTACTTGTTTGCTTTGCTTATTAGAAGTTTAGCATTTTGAAAGTCAACTCATATTTGGTGGCAACGGGGTGTATGGGCGTTTTGTAAATGTTTGGCAATTTGTATAAGGTTTGTCGATCGAATACGAGTTTTTTTTTTTGCTTTTTTAAGTAGTCAACGCGTGTCCAGCGATAATGATTGTGGGCGTGACTAATCAGTTGGCATTTGACAGGCACTGTAACCCATTGCTTACCTGCTGGTGACTCACTTATCAGTAATTTGGCGCCCAAGTTTGATATCTTACTGCAATTGCGCGAAAGCTCATAAACAAATATCAACATGCCCCAAGTAACCTCTCGAGTAAGACGGCCAATCAGCCCCCTGTTCAGTGTTCGTTGCTCTCAGCTCTCTACTGCGGCGGATGCGTAGCTGTCACTCAAGCAAACGGTCACCCTAACCGGCAGCGGAACTAAAGTTGCAAACTGAAACCTAATATACACTATATACAGTGTTTATTTATTTTGTGATTCACTGCATTCAACTATGCGTGAAGAATGTTACCACAAAACGCAACAAAGGTGTTAACCGACTGTTAAAGACCCTGTATTTATATACTAGAACAAATATAAACTATAAAATCTAAGAAGAAACCAGAATGTTTTATTGAGAACTCTTGGAAAACTCCATATTTTTAACCTTCATTATTATTTAACCAATATTGATATAGATTCAGTTCCCTGAAAATCAGACTAGTTGATAATATACTACAAATTTTTGTTACTCTTTGAGATATCTGAAGAAGTCTTCTAAAAAAATTTTTTTAAATAAGTGAAGAATAGAAACTACTTAAAAGTTTACTTTAAAGTTTATTGCCTCTACCTCTTGTAGTCTCTAAGATCTATTGATCGACCTGATACACCGACGTTTCCATATTGATTTTTGTTGTTAAATAAGAAATATTTTCTTTTCCGATAAGATTTAAGAAGCATATATCAGATAAATATATCTAAACAAAAAATACAACTTATAACAACATTTTATGTCGGAAAGTTTCCATTTGACTGACACGCATTTTCTTTTATCCAACCGACTAGACCGTCGATTTGATTAATTACAGGGCCCAAAAAAAATGTCAGCAATTTTATAAATGCCTGTATTTTTCTTGTATATATATTATATACATATATATGTATACCACAAACAACAATAAATAATTTTTGCTCTCACTTTTGCCAATTGTTGCGCAAAATTGCTTGAAACCAGAATTTTAAAATCAACACAAATGTAATCTGCATTTTGATAGGATTTCTGATGGGCATTGGAGACAAAATCGATTTGTATATAAATCTGAAAAGAGTGTAGTATAGGACTTATTGTACAATGTGGTTAGCAAAAGTGGTGTACCAATTTAACAAGTCTATAGCTGAACCGAGCTCAAATTGTGAATGAGATCATAAATGTTGAAATTTTTCATCAGCACACATTCACTTTTCCATACTCACTGGCTCTTCATAGTTATTTACTGATTCAATTGTGAGTTGACAGTCATTTGTTCTATTTGGGGGATGTTTTAAAAGTACTAATACTTTCATTTACATTGATTGTGATTCACTCAAAAGTTAGCTTTGTTTTCAGTACGCTACCTAAATTATAGCCACATTCCAATAATTATTTTTCGGTGCTTCCAAGCTTAACAACAAAAGTTGGGCAATGTTATTCTAGCTGTCTAATTAGTCAGCAAAATAATTAAAATATTTGAATTCAATTATTTTTGTTATTTTATATGCAACATTTAACGGTTAAACTCGATCTTAATAAAATCAATTGATTATTCTTGCATTTCGAGAGCCCACCACACATTACCTTAAAAGTAAACTTGCTTCCGTAGTGTCAAATAAGCAAATAATATTAAAGCCAAGCCTAATTTGAATAACTGCATAATTAAATATATATTTAAAAAAATATTATAGAGTTTTTGACTCACTGGTCCAACAAAAGCCAATATATATATATATATATTTAGGTATAAACATATATCAAAAGTCATTAGAACAAAATTGTTTGTTGGCACAGCGACACAGTTTTTGTTTTTCGTCTTTTTGTTCGTGCTGTCGAAAAAAAAATAAATAAATTGAATTCAAATGCTTAAAATTGAATGAATGAGTTGAGCAAATGAGCAAATTTCGACAGTCAGGTGAGGGAAATGTACAGCAAATGACAGCTTCTTGGTCCCAACTTGTGGGTGGACAGGCTGCTGTCAACTTGAGCAAATTTGCCGATTAGACACGAGGAAACAAATTGTGCGCAACTCGAGGATAAAATGGCGTCAAAGGTGGAGGTAAGGATGTGACACATTGATATACATATAAGATATCTGCACATACATATATTGTTTGTAGTGCAGACAGACGTATGCAGATGTATATGTAGATTAACTGATAAATTTGCTATTGGTTTTGCCAGCCTACAAGTATAAGCGTTTCGATCAGTCAACATGTCAATGAACCGCATGGAAGTTTCGGCAGCTGTCAAAGCGTTCAGCATAGAATCGTATGACATAAATCACTGATGAGACACCTCTGTGTGGCAATATCATTATCATAAATCTAATATTGCCAATTCTGGATTTTTTTCAATTTGCATGTGAACTTGAAAAGTGAGAATCGAGTGCATTGACTTCACTGCAAAAACATACATCCATTCACACACCTGGAAAAGCCTTGAGTATAGTAGTAACTCTTTTGTCGGTTGTTGCACTGCCTCCCTTGGCTTGCTATCTACACCCACCCACCAGAAGATTGATATATCTATGCTTGCTATGTTTGTTTATACTATATGGTACATATGTACATATTACAATTTCGTTCTTTTTCCGCATTGAGCTCAAACCAAAAATTTACGACAGCTGTGCCGAAAAATACTTTGTTATTTTTCACTTTCGTTGCCAAGCCGAAAATTAAGTTCCTGGCTCAACATTTAGCAGATGTGGTTAGGTTCTAATATGATTTTATATCTACATAAACTATATGTACTTGTGGTACTTCCACTACTGGCTCATTGGCGAGTAATATGCAAATATGTGACTGGTCTTATCAGCTGGTCGGAGAGCTTATCTGCTTGCATCTAACAACAACTTGATTTAACATGTTTGCTTATAAACAAAAGTCGGCTGATGTTGTTTTTTTCATCATTATTATTATAAATACTACTATGCGTAGTTAAGCCTTCTTATTATCTGATGATGCAAACAAAAAGCGATTTTTATTTTTATTTAAAAAAATATTTATTAGTTCATATTAATCAGCATCACTTTTCAATGAATGTAAATCTATGCATTTATATTAATTTAAACACAAGAAAATAAAAATAAATAAAATAAATCCGTATATACATTTAAATTTAATTGAAAACAATAGTAAACAATAAATGTAATTAAATTTTATTACCCAATATACTTTTTAGATGGTTATAAATGGAAAATAAAATAAATAAAATAATTTTAATAAATAAAATATGTTAAATAAATAAAATAAAATAAATAAATATTTTAAATTATTAAATAAACCGAAAAACTAAATCTTCCGGGTGTAACGCCGTAAAATTATCTGTGACCCTATGCATTTATATTAGTTTAAACACAAGAAAATAAAAACAATATAAAATAAATCAGTATTTGAATTTAAATTTAAGTTTTATTGAAAGCAATAGTAAACAATAAATGTACTTAATTTATATTACCCATTATACTCTTCTAAAAATAAATAAATAAATAAAATAAATAAAGCAAATAGAATAAATAAAGTAAATTAAATAAACAAGGTTAATAAAATAATTAAATAAATATATTAAATTAATAAATAAACCAAAAAATCAAATCAAGGGGTATAACGCCGAAAAATCACTTGTAACTTGAGTGAAATTGAAAGCAATAGTAAACAATTAATCTAATACAAATTTTATTGAACAAACCCAAAATATGTGCTCTTTCAGAGGGTGATAAAAGATAAAAAGATAGTAAATTAACCAAAAAACAAATATAGTATTCAATAAACATAATGTAATCAGAAAAACGTATACTCCTTTAATTATAAGCTATAAATAAAATAAAAAAATTACTTAAATCGACCTAATAGAATGTATACTTAATGCAATCGGGAGTGACTAGAGCACTTATTTATAAGTATGAGGGTAGAGAACTGAATAAACACATTACTAATACTGCATATCTGCCAGACGAGCGCACTTGTATAAGGAATTCGTACTTGTTTTGGTATATTTCAAGTTAATCGTTTTTAAATTTAAAGTAAACATAACTTCGGGTATATTCGCATCTTACTTTCGGCACCATACTTCTGCAGATAACTGTGCCATTCTCACGCAGCTTAAAATGCTATCTTTCTGCAATTTTGCAGTAGAAATTGTCTCATAAATATGCCGACAGACTATCTGACTTTCTGACTGGGTGACTGGGTCTTATCGCAACTTTCAAGTTGACTCTCAATTGCCTGTTGTATACTGTACTGACGTCATAGCTGAAATAGAAACATATGTATGTAGGTCTCTTGTGATGTAAGTAACTTATGTAGTAGCGTCGCCTAACAATATTTAAACTTATGCCAGCTGAGACCAAGGAATCGTAACACTCTGAACCTTTGATGCCTTTAATGTCATCAGCTGGGCCATGGCTTTTGTGACACTGATTCAACTGCTCGCCTGCTAAGTTGCTGGAATATTCCACGACACGCTTCAAATATTATCACAGCACAAGCAAAGAGTGGAATCTTAGTACCATAATGTTTACCAGACAGCCAAGATGGCAGAGGTGCTGAGCTGTGCTGTGTGTAAGTTTCCCAGGCAGCTGAAAACATGCTTATCAGGACGTCAGTTCTGACGACTCAAACTGAGCAGAACGTTAAGAAGTATGCATTATATTTTGACACATTTGAATTAAGTGGTCGCGGCTCTTTCATCTATTCGCAACTGCAGCTGCTTTTCATTTGAATTTGTAGTGCTCTTTAAGTATTTTCTAAGACGCAATCGAGTAGCATAAAATGAATGCAAGTGCAGACAAGCCGTAAATAAAAACATTAAGTGAGAGCCGAAACTATAATTTTTTCTTCTGAATATTTTTTTGACACCGGCAAAAATAAAATTTATTATTATACGACAGGCAAATGTTTTTATCGCAATTTCGTGGAAACTGTCGCTGTCAAGAGACTTGGATCGTGCTCAAGTAGTGGTAACATCCGCTGGTAGTCCCGTAACATTGAATTCTATTTTCCAGACCCTAAAGCAGATTTCAAATGAAGCGCAACGCTATGTATGTATGTGGTGAGTGCATATTGATTCCAGGAATTAAATAGCTAAGATGCTTCAGCATAAACAGCTTTGAGTTTAATTTACATATCGTTAATGAGAACTTCAAATGTATGGCAATAATTTAACTAACTATATATAGTTCTCATCTGTTTTTAGTTCATTTGCTTGTAAACAGGGCATGACTAAGTAAATAAACAACAAAAATCAAAAAACAATTTGCACGGGAATTAACAAAATTTATTTCGTCTTTAAAGTTTAATTTTTTTATACACAAACTTAAGATTCTAAGTATTTTGGACAATAAATACATATTTAATAGATTTGTCATTCAAAATAACAACTTGTAAATTGTTTGATGACATATTTGATTGTAAATATTGTTGTTAAAATTATTCCTAGTGGTTTATTTATAATTTCTATTTTGAACACTTTGTGCCAAGTAAACAAATGGAAAATTTGTAAGACCACAATGCTTTTATCTATATAGTATTTATATTTATTATACATTTTATTAAATAGAAATAACAAAATCTCATTATTGATCTTAGCAGCCTACGCTACAAAATAAATGAATATACATAAATATTATCTTTAAGACCTAGTATAAAAACATATGCAAAGGGCTAATAAGTTTTTGGGAAATGTGCATATGCAAAAGTCATTTCAAAGCTAGAATTTTGAGTAAATAAACTGCTAGAATGGTTAATTACCTATTTAGTACTTTAAAAACTAATTTGCTTAGACAAATATATTCAGTACAGGGCATATAGGGTTGCGAAAAATCTAACTACAGCGTCTTTTACAGTCGATGCTCTCTCAAGTGTAGACAGCTTTCTACTAACGAAGTCTGACAGTTCTGTTGTCAACCTTAGAATTTGCCGACCATCTGGTCGCTTGTTATTGAGGCTGCCAAAATAAATACTTGGCTCTTGGGCTGTGTGAAAGTGCAGAGAATGCAGGCGGTGGTAGGTGAGATAAACGTTTTGTTGTTGGAAACATACGGCTCTTACTCTTCAACCCCCCAAAGATACACCACACTAGCCCACTACGCTCGCATTGCGGGAGGTACGCAACATTTGTATATCTAAAAGCAGCATAAAAATAAGTTATTTCCGCATCTCTTAAATGTGCAACACGCCAAGTTGTATTGCCGTTTAAATATTTATTAATGAGACAGAGAGCGAAGGAGAGCAAAAGAGAGAAAAAGTATGGGTTTATGGTTGGGTAAACAGTTGAAAAACGTCTGCAGGTATTTGCCAATATTGAATTGAATTTGTGGCAAATTTCTCGACAGCTCGCAGTTTGAAGGGGAAGTTTTTTTTTGCTCAGATTATTGCCTACAGTTGACTGCGCTTTCTGTGCTTTGGCCAAGGGCCAAGTACTGCCTTTTTTACATTTTCTTTCTCAAAAATAATTTTTTTTTTTTGTTTTCTTCGAGTTTACAACCTGCTGGGAAATATCATAACCGTAGCTCTCAAACTGCTGTTTGATTTGCTTGTTTGCACAAAAGCGAGCAGAGTTGAACTTATTTTGTTGAGAAACTTTAACAGGCATCACTCACACACAGCTAAGCCAATATTTGTACAGCTCAGTGCCTAGTATAGCGAGAAAACAACTACAACTACAGCAACAGCAACAACAATGGCAACTACAGTGTTAGCTTCGTGGCTTGTCGACATCAGGCGCCATAAGAGAGCGTATTATAACCGTAAAGAAAATACTTGTACACAATAACATTTCTTTATAAAAAGTAGCAAATAAGTTTTTCGACAGTTTTGCCATTTCCTTTAGCTTTGTTTCACATTTTGCTTTGGTTTTTTACATTTCTTTTGGGCGCCGTAATGGTAATATATGTATATATACTATATATATCTTTTGTTTTCAAAAACATTGAATAAACGTGCTCTGGTCGTGTGGCACATGCGGCGTATACGTAATATGTGTAAACTCTTTAAGCACATCTTACCACACGCACACCACTTTGCGAGTTCTATATGTGTTTGAGTAAATAACAAGTTGAGCTTGTTAAAATCTGTTCTAGTTAGTTATACCAGATAGCTCTTGAGCTTAAAGTATAAACTCATTACTTTATATAAACAACTTAATGGCAGACGTGCCAGATTGCAGTCTTTTACAGCCGTCTGCAGTCTGATAAATCTGGCTGTTTGTAAGAAAATATGTTTACAGTCATAGAATAAATCTGCTATCTTTATTTGGCAACCAATATTATCCATCCAGCTAGCTGTAATGCACATATATAACCCATATGTATATCTGGCATTTGAAATTGTAATTTTCTTTTAGAATCTGTTTTCAATTCAATTTGTGTCCGACTATTGTTCTTCTCTTGTTTGGCTAAATAAATTGCTAAATAAATAAATATGGCCTACAGTGAAGCCCAACAGTGATTGGGTCTCATTAAAGTTGTACGAGCGAAGGCAAAAGTCAGCTGGAATAGTGTTTAAAGATGCATTTGTTGTTAACCGCTGGGGCCACATGTGGCACAAGGGGCACAAACTAAACAAGCTGAATTCACGCTAGTGATGTAGTTTTTGTTGTTGTTGCGCTTTTTGCTCTCTACTCACGTCAGCTGCTGAAAATTACAGAGTTTTGCAGTTGACGCCAAGCGGCATCCAACAAAGTGGCAATGAAGTGAACCGAGTGCAGCAGGCGCACGACAACACTTAGGGGTTAACCATCAACCACATACACACACACACATACAAGCCCATATATGCACATACATGCACAAACATGCAGACCGAATGAAGTGCCAGGCTTTTACATTTTCCTTTGCTTCATGTTTGCTTCATGCTTCACAGCATTTTCGTGCCCTTTTGCCTGTACGAGGCGTCATCGTCCTCCAGCCCAAAACGAGTGCAATATAATCCCATAACTGTGATTGTTTCCCGTGATTTCCCTAGTTACTTGCTATCATTGTGATTAATATAGAAACATACGCTTATCACAAAAGAAACCCCAGAGAAATACTCAAAACATTTTGTGTAAGAACTAATGAAATGAAACTTACTCTCTCATGTATGAGTTTAATTGGAATTAATCATTATTTCAGAACCTGCTTATTAGGAATTATAGAGTATCTGTGAAAAAGAAAAACTATTATAAATAACTGCAGTCGATCGAGTCGACATTAACAAATTTTGTTCTTATTCAAGAGCATTGTCTAGTAAGTTGTTTAAGAATAAAAAAAGTGCCATTTTTAACATGATTTCGACAGATTCTTTATATACTACAGCTTTATGATAAAGTAGTGTAAATTTAATCAGTTTTAACCATTATAACTATACTATACAAATAATGTGTGATTTTTGTTGATGTACATAAGTATTTCAAACAACCAAAACAAATCACATTGAGAACAGACTTTAAACAGATGCATCCTAGGATAGCTTTCAAATTTAATATATATTTGAGCATTCTAGAGAAAATGTTTTAATAAGAATAACAAATAAGTTAAGTTGAAATACCTCAGAGACAAAAGGTGTTTTTTTGTAAAAATAAAATACAATATATTTATATAAAACATCAATTTATCATTTCACAGCTATATAGTATATATAGCCCATTTCAAACAAATTTCATCAGGTAATAGATATTAATTTTATACACAGATTTCTTTAGTATTTCTCGAGTAATACGCTCAACAATATCAAGATATTCTTAAGAGGGTCGAAGCTGCCTTCTGCTATCTGTTGCACATAGAAGTTTTCTGTACTTTCTTGTACAAGCTCATGATTTAAAAAACTTCCTGCATTTTAACATTTCATGGTGATTTCAACGTGGACAGTCACAGTTCATTGCAACACTGTGCGAGGGAAAAGCACTCTCTCAGTCTAGATCCCAGTGGACAGAATGCACTGAAGCAAAAATCATATTGTAGAGTATTTTGTTTGCTTTTTGCCAGTGGGGTTGATGTATACACCAAAGTGCTGGGTTGCGCTGGCTGTGTGGAAATGAAAAACGACATCGATTATGCAACAACGCCAGTCGACCTGCAGATGGGAACACGTTGGTAAAGATATTGTTTTAAAAATAAGAATGAACCATGATATCCTGTTAGTGTGTGGGTGGAGTTAAGAGAGAGAGAGAGAAAGAGACAGAGCGGGTGTAGTGTGTGGCTAGTGTGTGAACTGTGGTTAGACTGGAATTCGAGATGATGGGGAGTTGAGGTTTGTGGTTATGTTTACCTGTTTTTTTCTTTCGTTCATGCTGGCTCGTGGCACAATTGAAATTCAAATGGCGTCATGGCAATCGATATGCAAGCGACTGCGGTTTAACCAATTCTCACTTCAGTTAAGTTGAGCTCCATCGTGCCAGGCCCACAAAAACAAAAAGTGGGGAAAGAAAACCGACCAAACAACGAAAGCAGCCAACAAACAAACGTCGCACACTGTGCAGTTATAAAATCGAATGAGGCAATGGGCTCAGAGTCGAGAGGCATAGTTATAGCTATAGTCGTAGTCTGAGCCAAGTCGGCCATTGGCAGTGGCAAAGTCAAGGTCGAACCAGGCCCGTGTAACTTTGCAGCTGTTTGCCATTTACCGTATACATATATATTTTGAGAGTGGAACTCTGCCGTTTGCGTGCGGTTGCAGTTTGCCCTCAAAAATGGCAGAATTTTTAAATTTTATTGCATTGTCATGTGGCTGAAATTCAATTTACAGCAGCTGCAAAACATGCAACATTTTGTGGTCAAGCGTACAACACGTGCCACAGCGTTAAGTTGTCTTTGTGTGTTCCGTTGAATTTTCCGCATGAAAAATATATGTGTAGGAGGTATATACATATGGATGTATGCCTCCCCTATTCTGTCAAAAATCGAATTCGCCAAAAGATATTTCCGCTGCCTGTCATACATTTGCCATTAGCCAAAGTTTTTCGCACTTAAAATGAAAAGCGAGCTAAAATGCTTAAAATGAAAACTGATTAATGATTTGTATTTAATAAAATTGTTGGCTTTTTGGCGCAACTCTGCATGATCTTTGCCCTTCCACTTTGTGTGCACAATTAACTGGCAATTACGTATTCAAAGCATTCGTTTAAACGAATGTTTATTCGTTTAGCATAGTTTTTTGAATATATTTTCCATTCAATCCAATTGTTTTTTGTGTTCCTTTTGTTTTGGCTCCGATCGTTTTGTTTATGCTACCCATAAGGCAAATAATACAAATTTTCCGTACTTTTCGGGTTATTTCCGATTGTGGCGTTGTGCGTTTTGTTTACTTCTTTTAGTTTCGGGAAAAAACCCAAAAAAAATTTAAAAAAGAAAACGAAAAAAACCCAGTAGTCCAAAGACCACAAAAAAAACAAGAAAGAAAAATAAAATAGAGCACGCTCGACCGTCTAATACCCTCAACGTTTTATATTTATTAGTATACGAAAGAAAATACTTTAAAAAGACTTGAAAATGTTCAAAAATTTTGTAATACATACTGTCAATAGTGACTGATATATTTACTGAGATTTGTCTAGTTTTTTCTTTTTTCTTTTAAAATAAATTCGTTTTGACTGACTAACTTTGGCTACCACAGTCCAAATATGGCGTATATGTCTCTTACAAGAGGATACAAAGAAATAGCAATTGACTATATCGAAATAGCTTATGACACTGAGTAAAAATATATAAAATCTTAATGTGATCTGCCTGTTACATACCGTAAACATACTTAATAAACTCTTGGCAAAGGGTATAAAAAAAGGCATGTTCGCTGCATGGAATGCGCAGTTAAGGTGACCCGAGACCGCTTAGAAATCTGTACAGTGGGCAATAAATTATTTTAAAATATACTTCGATAAATAAATATACTATAATGTACCTACAGAATTCTTTAAAATTTGTTTAATATAGCCTTGAAGAATTGTCATTACGAATCCCTTACTTAAAACAGTTTAAAACTTATATTTTCTATAGATTAACTGGAAATTTAAAATGTGAATTCATATAGAAATATTAATAAAAATTTTTGCTAAGCTGACTGTAATTTCAAACAATCTTTCAATGTTAATTTTAATTAAATTTTCTTAAGAAACTATTTCCTAAAAATAATACATAATGGAATTGCTGTCAAGTGTATATTATTCGTTTACACTGTGCGGCAAACTTTAGGTCAAAGTGCGAAAACCGCAAAGCAAACTTCTTTGAGAATTAATTAATGAATTTTTTGAATTAATAGCTAATCATGCTGGGCTAAGCATACAATAGTTGTTGCTAATTTTTAAGTAGTTCGCATTCGAAACGATTAAAAATTGATTGTTTTCTTGTATTTTTTGACTGTCTTATCGTCAAATGAGCATCTTTGAATGGAGATTAAAGTTGAAAACACTGATTGTGGGCGGTGTTTATGGGGTCTGTGCCAAATGAGTTTCAGCTTCAGCTTACCAGCAATGATAACAATCGTGCTATTAAAATGACAAATCGATTGGCAGACCTAACAAAATACAAGCTGTAGGTGTGCGTATGGTTCGTATATAGATTTAATTCGCATATAAATCGTTCGACATGGTTTTTTTTCTGTTCTGTTTTCTTTCTGGAAAGTTTAAACAATTGGCAATTCACAAAAGACTAAGAAGCAAAACAAGACCAAAGAGTAAAACAAATAATCAAGCAGACAGTGGGCAATACACTCTCCGCATCCGGCGACAATGCACTTCAAGGGTCAATCAGGCTCAAACATGAAGCTTGATGTTGACCTGGTCGAAAGAGTTGAGCGACTTAAAAGATGTGTTTGCTTTTGTGTGTTTCAGTTTTTTGTGTGGGTGAACACGTTTTATGTTTTTTATTCTTTTTGCCTTTTGGCCAGCATTTAATTGCGCAAAGAACATAAACTTTTCAGTTTAAATAAATTTAGCCATGACGGCTTTGAATTACGCTCTTTTCGACCAACATCCGGTGTTGGCTTTGAATAGATTCTAAATATAAAAATATGTTCTATAGACTTTAGACCTGGGTTACTTCTAAAGTTCAGTGCACCTGGAAATGCAATTTGCTTTGGCCCATTCAAAAAGCACTCAACACTCGCCTCAAGTGGTTCAACGGGAACGTCACCCGTTTATCAGCTATAGCTGTTTGGATGGCTGGCAACGTGATGTCAGCATCCAACGACGTCTCTTTTTTGACCTTTGTACGAGGCAGATGAGAGATAGATACACAACCAGGTAACCACCGGCAACTGGCATTTCCATTAGCAAAAAATAAAAAACTTAAAAAAAAAACTCAACTGCGCTTTAGGTCCGGCTTTGGTTAACGGCGACAAGCCGTCTCCTCGGCCACAATGGACTCTGACCGAGAGAGTTATTTAATTATCCAAAGCGTCTACTGTCTGTCTGTTTGTCTATATGTCTTTATTTTTATGTTTATTGCCTTCGCTTAGCTTTAGTTTGTCTGACGAATGACTTTGCCGCAAATTTGAAATTCTCGTTAAGCGTGCCAGCTGAAATGTGGGTAAAGGGCATTCCGCATATAAAGTGATTATTTTTAATATATTCCATTAAAAATATATATTTTTTTTCGCACTATTATTAACATAACTCATATGAATAATTTGTGAAGTATATTTGACATTTATTAATAGTGATTTTGTTGCACATTAAACAAAAAATGGTGCTTACAACTATTTATTTTTATTTCCGCTTGGCAAATTTGTAATGACAGCTGGCATTATTGTAGCTATATGCTATAGCTATGTATATCAGTTGAAATTCTTTCATAACATTCTGGTTTTCATTTATTTAAAAAAATAGTGTCTGCAACTGCAAGCTGACATATCATATTACAATCAGTGTATGAATTGTTAATAAGTTAATGTATATTAATTACTTTAATGACTATAATTGAAATTATTTTAAACTACATTATGTCAATATCTAGTTAAGGTTTTAGTGTAGTAATTGCTGTAAAATAAAAACAAATTTTCATTGGCAAAAGACTAAATGTTTATTTATATTTTATATATATATTTATAAAAATTTCTAAAGCCTAATCTAATAGCATCTAACAACTACAATTTTTCATGCCTTGGAAATTCCATGGTTTTTTAATTTCAAGTATTTTGTTTTTAGGTCGTCAACTCTTTCATTCATATTTTCTTATATCCGCTGCATTTTTCCATTTCCATAGACCATTTCTGATGTGTCATGATGCGAAAGGCATAAGCTTAACTTCCGCACTCACGAGCATCTGTCTGTCTTTCTGTCTGTGCGTATGGCATTCATTGAGGCTTTGTGAAAGTCGGATTATAAATGCAAAAGATGTGCTTTGGTGGGGCTCATGCATTTCCCTGCCGAAATTCGTGGGTCTGTCATCAATAACAACGGAACAATAGAGCTGCGAGATGCGGCACGCGAATGTTGTGCAGAATTCCAAACGAATCTCTAAAGTGATGCAAAAATACACTTCCGCTTAAAGTTGCCACTCATTATTCACTCTTCCCTCCCATAACCGTAACGTATATGTAACAGATGAGCTGGAACTGAGCTGCGCTGAACTTGGATTTGTGTGTAGGGTCTGAAGTATCTACATTTACGGACATACAAATATACAATATATAGAGTCAATAAGCGCGACAACTGATTGGCATGCCAAATGAGACGCTGCGCGTGCAGGGCTCCTCAGTTGAGTTGAGGGCCCTCGGTCTCGGTCACACACAAATAATAAATGCAATAATGATTTCATTCCACATACGAGACACACACACACGGAGTGTTCGCATAAATAGCACAATCAATGGACGAGTCTCATAAAATTGCTTTTTGGACTTCTATACATTAATGTGTGCTAGTTTAGTATGGCTTTTATTTTTGTATTTTATTTATTTGTGTGTTTATTTATCTGTTGGTTTATTTATGACACACACACTGTTTGTGCTAATTATGTGGCTTTTGCTTTACTTACTAACAAACCGCAACATTTTGCTCCTAAACTATTTAATTAAAATTTACATTTTCATATCGATGATCAGTTTGAGTTAAGGATTAGTTTGCCTACAGTGAATCAGAGCACTTTCGAGTCGGTTGAGCTATAAATTCCAAATAACGCTTTAAAGATTTTCTATTTATTTTTGAAATTTATAAGACATTCTCTGAACTGCTGATTGCGGAGGCAATCACATGCATGAACTCATTTGTAATATGCCCCCAGGGTATTTGCTAGGCGACCCCCAAAAAGTTTTTATAATTTTTTCCCCCTTCTGGTAATTAAAAATTAAAATGTTTTAGCATAAATTTACCCTGCCTGTATAGGTTATGTGTTATGTTAGGTGATTAAACATGATAAAGTTTCAAAAAATTAGAAGCAAAACAAAAATAACATCTACGAAACTACCGATAAATGGTATTGATTCGATTTAAATGTTGTAGCAAAAACTTCAATAAGCAGAAACATGTTTATAAGTGCTTTAACACGCGATTTAAAAACTAAACAGGTCCATTTGGTGATATCTGAAAACAGGGCTGAAACAAAATCAAAACCTTTTAAAGAGAACTCTATATGAATATTACAAATTTAAATAGTTGTAATAATTTATTATAAATATTATAGGTTTTCTAAAAATAAATTTTTGAATTAATTTAATTAGCATCTTTTGGTATATTTTCAGATCTTGTACAACAAATGTTTATTAGATTCGTGTGTGTAAAATAAAAAAAATTATAAAGAGCTATTAACACATATTATTGAGCAGTTATGGTTTTTGGCTGAGGTTTAGCTTTTGTTTCGATTACGAAATTATGACCTTTAAAATTGATTTGTTCGATCTTTAAGCTGGTTCGCCTTAAAACCAGTTTTAAGTTGTCGTTTTAGTAAGTAGCTAAAGAGATACTACAAAGAAGTATTTACTGTACGTAAAGCAGTTGAATTTCTATAGAAATAAATAGTAAGCAATGGTAACATATCAATTCTAAACTGTAAATGTGTTTTTTTTTATTGATTTCTAAAGAAAAACAATTTCATGGAATGTACACTTAAATTTATGTCTGAAATGTTTCTTGCAGCCCTCGCAGTCAAACATGTGTGTGCATAAAATATATTGAACGAGCGCATAAATATTTATCAAATCCACAGAGAAAAAAAAAAACTTAAACATATACAATAAATATAATTAGATTCGTTTTGCGGCTGCGGCGGTGTTGGTTGCTAAAAATATATTGGAAAAAAAATTGTTAATAAAACAGTGGATTGAATAAAAGTTGGACCCGAGCTAATTTAAAAGCCAGAAACAATTTCGGGCTTTAGTTTTATATATGTGTTTGGCTAGACAAACTGGCGTCGCTTCATTCCAGATATTGTTTGATCTTCCATAACTGGAGAGGAACCAGAAAGTGCTGGTTAAACGGTTAGGCCATAGGCAGAAAAAGTTTATTTGCTTGAGGACGGTCGGTTGGCTGCTCGATTAATTACTAATGATGACGACTCTATAGCCCTCGGCAAATATTCAACTCAGTCTGCTAATGCTTGATTCAGCTCAGCTTCAGTTGTTCAGTTGGTTCTACTTAATTGATGGTTGGGCTTGCCTTTGTTTTTTTTTTCGCTTTTGCTTAATTTTCCATTCATTGCCACGCCTTCGAGCCATAACAAAAAAAAAAAAAAAACGCCAGCCACAAAGTGTCTCTGCCAAAACAGTGTACAAAAAATCTGAACTTTTCCGTACAGAAATTAAATCTAATTAAGCAGACTGAAACGCAATACTGGTCAGCATCAGACCAGAATGAAATGTCAGCAGCCCAGCGGCTTGTGACATTGGAGGTGCTCAGTAAGAGATAAACAAGAGTTTGAAAATGAATATACCCTGTAGATATACAAATATAATTAATAATAAAACTTATACAAAGAAAGTAGGTATTTTCTATTTAAAACCATTTTTGTTTAGCTAAATCTTATTTATTTATAAGCTTTTCTGAGGTATGAGAGAGGCAAACCAAAGAAAATATATTGTGAGATTGAAACAAAGCACATTTCGAGTAGGAAAACAAAGTGAGCAACATCTGTGCTGAATCAAAATCGAAATGAGAATAACATAATCATCTCTTAAATAAATACAAAGCTCTGTTTTGTGAGTGTTTATTGTATTGTTATTCGAGTGCCAAGTGTGAGCATTGAGATCAGCTGATTTAATTTAATTGTTCTGCACTTAAATTATAGAATCTTTCATGTAGCTACTAACTTTAAAATGTAAAGTAACTTTTTAAAAACTCTTTTGTGACTTTACCCTTAAAAATATATAGCATTAACCAAATAATTGCAAAATATTCTTTTGTCTATTTTGCTGTCATTTCTTGTTAATTCGTCTAAATTTATCTTTTGTTGATTTGACTTGTGTTGTAAATTGCATATTTTGCTTTTTGCATGTTAAATTTCATTATATTTATTAATGTGTACACTGCAAAAGAAGGAAAATGAAGAAATTCAATAGAATTAATAAAATGTGCTATTAAATTCGAATGAAAAGCATGAATTTCTTTAATTAAAATAAAGAGAATTAAATTAAGAGCATGTATTTAATTCTCTTGTATGTAAGACTCCGTATGCGTAATGTGTATAAACTATTTTTAGTGGTTTTGCCAAATGCTTTGTTCTTGCATGTGAATGTTTGTTGCACCACGTGCAGACAAATATAGCAACAAAGAGAGAAGGGGGGAGGATACAACAAAAAAAAGGGAGAGAGAAAGACTGACCTCTAAATTCTGTTATCTGACAGTGACACTACTTTTAGCATGCCTAATTTATCGCGTATACGCAGTGTGCTTCACTGCAGCAGCACAGCACAAGCATAAGCACGAGTATTTCGAATGTGTGTGATAAATAACTCAAGTGAGTGGGTTTTTGCCAAAAACAGCTGGCCAAATGAGTGTATAAACTGAGAAAGTCCCAGCAAATGCTGATGCCGCCCAACGATAACACTGGTGACGATGAACAGCATTAAAGTTTGTCACTAGCTGCAACAATTGTTTACTAATTATTTAACGACTATGTGTCAGTTGATTGGCCTGTGCACAATCATTTTGTCAATCAGTCAGTTAGCCAGCTACAATTTTATTAAGTGCCGCCAATGCATTTGCTATGAACTTGAACTGCATTCGCTGGTGGCATTTTAAATAAATATTATTTATTGTTATTTGCATAATAATCAGAAGTTTCATATATATATTTGCTGATTAATACAGCTCATTTCACTCATTCACAAATTGTGTAGCAACATTTTCGAGAAAAGCTGCTCTGAAGAAAAAAAAACAAATAGAAAAACAATTTGTGGCACGTGGACTGCTGTGGTGAAACACTATTTGTGGCATCATAAATAGAGCGGCTTTCCTCGACTTTTCTACTTATTGTGCTGGCGTTCATAGAGCTTCTGACTTTCCACTATACCTCTGTGAAACTACACACAAACACACATATTGATTTCTTCCATCTCCAGTTTAAGTTTGTTGTTCTGTTTGTTGTCTCGCTTTGTTTGACAAATTTTGACTTAGTTTTTATTTCGGTTATTAGCCAAGCTGGCGGCATAGTGAAAATAAATGTAATAAACTTGAATGTGTGCCAACGACCTTTGTGTTGGAACTAAACCAAATTATCAATACACTTTGATAAAAAAATACAAAATAAAGTATGTAAAGCTTTTTGGTTAATATATGTAAATATAACTAATAGTTATTAACTACAACTAATTAATAACATGTTTGTATTTTATAATGTTACTACGTAAGCTGGGTACCTTTTCTTGTGACAGTGTGCATGGCAAATTATATGATAACTGCTTTCTTCTTTATAACTCCACCCACATCAACTGACTTGCCCTCACAGCCGCTGTTTCCATCAAGATTTGTGCTGTGATTCCGCAGCCAGCTGATGTCATGCTCTTGCTCTGGCTTTGGTTATGGCTAAAGCTGAAACTGAAGCTATAGCTCTAGCTCTTACCCAATACAATAAACATACTGATGCTGAAATCGACGCCGCACAGACCCGGCCAGACTCTTTGGCCAAAAGAGCAACCGGCCAAATTTGGTAGCCGTTAATTTCAATAGGCGTTGCCAGAGCCACAGACAAAGTGGGCCCAGCTCGAATGCTAAGGAAAAGACTTTGGAAATCCCCGTATGGAAAATTACCGCATGGGTAGTTCAGAGTTTAAGTCGATTGCATTCGAGTTGAATAAATGCAAAGCGTGCCATGTAACATACTTGTATGTAACATATATATGTATATAGGGCAAAATATATTTAAGCAATGACGCACACGAAGAATACCAAGAAGTTATATAAAATGCAAGTCGAGCACTTTAATGGTGACAAAATCAAAATAAATATTAATAAAGAAAGGAGCAAAAACAAAATAAGTTGTTAATTAAATGCATGTTGTGCAGGCCATTCATCAATATTTATACAAGCTACTACTGGTTGTTGCTGTTGTTGTTAACAGTTGAAATTCGCACAGTCAATTGACAAGTTGAGTCGAATTGACGCTGAGTCAGCACAGTGTAAACTGAGACCCAAATTGGCCCAAAGTCAATTTCAACAATTCAATTAGCCATGGTAACAGGACACAAACAACGCGAGAGAGAGCAAGAGCATGGATTTTATGACCTTCGAATAAGCTCAGCTAGGTACGATAGATAGATAGGTAGGTAGTATACAATATGGGTCATCTAAAGGAAATGTGCACATTGAAAAGTAATTGGCACAAACTAATTTCCGTGCACTATCAAACTGGGGGACATTAAGTGTAATGCCCTTGACATTTATTGACATTGGCCCTAACTGATATTTCACACACACACACACACACTCACATGGTTAAAACCAATGTCTATAAATAGACTTGTCAATTTGGGAAATATTTAATTTTAACGCAGCTCTCAATAGTGTCTATGATGGACAACATGCCGGCTTTACAGTTTAAAATTTGCAAAAATGTCACGTCAATGAAAAGTCATTTTAGACACGCTCTATAGCCATTTAAATTGCATAACAGAATAGAAGAATGTCAACAGACAAAAGCTTTTCAACACTATGAGAAAGTAGATTAAACTTAAGCACTGTCTTAAGAAGTAGAAAGTTGTCTAGACTGAAAGTGAAAGACTGTCTCGGCGGCTTAGAAAGAAATAGAATACAGAGCATTGATCAGTGAGCTAATTTATTTAGAATTATAAATCAGTTCTATGCTTGCTTATACGGCAAATGTCAATAAATATACATAATATTTAATTCAGATCTACATTAAAGGCATCTCAACATGGAGAATTTTATTAAAGTATTAATAATTATATTAACCACATAGTTTTCGACGTGACTGTTTCTGTTTTTGGTCTGTTAGCCCAAAACTTTACTCAACTTTATGCACATTTTTTTGGGAAATATTTACTGCTCGTTGAATATTAAGCCTAATTCTATTAAGGCTACTTTTTGTTCAGAAATTTTGACGGTACGAAAGTTTTATATACTTATTTGCCACGTGCGCCACAAAATTTAGCGAAATTTGGCAACCCCTGTACATTGGGTTAAAAAAGTTTGTTGATAATAAAATTTATGTGCAAGTAAAACAATTTCCGTGTTTCCCAGCGCAAAAACAGCAACACTCGAACATAGCAGAGAGTTCAAGGAGTAAAAGTGAAAGCTGGAAAAGTCGCATCACAGAAAATGGCATTGAAAGTCTCCGGAGCAGTGAAATGCCGTCAGGTGAACTGTGCTACATTCCAGAAACTTGGACATTGTCAGAACGTTGACGTTGCTAGTAATGGAGAATAGCAACAATAATAACAACAGAATCAGCAGCAATCAATGCGACAATGCTCCATCGATAACAATGCTTTTCTATTCGGAGAGCGCTTTTGAAATGGAAATGCATTCCAGTTAATACAATAAATGTTGTGAGAAATAGAAATGATAAATGGATAGTCGAGAAACGAGAAACGAGATTTCTGAACTAAAGAATAATTCCCCAACCAAGTTGTATGTGCGACTATGTGAAGCACACGACTTTCTTGAATTTGTTAAGCGATTCGAGCTCGGAATGGAATTTAATGGAATTCATTCGTTGTCTGTCTGATACTGATTTTGATTTTGATTCCCATTTACATTCTGATTCCGATTTACTTCGATTTGCGTTGTCTGCTTTAATTGCTGCGTTCAACGACAGCAATGTTTAAACTTGAGCAATTGTCGAGACGTTTTTTTTTGCTACAATTTTCGCACTTTATGCAAATGAATTAAAATATATAAATCGGTGCATATCAATCAAAATGCCACTCAGTCAGTCAGTCAATCGGTCAGTCAGTCGGTTAGTCGGCTAGTCGGTCACTCAGAGAAAGGTTCAAAGCTTCGATTGAAGGTGAATGCAATTCACAACAAGGCACAATGCATTCAAAACTGTAAGCCCATTGACAATGGCAATGAAATTCGATGTATTTTTATATAGTTTTTTGCTCTTTTATTTTATTTATTTTGTTGTCTAGTGTCACACACACACACACACACAAAACGTAGCGTAACGGAAATGAGGCGACTGCATTTGTTATTGTTACCGCATTCACGTGTCCCATTGCTGATTCTGTCAGCGTATTAAGCATACGCACAGTATGACGGTGTCATGGCGAGACATCGAGTCAGCGTGTCAGTGAAAAAGCAATACAGCAAAGCTGTAATCCAGTGTAAAGTGCAGCCAGCTTAAGTGTGTACTTAGTTCTCTTCATATCTAAGCAAATAGCGCTGCATTTATTTCAATTGAAATTCTGATGATATTATTTCAAGAGGCAATGCACAAACTGACGCACTGTTGATACACAAAGCTGCAATGGGATTTTTATAAGGAAACACTTAAGACTACTGTTGAAAAGACGCGCTTTTAAAATCAAGTATATCCGTTTGAATAAAATGTAGCCTTTCAATTAAGAACACTTTCTGGAGAAGCTGTAATATTCCTATTGTTATTCTATTAATAGAATAGGTTTAACAGTTCAACAGTTTAGTTGCATTAAGGAAGCTATTGATTTAATCACTCCTGAATGTTTTTCCCTAGTAAAAATAAGTCTAATGCTTTTAATTTTGATAGCCAAAACTCACATTTATACAGCTCTTTCTACTACGTTATTCTGTTTCTTGTTGCTCATTTGGCTAGCAATCTGAAGCTTCTGTTTTGCTCTTAAGCTTTCAATGTCAAAGCCAAAAGTAAAGTCTCAAGACCATCTTGTAGAGGATCAAAGGAACTTAATCTCCCATTCAATATTTGCCTGCGAAATAACTTTCAGCAGCTCTTTGTCAAACTACGCATTTAATTGACGTCAGCATCAGTTGCTAGCCTTATCCGGCTTCAGTCTTATCCCAACGTCAAACAATTTCAATTACATTCAAAAATTCTATGAGCCAATGCCACATATTCAGTGCCTTCTCAGCCTCTGTTGAAATTATATAATCCTCTGCCAATTCGTCTGACAATGCTGGCGAAATGCATTTTCCAACACTTTGAGTCTTCTCCCACTCTCTCTCTCTCTGTCTCTATCTGTAATGAAAAATCTGAATGGCGTTGTCCTATTGTACTTTTTGGCAATGGCAAAACTTTAATTGCAAAAGTATGTGGCAATTTTCATACTAAAACAGTGACTGCCTTTGCTTACTGCCTGCTTCAGTTTATTCACCCAGCTGTTTGGCTTAAAACTGAGATAATTATGCCAAAATATTTTGTCAGCTTCACGTGCGAAACGACCAAGGACAACGAGCAGTCGCGTTTGTCGGCTTTTCCTCCCGCGAATGTCATTAAGCTGTTCCCCTTGTTGTTGTTTTTGTTGTTGTTGTTGCTGTTGTTGTAGTCACTTCTGTTATTGCCAAATCAGTGCACAGTGGGTGACATGTCTGTGGCTTAGTTTCCTGATCCCGTCGTAAATGCGTAGCACACTTTTTGGCGCCACTCATTTGCTAGACTTAATGCTGTACTTGTCCTGTTTGTTTTGGCAAATTGCTATTTTGTCTGTTTTTTAGCTGTTGCTTGTTTTTCTGTTGCGCACAGACACTTTTCATAATTTCGGGAGATACAGAATACAGAAAGCCAAGAAATAAAGAACACGACACGTCACGTATACGCAATTCACTGCTGTGATAAGTCAATACTAATAGTAAGCCATATGGGTCAATGAATATATATAAATGTATTATTAGGTGACTACACTATTTTATAAATAAACTAAATCATCTGGCTTGTTGATAGCTATTGTTTAGCGACACTAAAGTAAACTCGGTCTAGACAAAACTATTTAAAATGAAATGTTCAGAATGATTTACGGTCAACAAATGGCAATTGATTTTTGTGCTTGCTTAAATACTAGTTGTACAAATGACGTAGGTAGTTGTGATAATAAATATTTACGTTATTTGATAATGTAAAGTGTAGCAGCAAGTGAGAATGGTAAAGATAAATATGTGAGTAGTGTGTCAATACATGAAGAGTTTACAAAGTTTTCGAAAACTTTTTGCGTAAATTAAATGATTTTAAATGCACGCCAGTTAAAGTCTCTGTCTGCTTTATTTAATTAAAAACTTTAAACACAAATATTAAATGAAAAACAAGAGTAAATCTCATTACATTTTCATGAGTGCACATTGTTTCTGCACCGCTTTGTAAGGTGCAATTAAATAGCATTCATTGCACTGCTCATTACAAAATATTTGTGCATATAATTACGTGTGCACAGTTGTCCTACCTTACAGCAGTTTCTTACTCCACACTGTCCCCCTTTTCCCTCTAGCAGCTGCAGAAATTCCCGCAACACTTTGCAGCTTTCAGATTCAGACTCAGATTCAAATTCCACATCAAAGGCATTTTAATTGAGTAAATGAGTACGGAAAATGTCAAGGCGTTGTAAAAGTTCTACGGAAAGTTAAATGCAATGAAAGTTTTAAAGAATAAGTAAACGAATATTATAGAATCACTTTCATTCTGTCTTATGTTCATTCACCTGTTTGACCATTTTCATACAATTGGCGACTTTTGAGGCTCCATTTACGGTTTGATATTGCATGACAAGTACAAGTATCTCATAATACTCATTCGCCACAGCTCGGCTCGGCATCTCGTGCTTATTGCCAGCGGTTGTTGTGTATTTATTTTATTAATTCCAACAGCGGACTTTTTTTTTATTTGCTCTGCGATTTATGCACGGTGTCAATTGTGGCAGTAAATGCTCTCAAATAAGATAAATGGATTTGTCAAACTCTCGCTCTGTGTGCTGCCCGCAAAAGTCAACTTGTATTTGCACTGTAAATCCCACGACTTCATCATTATAATTGCCTGTCAGTCAGTCAGTTTGATTGCCATTTTGCAGTGTATGTATTTCAAATAGAGTTTAAGTTTGAATGTGTGGATTCTACTCTAGTATTTGTTGCATTTAATCGATTCAATTATTAAAGATATCGATTACCCACAGAAGTACTAAAATTTATATCTCGTTTCCGTTTTATTTGGCGACAGTTTAACAATATTACGCATACGCAGCATGTGCCGTAAACTGCTCAAATGTTGCGAGTATGTAGCCAAAAAAAATGCTTTTATTTTTCTTTATTTCATTTTTCGTTTTGGCTGCCTTTCCTGTTTGGACTTCTGGCTAACGGCCAATGCTAAAACATTCGAAATGCAATCGAATGCACACCAGTTGGCTATTCAGCCATTTCAGTCAATCATCCATTTAGTCAGTCAGGCATTCGTTGTTCGATTGTTCTACAAGTCTACGAATTGTACACTCCATGCCCCAAAATAAAATTGCATTCCATTAAAAAGTCATGCCGCTACGAACAATTCACCATCAACTCAATGAACATAAATTGCCTCGATTCGAAATGGAGATGGAGATGAAGACGCAGACTGATGCCAACTGGATCGATTGGCCTTCACATTGGCCGACACGGGCACTGCATTGGCAATAGCGACGGTGCTGACATGGACTGCCAAAAACGCACTTCTGCCAAAATAAAAAGAAACAAGAGAAAAGTGTAACACACTCGAAAATCACTTACGGCATATCGTGAAGTGTTGCCAGGATTCTACGTTAAACTTTTATTGAGAACAAAAGGACTGCATTACAAGTACTTTTCGCTCATTCCACTAAATTTGTTATAGCAATTTAAATTCATTAGTACTTAAAACAAAAGCACTACTTAAAGACGAAATTTTTAAATAACCTTTTAAAT
Source organism: Drosophila tripunctata (assembly GCA_035047385.1). Classification (NCBI taxonomy): domain Eukaryota; kingdom Metazoa; phylum Arthropoda; class Insecta; order Diptera; family Drosophilidae; genus Drosophila; species Drosophila tripunctata. The sequence continues at coordinate 4,396,600 of JAWNPS010000334.1, forward strand.
GAATGAAAACTTAAAGAAAAAATGTTTAATTTGAATAATGATAAAATAATGCAATTTCACTTTTAAATTTTTAATATTTACTATGTTTTCTGACTTTTTAAAGCATTTATTAAAATTTTTTTTTATAATATTTCTCAATTTTGTACTGTTTTAAGCCTATAAATATTTTGACTGATTTGACTAATAAATATAACAGAATTTTATGTATTATATTCTTTATGATTTGAATAATTGATATATCCAAATTGCTTAAAAGCTGCTACTATTGTGTACTATTAATTCATATAGGGCCCAGTACTATTAATCTATGCCGTGTGAAAGAGAATCTTTCGTTCTTGTACAAATTCAAGTCATACAGTTGAATGACTTTTAATCTTCAGTAATAATTTAAAAAAAAAACTGTAAATGTTTTTGTTAACATTAGTTTACTCACTAATGCGACAGAATATATTAACATTTGATATTGAATTGTAAGTTTTCCATCAAAGAAACGATTAGCTGATTGTGACACTCAGATCTCACACAGTTGCAGTTTTCTCAATGTTCGCACAAGTTCTTCTCTTATATCTATCGCTACTTTAAAGCAAAGTTACAACTGATAGAAGTGAACGCAATATTTCCAATCCATATCCTAGGCATTTTTAATGATCTTCAAATTGCCTTGGGGACACTGTGCTGTGCATCTTGTGTGCTGTGTGGTCAGTTTAAATGCATCTGAGCACTCTCCTTCACATATTCTGAGCTGTCAATTTCCGCAGCGTCTGCGGTGTCACGCATTCAGCTCTGTTATTAGGCCCCCGAGTGGCGTTTGCTGCTAATTAGAAATTGCTTGTCAACACAAACACACACTCACACAAACCCACAGAAACACACAGACGTATAAAGGTCCGAAAGCAATTTGTAATTACAGTTACAGTTGAAGATGCACTGTCGCATTTGTCTTTAATGACAGCGTAGATAGTCAAATCACGTAACTGAGTGATTACGTAATAAGGCAATGTACGGAAAGGCATGACATGATTTTCGATCAATTTGCTTTCAGCTCGGCTAATTGACGCTACAAATAGGTGCCGAAATTATGCAACACTTGAACATATGCAGGACACATTCGCTGGAGTTCTGACTGAAGCTTATGACATGGCGTGTCAATTTCCGCCTCAACACGGTGATGTCGCAGCATATTCATGTGACTTTACTTCCACTTCCTTTTGATGCCACATGACATGCTGTTGTCTGCCCTTACGTCTGTATGTGTGTGAAAGGAAAACTGAAGCGTAATCAGCAACGTGGCAGCTCAAAATACATGGCCACGTCACAATTGCGCCACAGGAAGCCAAAGGATACAATGAACAACGGATGCCGTGCCTGCAGCTTAGATATAGAAATGGTCCAAACGCCTTTAACAATGACAATAGCAATGGCAAGAGCAATACCAAAAGGTCTCAATGGCAAACAGGCAACAAACAACAAATAACAAACAGCAACTACCAGCAACGTGATGATGTTTACATGCTATGCAAATACAATTAATTCCACTTTGTGGACAATCTCAGTCCTGCAGCATCTGGGTGAGACCATGCGTTCGATAGCAATGCCATCGGAAATGTTGACATTGCCTCACATTGCCGGTTGTCTGTTGTCTGCTGTCTGCTGTCTATCTGTCAGTCAGTAACCAGAAACTTGCAATCCGGTTAGTGCTATTGAACTAAAAGCAGTGTGCACTTTTCACTTACCATACAGGTGGCAACTATCAAAAGACACCGTCTGCCGAAAGGTTTCGAAAAGAATCCAAAATTTTTCAGACAAATCACGATTTTACTACGCAGCGAACTTAGTCCAAATCAAAGCTTAGTTAATGGTATTCAGTGAGCTCTAATATAAATTTTAGAGACTCCTCGCAACTTATAAACTATTAAAAAAAAAATATGTCTTTCGATGTATTATAGCTTTATTGATTATAATCCGATCTTGATGCAATTTTATTGGTACTATTGGTTGTTATCACACATATGTAAAGTAAGGAACTTTACGTTAACGAAAACGGGAGTTAAAGGCATGGAAACTTTCAACTTGTTTAATTTTTTTATGTAAGAAGCGGGCAAGATATCCAAAAAATGTTGATGTCATTATCTTTATATTGCATCTAGCAAACTGTATCCCATAATTTGTATCTCTAGGTGTTATATTCATTGAAATATTGGTCGAAAACATTGGTATATCTGGTTCTTCGCTTATTGCTGGCGAATGGGGCAAGGTATCAAAACAAAAGGAAACGAACTTGTATTCATCAGAATAAAACAACATCAAACTTGTAGCTCTTACCATCTTTGAGATCCCTTCGTTCATACGGACAGATAGACGGAAAGACGGATGGTCGAATGGACGGACAAACGAAGGGACAGACAAATAAGTAAAAAATAAATTAATATGTAAATAAATAAATTAATAAATAACATAAAAAAAGTATTATAAAACAAAAAAATACATATATCCTAAACTCACAAAATAAAACAAATTTAAAGTAAAAAACTAATTTTGATTAATGTAATAAGTATAGCAGTTGCCTTAATTTGGAAGTTATGTTATTACAAAGCAATTGACTTCAAGCATTGCACTAGTTCAAAACTGTATAAGTTGCACGAAATTTGAGCTTTTCTAAAAAGCAATGCAATGACCTGATTGTACAGAGTGAAGTAAATAACAATTTGCCAAATAAAATAACTCAATTTCAATTGCATTATAATGGAGAATATGACCATAAAATGATTTCAATAATTTAATGTACATGCGATAAACATCCAAAAAGTGCTCTGAATGCTGTTAATCAAGAAGAAGTCAAAAAGCAACGACAACATGGATATTTTTATACCCTCTGAGCTTACTATTTACAACGACGATTTTATGCTCTTGCTGTAGAATAAATACCAATATATATAACAATTAAAAACACAATTTTTGTATAAATTTATTAACATACAGTAAGTTTTTTGTAATAATCTACATAGAGTGAGGTATTTCCGTATGTCCATTGGTGTAACTTGTTACCTAATATTGCTTAAAAACTCTTTGTTAGGGTATATAAATTGGCAATTAAATGAACCTTGTGCAATGCTCAAATATGGGATATGTACACTGATGTAGCCTTTGTCGTGGTTTTGAATGTCGTCCCCATGTCTGTCATTGTCTCTGCGTCTGTCTGTTGGGTTGCTGTGCATTTTATTTGATTCTGATTAAGGTAATTTTGCACTCGATGCAGCTGCAGACAGGGCGAGAGCAAAGACAACTGGCAACAATATTAAAATGCCAAACATCGGATTACACAGCCATTGTCCGATGCTATTTGCAATTTCAACGGAAGAAATTACAAATTGAAATAGCTGGGGAGAAATACATAAAAATAAAAAAACGGTGAGGCTACTTTTAGGTATCAGTCTTTCTCTCCATCCGTCCGTTTTTAGTCATATTTTTTTTGAATCAGTGAAGAGCATTCGTTGTCAATTTTAACGTAGAGTCAGCGCACGCAAAACAATACTAATATCAACATTGAAGTCGGTTATCTTAATTTAAACAACTGAGATACAATGATAATAGCGTTCTGATGGAGCCTGCAACTGTTACTCAATGAAATGCTCGAGCACTCGTGGCATTTCAATAAACATAAATTTCAAATTTGATTGCAAGCAGAAAGTGAGCGCAAAAGGTAATGTAATAATTCTGGGAACAGAACGACAGGAAAAGTTCATATCAGCTTTTGATAAACGTGAAAGGAAACGCCACATTGTTATTGTTATTAATAGCATTTCAATTTCCAGCGGGCTAAAAGTTAGCACCCAGCAGAACTTTCTATTTTCTACGAGTACATTTGCTTTGGGTGGGAATTTCATATGTTTGCTTATGGGAAATCTCGTAACCAATCAAACACTTTGCTCACGCAAAAAAGAACTTTTCAAACGTGTTACAAAATTTTTCAAGAATATAAAGTAAATATTAAAGCAAGCTAGATTTTGTATAGAAAATAATAAAGCAATGCAAAAGTTTAAATATATCTATAGTATAAGTATTTTACTAAGTGTTTACTATTTCAAAGATAAACAGTCAATGTAATTTGGGTCAAGTAAAAATAGAAATGTGTGGGATAATGTGCTGTTTTTAGATTTTTTTCTGTTGTTATGTCTCTTTATATTAATAAAAGCATAGTAAAAATATAACTTGCTTAAGATAAAAATACTTCCAAGCTATGTAAGCAGGAGCTGCTCAACGAAATTGTTCTCAAGCAATGTGATGCTTTTAACAAAAAGGTAAGTAATCATAGGACTCGCATGTATATCCCTTTTATGAAACACTAAACCAATGAAAAGGAAAGATTAAAACAGTAAAGTAATTGTGTTGCTACTGTTTATAAATCAAGTTTTTGTATACTATAAATATTTTAGAATGCAGCCCAAACTGTAGGAAAGTTAAGCTATGTGATTGTCAAACCGTTGGTCTCTTAAGCGTCGCCCTAAAGTATGCAATAAAACATTCGAAATATTTGAGAATAAAGTTATTGAAAGTACAAACAAACTTCCATCGTAATTAAAACCACTTAAAACAGTTTGCTCTTTTATTCTGGTTTCTTTATTGAAATGATGTTCGTTCAAGAACCTTAATAATATATAATTCTGTTATTGTTCATGTTAAAATGTATGGTTTTCTTCTGTATTTTGGTTAATGTTAAGAGAAACATGTTGTTGTTGTTGTTGTTGTTGTTATCATGTTGTTATTGTACGTTTCATTTTCAGGTTTTCGGGATTCAATAAATGAGTTATACCTTTTTTACGTAGTTTTCTCTTTTCTAAAAAATCATAGAGTTTTGCTTATTAATTATATGCTTCGCTTGCATCTAAAATGTTCGATTAACAACGATATGCAGAAATATACAATATATAGTAATAAAATTGAATAACACATAATAATATGAATCATAAATATATGTAAATATATATATTTGGGGTTAGTTATTTATTCGCTGCGATATTTATTCCCTGATCTCAGTGGTAAAGTGTTGGGATAACCTCGTTGGCTATCAATACAAGGTTCAATAACAATAATAATAATAAGATGATAACTACAGTTTTGAAGTCACCAAAGTATTATTGTTATATGTTGTTTTTCTGTTAGTAATTTCTGCTTTTTAGCAATAACAATTTGAATATATATATTGATAATTATTTGGTTTGTTTTTGTTGATTTATTAGTATTGTGTGTATTGTTTATTTGCGTCATTTTCTTTACTTATTTATAATTATATTCATAATCATAATCATAAATATAAAGTGTAATCATAATAATAATAATAATTATAAAAAACTTTTTCTCATAGTTTTTGTATACAAACGTTGAAAAAATATATAATATAAGTAGAAACGTAAGAAACACATGCGATTTCAATGTTTAACACTTTAATTGTTGTTCTTTGATGTTGTTGTTGATTTGTTATCCTTTTACGATTTACGACATGTTTAAACAAGTGCATTTTAAACAATGAAATGAATTACAAACAATTCATAATAATTATAATATTAAAAATATTTATATAATTTGCATAACTTCAACATTTTTTGTGCTTACAACTAAAAATAAATTTGCGTCTCATAAACATATTTTTTCTCTTTCTTTTCAACATTATATTCTGATTTTTCATTTCATTTGATTTTTTTTTTCCTTTTTTTTCTACATGCTTTTCATTAGCTTTTTGCTTGCTTGCTTGTAACTTAGAAAATAAATGATGAAATTGCCGAAAAGTGAATTTCCAGCAATTCGCTGTTTATTATCCGCCTTCGCAGCCACCTTAATAGGCGTGGTTGGCAATGAACAGGGAACCGGAACCTTCACCAGCGCTGCCGGCAACGTATTTGCCCAAAGAGGCCTCACCGTTGGCCTGCGAAGGAGATAGAGAGAGAAAATGTGTTAATTAAATTACAAAATTCGTTAAAGCTCTAAAAAAACTCTAAAAACTCGTTCACAAGAAATTCTTATAAATAACTTAGGGATCAAGCAAAATGCTTAACGTATCATTTTTCAAACTTTGCTTTCTGGCATGGCCCAGTGAACTGTAAACTTGTAGCTGCTCACATCTAACAACTTTTTACCTGCGGCACCATTTCCCACACACACATACAAACACCCATACGTGTGCAAGTTTTTTTGTAAATTAAATTTACAAAACTTTTGAGCAAAAAGTTTATTCGATTACACGTAATTGCGCTTCGAAACTGTGACGAACTCGACGCAAAAAGGACTAAAAAGGTTTTATTTCCTTTTTTAAGCTACAGGCAAAATTAAGATTGACCCTTGACCCCTGGTTCAGCACGCAGCTTAAGCGCGTCGCTAACCGCTAAACCGCCATTTTGTGTGGGTGTATATATCTGTGTGTGTGTGTATTTGCCGAGCAATTACGCTTTTAAGTCCCAGCTGAAACTTTAATGAATACTTAAATTTAAGGTGTGAAAAAAAAACCTTAATTACAAATTCGCTAAAAATAATTACTTTTACACAATCAAGAATAACTCTAAAAATAATAAGTTTTTCTGAAATATTAAATAAAGACTCTATTAAAGTAAGAAATAATATTAATAGTCTAGCTACAAAACAATATTTTATAAAATATTTTACAAACAGTACAATTTCTTCTTTAGTTTTAGTTTTCTGTTTGGTTTTTGTTTTATTAATAAAATTATATTGTTGTACAACTAAATCATAAAATTAAAAAAAATATATAAAAGTGTTTACAGAAATTTCAAAATCTCCATTTCAGTGTGTGTTTGTGTGCGTATTGGTTGCTCTGTGGAATGTTTTGTGGCCTGATTTCAGCACAGTTTTAGCCAATTTGGGTTAAGACAGCGGGCCATTAGGTTAAGCTTTTAGCACTTGGTATTGATTTGCTTTAGTACTTGTGGCCGGCAACGAAAAGACTTGCATTGGCAGCAAACGAGGGTATCGAGCCGGGCACGTATTTGGCTTGGCATGCCTGGCTATTAGCCTGTGCGTGGTGCATGGTGTGGGTAAATATATATAGAACAGGAAAAAGGAAGCAGGATTGGTTGGGATTAATAAAAAAGAAAATCGTGCAAAATGATTAAATCATAAGCAATGCAAGTAAAAATAAGTTAAAATAAATAAATGCAAAACTAAAGTTAAAGTAAAAGCATAAGCAATAAATTAGTATAAATTAAATAATAAAAGTATTAGTAGTTTAATTGTGGAAATAGTAAGAAATAGATAGAAAATCATGCAATAAAAATCAAAAACAAAAGTATAGAATTTATATTATATAATGAATGGTACTATTAGCAAGCAAACTAAATAAACATTGTCGTATCACAATTAGCTAAAGAATTTGTTCTACAAATTGTATATTCTCACATATCAAATTTTTATACATTCTTGACAAACCATAAATAGTTCAGTTACTTGATAATTTTGTTAAATTTATAAATAAAATTTTGAAATTTATGCTTGAGCTTAAAATGTCTTTTGATTTTAGTATTTATGATCTTTAACATGCAATCCAGCATCACCAGCAGCGCCTGTAACTGATCCGGGTTCATAGCAACCTTGACTGGCTGCACTATTAGCCTAAATGGATGAGGTGGGTTAGGTTAGGATGATTAAGGATAGTTTGAGAGTGTTAATGAAATCATGCGGGTTTGTTATAGCGACACACCTTGGAGAATAACCCAGCCTTGACAACCATTTTAAGAATGACTTATGTCTAAAACCCATTCTATAGCCTAAAACCCAAAATACTTAAATACCAAAGGACAAGTGTCAACTTACCCTGGCGCGCTTGAGCAGCTCGTTTTGGCCAGCAGCAATGTTCTCCTTCTTGCCACCCCAGGCACGGAGCACGGAAGCTTGCAGGGCACGACCGTACGAGAAGGTCAGAGCCCATGGGCGTCCCAGAGGAACTTTGTTGATGGCGCTCAAGTTAACGGAGGCCTCCTCCTCAGACTGGCCACCAGACAGGAAGGTGATGCCTAATACATTTCAAGATTTAGTTAATTTTACAATAAAATATTGCATTATTTTTGCTTACCGGGAACGGCAGAGGGCACGGTGCGACGGAGAGCCTGGACGGTGGCCAAGCCAATCTCCTCGGGTGTGTTCTTAACCTTGGCGGACTGACCGGCAGTCACCATGTTGGGCTTCAGAAGAGTACCCTCCAGGTAGACATGATGATCGTTCAGGGCCTTGTAGACGGCGGCGAGAACAGTCTCGGTAACCTTCTGGGCGCGATCCAGATCGTGATCACCATCAGGCAGAACCTCAGGCTCAACAATTGGCACAATGCGCTCCGACTGGCAGATGGATGCATAACGGGCCAACACATTGGCGTTCTCCAGAATGGACTGGTATGAGGGGGTGTTCTTGCCGATCTTCAGGACGCAACGCCACTTGGCGAAATCGCAACCCTCCTTCTTGTACTTGGCGCAACGGGCAGCCAAATCATCCAGACCCTGGGTGGTGGACTCATCCTCAGAGCCCATCAGTGGAACAACACCCCTGTCGACCTTGATGCCGGGAATGATGCCCTTCTTCTTCAGCAGCTGAACGAAGGGAGTACCGTCATCGGCCTTCTGGTACAGAGTCTCGTCGAACAGGATCACGCCCGAAATGTTCTCGGCCAACTTGTCGTCGGTGGTGAACAGGAGCTGGCGGTAAGCACGACGGTTCTCATCGGTGTTCTCCACACCAATGTCCTTCAAGCGCTTGCCCATGGTCGAGACGGACTCATCGGCGGCGAGGATACCCTTGCCAGGAGCGACGATCGCCTGGGCGATGGTCTTGAGCTCCTCCTGCAGCTCCTTGCTGGGATAGTTGAAGTATGTGGTCATGTTTGAGATTCGCGTATAGTTCTGTAAAATACGAATGCATTTTTTTGGTAAAACATGATTAACTATTATGGTTTGTACGAAGAGCATTTTATGATATGTATTGCAAATAAATTTCTCATTAAAAGGAACTAAAACAATGAAAATTTTGATTAATTTTCTAAACTTCTTGTGAAATGAATTCAAATAGCTAAAAGTAAATGACGTTAATTGTATTGAACACAAATACACAAATACGAAACACTTATCAATCATAAGGGGTTAACATTTTGAAAGCTTATCAAATGCACAGCTGTTTCCAGTTGGAAATAGAGAAAAGTAGTACGCGAGAGAGAGAGCAAATCGAAAAAAAAATACTGGGTACTGGCAACATATGTATACTTAGTTGACAAATGCATACACATAAATGTTGCCAACGAAATGTTGCGAAGCTCAACTGGGTAAATTTTTCATTGAATTAAAATAATTAAACTATAACTGCTACAGAACTTATATGATTTCTATAACTTAGTTAGTTTTTTATGCACAGCTTTATTCTTTTCTTTTCTTTTCTTTTCACTTGTTTATTTGATGCCAAAGTTCTTATAACACAGAGTTGCTAATAAGTTTTTGAAATATTTTAGGACAACTGAACTGAACCAACCTCGACAATGCTTTTCTAGCTACTGAGCCAAGTCGGATGTGCGAATCGTGAAACAACCTCGTACGACCGACTGATGTAATCAAACCGGTAGGCATCGAAATATTACAGCTACATAGGGCTGAAGGGGCTGAGGAAATGAGGTGGCTTAGAGGGGCAAAGTTCGCTCATATTTATGACGTTTACTTTCACTTTCAAACAGAAGCTGAATTGCTTGACGTGCTGACGTGCGTCATGTGGCGCATGCTCCACGCAATGACATTGAACAAGGTCAAGCAACATGTTGCGGTCACATGTTGCCAGAGCGTGCAAACGGTGACGTGTTGCTTACGAAACGGTTATACAAAAACCGGAGAGAGCAGAGACTGGGAAAGTCGTGAAAAGTTTTTTAGATACACAACAATGTTGCAAAGTGATTGCTTGACTTGTTTGACATTGAAAAGCACGCACTAAGCTATAATATATATAAAAATATATATAGTATATAGACTATTCCAAAAACTGATTAGCAGAAATACAGCTGATAAGTCTATAAAAACGTATAACTAGTATATACAAATAACATTTGTTAAGCTGATGGCTAATTAATGAACTTTAATCTCACTTCGGCATAGAAAAGAAAATACTATTTAAATATCTATTATGTATGGCACTAAGTATATAGAAAGCTGATTCACTTTGATTAACACACACCTACACGAGCCGGCAATCGATCGAAGACTGAAATTTCGACCAAAATATACGACGAATAAATATAAAAAACTGAACAACACGAAGCGACACATGACAACAACAACAAATTTAAGCGACAACATAGAGAAAAAACAACAACACTAATTTACTGCTGCTATCAAGAGCATATATGTCTGTATATGTTTGTGTGTGTGTGTGTATATATTTATAAAAATAAAATAGACACATGTGTATAAATAAGTATAGATGTGTATGAGAAGCTGCCTGCTAAAAAAACAAGTTGATAAAAAATACACAAATATACTCGTTTTCTTTTTTTTTTCGTAAATTATGAAAACTTTGCCAAGCAACAACAATTGATTTTCGCATGTTGCCTGTTGTCAGGCAGTTAACATCTTTAACCTTCAGCAAACAAATTAAAAATCAAAAACAAAAAAACAAGAAATAAACGAGCCCCCTGCATACAAATGTGATTCCAAAGTCTTTGGAATCGTTATCATTATGCGACTTGTTCAGGATGTTGCTGTATCACTATGAGGTGCCCTCTCTCTCTCTCTTCATTCGTCAGCAATAGGTCAAATGAGTGAAACGAGCCACGAACAAGGTGGAGATAGTAACATAGTATTACAGTTTAGTGAGGGGAGGCATAGCCAAACTGACGTCAAAAGACTTTAGTGAATGAGTTGAGTACATACTTCATATTTCCTTTAGGGAGTTTCTTAGCATAGGTAGAGTAATAAGTTGAAGATATTTATATTATTTCAAAATGTTTATATCTAATTTGTCAAACTAATTTATGCTATGCTGTTTTCACTTTCGAAAATAAAAATGTACGGAACTTGTAAATTTTGCTATATATGGTATATATGTTAATTTATACTAATATATTTGATGCGCAAAACTAAAAGCCTGCTTCACAATTTTTATATACTTCAAACAGCTAATTCTCTATACAAATCCATAAAGAAAAGTTTTTGAAAACATCATAAAAGTTGTCATAAAAGATTATCATAGTTTTTGCAAGCATATAAACTGTTTCAATTTGCTTAAAGTGCTTAAGTGTTTAATAACAACTGTTAATCAACAATTTTTTTAAAGCTTTTTTTGTTACCTGAAGTAGAGAAACCCTTAATTGAGAGAGAGAGAGAGAGAGAGAGGGTAAGCAAACGGAACTGGTTCCATTCACAAACTTGTTTTGCGTCTTAAAGAATATTTTACTATATACACTCTCCCTCTCTCTCTCTCTCTCTCACTCTCTTATTTACCTTCTTGTCACCCCTAAATTACAATACTCTCCCTCTACGGATCACTCTCTTATGTAAAGCTCCAAATCTGAGCTCTTAAAAATTTGCTTATGTGACAACCACACCCGAGTAAAGTTAATGGAAATTATTTACCACTCAGCTAGTGCTCTCTCTGTCTTATTTTACAAGCCATCTCTTTCTTGCCCACTATCAATCTTTCTCCGAGCAGAAAAAACTGTCAATGGATGCAATTTTGTGACGTCTTTTAATAAAGAAACAAACGAAAGCTAATTAAAATTTTGCATATGGACAATTTGAAATACATATGTATGTATTCTACAGATATACATATAATCAACAGATGCATCTAACATTTGAGACAACTATTTATAAAGAAAATGAGCAACAACTACGAAGACGACAAGTACAAATTGCAGTTGAAACGCTGCCAAGAAGCAAATGAACCCAAAAAGTGAAAATGTTGCAGCACAGACAGACGGAATGAGGTAGAGCTTAGGGAAATGTTGGGGAGGTAGCAGCCGGTTGAGCCGGCATTAAAGCCATAAGATATATAAAACTTGTTATCCGATAGCTGCCGGTAAGCTCAAGTTTCTTATCAGCTTGGAGTACGTTGCACATGTTAACGACTTTAGCCAACGACGATAAGCAGTGCACATGGAGTAACGATAAAAAAACTTATAGTTAGAAAATTTCCAGTCTCGTACACTCGCTCACAAAAGCACACACACACACACACACATACAAATCACGTCCGCATTCACCGAGAATGTTCTGTAACTTTTATAATGATTACGAAACCAACATTTGAGATGAAAATAAAAAACGGGCAATGCACTTAATCTTATTATGAGATCACGAACTGCGTTGGTTTTTTTTTTCTATTTGATTACTGATAATTATTATTAATATTTTTTACTACACACACTTGCACACACACACACGCACTCACCGATCTGGAAAATGTGACTGTGTGGGTGTCTTGCTATTTGCGCTGCTCTGCTGCTGGCTACCGGCTGGCTCTGCTGCTGCTGCTGCACTGGAGTTAAATTGTCAACGCTTTTATTATTTTCGGCTATCGAGTGCGACTGCGACGGCGACAGAGACGTTGACGGCGATGTCGGCGTGAAATTCCAAAGCAAAATAAGTAAAAGGCAGCCGAATGTAGGCAAGCAAAACGTCAAAAGGTTGTTTGGAGGTCGTTCGGTGTTGATAAATCGATTGCACTCTTGTGCCTAAATGCAAAATACCAAAAGCTCTTGGTATCTTAAAGCTTGTGGTGCGTGCAATCGCTAAGCTTTAGCTGTCTAAGTTGCGTGCTGCGAGTAAGCTTTGCGAACTTTGCACTGCTTGACGTGGTAAGCAGTGCTTGAAGCGGTTACAGTTTGATTAAACTTCTAAAGTTTATGTTCATATGCAAAACACACTATTATTCTTACTAACTAAATAAAAAACTGATCATTGCAGAAGTCATATGGAAGGAAATACGATTCATATATGTAGAAATATTATAATATTAATTAAATAATTGTAAATATATCTGATCCAAGATAATGATCGTATAATGATATCGTATATTTGTACCCCTTTCGACGGTCATAGTACAATAAACTAAACATACTTCGAATGATAATATCTGTTTTTGGGAATATCTCAGTACATATGACTCCAAGGAACACCAATTTTGGCATGCACATTCCTAGATGCAATATAAGACACTGTCATTATAATTCAAGAAAATTTAAAAAAAGTCTATCATTTAGTTTGAAACATTTGAAAAATCGAAAAAAGGCTAGAAGTTTTGTACTATATTACAAAAGATACCACATTAATGAATAATTTATGCTATACTAACATATATATTTTAGTTTAAATTTACAAAAAAAAATGACATATCCTATTGAAAGCTCTACGATAAATCTAAAGTCATCACCCTTTAAATACAACTGACGTCTACCCAAAGTTCTGCAAAGCTGTGTATATACCTGTTGTATATTGATGTAATTGTTTATTGGCCAGAGTAAAAGTACATTGTTTGTAAAATAATAATATGCGGTTTTATTACCGACGCGTTAAACCTTTTTTCATTTGAGTTAATCAAGTACTGACTATCGATATGTTTCGATAGACCCTGTAGTTGCCAGAAAGTATGGGAGACAGGGTTGCCAGATGTACGTGTATTTCCAACATATATTCATATATTTATTAAAGTCTTCACAAAGTAATCAGTTCTATAGTTTGTGATGCAGAATAAAACAAAACCATTAGTCCTTTTTGCTCTTTTTCAAAGAGCTCAGGGTCTAAATACATATAATATAAGAAAAAAATGATTAGTTTATTTAACTAACGAACAAATATCTTTAAAGTTCTTTAACTGATGAATTTTTTAAAATTAAGATAAAAATTCTTAGTTCTATATACATAAACGTGTGTTAAAATTGTAACTTTTTTTTGAAAACATGATTGTGTTTTGTTTTCAAGACCTGTTAATAGTTATACAATTCCTCTTTTACGCTTTGCATAATTACAACAAAATAGTATGTCTATTTAAATTTGTTGTAATCAAACTTGCAATTATCGTACTACAATTGGTTATTTATGTAATTTAATGATTTCTTATACACTTATACACAGACCAAAGCACTTAATACCATGCCTGACCTGCTGCAATGCAAAAATACTCAAATTTGTGAGACAAAATAATGAAAACAGCTGACTGAAAATTTCCCCCTATTCAACCGAGTCTCATTGAGTGAAGTTTTAATTGTAACAAAGAGAATAAATTCCCTGATTTAGAATCTTTCACTCGTGTGCTCTCTCAATATGTGTAGCACTCTCTTTGGTTTACCTCTTCTTATGTTTCTATTGACATGATTAAACTTGTAGCAAATAAAGTTTAAGGGCTTTAAAAGTTATGCGAACTTGAGAGCTTGTTAACTAAATTGTTTTAGCCTAGTTGACGGGTAGTAGTTGATGTTTTGGCCTATACAAATGGCTGTGTCTAACAGCAGAAGCATGCCTTAGAAATTTAGCTAAACTTCATGTAGTTACTTTTTGTGGTGTGCTCTTATCTAATGCAGCAGCCACAATCACAGACACAATCAGAGCGTTGGAGATAGCCACAGTTACAGTCGCTTTTAGATTTCACATCTCTACTTATACGTATGTATGTATGTATGTAGCGCTCTCTGCCGTCGTTGTCCTTGCTCTTAACACGCTCTGTTCGTCATTGGGTTCGTTCGTCGCTTCGTCGTGACTTCGTGGGCCAAAGCAAGGACTGCGGCGAGTCCTGTCTCGCATTATGTCGCCAGTTGAGTTTCAGTTGAAATTCGTGCGTCGACCGGTTTGGTTGTGTGGCAAACGCGCTTCTCTATATATTTCAGCCACACGTGTTGCATTCGCCTTGTGTCGTCTAACGCGCAAACATACACACGTATAAACGCGCAAATTGCGTTACGTATACGCCATGTCTGTCATTGCCCTCGAGCATTGACTGCGACAACAATTACGCGACTTTCTTGTCGTGTGAGAGAATTAAAGCAAGAAAATTATGTGAATTACAAGTGAAGTGTAAAACAAAGCAGATTAAATATTTGAAAAGAAAAACCAAAAGAGAAAACAAGGAAAACAAAAATAAAAATTAAAAGAAAATAAAATTAGAGCAAGAGCTTAAAGCAAAACCACAAGAGCCTAAGAGCATGTTAAATAGTTTGCACAAATTTGGTAAGCACAGAACTTTAACAAACAAACATATATGCTATAGTATATACAATATACATTTTATATGTGTTTATATGCATATATATTTCTCTATAAATTGGTACATGCCACAGTGTGTGCCCTTGCGGTTCATATGCAGATTTTCGGCAGCCAAATTCGTAATATTGAGAAATTGATGAGTGCTACTAGCTGTGGCCCAACCCAACCCAACCCAAAGCAACAACGATGGCGGACTGGCAGCCACTTCATTAATATGCAGCAGGCGACATGCGAATGCTGTGCGTTGTCAAGTCACCCAATTTCACCCAAAGACCCAACCAGAAACATACACAAACACACACACCGCACACAGACAATGCCATTAAATGGCGATGTATGTGTGTGTGTGTGTTTGTGTTCGTGTGGTCCTTCTTCTTCTTGACGCCGCCAACTCGTCTGCATTTGTTGAAATGAGTATCCTATAGCTGGTGCTTGAGTATCATCCTGCCTGCTGATGATAATGTTGATTTTTGCCTTCCGCAACAATTTGCTTTGAACTTTGAGCTTATTCTCCTGCTCCCCTTTTGCCACCCCTCTGCTGAGCAACCCCTTGTGTCGCTATTATTGTGTTTGTTGGTTTCATAAACGCTTGTTGGCTTTCAGCAGGTGCTTATGAGCTATGGTCAAGTCTCTGGACAATATTTAAGCTTTGACTTTTGTTTCATTTTTATTTCCGCAGTCGATTGACATTGGGGAAGTTTTGCTAGGGTGAAAATTGTAGCTTTAACAGGCTAAAATGACTAGGAAAATCTATCGATTTACACAAATTAAATACTAAATAAAATAGAGCTGCAGGACTTGCCCCTTGCAGTTTACAAAAAATATACAAAACAAACGTTAAAATAAATCACTTTATTTGAATAAGAAAAAACATAAATAAATTTATTTGCTACGTGTCAATTAACAAAAGATAGAAATTTATCAATTCCTTTAAACTAGAGAATAAACTGTTACATATATTTATTTGTTAGACAAAAACAACAAATGAATTTTACAACAAATCGTATTGTTTTTAATCTTTGCCAGCATTTCAATAGTTTTGTTTCTTGCTTATGCCTAATGGGAATTGTATTATAGATTGTTATATTATATAATAAAAGGATATAATAATAATCTGTTACATATAACTAATCGCATTGTGTGTTGTCTGCTTTGTAACTAATCTCTAGATGCAACAAAGGTTTGCAATATAAAGAAAAGAGTTTATATTTAATACATGTTGAACTCTGTAAAGAATATTTAATGGTTGACAGCATTTCAATAGTTTTGTTTCTTGCTTATGTTTATTGGGAATTGTTGAGTTTCCTTTTGGACATTTGTGTTGCGTATTTTCCATTTTTGTGGCTAAGAAACAAGTACTTTTTGGTGGCATTTTGGAGCAGACATTTAAACCTTTTGGCACTGGTTTGCAAATGGTTTTCAACCCGTGCATAAATTATGCACACCAACGGAAATAAAAATACACACAGAAACAAAAAGGAACAAACCGTCAAAGCAAGTATGGAAACAAGTAAAAAGTAGTAAAGGCAAATACAGAGCATGAAGTCAAAAGCAAACGCAAAGGCAAATCAAACAAACAGCACAAAACATGAAAATGTTGTAAAATAATTTCAATTCTTTCTTACGCACGCATGCCTTGAGGGCCTTCCCCGTTGTAGTTGTTGTTGTTGTTGTTGCTGTTGTAGTTTCACTTTGTCATTGTATTGGTGCGGCCCCAAAAAAAAAGTATGCCATCCAAAAAGTATGCGTTGTACATGCACATACATGTACAGTTTTGTGTTTTCAGCTTCGGTTGTTTACTAACAAAACTGAAATAAAATAAGTGCAAAATAATCAAAATCACAACAAAAACAACAAAACAAAACAAAATATTATAAAATTCCAAATGAAAACACAACATCAGGTGCTATTCCATGAGTGTTTTTCTCATACGTTTATATTTTTTTTATTTTGCATGTTCTTGTACTTTGAACAACATGGGGAGGCTTCTTGTTTTTTTTTTTTGTTTTGCTCCAGCATTAAATTAATTTATGCCGTATGGTTACTCTCATTTTTCTCATGAGTTCTTATTGAAATTGGCCTGAAATTAGAATTTATCGCTTATGGAAATAAGTGCGTTGAACCTGCTTGCAAATATTTCAGCGTGTTAACCTGATAAATTTGTAAATATTTTTCGCAATTTCACTTTAAAGCTTAAAGCTGCTCTACATGGTTTGAATTGCTGTAACTTTAATTTATTATTCGAAGCCCACAAATTTAGAATTTCATCTTTATTAAAAATTTGTATTCATAAGTTTAACGTATACATAGAATATAGTTTATAGTTGAAAGCGTAGTTAAGCTGATTTGTTATACTTTATCAATCTACTGACAATTTTTACTAATTTCTTAAGACTGCTGAGAGATTAAAGAACTCTTCTATTTTAATGGAACAAATTACTGTAATTTTTAGATAAAACTTAAATCGTTTTAAATAGCAAAAAAAAATAATTTAAAAGTAATTAAAATTTATCTTAGAAAAACCTTGCAAATTCCAGTTAATCTTTCGGGAATATTTTGAGTACTAAAATTAAGATATAATAATATACCAAAGGAAATTGAAAAAGTTCCGTTTTAAAACTTGAAGTTAATTAAAGTTTATTTAAATTTAAGCTCTTAGCGCTCTGTTTGAGTACATTACCATTACCATTAAAATGCTTAATAATTATTATTTTTATTTTACTCTGTTAATCTGCTAGCAATACTTTTGAATACTGCTCTGGCCGCAGGATCGACTTAAGTTGTTGGCATGTAATAATTCTTAAATATTTTATGATGCCCATTAAAATGGAAAATTGTTGGAAGTCGAGCAGATGGCAGATGGCGTTACTTAAAGCAAACGATGGTGGCTCAGGCTACGTCAGGCTACGCCAAGCCATGCCACGCCTTATTATTATTATTATTATTGCCAGGCTAACAAAGGGGGCATGCCTTCTGCAGCTCGAACGAATTCAAGGCATGGAAATTGTGAGCAAATGTAAAAGCAACTGATGGCTTGCTACAATCCGTATTGAATGAAGTGAATGCCAATGAATGAATTCGAGTACGAATGGCAAATGGCAAATAAAATAAGAAGCAGGCTACTGTGCCAGAGGGACACATCGGGGAGGGGCAATGTAGAGGGAAAGGGTGGTGTGTTGGGAGATAGCGAGTTGATTATAAATAACATTAAGTAAGCGCACATGAATGCATTTTGATTGTCTGGCATAGTTTACGGCACGTTTCCTTGCCTGGCTCCGTCCGGTATGGAAATAAAAGACGGAAAACTCCCAAGCCAGCGGGCGTCTCTCTGGACGTGTCTCTGCCCAGCTTTTTCGGGGAGTCTTTTAGGCGACTCTCGTTTGGCAGCGCCACTTCCTTAAATGCTACGCTAATGTTGAAAGAACTGTAGCTATTTTTGTGTGTATTATTTTTTATTTATTTGCTTGCTACTTTGTATGAAAATACCAACTGCATTTGCAGTCTCAGCAACGACAACTTCAGCGACAACAACGCGGACGACGACGTCGCATTTCCTTACTGCAATTTTCCAGAGCTCTCTTCGTTCCTTTTCATTTTTATTATTTCTCCTTTTTTTTATGTGTGTGTCGGTTATGCGCCGTTCCTTTTTGAGGCCATGCAAAATAATGTTTTATATGTTGCAATAAATGTATGAGTCGTCTCTGTTCCTCTGTGCCATCACCCACTTCCCCTATCGTTGCACGAAAACGCGCATACGCAATGTTGTACGCAGTTATCCTTGCGCCCATTTTATCTGACTACGAGTGTGTTCACATGCATGTGTGTGTGTACATGTCTGTCTATGCAAGTATGTGTGTATGTGCGTCTGCCCAGTTACCAACTGACAAGCTACCAATTTTGCGTTACTCGGAGCACTCGCTAAACTCGCAGACTCGAATGTTCCCTGAAGTAAATACTCAGTAATTGCAATAAAAGGACAAATAAAAATATTGGCTTTGTGCTCGTTTACTTTTTTTTCTGTTAGCTTTAATATAAGAATAAAATAGCATAAAATAATTGAATAAGCTTAATAAGAGTCAAAGAGTTAAGTTTCGCAGAATTTCATGTCCTCTGAGGGGTATATTGGTCTGTCAGAAGTATGTAACAGGCAGAAGAAGGCGTGGCAGACCTCATAAACTAAATATATTCTTGATAAGCATTATCAGTCGAGTCGATATAGCCAAGTCCGTCATTCTCCCACATAAAGTGACAAACAAGAAGTATTTCTGAGATAAATACATGTTTTTGGCTACAATTTCAGTCACTATAATTAGTCTGAGTCGACACCAATTTTGACTTCCAGTTTGCTACATGCAATATAACGCCACATGTCATCACACAATTAGTGTAAACGCCACGCAATATTTCGCCCGTAAAAAACATAAAATACATGTAGTTTGGCGAATATCCTCAGCTACACTATTTCTAAACGAATTGTTTTGTAATTTTGCATATGTTTGGAAACAAGGAATATAAAACGATCGTAAAAATTGCATCAATTTCGGATTATAATCAAGAAAGCTAAACTTAAATTTTAAGCAGACCGACAGCCAATTGCATAGCACTGATCTCTACAGTAGACTTAACGAAAAACGTTTTGCGAGCAAGACAGACATACAAATATGTTAAGTATGTTAAGTTCTCGCGGCGGTTACTCCAATTTTAACTGGTATACGAGGCAATTAAATTCAAAGGGTATTACTCGGTCAGGATGCCGACTGAACTTTTCTTTTTTGTTCCTCGTAAAAGTTTTGTTTTCCAAGGCGTTTCTCTTTATAAAGAGTTGGTATTCCACACTCATTTAGCTTCTTTTCGTATACTTACAAGTTTTCGTAACAATACAAAGTTTTTAAAGAGATCAAACATAGAAAGCGATACATTTATTTTCTTTACTGCTCTCTGATATATTAATTACCATAGCCTTTCGATTGTGTTAAAATATTCATGTAGTTGTGCTTTTTGCATTTGTTAACAAAGCAATGAAACTGTGCGGCAGACAATTTAATTAAAGATCAAATGCTGACTCTTTGTCCTTCGGCCCTGGTCCGTGCTCATTGCTCCTGTCAATGGCATAAATGTTTAACGAAGCGTCAAACGTTTTCGATTTTGCATTCGCTTGTTGTTTGTCTGGCTTTCAATGTTGTTGTCGTCGTTGTTGTTGTTATTGTTGTTATTAACCCAATAGGCGTTCATTTAGCTCCTTTGCGTGTTGTTGCTGCTGTTGTGTTAATAATTCGTGCGTTGCGTTTGTGTCACGTTTCGAGCAACAAAATATTCGCAACGCGTTGTCCTTGTCAATCTTGTTGCCGTTGTCAATTTTTCTTTTGCGAAATACATATTAAAGATTTAGTTAAGAACCACAAATAGAGAAAAAAAATAAAAAAACTTGTTTAAGCATTAAACTGACTTCAAAATGGGTAGCAGAAAATGCAAATAAAGGAGAGCAAACAGAGCAGATAAGATATCTTTCAAACTTTCTAGAGTGGAATTTTTCCATTTTGTTCCCAAGCAGCAGACCATGAAAATCAACATACGTACTACTAGTCGTGTTCTTTCCTCTCTCTCATACCCTCCTTACCATCTTTTTTTTCCTCTTCTACTTCTCTGCTCTTTGCTTTTGGGTTTTCTGGTTATTTGTATGCTCTACAAAGTGCACACCAACAGTTCGCATATGAAGTCTGTGCAAATGAAAATTTTGTATATTGCACGAAAAAATGTTGCAAATGGCAAATCTTGAAAGTAGACAGTGTAGACAGACAAAGACAGTTAGGCAGACACAATGCCACAATAATACAAAGTATTCTCGGCACTTATTGCCATGCAAGAATTTCGAATATTTTTTAAACAAAGCAGACAAAATATGTGTGAGACGACAATAGCACATAGTTATTATCTGCTAATGGAACTAATGAACGAAATGAAAAAATTTATTGTCGTATCATGTACAATAAGAATGAAAGCAATTATTTTTAGTTATGAAATAAAAATCCAAAAAAACTTAAGCCTGCAAACTCTGATCTGCTTTACGACATCTTTGAATACTCCGTTATTACACACAATAAAATTTAGATAAATAAGTTACGCTATTATGTGATACGCAAGTTTTATGCTTAAAGATTTATTGCATTTTTAAAGCTAGCACGAAATTCATAATAATTTTAATCGAGCTCTCCATAAAATAGTTATCATATCTAAATTTTGAAAATAGCGTTGCAGCTTCTGGCTGATATTTATTATTATTATTTTAATATTTTAGCTCGATTTCTTACAACTATTTTTAAAACTCTTTTCATTACTAATTGGTACTTAAAGTGCAGCTAATATATATTCATTCTTTTTTTATATTTTATATGCTGTTTGCTTCATACTTCTATTTCTGCGAGAGTTTAATAATAATCAATTATGTTTATGGGTCAACTAAGTGGTGTGCTAATTTAATATTAACTTTGTTTTATAAACCTTTATAAAGCTAACAACGTCTTTGTTTTATATACTACTTTTAGGTAGATTACAAATTGTGCGAATTAGTCAACCTTGCTCTTAAATTCATAAATCAATAAGATGTTAGGCAGACAAAACAGCAATTATTACCAAATTAAACCCCTTTTGACGCCATAAAAGACATAAACTTTATTGTCTAATACTTGAGTTGAAATTTTATTTTGTTGCTTTCCTACGCTTTCTGAGGAGACGACTTATGCATTAAAAACTATTAGAGTAGTTTACTTTAGTTTAGTTTAGTTTAGTTTAGCTTAGTTGAGTTCTTTTTTGTTCTGTTGTTGCTGTTGTTGGGGAGAAACTTTAATTTGAGTTTTGCTAAGAAAATTGTGAAAACGAAATGGCTTTTGCTATCCGAAAAAAGAAAAAGTGCCTCCAACACATTCACACGTATACAAACGTAAATTGAGAGTGAGGGATATGGAGGTAGTTATAGACCCGGTCAATACCCTTCCATGTTGGCTGTCAGCAACTGCGGCTTACTCATATGCCACTTGCAGCCCATGCTTAATGCCCAAAAGTTGGCTTTAGTTTCTTTCCAACATTTAGCGCTGGATCCCATCTCCTCTCTTCTGTTCCGTCCCACTTTTGGCCCACCTGCAGCTTGAGAAAAACTTTATGTCGCCTGCTAGTAAAGTTACAGCCCAAAATGGAAAAAAAAAACAAACGAAATGCATGGAAAGTAGTATGGCTGGCTCTGTTTGGCATTCAGTTGGTGTCGCTGCGAAAACTATTTAAATTCGGTGTTGGACTGTTTTTTTTTTGTTTGGCTGTTGATCCTTTAGCAAAAAAGTTTGCTATAAATAATTTTTGCATTTTTATTGTGCATTTTTATGCATTCGATATCGAAGTTGGCTCTAGAAATAAATATGAAAACTTTTATTTATGTTTGGCATGGACTAAACTGAAATCAGTATCAGAACCAGAACCAAAACCAGAACCAGCAACAGACCCATGCAAGTCCATGGGCGTTATATTTATGGCATTTGTTTGCCAACAACTTTCAATAGCTCAATCACGACATTCAGCTAAAGGGCGTCTAAGCAAACAAGCAAACAGAAAGCACATGCAATACTCTTGATGTTGAATTACTCTGGCCTCTCCATTTTCCTTTCTCCACTCTCAGCTCAATTCCATTTAAATTCTGATTGTGATTTTATATTTTTTGTACTTTTCAGTTAGAAAGACGACGAACATCATCAATGTGAGTGCTGCGTGGCTTTTGCTGTGCTGCTAGCTCCTGGGGGCAATGAAATCGAGGAAGCTGCCAAAGGTTTGTGGCCTCAACGTCTTGACGCTTGTCTACTTTCCGGTGCTAGTGTTGCCCATATTAAAATGCTCCGTTGCTGCCACAGCTGGCAGCAGCAGCAGCAGCAGCAACACCAACACCGGCAGCAACAGCAACAGCAACGGCGACTTCGATTATCGCATGCAACGTGTTCGGAATGTATTGAAAGAAGTTCCTTTGATCGATGGTCACAACGATTTGCCATGGAATATACGCAAGTTTCTCAAGAATCAATTGAAAGACTTTCACTTTGGTGGCGATCTTCGCGAGTTGGCTCCATGGTCGTCCAGTGCCTGGAGTCATACGGATCTGCGTCGTCTCAAAGAGGGCATGGTCTCTGCCCAATTCTGGTCCGCCTACGCGCCCTGCTCTTCCCAACATCTGGATGCAGTGCAGCTGACACTGGAGCAAATCGATTTAATTCGTCGCCTCGTACAGCTCTATCCACATCATATGGCGTTGGTAACCACCGCAGCGGGCATAGAGCAAACCCATCGTACCGGCAAAATAGCCAGCCTCATTGGAGTCGAGGGAGGACATGCCATTGGCACCAGTCTCAGTGTACTCCGAATGTTCTATCAACTGGGCGCTCGCTATCTAACACTTACACACACCTGCAATACACCCTGGTGAGTGCAAGAGAAAGGTTTTTTATAGAAGGAGTCTTATGGTGTTGGGTTATGGTGTTCTTAAAGGGCGGACTGCTGCAAAGTTGACGAACCGGGAAAATATCCACACATCGGTGGACTCTCACAGTTCGGCAAGGTAAGTTAAAGTTATAGCTTTTAAAAAACTGTAGAAGTTGATCCTACAATGTATAAATTTAGGATTGGCATATAATTCGGCTTTATAATCTTAATATGATTAACACGAATTTAAGATTGGCTCCTATTGTTTGAATATAATATGAATTTACAGATATATAGTACAGTAGCAAGATACATATTTTTTTAGTATATAGAAAAAAGTTGTTATAGACACAATGCATGAGTTTGGTTAGAATATCTCAAATGGTATCCATAATCCTAATTGTGTGGCTCTAGTCCTCATAGTCTCTGTTCTCTAAGCTTTCAAACAGACAAACGGACAGACACACATCGCTCAATAACTGGTTATACTTTTAAAGCAAAGAATAATACAATAATACAATAATACAAATAATAAAAACATATGTTTTTTAATAAAATTTTCTACTCTTATAGTTGTATAAGTTAATTAAAAAAAGTTAAAGAAGTAAAAAAGTCAAGCCATTTAATACTACATCCAGATTTTCATTTATATAAAAATGGCTTTGTATATTTGTTTGTACATTCTTTTGTATTAACGTAT
Organism: Drosophila tripunctata; assembly: GCA_035047385.1. Classification (NCBI taxonomy): domain Eukaryota; kingdom Metazoa; phylum Arthropoda; class Insecta; order Diptera; family Drosophilidae; genus Drosophila; species Drosophila tripunctata. Next base: position 4,420,981 of record JAWNPS010000334.1, read on the forward strand.
TGTAATTGTTTAACCAAATATAAATAGAGCTTTAAAAATACGATGCGCATTTTATGACGATATAAATTTATACATTTTTTATACCTTACTCAATTTATTGAAACGCAATTGTGTGAAATTCGCATAGTTTAAGCGTTTTTGTGTATTTTATTTAATAATAAATGAACTTAATATTGTATAAGTTCAACAAAAGTGAAAGTTTTTGTTAGCCACAGAATTGGAATAATATTTTGTTTAAATTTATCCAACCTGATTTTAGCTTGTGGTGAAGGAAATGAATCGCTTGGGAATGATTGTTGATCTGTCGCATGTGTCAGTGCCGACAATGTTGGATGCACTTGCTGCATCCCGTGCCCCGCTCATATTCTCGCACTCCTCGGCTCATGCTATATGTAATAGTTCCCGCAATGTGCCAGATCATGTGCTGCAGCGAATCGTACGTATTAAAGCGCAACAATAAGCCAATTAACTTGGCATTAATCTAATGAGGTTTTCTACTTTGCAGGCCATTAACGGCGGACTCGTTATGGTCGCATTTTATCCGCACTTTGTCAGCTGCTCGGGACAGGCGACTCTACACGATGTTGTTGGTATGTACATAAATATATATACAAAGCAATTCAAATGGATATTGTATAGATGTAACCACTTCAGCACATATTAACCATATTCGTGAGGTGGCTGGTATTGATCATGTGGGCATTGGAGCTGGCTACGATGGCGTCAATCTGTAAGTATTTCACTATCTAGCACTTTTTGGCTACTCGAATTCACAGGTGTATTTTGTTTTCTTTTCTTTTTGATAGTGTGCCCAAGGGCTTGGAAGATGTTTCCAAATATCCGCATCTTTTTGCCACACTGCTTGAGTCGGATAAATGGTCGGAGGGGGATATTGCAAAGCTAGCTGGCAATAATCTAATACGCGTCTTCAAGGAAGTCGAAGCGGTGAGTAAAACACACACACAATTTTCCATTTCCATTGGCATTTCCATTGTTCATTGTGCTCACATTGGCAACATTTCTGAATGGGTTTCTGTTTATACTATATACTACACTATACTACCTGCAGATTAAGGCTTAGTCGCAGCACCAAACAAAAGCACTTCTGTTTCTTGTTGTTTTTTTGTGCAGTTTGCAGTTTCAAGCTGCAAACAAAAAACATGTTGAGGCGATTCCGTTGAGCCAGTGGCAGTGCAGAGCTGCCCCAAAAGATAACTTGAAAGGGAGTCGAGATGTGGCTTGTGCATTCTCTGGCTCGCTTGTTATTGCACTTGGAAAATTCCTTTCAAAGGATAAAGAGAATAATGTGGCTTTGCAATGGAATTTGCACATACTTGCTGCAGAAAAGAAAAGCAGGCCAAAACCAAACGACAAGAAATAGCTGCAACTCTCTCTTTCTATCTCTCTTGCATTCGTTCTCTGCGTCTGGCGACGAAAAGACGCAAGTTGTAAAATAATTTTAAAAGGATTTTCAAATGGTTATTCCGATATTTATACATGAGCATAGACCAAACATCCTGGCACAACCAGCTACAGCAGAAGCAACCGAACAACCGAGCAACCGAAGCTGATGCAGTTTGTTTGCGGATGTGGTCAGCTTGTTTGCTGTCTGCTTGGCTGGCCGGGATCACCATGTTTGCTAAACTATTTGTTCCTTTTGGTGCCGGCTCTGTTGCTGTCACTGTGCGATGAGACTGCTTCGGATACACTCAAGCAGCATTCAATTTAAATCAATACGCAGTGCCCGACTGCCACGCTTTGTGTAAGGCTGTTACTCTATTCACTCCAATTGAATACCACTCGATATCAACATAGTACCATTCACAGATTCCAAGTGGGTTTGTTTTGCCGTCGATTGGGTGCTTGCTGCTAAGTGTTAACGGCTTCAAATCGTTGCAGGGGTAACTGCATACAGATTGTGTAATTCAGGGTATTTCAATTCAAGTGGAATTGAGAGAGAAATTTCAACTCAGACTGTCTTAATTATGTAAGTGTAGATAAACGGATAAACTAAACTTTAATTGCTATATCCATGATCAAAAGACGTATTGCATTGACTTTATAGTCATAATTTATGGCCATCAAGTCTCGCAAACTAACTAATATTCTTACAGTGAACTCGTTTACAATTTTTGCTTTCTAAATTGGTTTAGTTAAAAAGCTCATTTAAAATCGGTGTGGTGGAGTTGAGACCGTCTATGGTCATTTAAAGATTTAATAACAAATATAAATCATACGCCCCCTTGAACCGCTGCTACTATGGCGCACATTTTATTGCTTTTGCTCATTATAAAAACCCCCATAAGTTTCGCCTCACCAAAAAGAGATGCCGCAGCGTTTTTAATTTAGCGCTTGTCTCGAGCTCAACAACTTTAATCATATTCTCTTCAGCACCCTGACTCCGTACACAGACACTTTTACGGTGTCGGACTTGTACTCGGACTCGGTGTCGGATTCTCACTCGGACGGTGACTCTCTGGCGCCTTATCTGCCTGCAACATTGTAATTAGTTTTGCCATTGCATTTGTTTCTCTATGTGCATTACACAAAAAGCAAGCTACAACCGACAATGGCTCTCTATGTGATTACAATGCGCATTTGTGCGAGAATATGTACGCTTACTTAGTAATATGTGAGTGAAAAGAGAATGGAAATGGGAAATGGGAACGAAAATGGATATAGCATTAAAAAACAGTTGCCTACTTTGCTGGGCGAGTGATTAAAATCGCTTTGTTTTTATTGCATTTTGCACTCAGCGACGCTAGACTAAATAAAAACGAAACAAATGCAAGAATGATTACTGCAATCAGGACGATTGAGTGTGACTGACTTTCTGATACCCAGTAATAGCATTTAGATTATTTTACTTAGAGGATATACATTTTTTTAAATGACTTGATTTTAAAAACATTTTTACCAAAAATTTGAAAGAACTTACTTTCTTTTCTGAAGTAACAAATCAAAATATACTTTTTATGTAAACAAAAAATTTTGATTAATAAAAAAATGCCAAACTTTCCTATTTGGATTAGAATTGTGCACTACCTTGTTCTTGGTAGTTATTGAAAATTAACTAATTTCTAAATAAACTCACAGATAAAAGTTAACAAACTGAAGATGATATTGTACTTAGCATGATGATTAGTTAAAAAATTCAAAATTATATGAAAAGAAATGCAAAATTTATTATAATGTATATTTATACCAATTTGGCACTTCGCAGTTTATTGGAAGTTTAATAAATATTTGTGGGGAAAACGTGTTAAGAAAAGATAATTTAAAATTTTAGATACTTTTATCAGAGACACTTAGGACATTCTTAAATGCTCTAAAACTTAAATCTACTCAGCTGAAGATACTAAATTAAATTTCTATATAAAAATAAGATTATCCCAGAAGTAGCATACTTCAACTACATAAATGTAAACTACAGGGTATGCAGCCACATGGTAAATTTATATATTACAGTTTTTACTGCTCTGCATTATATGACATAATACTCATTAAGTACTGTTAAATTGTAATACTCTTCATTTTGGTTAGCGCTGCCACAAAAGTAATTAAAAATGTTTGCCCAGTATGCTTTTATTACAATTTACTTTATTTTATTTTATTTTGCATCTGTTTTTTCTGGGTCCCAAGGGAGGAGTTTAATAAAAAATATAAAAATCAGAGCAACTCTTTAGCATGGCTCATTTGATGAGGTTATTGCTCTGACTTTGAAATGAAATACAATATAAATATGCTGCGGCAGTCAGTGTTGCCTGTAATACAATTAAATGTACCCAAAAAACCAGTTCAAGTGTTCAATTATTAGACGCTTAATGTTCTTTCTCGGGGGACTCACGACCTCGTAGTTCAGTTGGGGTATCTCTCTGGGGTCTGAGTTGGTGGTGGTGCTATCGTTGTGATAATTAAGCAAGTCATAGAAATTAGGCAAAAGGCCATTTTGATGATTGTCATCTCGGCTACACACACACATACACTCATTAAATACCCTTTAATGCTAAACACGCACAGGGATTCGAAATCATTGTGGGCTGTTCCAGTATACAAATTAGACAGCATTTCTTTTGGTATGCTTTAACGTTTTTAGAGTTTTTGCTTAAAATATTTAAAACCTTAAAGCGTAGTAAAGATTTGATTTAATAAAACTTTGTTATGAAGTTGATAAACTAATTTAGATAGCGCTCAAAACTGTTTATTATTGACTTGCCTTAACGCTAAGTACAGCAAATTTAATCTAACGTCCAGCGGCAGCCATTAACCCATAAGTGTGTCGTATAAAATAAGCGAAATTGAGGCAATACAGATTTCGAGGCCTTTCTGCTCATGGGAATGTCACACTGTCACACTGTTCACTGTTCACTGCTCATGCTGTGGCGCCTTTTCAATGCGTTCCGAAACAACAACAACAACCACAAATGACTGAACTATGGAGGGGAAGAGGGTATGGGTAGGAAAGAGGATATTATAGGACCAAACCAGCAGCCATTGCCATGAACATGATAATTTTCTTGACGCCAGTTTTTATCTAGACAAAAGCAGAGGCCTTTTCAAGCTAGAGGCTGGAGGCTGAAGGCAGGAGATTGGAGATGGAAGGTTGGAGGTTGGAGGCTGTGTTGTTGTGTTTGTGTAAATGTATCTTTTATTTTAGCCTTTTATACGCCTTACATGCGAGCAGTGGAAAAGGCAAAGGCATTTGGCACGACACATCGCCCAAGTGGCGGCATTGGGCAAAAGTCCTCGGCAAATGGCAGCAATTTGTGCGAGACAAATTCATTTAAATATCCTATGATGTCCTCTATATGCGATATGAGTGTGTGTGTGTGTGTGTGTGTGTGTGTGTGTGTGTGAAAGTGTGGGAAAATGAGTCTGGGGATTGTGTTAGGCACTGACCTTCTTACAATTGATTTGGTTAGCATGAAAGTGGCGCAAGCTCTTAAACAGGCATTTGCGTTTTTGCTTTGAACTTTTCACACTCAAATGTAACTGTGAACTGTGCTTTTCATTTCACTAGCAGCAGCAGCAGCAGTAGCAGAGGCAGCAACTCAAAGGCCGGAAAAGCGTAGCCAAAGGCAAAAGCCACAAAAGGACTTGTGGAAGCGGGTGGGCGTGGCCCAAAAGTGCAATGACTGGGCCCACAGACTGAGCCAAGCTGACGTTTTATTGTTGTTCTTGTTGTTGTTGTTGGGCGCTCACATAAAGCCTCATAAAAAAGTCGTAAATTCGATTGTTATATGGCAAACAAAGCACCGGAAATGGGCCGAGTGAGCTGCCTTTGCCTGTCCTGCCGTCCTCTCCGTACCTTTAGATTCCTACCCAACATGCTACCTCTCTCTCACTCTTTCTGTCTCTTTTTCACATTCCCTCTCGCTCATTCGTCGCAGCTGTGCGGCCTCAAAAGGTGTTTGGTGTTGAAAGCAAAACATTTTTTTGTGTTTTGTTTTTTTGCATATATAATATTTTGTTTTATTGTAAGTCTCGTTTTGCTTTTTGCGTGGCATAAAATGTGCTTCAAACTTTGCGCAAAACACACCCACACACACACACAGTAAGTTGGGCAAACAATAATGGCTAAAATGAACCTAACAGAGGGCTTAGAAGGCCTTTAAGGGACGACTGCTGCTTGCAATGCGTTGCCAATAAGACCTTTGAATGGCATTATGTTATAGAATTTACATATGAATAATTTAATACGTATATGATTACTTTTTAAGTAGCTAGCAACAAAAAGGAGTAGTGATTTCGTTTAGATAAAGAATAACAAAGAGTATATATTCATAAGATTGGAATTTTCAGTTATTTGTCATAGCTAAATAAGTGATGAGCTGCGATAAGTGCATGGAATCATAAAGATTCAATATTTTATACAATATCGAAAGCTAAAATAACACATTTAAAGTGCTAAGTAAACTTCAAATACTTTCTAGAAATTCCAGTTATTTCATTACAATAATGGCAGCACTTCCTTGGGGTAGACAACCGAATTCATAAGCCATTACTAACGCGAAACGAAAAACACACAAAACTCAACACCACACACACAGACTTTACATCAATTTCATTTGTATATTGAGTGAAAAGTTTGACGAACTGAAAACTTGAGAGTTTCGAGTTGTTGATACAAAAGTTATGCAATTAATTATCATTAGAATGTACGCCAAGCTAATCCATTTATGACTTACACTTGACACGTGCCACATACCATTACGCATACGTCATGTGGCACACAAAAATTGAATTTAACTTTATGTTTGTTTTGTTATCTTTGCAGGTGCGTGATCAAATGGAATTATTGAGAGTTCAACCAATTGATCAGTCAATTCCAGCCGAGGACATAATGGGCAGATCCTACTGTCGCTATCAAGGACCAAGAACGTGATAATTCCTTCATATGTACAAAAATTAAAATAAACACACCCAGACACACACATATACACACATACACACCCATACACACCCACACAACCATACTCACATGCCAGTAAAGAGACAAGAAATTATGTCAAGCGTACGTGTTGTAAAGTGAAACTTGTTTTAGGTTAATTGACAAAGTTTTTTCGTCCTAACATGTGAACATTTGTTTTCATTGTACGTATGTATGCCTGTCTGTGTACTATAAGCACAGGAATGTGTGTCATATAAGTATGTTGTTGCATACACGTTTGTGTCTAGTACACGCATACTCTCAATCGCTCAAACTCCATGTGGCAGCAGCTGATGCCTGGCAACAGTGTGCGCAGCTGGCAGTGCACATAAACAAATACATAGTGGCATAGAGCCCTATGTTACACACACACACACACATAAAGACACATACAGAGAGACACCCACCATATCCCCCTCCTTCATTTGTAGCATCTACTACAAAGCTGAGGTTACCATAGCTCAGCCAACATTGTGTAAATATCATCGCCATGTTTATTTTCATCTTTAGCACTTAGTAAGGCAACAAGATCCACAAAAAAAAAAGGGAAAGGCAAGTAGACAAAACCGGAAAGGAGTGAAGCAAACTCCAAAGAAATTCGACAAGAAAACGCACAAGCAAAAAAAGAAACAACAACTACAACAGACAAAAGCTAGCTAAGCAAACAACTTAATAGGAAAAGTGAATCGCTCCTAAGTCTCGAATTAATAAATAAACAATTCGGTATACCAAATAGTGCGATTGATGGATTTAGTCATGTTCCAGGAAATCAAACAAACAATTTTTTATTGCATATTTTTTCTATGAAAAAGCTATTAAATACAGTTATTAAAATATTACGGAAATATGGTTAAGGTTATATTTATTGGCTAATTAAGAGTACGCAGAATATTCTGATTATGTTTCGGATTTAAAAAGCTAAGCTCTAAGCTTAAATTCAATCAGCCTAAACTTATTAAAAGCGGAAACAGATTGTGGGCTCTTACTTAGCCATTAGCTAATTCACTATAGATTTAAATAGAGCAAACTGCTTTTGATTACATACACGTACATGAACAGTTGAATTTCGTTACGAAATGAACCATAATAATTCATTTAATTAGTTAATTAAAATTTAACTTTTAATTAGCCAAAGTTATTTGCACACAAATTCAAAATTAACACCACATTTCCATTAGTTGGCAATTTGTATAAAGGTTTTGTTTAAACTTTGAATCAATATTTCAGCTAAATATTCTATAATAAATAAATTCAAACAATGTCAAACCCGCCAAAGAAAAAGTTGCAATTAAGTTCATAAACCAATTTAAAACCATAATAAAAATGATTGTACATCAAAAATAAAAAATAATTATAATATACAGAAGCTGAAAACCCCACAAAACCATTTATAAATGTTTATGATAGATCCATGAAATGAACAAAACATATTTATAAATAAATTACAAACATGCTCATATCCTAGCAGACGTCGATTTAAATCAAATGTTGGAACAAATTGCTATACAGTAAAGCTCTCACAGATGAAATCTGCAAGGGTATAAAATGAAATCAACTGTTTTTTAAAGTTTGGAAACTCGTTAACTCAAAAAAATGTTTTTACAAATTTAAAAGTAACGCAACGCTTTGTTTGTTCAACTTTATAAAAACGCATTTTTTTTTTGTTTAAAAAATAAATTCAATAACATTAAAAGACCATGACATATGGATGTATTTACGGTTAGAAAGGGTGAAACAAGGTGAAGTTACAATAGAAATTATTAAAAAGAGAGAGACAAAAAACACATGTGATCAAAAATTTAATTAAATATATTATTATAAATATTACAATTATTTACTGCTAAAAAGGTTTACAGAACAACAAAACAACACAACACAACTACGGAAGAAAATAGATACAAAAAAAGAAACCAAATATAAACAACTAACAAGTTAATATTTCAAATACGAATATCTAAAGTAATTTCTACTGAATTCGCAACAAAGCAGAAAACAGTTGTAAAATTTGCCACATAAACAAAATAAATTTATTGATTAAATCATAATATGTACTACAAACAATTGTAATATTTAATAAACCTACCATAAATGTAATCCTATAGAAAATTCCAAAAACAAGATAAGAAATAAACAAAAAACAACTTATGTAATTACAGCTGAACTCCAGAGAAAGCCAAATGATTTGTGGTGGGAGTGAAACAGCGCACTAACTTGTAAATATTTGTATGAATAAGAAGCTGTACGATTATGTATAAGACATAAACTTAACATAAAACGTTGTGGATAATAACCAAAAAAATAAAAAGAAAGAAGAAAGTAAATTAAAATTCATAAGTGTATTACGGGAAATGTCATAAGTGGCCAGTGAAAAAACAAAAGAAATAAATATAAATACAGAAAAATATCAGCAATCAGACTTTAATTATGCCAGTTTCAATATCAAAGGTAAGTTTAATGATTTCTCTTAAATTCAACATATGCTTTTTAACTAACGTCGAGGCAACAAAGGTGAAAAAAACAAGAGAAATAAATATAAATACAGAAAAATATCAGCAATCAGACTTTAATTTTTCCAGTTTCAATATCAAAGGTAAGTTTAAAGAATTCTCTTAAATTCAGCATATGCTTTTTAACTAACGTCGAGGCAACCACAGCTTATTTGCATGAGTTCTATTCTGATTTACAGATAGTACATATGTATGTACCATTAACTCTTTCTTTCTTACATTTGTGGGTTTCCCGGTTGTTGTTGTAATTCTCCATGTTTTTTGCTGATGTCTGTTTGCATGGGGAAGACTTCTTAAGAGCCATCAACACTGAAATACTTCCTGGAACTTCAATTCATTGTTTTTGCTGTTGTTGTGATTATTATTGTAGTTGCTGTTGTTGTTGTTGTTTTTCTTGTGCTGATTGCACTCGAAACACACACACTCAACAAACACTTCAGTGCCGCATATACATCCTGCAACTGGCTCTTTACTTTCCAACTCTTCTCTGTGTCGTATCCTGTTAACTCAGATCTGCGCACTGAGTTCGCTTGTCAATTTGTTAAAAACAAAGCAAAATACCATTGTGACAGCTAGTGTACTTATCTTCGACTTATAGTTACCCTGTAAACACAAAAAATTGAAGTTACAACGTTATTAGTTTAAAATAAATTAAATAATTAAATAAAAAATTATAACTTAAGTGCGTCTTACATTTTTTAATACATAAAGCTTACACTAACAGCCAAAGTTATTACAATAGGTATCTCAGCTCTTTAAGTAAGTATAATAAACTAAATTCAAACCAACAAACTTAAACATGTTTATCACTGATTTGAGAGGAGATTTTCCTAAAAGCACTCACTGTTATCTACTCACACAACGTTGATTGTAGGGTATAATATATATATGTATATAAATCGTTTCAGCAACAACGTTGTGCTTATCTGCTTGCATTTTGGTAAAAAGCAAGCATTTTATTTCATTTCATTTTATTCGCCCAGCTGAAGATAAAAGTCCAGGCGAGTTCAGTTGCAATAAAAAAGCGTCTGCTATCGCCCGCGGCCCCCTTGCCGTTTAATTTATGTGTGCACTGTGGCCAAAAGTTCAAACATTGAAAAATCATGAAATTTATCTCATTTTGTGCAAAGGTCAAGCTGTGTTGCCCGCTACCCTTTACCCAGTTACCAGTTACTCGTTATCCATACTCCACATCACCCGTTTCTATACCCCAAAACCATATAATTCAAACGCTCATAAAACTTGCAAATATTTGGCATTTCGCATTTTTGTGTGCTGCCACGAGCAACATAAGAGCACAAAAAAAGAAAACATAACAAAAAAAACTAGCGACTAGAGAAAAGAACTATGCATCAAATAAAATGTATGTTTTACATAAAATTTCAATTAAATGAAACAAAGTTTCTAGTACGACGCAATGTCCTTGGTAGCAGCAGCAGCAGCGACAGCAGCATCAGCAGTTGGATCTCTGCCTCTAACGTGCGTCTTTCCTAAATCATTTTGCTGGCAGTTGAAATTAAACTGAATCTGGCAACAACTTTTGTTAAACATTGGCTGCCAGCACTCGGCAAAAGGCCATCATTTAGCCAAAAGCAATAAAAAGCACAACAGCAACAGAAGAAATACAAAAGCATATCACAAAACTAACAGAAATTGGGAGCATTGAAGAAATTGAAGTTCGATCAGAAAAGATTATAAACTAAATTAAATTTACAAATGCATAAGATTTGCTCAAAAAAATTTAACAATTTCACTAATTGTTACTTCATTTGAAACTAGTATTAAATAATTTTTTCAATATATAAATTTAATTTCAACTAATTTCATGATTAATTAAAATTATTAAATTAGGCAATAACAAAATATATTTAATTTTATTAAATTTAACACTTTCAAACATGATTTTATAAATTAATTAAAACTATTTAATAAAGTAATAACAAAATATATTTAATTTTACTAAATGTGGCACTTTCTATTTTAAAATATCAACTAGACTGACTGCTAAAATAGTTTTAATAAATTATTGTTATTTGTATTTATTACGACGCTACTTTTACAACGAATTTATCTTAAACTCAATATAATTTAAGTGAGGATATATTTCATTTTTTACATAATTTATTGAAAATATTACTTGGTGTTTTGTTGTGATTCAATATCGTTCGAAAAGCTATGTCTCTTCCTCTCTCTTCTTCTCTCACTTTGCAGTTCTGACGAGCAAATAAATAAATATAGCAGAGTAGAGGAAACCAAGAGCTCGGCAGTAATAAATAAATACAAAAATCGCACAAGTTACAAAACATAAAAAAACAGAAAAGTAATGAAATAAAATAAAAGCGCAAATACTAAACATTTTCGTTTAGTTTCCGATGGCGATTTGTTGGTCATGCCACGCCCACAGCTGCCCAGTTTGGTCCGCCTTTGCCGCAAACAATGTTACCGCCTTATCCGGCATGTCCATTGCCCCTTTTATTTTCTCTCTCTTCTTCTCTCTCTCTGTGTGTCTCCCTCGCCGCCTGTGCGACTTTTGGTGTCCAAGTCTGCAAACTGACCTCGTCTGCACCCCCGCCACTGACACTGCGACAGTGTGACAGTCCCCGGGTTTTGAAGTCGAACTCAGACTCAGTCCCAGACCACCGTAAAGTGCCACCAAAAAGGATTGTTGTACGCCATAAATTGTTGTATTTTATTGTCCAATTTCTTTTTATTATATTTTTGGGTTATTTTTCGCGTTGCGTTCTGTTGCTTATGCTTCATCTACTGTTTCGCTTTTCTTCAGATTTCTTTCTGCTTTCATTCTAGTCGTTGGTTCTCGTTGTTTTTGGGCACTTTGTGGCACATGCTGTGTCCGTGTGCTCTAGCCGAGGGGTATGTAGGTTTCTGTTCGCCACGAGTACAACAACATTGGTCCAACTTGGCCGTCATTCCCATTGTCGTTTGTTGGAAAATTGTTTTTTAAACATAAAAAGTGGAAGAAAAAAAGCAAACATACACACACTCACACACAGACATTTACAAACGGCAAACGTTTTCTTACAATAACAGCAGCAACAAACTTGAATTATTAAATGACGGCCCACAGAAATAACAACAACAACAACTGAAACAATTGCTGATGTGTGTGTATGTGTGTGCTTGTTTTAACAATTAAGAAATTCTTGAAATATTCAGCATGTCGCAGGACAATAACATCTCAACCCAATGCAACTGAACTCGTTCTCTTCTCTACCACGTCGAAGTCGCGTTTAATGGTATTCTTGGCCCCGGTTTGCCATTGCCAAAGGCTATACATATATCAACACTTGAAGAAAAAGAGTTCTACAAAAATTATACTGTGCATTCAATCAAACATAAAAAAACTTTTATAATTAACAATCTTTAGGCTATTCCTTTTTAAAATGAAATATCTAATGGTATTAGCAGTGCGTTATTTAAATATAGTTTTCAGAAGTAACTTGGGCTTTAAATACTAACAAAATTAATCTAGATTACATTAACCATTTAGAATCTTGTGTGCAGATTATATCAATCTATACAGATCGATCAAATACTCTTTGGATAGTATTTAAGCTTCCATTAACCTAACAAACTTACATTATATTAAATGTATTGGTCTGATTGAGTGTTTCTGGAATTTCCCCATTTGGAGTTCCAATTATCAATTTTTATTTGTTTAAATAAAATAAATTTTTAGTTTAAAATTAATTTTAATGGTTGTGTTGACTCTTCATAGTCTGATAAAAAATAAATAAATAAATAATTTGTTTATAAATATACATTCAAAATTTCAAAGAATTTTCTTGTAGTGCAGCTGCAAAAGTTCATATGCAGTCTGAAAAAATATGCAGGAAAACGCTGACAGCGGGGTTGCGCTGCTTCAGAATGCAACTCTATAAATGTATCAGTGGAAGCAGCGCGTCGTAAGACCTTGAACACATGAGCATAAAACAGCTGAAGGTCATGGCTTAAAGATGCTACAATGTGCCTTAACTTAAATCTGTGAATAAAAATTCTTAATTTATCTACACCAATTAAGCGGGTTTGTACAAGCTTTAATACAAATATTAAAGTTTTTACCACCAGCGAAAAGAACCACGAAAAATCAAAGGCATGGTCAATGCCACGCACTTTGAGTTGAGCTGTTAAAAGCAAATGCCATCGATATAAAGTGCTGGTGTGGAGTGGAGGTCAGTGGGTTCAATATGCCACCGTGGTAAACAGATTTCGTTTCGCTTTTGGCCAACTATGCGTATGCGTAACGCGGCGGCAAACATTTTAATGAGCGTTTGCATAACAAACGCGGTTTTTCGCAAAAACCGTTACGTCGCTACCACGCCCCCCGCACAGCAGGGCATAACCGCACAACGCCCCCTCAACTGGCAGCAGCTTTTAACGCACTGTGTAGCTGTAACATGCAATTATATTTAATGATGATGTTTATTGTATAATGTACTCACCCATACTACAAACACACACACAAACATTGAGTTTATTATAATCATATGATGATTTTTTATCTCTGACATATGGACTGGTGGTGCAGAATCAGGGCCCCATTTAAATTTACAGAAATTGATTTTGTATTAACTAAATTGAATTATTTATGATGCATTCAGACAGCATTATAAAATAAGTCTGCCTAGTCGTATTTATTATAGACGATTATAACTCAGCGACAGCTGCCAAATGACGCTTCATATTTCACCCAATCAGGAATTTAGTTAAGCCTTACAAATCCTCACAGCTGCTCCAAAAACTTGCCTAGTTATGAGAGAGGATAGAGGTGTATGCTGACAATCTGCCTATTAACGGATTGTTTGACCACTTTTGAAGATATTTTCCAAAAGGTTTGAAAACGCTGTTTCCAGTAGGAATGTCGCAGAAAAGCCGACTAATTGGGCTGCTTTACAAGGACAAAATAGGGTATTATGTTTATAAGTTTCAAGAAAATACGAAATAATTAAAGGTTGTTTCTACACTTTGATTAACTTTATTTATTTATAAATCAAATGTAATTTAATTAAAAAAATATATAAAAAAATAAGACAAAATACAATTAAACTAAAAAATATAAAATATATATATAATGTGTATATAAACATATTATGTATAATAAAATATACATGGCTCAACATCTGAATTTATTAAAAGTCATATTATTATTTAAAGAATCATACAAACTTTCTAAAAGAAATACAAGAAATAAATATACAAGTTTCAAATAATATATAAAAAACATAAACAAAATTTATAAACTAGGTATTAAATTGTTTTTACATATTTTATATATTTTTATTGAACTTGTTACATTCGAATTTGTAGCATTTCAATTATAAATTTGAACAATTATATTACTAAAAATTTTAACAATTAATTAAATATTATCTAATATATTTTAGTTATGAATTTTTTTTATTTATATCGACAAATAAAATGTAGGTTGTATATAAAATTAAGATGTAGACTTTAATTTAATTTTAATTTTAATTCTAGTATAATTTGTCTTTTTGTCCTTTTTGAACCTTGGTTTTTTTTTGTCTATATATGTAAATAGCTTCTTTCCATAGCCATTAACAGAGAATTTCAATTGCGATTTGCCTTTACCTTTAGATATCTTGATCCACTACTTCTGCTTCTTCTACTTTGGTTGTTGACAACCGCAAGGCAATTAACGCTAAGCACCACAAATCCTTGCGGCAGCTCCTTAAAATCTTCTCTCTCTCTCTCTTTCGCTCTCTATCTGCCTCTTTAGAATAAGAAAGAAAGTTTTCAAGTTGCTCGCACCCGGAACCGCTACATGTGTTGATGTTGCTTGTAAGCGGCTCTCCACCGGAATGAATCCAATTATGTGCTTAATCACTAAGAGTGATAGAGACACAGAGAGAGAGAGCGAGAGAGAGAGAGAGAGAGCGAAGAGTTGGGTAAGACCTTTGAAAGAACATGTCGACAATGCTGGCCCATAGAAAGAGACGCTCATCCAGTTGAAGCATGTAGTATTTTGAGTCACATGTGCGTAACGCTTACAATTTCCCTACCAAGACTGAGGCATGTGGCAGGGCTTAAGGCATACGGCTGGTCGCTCAGCCCTGAGCCGTTAAGCATTAAATACTTTAACACACAAGCGCCGTTAAAATTTATTCATGGCCGTTTTTAATGCCGCCGGGTAACGGGGGTAACGGGCGGGGTGTTGCCACGGACAGCTTCTGTCGACTTGACATGCAAATAACTTGGAGTGTATGTGTGTCACTTTCCATATGCATGTGTTTCGCTCTGTGAGTGTGTGTGTGTATGTGTGTGTGAGCCTTTTTTTTGCATGGCGCCTGCTCTTTGCTGTTGTAGCTGTTTTTACTGTTGTTGTTGGTGTTGCTGGCATTTGTTAAGCATGCTTTTGAAAAGCTATTGAATATGTTACCCCAGCCACCCCTTAAGAGGGTTCTCCATTTTAATGGCGATTTTTCACACTCATTTGCCACTGCCCTTCACTCGCCAGGCATTTATCATTCGGTATGTAGGTTGAACTTAACTAAAGTCAATTTATATAAAATCAATTGAGTTCGCATCTACTTTAAACTAAAAGCCTTTTTCCCCTATACATTTCTCCTTGATTTGAAAAATAAGGAAATGTGTTGAATATGGCCTTTTACTCGAAATCAATTGGGTTTTAAGTAAAACCGTCTTTATAATAAAAATATAATATATAAATTTTCTATTAGAGTATATAATTAATTTAGTAATCTTTCGAATACGAATTAAATATACAAATTGAATATGAAAATATTTATTTTATTTAATAATATTTCCATTACTTTTAATATACATTATTATATGCATTGTGCTAGGAGCTAACCGTGTATTCATTTTCTTTCCCTTGAACTGTCTCATCTACGTATGTAGAGTATACAAATGTTGATATGTACAATGGCGCAGCTTCATTTTGATTTTTTTGCTGGCCTTCACTGCCCACTGGGTGCTGTGCCCCATGGGGACGATGAGGCTGGGGCCCGCTGTGATCCAATCATCGGTTAAATGGCGAGTAAAGTGGATGGAATGGACATCGACATGTTCAGAGTTCTTGGCTTTCATTAGTAGTGTCCACGGATAACGTTTGTTTCAATCGATGTTTCGATGACGAAAGCTTCGATTCAACACTTTGGTATTGCATTGATATGGTGCTGAGCTGATTTCTGGTTCCTTGCTGCTCGTGGGCAAATATTTTAACATTTAATTTTAATTTACAGTTGAGAAAATGTGGAGTGGTTGACTGCCAGGTTGTGTCTCAGGCTTGACACATGCGCAAAATATATGTCACACCCAAGGCAAAGTTGTGATGTCAGGCGGTGGTGCTCTCTCACCATGGGTTTCGAGTAAATTACTGGCTTGGTATTTGATTTGCTTAAAGGTTAAGTGACTGTGACATGAGAGCAAAAGGATTCAAGTGCACAGACAGTCGACGTTACGTATACGCAATGTCAAGTGAGTTAAAGCTGAGGGGCTTATGTTTGTTGTGCCTTTTACATTTTGTTAAATAATTAGGCAGTACGTACATAGTTTGAGGTTTCAAAAATATTTGCATTTATGCTCGACTTTCTGTTTGTCGTTTGTATGTACATATATGCAAATTTTGTGGTAAAATTTTAATATGATTTTGGGTACTTTGAATGGGACAAACGCAACTGACTTTTGGCATTTGCAATTAGTAAATAGCATTTGCAATTGGCAATTAACAGCACCCCAGGGGAATTTCACTTTCGCCAGTGTTTGTGTTTGCCTAGTTCAAAGCTCGAAGAAGAGACACGCGCTCAGCAGTTGGAATTTCCGCATCCGTTTTGCTTTGTTAGTCGGCTTCCGGTTTCCGCGTAACTTTGATTGCATTTTGTTTGTGTGAGATTTCAATTTCATTGCACCCATTTCCATGGATTGTTGTACCATTGTCGAGTCTGTTCAGAGAGAGCCAACTGCACTTAAAATGTTTATAAACTTTTTTATTTACTTTGTTTGTTTTATTCGCTTCGCTTCCCTATGCGGCATCTTCAGTTCTATTTCTGCTCAACGTCTTGGTTACCGACATTGTTGTAGCTGCTTGCTCTTTCTGTCTATCTTTCTTTCTCTATCTGACTTGCTTCCATTGTTGCGCTAACTTACAGCTGCGTTGCCTTTGTATTCTTTGTCAGTATTTGCGCCTGGAACTAAGCTTTTAATTTCGTTCAAATTTGCGTTTCCTGTTTGGCGTGTAACCAAGTAACCGCTTACTACACCATTTTGTTGACTGCTAAATATTGTGGCAAACACGCTTCCAGCACCGCCAACAATCTACTATAAACAAAATATACATTGTATCTACAATTTTAACATGTTTTCATAAACCATTTTTATTATATTACCAAGTTTTATTAAAGTTGAATTATATTCCAATGGCTTCAATAATTTTCTACCAAAATACATTCACTATTGGCCCCCAAATTAAATTTAAACCACTGTTGGTAAACGAAAAAATCCCACTGTTACTATTTTTCCGATAAAAACCTGTTAACTGATTCGAGCCTTTAACGGATGAATGCTACCCAATTTCTAATTAAATTATGTCGCATATTGCTTAAAAGCCGCTCAAAAATAATTAACAGCCCAGCATTAATTAACATTAATGTCTAATACTTTATATTTAGTATGTATATTTTATAGACTGTGTCTATAAATAATTACTATATATATTTTTACAGTTGCTGCAGGCAATCGAGCCCGATTTCTCTTCGTTGAGAACCCAAAAAATGTTGCACTAAGTATCTGCTTGTTATTGGCATTTGTTGGCATTTACATTTTAATGCCGCCCACCGCAGGCTACTGGATCCTTTTGTGTGGGGCTTGAGGCAAGAAGGAGTGCTGAGTCCTTTTGTACTTTGCCAATTCATTTGGCTTACTCTTGTTTCCTTTCCATTTTTTTTTTTTTGTATGTTCTCTGCTTATTTCTTTTGCCCCTTCATTTTATTCTGTATGTTTTGCAACTTTCTGTTTACATTTGCTTCGGTTGTCCGTTGTTTTTGCTGTTTATAAATGCCGCAGTATTTAGCATGACAACGACTTTGATAGGGACAACGAGTAAGACAACGACAACGACAACATTGTGAGCCCAGTTACCCATCAAATGCACGGCAAAAGCTGAGTCCTTACACATGCCACAGCAATCGCCAGTCAGAGTTCAAAGGACTTTCCCGTAACAGCTAATAATTCAGTTGGTTTTTTTTTAATGTTTTCTGGTCCCACATTTTCGGTTTTACATCTCTCAGCCTTCCGTCCAAAACCTGTTTGCCTGCCTGTTGTTGCTTTGTTTGCTTGCGGCTTGTGCATGTTTTTATGGAATTAATTAAAACTTTCTGCTCATTTGCAGTAACCAAAAAAAAAAAAGACAAAAACAACGTCTCTAATTCATGTGTAATGACGGTTGTTTCAAGTTTCAAAGCGTCCAAATTTACAGTCAATTTTGCACTAAACAGCAGTGTAATTTAAAATGCGCTAAAAATTTCGTTGCAAACCAAAAAAAAACTTTGTTTGATTATAATTGTTAATATACACATATATATTTGTGAGTTACATTACAATAAGTACGGTGAAATGTCATTCAGTGACATTTCCACACAATTCTCCGAATCTCTGTATCTCCGAAGAATCAAATTTTACTTTGGAATCTGTTTCACTGTTATTTGTCTGCAATTAAAAGCCTTTGTACCAAATGATACAATGGTATCCACATTTCTGTGAAACTGATTCGACAACGGAATGCAGATTAGGCGGAATAATGAGCATTTCCTCTATGTGCCAACGACTGGCTTATCATTTCCTGTTGCTATCAGAGCTTTGTCAAATTTGTTGCATGCCTCGTATCTATGCTGCGGTGTCGGTAGGTATATTTGTGCTTAACAACAAGTCTCTGCCTGCTCATATCCGTTTAATGACAATTTTCAGACACACAAAAAATATAAAAAAAAAAAGAATGGAAAACGAAAGAGAGCCAAAAGCAAACCAACAACAAGAGCAATATACAAAGCAATTCCTGTGGTTCTCCTTTTTGTCTGTCTGCGCTTGTGTTTAGACCGTCAGTACTCTGATTTTATGCATTTTATTATCTGCCTTAGTCACGTTTCAATTTACGGCCCATTGGCGGTTACAATTTGCAATCACGTTTTTCCCTCACAGACACAAACAGACCCCGAACCGAGGGACAAAACCATTGTGTGTGTCTGTGTGTGTGGCTGCAACTTTCTCCTGGCTGACACCTTTATTACGAAAGGCAAGCGACCACCCAACTGCTGTCACTCTCTACACTGGAAAAAAGTAACTGTATTATAATGGTAAACACAAAACTTTTTAAAAACGAATAGAAGAAATGAAGGGTGGCTTCAAGATACTATCAAATTATTCTGAAGAAATATAAAATATGTTTAATAGTAATATAAAGCAAGTTAATAAATTGTTTTAAAAAAGTTTTCATAATAAATAGCAATTTAAAATAATTATTCATAGCTTAGGTAAATTATAGCATTGTAACGCGTTGTCAGAGTTTTTAAAATAATAATCGCAGTATCTTAAATAAAATCGAGCATTAATTTGTTGAGTCGCAATAAGATAACTCAGGTACTTCAAAGAACAAAGTCAAAAGTCTAAAAAAAAGCCATGATCTGCTTGCAGTGTCAAATAAAATATGTATTTGAAACTTTTTAAAGTAGTTGGAAAATATTATTTTCTATGCTAGACAGACTAGTTCTTAACACTTCTGTCCTTAAGTGCTTTTTGGTAAAATTTGTAAAAATAAATAGAGAATAGAGAATATGAATATAATTGAAACTTTTTAAATTGCATCTGAATTTGTATGTAACGACTCCTCGTATAGAGATCTTACGGTTATTGCGGCGAAAATTCGATCCCCTTACAAACTTACCTTATATGAAGTTTAACATAATTTGCCGGTGTAGCAGGCTGATAGTATCACCACTAATAACGTGTAACTTAACATTATCACATTGTCATCACTAGAAGATTAGCAGTGTCACCACTAATTAGAGTTAAACGACGGTTGTCTCACTCTAACACATAGGGATCTAACTTTAAGTATAACCGAAGGAAAAGATCATTTTGTTGAGTGACGGCAACAAAGAAAGACGCAAGTTGTGAAATAAAGAATTAATTGAAAAGAAATATACATATAACCGTCTACACCAGGTATAACATCGGGCGCTTGAGAGTCGTTATAAATAGATTCTACGGTAGTTAAAATAAATGTTAGTTTATGTAGTATTTTTAGAATTCTGTCTAGTTCTTAACGCTGCAATCTTTTAGTAAAATTTGTAATACTCTTACTTTAGATTTCAGAGCTTATGTATTTTACAGTGTACTTCTCTACTCTTCTCCTCTCAAGTTCAATTTGCGTTGCGACTGTGTTTATCATATGGTCGTGCCACTTATACGCTCCACTGAGCCTCCAACTCAACCACTCTAGTGTGTTTGCCTTTGGCTCGGTCTCCGTTTTCGTCTCTGTCTCGTTTGAGCCTTGTTTTAGTTTTGAATTTATTGCCATTTTGTAATTTTTTTCTTTTCGTTTGTCTTCTTCTATTTGTGGGCTTTCTGTGCGTTTCGTTTGCTTTCTTTTCTTGCCATTTGCCTTTGTCTAAGTTTTATAACTTATTTTACTGGGCAGGTGCAAATGTTCGTGGTGTCTTGGCTAGAACTCACCAAGCAGCCAACTAACCTGCTTCGCACGTCTGCTTTGGCTTCATTGTTATGTCTTTTATCTATGACGGTTCATTGTACGTTGCCACCCATTTTGCAGCTGAATTTCACTCCTCCCTTGTCCAATAATTTGCACCTGTAGCTACTGTGGCTTTGTCTCTGCCACTGTTTCTCATTCTGGCGCTGACTCTGATTTTGACTTTGTCTCTCTTACATTGGGTCACGTGGCCAAGAACACCCTTATACTCTACACTCGGTGCTCTGCACACCTTGCGGTGGCAATCGTAAATTGTAACTTTTTATTACATAATTTCTGTCATTACCCCACTGGAATGACTGGCTTGTTGGTGCTGCTGTTAACCCTCGTCTTGTGGCCATATTCGTAATGACTTCAATACATTTCGACTGTCGCCGCCTGACTGACATTCGCTCCCCGTTGCCACAACCATTTCCCACTGCGTGTCCTGCATACATACGATATTATAACTTCCATCCGACTACAACTTTCTTTACCTGTTCTTTTATGTGGCTTTTTACTACCGTGGTCGCTGCCTTACTGACCAGGCAGGCGTAATGTTAATTTAAAATGTAATTAGTTTAAGTAATGAACATAGTTTTGGGCGTCACTGCACTTAGGGCACTTTTTCCTTATTCCTTATTTTCTTTTGCCATTTGCAACATTTTTTTCAAGAAAGATGTTCTCAAAAATGCGTTGCGTAAACAATTTAAACCAGATTTAATTTTCTACGATTTCTGTTAAAACTATGAAATAACTTTGTTTTAACTTTTATTACTTATGCGCTATACATCATAAATAGTTCGCAGACTAATTTATGTTATATATAGTATGTAAAATGTAGTAGAAACTGTTTTCTGGCACGAATGCACTTACCTTTCTATTTATAAAAAAGCTTTTCGCTTTTCGCTCGCATTTAAAATGAGTTTCTCCATTTGCTGCGCATAATTTTCACATTTAAGTTAAAGTTTTTCCTCACAGTTCGCTGCTGACCCGCAGTACTTGGCTGGCTAATTTTCATGCTTGCTATCATAAATCAAACAGCCTTTTGATCATCAGCATCCAGCGTGAATGGAATAGCAGCAGGAGTTGGAAGAAGGAGCAGGAGAAGCAATAGGAGCGGCTGCTTGGGCAGTATCGATGGAGGCGTCTTCCATCTGGACAGCACTCTAATTAGCTATTGCCTTCTGCATCCTTTGGCTTGTTAGCTTTGTCAGCTCGTTTTATATATATACTATATAAATACATTTTTTTTTTTGCTTCATTAAACCAATTTCCGTGTCGCTGTCAAAACAACAATTGATTTCCGCGCCAATCGCCGGCAATGCCTTTTGAGCATTACGCGTCTTGCTCCCTTGCCTCGTCCTGTTATTTTCCACTCTGTCTGGCGCCCTACAGCATGCTGCGCTTTTCACAGCTTTTCTTTCGTCATTTTCCTTGTGAGCTATTTACTGAACTGGCTTTCCTTTTTGCGGCTGGCCACTTGTGTTTACATTGGCAGCTGCTGACAGTAACGAGTTGTTCTACACACGTCCACATGTCCTTGTCCATGTCAGTGTCCGTGTCCGTGTCTGTGTCTATGTCCGTTTCCAGAGCGTACATCCTTTGTCAGCACATCGCCTGTTTGTCTATCATTCTGTGCGACAGCAATGCTCCAACGTACATACTTGCAAATATTACAAAAATTCTACAAAAATTGTCTGTCATGACAGTATTTTTGCTGTTGCTGCTGCTGCTGATGTCGGTTCTGCCTCAAAAAGTGGCCCAAGTAATCGATTCTGTTATCGATGATGTTTGCAATAATGCTTACGGCTTGCTGCAAATATTCCCTGTACATCTTTTCTCGGGTTACACATTTTCATCAGCATGTTTGCAATTAAATTTAATAAGTTTTATATCAGTTACCATTAACGCACTTTACTTATTTGTATAAAACATTTGGTTTAAATTTTATGTATTTATTTTTTTAATATTTGCCTGTAATTTTTGTACTTCTTGTTTGCTGTTTCGGCTTTAAAGCATCGATGTTTAATTCTGTTCAATTTACTTGAATTTATCGACTATTTATATTAAATTTGCTTCACCATTGATTTATAAATATTTTCAGAGTACAAATACTTCGTGTGACTTCGGTTTTCTTTTCTTACTTGTCTGCATCTTTTATTTGCATTCCACTTGGCTGCCATAATTTTTGTTTGTTTTGCTTTTCTTTTTGTTGCTTTTTGTTTATTGTTTTCTTTCTTTTGGCGAAGAGTCTGCACTGGTTGCACTGGTAGTGGTAGCATGCTGCTTGAGCAATATGATTGAGCGCTGAAGCGAACACGTGCCACCAACATGTGTCCGCTTGGCATGCTGAAATTGCAGAGCATTTTACAAAACGGGCTGCGTGCAACTCTATTTAAATAAATATATATTTGTGCTGCATTTTGCTGCAGCTGCAAAGATAATGCCAGAACTCGCTGAAGGCAGTAAGGCAAACAAACATCATCAGCCATGAGAAAGAGCAATGGCGGCAGCTAAAAGGCCACGCATAATTTACCAATGGGCACGTCGATGCATGTCGAGACACGTCGCGTTGGTTCTCGGAATGCACGAGATGCAGCACTTGCCTCACTTCGAATTGAGCTCCCCATCCATGAATGGATGGATGGCTTCTTTCTATGCGCCAAAATTACAGTGCGCGTTTGACGTGCGATTTATTTAACGGTTTTCGATAGGACATTGCGTATGGTGTATGGTGTATGGCGTATGGCGTATTGCGTATACGTATCGTTGTCGATGACGATACCAATTCAGTCAAGCGCAAACGAATACACAAATGTATCTCGATACAAGTGGCAAGCACAAACATTCAAATGTTATATGCATATATAAGTATATTTCAGCGTATATAGTAATATATATATATATATATATACAAATATGGCTCTTGCAGAAAAAGGCACATTTTGAAACGTCAGATGGCATTGGGAAATGTGAGCGTACATATACATGTATGTATATGTTGTAAGCGGGATTTGACACTCATTGCGCAGCCTTATGCCAGTTGGCAGTCATGGAAGATGGAATGCATTCACTGTATACTGATGCACTGACATGCTGTTCTCATATTAAACACAAGCTCTGAACTGATCTGAATTGGATTTGTCAAGCATATAAAAATGCAAAGTGTAACTCGAATAATGTGTACATTTTGAATTTACGTACTTCTTTTTGCTAGCGATTTGAATGATTCTTGACTTGGTTGCAAGGCACACATGAACAATTTCCATGTTAAAAGAAGAAACTCTTTTTTAAACTTTTTAGTAACTGACTTTAACAAAGTTTGGGTTAAAAAATTAGATAATAATTTTAAAATTTACTCAAATATTAACTTTTAATAAATAGTAAATTAGTTTGAGCTCGTTTTGTGACAATTTCTTTTGCAACTTGATATGCTCACATTCAAAGTTTGGTCACTTTTTGTTGGACAAATTGCCATTGCAATTTGAGCAGAAAATTATAGGCAAAATTATGCCCATTAATGTTATCAAAATGTTCTAATAAACATTTAAATTATTACTGAGCTTGGCCTCAAAAACTAATTGCATGTGCTGGTGTGAAGTTCAGTTTACTATTTCATTAAAATTCATAGCTCAATTCCACTCTCACACTCAAACACACATATACATACTATACACACACCGTATGTATGCTTAAACTAATAATTACTTGAGCTATATAATAAGGTGTGAGTCCCTGGAGGTAATTGCGAATACTGCCATTTTGTACCCCTGGTTCAAGTTTTCGGTACGTTTGCGGTCATCTGCTGCTCATTGCCATACATATCTAATTTATTTTACTAATTTAACACATTCGCACCTCTTTGGGTTGATTGCGCACACTAGACATCTATGCAAAGTGGACACGGCCACGACCACGAGGTCAAGTCATCAACTCGGCACTCGGAGTTCATTCGGACACTCAAACACTCACACTCACAGTGCACATGTAGCACACACGAGGGAGCAGCACATTAATGGACATCCAAATAATCAAAAACTAAATTTTCGTGAGCATCAACTGTCAAGTCCCTTGGGTTAATACCGAACCTCTGACCATGTTCCCATACACTCACACACACTATAAGGTTATATAAGCTGACGTTTTCGATTTGCAAAACCCGACAAGCTACACATAAGACAAGAGATGGGAACTCCTCAAACAAATGCTGGGTGGAGCAGGCTTCGACATTCATGAATTCATTCATAAATTATTGGTCCCAATGCAGTCATAAAGTGACCGAAGCCAACCACCAAATATTGCACGATTGCATGTGGTTATCCAGCATCAAGGGCCAAGATACTGTGCAACCAATGGGTGGGCGTGTCTGCTCTAGCTGCTCTGGCAGCAACCAGGTATTTGGCCTTTTGATATTGGCCCGAACCGATTATTTACAGTAGCTTAAAGTAATTGCTTTGATTTTCGACCGTTTCCAGGGAAATATAAATTGCCACTGTCGCTCAACTAAGAAATAAATAATAATAACACTATGCAACCAGAGCTGAGTGGACAAAATAAAACTCGGATATTTGCCATCAATTTTAGAGTTATTTTTAAATTAACTTTAAGTTTATTTCAATAAGTAAAAGAACACAGTCAAAGCTTAACCACACTTCGCTAAATACAAAGATTTTGTTACTAGAACAAGTGAATTTATTTCAAACCTAAAGCATTTAATTTATTGCTGATGTTGTTTAAATAAATAATATGCAGTCAAATTGCAAAAAATTAATTTAATAAAATATTGTTATTTATTGCAAATATATAAATAAATTTTGTCTAATTTTGTGTTTTAAATAAAACAACTATTTATTTAATAAATCTAAAATTTTCAAGTGACTTTCAATTTATTTACGGATATTTCTAAGTAATTTGTTTGACAGTACAATTTTGAAAAAATGTTCTTCGTTATAAAAAGTATCTAGCAAATATTGTGTGTTTAATTGTAATTTTTTTGTTGAAATCAACTGAATATATATTTATTTTGTAAAACAATGACATGCTAAAAATGTTTAACAAAATGCATAGGAAATCTGTTTGACATATCTATGACCTGCAGCTGTGTTACAATAGCTACTTAAATTAATACAACCGAAGGAGTATCAACCTTACCTAAAATAACCAGTAAACAGAGAAAGTGGCTCTGTACATGCCTAAACAAATGAATTGGTTAACAAAAGAAACTATTTTCCAGTTGATGTTGTAAGCAATTGTTGATTTTCGTTTAAAAATGTTACGACCATGTACATGAATGCTGGGAAAGTTTGTATGAGCCATGGCCTAATAAGCGTCTAAACAGCCATAGGCAGTGTGACCAGTGTAGCAGCCAACAAGCGGATGGCAACACGTGTTTTGGCTTAGTAACTCTACATGTGTGTCAGTGCAAATGTATGTGTTGGAGTGTGAGTGTGTCAGAGAGTGAGAGAGAATTTGTCCTCTACTATTTTTAAGCCAGAAAATACAAAAGTGTATGAGAGTTGCATAAGGCAATGAATGCATTTTGATTGCAAACACAGTGGTTCAAAATGAGCAAACTTTGACGATGCTAAAATAGTTTTGAAGCAGTGCTTTAAGTAATAGCTTAAGTACTTCACATTTATTATAAAATATTAAAGGCTTAGCTCTATATTTTAATAATAGTCATAGATATGAGCAATAAACAACAATTAGTTCCTTTAAAACTGAAGTATTTTAATTTCAATTCTTATAAATGCCAGTTGATTAAAAGCCATTTAAAGGCGTTTTTATTAATTACTAGGCTTAAGAACAATGGTTTCTTTCCATTCATATACACATAGTGTTGCTCCACTGTGCGGAGCACTACAGATGATTGCGTCGCTTGTGAGTTTGTGTTGTTTTACCCCACGAGGCAAGTAAGAGCAAAAAATCATTGCATAAATTACGGGGCAAATGTAACAAAAACCTCGACATGCATGCAACAAATATGCATAAGTTCGGCAGCATTGTTGGCAACCCCTCGCTGACCATCCACTGTCCACCGTCCACCTGTCCGACTGTCTCTTTGTCCTTTCGAGCAATTGTCCAGCCGTTCGTAGGAGGACATTGTCAATGGCAATGTGCAGATTCGGTTGCAATTGCAACGCTGCTGTTGCTGTTCTGGTTGTTGTTCTTGTCTGTTGTTGTTATTGCTGTTACAGTTATTGTTGAAGTTATTGGTGTTGTTGTTGTTGTGGCTGCTTCTGTTGTTGTTTGTTGTTGATTGTTGTTGTTATGTTATGCAGCCATCGCTCATCTGATTTCTTGACTGCCAATTAAAGTGACACAGTGTCTGTTTGTCTTGTCGTTGCCTGTCAGCAGAACGGTGAACCAAATTGAACCGAATGTCAATGCCCAATCAAAACTCATCCCTGAACTGCTATATGCCACATGAGTCATGTTGCATGCTTTGCGACCACCCCCCTCCCTCCTGCACCACACCACCCTCCATTTACCATTCCCCCAGTGACTTTGACACTTGCTCATTTATTGTCATTTCTAATTTATTTTACTTGACATTCATTGTCCATTTAGGATTTATATGCAACACAAAAGCTCATTCCACAACATCCTGTTTGTGTTGTGTTGTGTTTGTTGTGCCTTGCGGTTATTTGACCAACACCCAATTATCCAGCCCTCTGGCTGACTGTTCGTCCGTCCGACTGTCTGTCTGCTTTTCATCTGTCTTTTGTGGTTTATTGGCTAACTGCTGTAAAATTGATAAAGTTGACTTTCAACATAATCAAAAGTAATAAATATTGTAGCTGCTGTGCTTGAGTGCAGTCAATGCCAAGCTGGCGTCACATGTTTGTCTTATATACCGCACTTCCCATGTCTTCTCTATCTCTCTCTCTCTCTCTGTCTCTCTTTTGTACGCTGTCTTGCTGAGACAGTAAGCGAATTTATTTGTTTGATTCGATTTGATTTGGCCAACTTGACTATATCTTTAGCTTCTACGTGCCAAAAGCATCACAAATTGGGTCAACTTGGCTTACGTCTCAGAGTACGCTGAAAATATCTACTCAACTACATCGCATTACAGACTATTCTATCGCACTTCCGCCTGGCTTCTATTTCCTGTCTGACCTGCATATAGTCGTATATTTGCTTAATGGCTTACATTCACTAAAATAAATATTATTGATTTCATCTGATTTGAGCCTATTAAAATTACCTTGCATAAATATGTAACATAACTTATGTTAATTTTAGTTTGTATAGTAAAATGTAGTAAATTGTATATTCAGTAGCTTTAAATTCAAAGACTTTAACTATTTTTGCAGTTGTGTATTGACAATTTAGCATCACCTCTTCGTTTGATCTGCTGTGCTTTGTGCCAGACAAATGACAATTTGGCAATTGTGTGCCAAGGGCTGCTTCCCTGCTTGTCTTTAGTTGTTACCACTATCTTTTCTGAACTCATCCCCTGGCATCCCCTTGCCCATAACCAGGCTGCCATTGTTGATTGTTCCTGTGTCTGTCAGACTCATGTCCTGTCCCTGCTCATGTTTGCTTGATTTGCAGTGCTCGTATCACGGAAAATATCAAATTTCAATAAATCAAATTCAATTTGGGCATATACATATATATGCATATACGCACATACACACACTCGCACACACACACAGATACTTGCACACATTGATAGCTTGTGATAGTAATATGTCTTTGTTTCTGTCGCTGGCAAAATATTTGCACAGTCCTCTTGTCTGGTTCTCAGGCTCTTCGGCTCTTCGTCTCACTATTTGCCATGCTTATTTGTATGACTTGCTGGGCGTGAGTGTGAGTATGAGTGCGAATGCGATTGTGTGTCCACATTTGTAATTGTATTTGTGTATTTGATTGTCATCAGTTTGATACACACACTCTCTCACACAAACTCACAAAGTTGGCGTTGTGCCCGCTCAAGCGGAACTGCTTCTCAAGGGCAACATTCACTCGTATGTGAGCCTGAGTTTTATTGTTTATTTTCTTTGATATCATGAAGGGACAAACATCTGCGTATATATATGAGTTTGTGTGTCTATGTTCGTATGTTATGTATTCCAAGTACGCCAACAGCTGGCCCAATTATGTATAAGCCATATGTATTTGGCAGCTTTATATTATGATAATTATTATAATTATGATTCAAATAGCTGCCACTTAGCATCGCCTTTATTTTAATAATTTGTCGGGCAATCAATATGCGCTCTTTAAGCAACAACTCTGGGAATTTGTTAGAGTTTCCAAGTGTATCGTAAATGTTATTACGTATACTTAATGTGAAAGCTGCTTGTCATTTCTGTTGCATTTGTTTATTCAATATGCACGCGTAATGTGGAAGATGGGTGTGACAGTGCCCCAAGCTCAACGGAAATAATGTGAAAAACTAATTTTTTTCCTTCGGTGCTCACAGCATTCGGAGTGTGTGTGTTGAGGCCAACGTCAACGGTTGATAAATTCAATTTATTTTTTTGGCTTAATTTTTTTTTCTCCATTTTTGTGTGTATTTGCGTGTGTGTGCGTGTATTTGTGAGGAGCACACGACAGCTGTTGGCTCTGAGGCAGTCGCGTATTTTCTTTTCATTTATATGGAAAAATTAGCCAACTATTTGTGTGGGTTCAGCGCACGGTCGCGCGCTCGTACATGCACATAAAGGACTGTGCTCAAATTAAATGTAGCATACATTTATGGGCCAACCCAAAAGCAATCGAAGGCAATTTTCTGCATTAGTTTTTGCGTTTTGCAAATTGGATTTTGAAATTACACTAAAAGTATGTATATTGTGGTAAACTCTGTTATACAGCACGATGGAAAAGTTAAGAATTGCTTATCAAAGAATTAAAATCAAAACGGTTTGAAAGCAAATATTGTTTGTAAGTTTGTTATGCTAAAGAAATGTTCTTGGATGTTTGAGAAATTTAATTAAATAATATTTTATGATATTGCAAATTTGCCTGCACATATTTCTCTCTTCAATAGTGATTAGTTTGCCTGGAAAAAAAGGCTTAAGGTTACACTTATCACAAAAAAAACGTATAATCTAAAAGGGTTTGTAATTTTTGTGCTACACTCCTGCAACCCAAACTATTTGAAATGATTTATTTTGGCATTTCCGCACAAAGATTGAATACATTTAAATTTGCTTTCATTTGGTTGGGGATAGGATTCACAATAAAATTTATTATAATGTTGTATGGGACTATATTCATTCTCTATTTCAGAATAGTTTTTATCTATTTCAGAATTTATCTGCAAATTTCAACATTTATTTGCATGAAAACATGTCGCTCGAGTAAATCATAAACCTACATTTATGTACACGTTCTGTGCCATTCGGCAAATCAAATTCACTGAGGCGTGGGCATATCCGTTTGTGTCTCTAAACTAAATATATTTCCGTTGCTCAGGCGACCCGAGTTTGCATCGGGGTTTGGGTTGATATCGTATGGGGGAAAGCATAACTGGTACATTGCCCTTTTTTCTTACGCAATGATATTGAAGACAGGAAAGTAAAATGGCATTCGTCGCCTTTTACGTTGTCCTTTGATGCGTCATTTTTCAAGCTCTTTACTTGTCGCCGTGTAGTTGTTGCACATTTATAACAGCAGCTCGGCAGTCTGCAGGCTAAAATGATTGCATTTAGACGCTGCTAGCTACAACATCAACTACAACAAGGAGCTAGACTGCAACATATGATGCAAACGGAAGCCTTTGCTTTGCCGTGACTATTTTAGTTAAATTAATGACGCTCTATTTGCCGAGCAAGTGCCAACCAAAGGCTGTGATAAGTGCTGCTACGGTGAAAAATACTACGCAGGTATAAACACAGCTGCAACAGCCGTGTGCAGCCATATGCTCTATATGTTTACCTATTAATACAGAAATACGCTACTCGATAATGATTCTGTCCTAATTACGTCACCTTTCAATTCATTTATCAATATGTTAAAGTAGAACAGCTTAAAATATATGTTTATTAAATGTTGTGTAGACTGAGTTGACATTATAGCAGATAATTTAAAGGTTTTACAGATGCATGAAAAAAGAATTCGTCATATTTTTCAATAGCTATTTTCATTTTATATTATGATTCTTATTGATTATATAGATTAAAAAATTATTGCAAATTTACGAATTAGTTTTCTTTTTTTTTTTAAGTTTAAAATGAGTTTACTTTCCAAATTGCTTGAGCTTAGTTTCTCGGACTTATTTGGTCCAGTGCTATAAACCGTTTTCATAGATGTCAATTAAAAACCTCATATCCTAAGGCAGCCAATTAATTTGAGAGAGTTGAGGTTAAATATAACGCATTAATTTCAATAATTAACAAAGAGAAGAGCTGGGCTACCTCTGCTGACATGTCAAATTTATTGAAATAAAACATAAAGTGTCCCTTAAAGGTACATCAAATTTTAGAGTTAAAGTTGGCGTGAATTAAATTGGTTTAAGTTACCGAAGCTCAGTAAATCAGAATGAAATATCAAACCTAAAATAAACATTGAAATCATTGCCGCCGTTGGCAGTTGATAGCTGATTGAATATGGAATATTGATTTCAGTTCTTATAGACGGTGTCATGCAGATATCAGTCAGATTTGATGCTGTTGATTTAAATATTTATAAAAAAAATGACTTTATGTTTAGACCATGTAATTTATAGAAGTACTGAGGTCTATTCTGTGCGTCAAACAAAATGTGTGAAGCAGACATCTCAGACCAGTTATATATATTATGATTAGCATTAATATTCTGCACACCTAAATACGTTAACTTTGATAAAACATTTAAAAACACTAACTTTACGTAGTTAATTTATAGAATTCCATGCATAACTCACTTTTGTATTTGTTTCGGTTCAAGTAAGCGGTCTCTTTCATTGGGCTTGCTCGATTATCGTCTTTCCAACTACTTGTTTTTTAATCTTTGTTGTCAACCGCAAATGCTATAAAATTTGTTCAAAATAAACTAAACTATTAAATTTAAGCACAATGACCTATATTCTGGATGTCAAATCCCAATTGAATTGGTCGCTGTGCTATAACATATAAAATCCGTTCCGGATGCCAAAACTTTAAATTTTAAAATAAAGTTAAGCATTGTTTGATGTCTCTGCGGAGTCATGGAGAGACAACACACAAATGCAATTTAAAATTTTCTCATATGCAAAGTAGATTTTTGACAACAGATTTGCAGCAATCCATAAAATGCATATGAATTTCGATTCTAGAAATAAAAGTATGACTTAAAGATGCATACATACATTCAAACAGTTTCCTCCCTTTGACACTCCTACTTGTAGATGCAAACATAGTCAGTTGCTGTGCCTGCTGTTCAACTTGCCATAAAATTGGAAAACAAATTGTATTATTGAAATTGTAAATCACCAAGAAAAAAATATCAGAAATTGAGATGAAGCTCCCGAGAGGATGCAACTCAAGTGGATTGAACGTGCTGCTAAAGTTGCCTTTAAGCCTAATTTAATCACATTTAGGTTGAGACGAATAATTTCACAACTCTGTGCTCACTTTACTGAAGTTTGCTATGGGAGAATGATTTTGTTTCTATGACATTAGTATTTTGAGCTTCTTGGAAAACATTCACATGCAATTTTTCGAGTAAATTGAAAGGAACTTGAATTTAACTAAATCTATGGGGCAACCACAAGTGCATGCTTATTTATATGTATGCATAAAGGACATCAGTCTTTAGATGCTTAGAGAATTTCAATTATTTTATTAGCCACGTGGCATAAGGCTTCCCGGGCACAAAAAGGGATAACTCGAAGGCTATAAAGCTCAGGTGGATGAGGTGTGTCAGGCATTGTTTACGTGGACGGTTTTATAACCGGTAGCGATTATTATGAAATATGCAAACTGTTTTAGAAGATAGAGATAGAGACTTGAAAAAGAGTGGGACTGAAGAGTGGGAAGAGAAAATCCAGTCTAAGGATGCCTTGTGCCAGAGCATAAATCTTTCATGTATATTAGTATATGAAAGCATATTTACTAATAACCCAATATCCTTTTCGAGCTACAAAGGCGCTTTTAGCATCAGCTTTAGCTTCAGTATGTCCTGGAGCACAGAAGTCAGAAAAGGACACTATATAAACGAGCAGGAGGGTTGATGGGGACATAAAAGAGCGTCCATCGACGCTAGTTTTGTATTTAGTTGAGTGCTTTGGGCCAAGTTTGGCTAAAAGGGATACTAGAACAATGTGATTTTGCCCTTGCTCGTGCATATTTTTAATTAAAGCACAAAAGCCGAAAAACAAAGCATACTCGGGGCTATTGTGGGCGGTGATAGCACAGGACGAGCACGGGAATGCTCGCAACGAGTTGGCACACGCTCGATGTGGGCCTAAAATAAATGAAATATTTATTAACAAACCGTCGACATTCTTGGCAGTTTTGCGCGCGAGTAAGTGAAAGCCAAAAAAAAAAAACACACACACACACAGTACAAAACGAAAGGAACTACAAACAAAACCATAAATGAATTCAATTACATTAACTTTTTTGTGCTATCTCTCTCCCTTTCTTTCACTTACACATGCTCTCCCTCTCTCTCTCTCTGTCTCCCAGTGGATATGTTATGTTTTATACGCAGCCATTGCAAAAGGCAATAAAAGGCAAAAAGATCAACAGAAACTGTAAAAGAGAGAAAGAGAGAGGGCAGGCAAAAATAAAGCGAACAAATAAATAAGAGACGAAAACTCAACGTACGCGAACCGCAGCAATTTAAACAATGTCCAATGCAGTCCAAGTGGTTTTTACCACGCTCCACAGTTGACTGGTAACGGTAATGGTGGTGCTATCGGTGGATCGCCATGTCGAAGTCGCTGAGTCGAAGGATGTGGCGGCTGCATACCAAAGGAAACGGTTTAACCCTAAAGGGCAACCATGAAATAGTGATGGATGTTGCGGCTTTGTACATAGTTAAACTCAAGGTACCTCATGGGACAAGCAAAAGAACAAAATGTGACGAAAATTGGGAAAAGTTCAACGATAACAAGAAAGAAAATTCAATCGGGCATTTCGACCATTTAATACCCTCTGACTTTTGTCCCAATTATATAAGGTTAAGTCGGAGTAAGTGCTGCACTTAACCTGCAAACTTGTCTATATGTCTGTGTCGCTCGCACAACTTTATTTTGTTTACGTAAAGCTTAGTGCAATGCACGCGGCTGTGACTCTGCTTAAATTTTCGTTGCAGAAAAACTTTCTTAATTAAAGTTCGATCTCAATGTAATTTTCAGGATCTATTGATATTTCTTGTCTCTAAACAAATGTAAAGTTTCAAAATTAACCGTTTAGAAATACGTGAGTTAGAAGGCATGCCAATTTTCAATTTGTTTTTGTTTCTTATGTGCGAAGTTGGCGTGGCGTCTAAAAAATGATAATGACATTGTCTTTAAATTGCATCTCGGATCCCACATGCCAAAGTTGGTCTCCCTAAGTATTATAGTTACTGAGATATTCGCAAAAATCTTATATTTTTTCCAAGGTGTGACTGATTTTTTGCTTATAGTGGGCGAAGGGGGCGTGACATCAACAAAATAAATTTCTTAATTGACTGACTTAACATGTGGTTGATACTGACTAAAATGGAGATCTGTTTGTTTGTTTTATTTTAATTTTTCGATATGCTTAATATTTGGATTACAATATTCTCTTAAAGGGGTCTAAATTAAAGGCGTTTAAAGGCGTACACTTATTTCATAATAAGTCTTTACTTTTTTATCAGTGTGGCTTTCTCTGAAAGGAAAGTGCTTCAAGTTTGAACTCTGATAGTGCTATAGCTGACTTGAAATGGTCAGAAAAGTCATTAATCAGGTTCATGAACTCTGTAAGCCATGACGAATTTAAGTTTGGTAACAATTTATAGATATAGATTCCGCTTGACCGCAAGAGACTTATAAAGTTTTCGGGAAACTTTTTTATTTTTTGCTGGCCAAATGGAGTATCCAGTTGAAGTTGGCCAGGCCAGTTGTCACCTGTAGTTTACTTGCAATCGGACATTAAAATGTATTTATATAAGTAAATGCCGACATGTCGCGGTCACTCTGAATGTTCTCTATCTCTGTGTCCAACTTTCAGTTGCATTCAGTGGCATTATCAGCCCTAAAGCGTGGCACCGCTTAACCGCGACTCTATCGATATCGTGTCCTTAAATGCCGGTGTTGCTTGTGTTGCCTGTGTTACTGTGTATCCTGTGGCTACTGGCCCAGGGGCGTTAACCGAAAATCGATGGCTGTGCAAATGGAACGGATGATGTATGCGGTCATTGTCTGCCAAGTGGAAAAGTTGTGTACTCCTAGCTCCAATCGCCAAGGTGGAGCAAGATGGAGGGCACTTTCAACAGTATATGTAATTGGAAGTTGCGATGTGGCAGCCTTAACATGGTCAGGCATTGTTTACACACTCTCGCTCTCATCAACAATGATTAACTGCACCACGGCAACCGTGTGGCACCTGCAGACAAAATTGCACACTGCGTTCCCCAGTTTGTCGTCCACTTAACTGGCTCCGACCGTAATGTGAGTCGTCAATCAGGAACGGTTACGTCAGCATACGGATACTTTGGTAGCCCTCAGATCTGCGGATACATGCGTTGTCAAGCTGCAGTGTCAAGCCAGCAAACGGGGGCAAGATGCTAATGGACAACCATTAAACACTCTCTGACAAAGTGTCCATAAGACCAACTGTCCGTCTGTCTGTATGTCTATCTGTTGTAGAAGACTCCTCTCAAGTTGTTGACGGACTGGTAAACGCACCGATTGAGTGTGGCTCACAACACTTTCAGAAATGTGTAATTAACAGTTCTGTAAATCACATAAGATCGGTGGACTCTTTTCCTGATGTTAAGTGTTGCTTTAAAATCAAAAATATCTTTAGTAAGTTTTCTCCACTGATGAAGTTTTACTAACACAACCTGAATAGATCGAATAGATCGATTTGAGTCTAACAAAACAATACTGATTGCAGTAATAAGCTCAGCTATTTAAAATCTTTCCATTGACTAAGCTAAGAACACACTAGAAAATTAAATTAATTTTAAGCCAAGTGGTATGTCAGATGCATTTTGGTAGTTATCAGTTTAAAATGAAAGGCAAAAATATGAAGTGAATCTAGAGCACCATTGTGAAATGAACCGGTTCTGTTAAAGTCGTAAAAGTTATCATCATAAAATGCAGTTCGATTGGAAACTTGTGCTTGACATATTAAAAATACACTTTATGATTCCGAGTGTCATAAACTGACTGCGATTGACATTGCTCAGCACTGAGTGCAGCAAATTTCAAAGACATTTTATTAGCGTCATATGCATTGGGCCATAAAATGATTCTCAAACATGCAGCTTTATGTATTTCTCTGATGTTAAAGAATATTTTGTGAAAACTGTCAAACTTAAAGGAGTGCGAAATAACTCATAATGTGCAAAAGTTGTGGAAAAGTTCCATCAATTTATTACAAAAGCATAAATATTTCTTAGAATTTCTTAACTAAGAAGCCATTGAATTTTCAAAAGTATAAAATTTTCTTTTGGACTTTGACTTCATTCCATAAAATAATTGTTCGCATTTGAGCACTTTAACCATTGTATGGCTGCCGGTGATCAGTTAATTTTAACTTAAAGTATAAACGGAAACTCCTTGATCCCTCAGGCATAGAGTATGCTGGCGGGGTAAAGTCATCTTTAGACTTCATTTAACTTGGCTGGCCCACTTGCCGCTAATATGGTTTGGTCTGCCAACGACCAGAGCAGAGCAAAGGGAGCAGAACAAACATTATCATCGACATAGAATAAACATGCATAATGGAGCATCTTAAATGCAACTTATTTTGCATAGTTAAGCATTTGAGTGGCATCAGCAATGTTGGAGCTGCTACTTCACTAACTTTGATACTTCCACTCGACTCGACGCTGCTTTGGCTCGCCTCGAAGGTACACAGGAAACTCAATGAAAATATCTAAACTTGGCAGCGCACAGCATGCACAGTACAGTGCCTATAAAAAGTATGCCCTTCTGGAGCCAGTGTCTAGCCAGAGCACTGAACGCTGAACGCTCAACGCTGCTCTGGCATCGCATTTTGCACCAGGCCAACAATTTTGCCAGCCACTTGCCATATTTACACCAATTCCCTCTTCTGCTACACGGTCCGGTTTCAGTTAGGTATTATTTTCGCTGTTGTTATTGTTGTGAAGGAACACGCCCACAATAGCAACAAGCCCCCTCAATGCAGCTATTTGGCTGAAAAATTTAATGTTCTGGCTGTCTTCCTTGCTTGCGATGCCTTTGTCCTAAGCGTCCAGGCCAACATCATCATGAGCAGTGAGTCAAACTGCCAGCTGTCCAGAAGCTTACCAAAGTTTGTTTACTCTTATTTTCTCATTTTTGTAGCCTTGAAGTGGGTATTTATAGGTTGAAAGAGCTTAGAGAATTGTATACGTTCGCGAAGGTAAATTGTTAAAATTTATAAGGTCTAAGAAAAGTTACAGGCAAATTAAGTTTGGCGGTAAAACTTATTTAATTAATTTATTTCTCAAACAGTTAAGCAATCAATGGATGATTTTAAATATTAGTTTATAATTAAAGAAATGCAGGGTATAAAGTAGTTCAAGTACATCATTTTCCTAGGCTGTTTTCACTTTGGTTGTTAACCGAGTTACTTTTCAAAGGCATTAAATTGAATCATCGGGTAATCATAAGACAGCTTACAATGCAAGCTGACTGACAGCAACAGAGAGAGAGAAGTGCATGTCAATCAATGAAACTATGCAATGATCTTACACAGATTTGCCAGTTTATCATAATAAATGCAGCGTTTGTGCTTGTTTCTTAAAGCCGAGAAACTGAAGTTGCACGCTGCGTATGCTTAATCTAAGCTATTGCTAATGACTTGAGTGCTTAACGTGAGACTAATTACTTTGAGTCAAAAACTCATACATCGCTCATACGAGAATATGTTTGGGTAATTATGTTGTTCAGTGAATATGTGAACAACGCAACTTTGATCAAATTGCCAGGGAAAAACACATGGTTGCCTTTTTTTTTTGTTTTTGGCTTAGTGTAATTAGTACGGAGTGCTTCTGCTCTAGTTGAGCCGCCGCGTTTCCAAGCCTGATTGTTAACTCACAAGGTGTGTCCGTTATTAATAATAAACGAGCCCACAGGATGCCACTAAGTCAACGACCAAGATGCCATTTCGGGTACTCAGTTTTAGATTGGGCGCCAAACAAACAAACTCATTGAGCCATCAAATTTTGGGCTGCTGCGTAATAATCGATATGAACGTATTTCAATGGTCCATTCCTGAACTGTGTTTGCCCTGTAAGCCCTGCTAAGCATTTGATGTAAACTTAATCAAGCTCGAAATGGCTTTAAAGCTCGGCCCAAAACGAAAAATGGCTATTGTAAATGACAGATACAACACGTAGAGCTTATAAACTTTGAGTTTGAGACTTTTAATTTAAGTGCTGGCAAATTTAAAGAATTTTGATGGATTGTTTCACATAATTTTCAAATTATTTCTTTAAGTGTCATCATTATTTAATGTCTAGCGAATGACAGATTTTAACAACATCATTTTTTTTTTTCGATAAATCAAATTATAATAAAACTTTGAATCTTTAAAGTTTTGGAATGTTAACTAACTTTATCAAAATTCTTGACAGTTTTTCAATATTTTCCTTTTTTTTAATTTTTTGGTAAGCAGAAATATGACTTTCTAGTGGACAACATTCTTTGATGTCTAGAATATATGCATCATTAAAGTGTCAATCGTTGCGCATTTATTATTCATAAAGTACTCACTGTCTGAGCGCAGACTCAACCCTCATCTTATTTCAGTTTCAGTTTACTCATTCTCATTAACTGGGCCTACGTAAGAGTTCTGCTCGACCGTAATTTTATCTGTCTAATGAAAGGCTGCTATGACAATGAGCCAACACTCTAGCCACACACACTCTATACACTGCACAAACAGACACCAACAGTTGTGGTAGACTGAAGTGTCAACTGTAGGTGATCTAACATAGAAGTTGAGTCAATTCTTAATGCTATTTTTGGTACTCTTTTAGTAATTTGTGGAATTTGTTGCTCTTAACAAAAATGCTGTATTTATTTAAGTTGTTTTACTAGGCGCTGTCACTTTTGCCAACTTTGCTTAAAGTTTATACAAGCAACAAAAAAATATTTACCATTTTTTGGTTATGCTTTGGCATTGCTTGTTGCCCCATCTCCCCAGTTGTTGTTGAGATGCCATTTTAGTGGCTTTTGCCACACACATGCAACAAAAATAAGATAAGCAACGTGAATGTAAATGGCTAGCAGTTACCCTTCAAATAAACATAAAAGTTTCTATAGAAATGTTGCTAAAATCTACTATAAGTTATAAGACATCTGAACAGATATATAGAAACCTGGACTTAAGAAAAGGAACTGCTTCCAGACAGAATTCTTTCTCGGAGTTCAGCTTGTAAAGTTCTTCAAATTTGCCTTTAAGTACATTTTAGTTCAGCATACTTAAGCTGTGTGCCTAATGGTTGCAGGGTATCAGAGTAAAAACTGGCACAAGAACTGCAAAAGGATGCTAGCTGCACTCATTTCGGGTGCGATTGGGAGTATTTCTCTTGCCATTTTATTTAAGCGGATTATTTTGGCACATTTGCGCTCCCCTTTTTTTCTACTTGCCTTTCCATTTTTTGTATGTTTTTTTTTTTTTTTTTTTGTGGGGTAGTTTGTATGAGTGGAAGTGTGTATATTTGGTTTTAGTTGCTATGCGGGCATTGGAATGCCTAATGAAAGTCCTGGTAGATGTACGTAAATTTGACCAAATTATGTGAAGACACATTTTCACACACTTGGACATAATAGTAGAAGTATATGTATATGTATATGTAAGTGTACGTGTGTTTGTGTACATATATGACCGTAGAGGCATGCCAGGCATTGTGACAAAAGTTATTTAATTATGATTATGCTTATGTAGATGCCGTTTGCAACTAACTATTACTGCTCATCTGTGAGCTCTTGCTGCTCATTTGTGCCGAAATTTACTTAGTTTTGCACTAAAGCGCCACAGGCTCAGCAAATGTAGACATAAAACTTAAACACACCCAAACACACACACACACACACGTACACATAGAACGAAGCCAACTCGGACCAAGTGAGTGGGATTGCAGGACACTGTGCCAATTGCAGAATGAGGCCAGAAGCTGATAGTCAGAGTATAGGACCGAGGACCAAGGACCAAGGACTGTGGAACAAGGACAGAAGCCAGAGGGCAGGACACATGTCAGCTTGCATGCAGAGACGACTGTCTGCACTTGGTTTCGACATTGGCTTTGGGTCTGGCTCTGACTCTGGCTTTGGCTTTGGCCTGGTCTAGTCGCCTGGGCAGTAACATGTTAACTTTGGCGCTAATGTCAAATCCTGTCGCACGCACAGCAAGATTCCAACGTTGTGGCCATGTGACTGACACGCCCCCAAACAGCTTATGCCACGTGCAGCCAAATTTGGGAGCTACAACTGCAACTCCAAATCGAGCATTTGTAATATTAAACAACAGGCAATTTACACAAACGAAAAGTAGAAGTTGGTGTTGGTAAATTAAGCCATAGCTCTGGATTTGACATCACTTTCATCCACATCCTGTTGTTGAGAAAACACACAAGATGACAATTTTATTACATACAATACGATATGCCATAATATAACTCGATAATCAAAACAGAATGATTTATTAATGCTATAATGCTACATTTAATTAAAAGAAAATATGTGAAATTAAAATGTAAGAAGAGAATAATAATTACTTAACATATTTGCAAAATGAAAAACACTTTCTTATGCTTTAATTATACTGCTATGGTTTTTGTTTTATTTTGTACATTTTGTAGCAATTTTGAAAATTGAGTCGGCTCCAACTTCTGAGAAATCAAACATTGTAAACTGCAGTAATCTAATCAAACTTAGTCTATGCTTCATTTAGATTGCGTCATCTCAGAAAACTCAAATAGCCGACTATGATCAAAATTTATTCTATGATCAAATTTGGTATGGATTTCTAAAAGTGATTTCATGCAAATAATATTTTCGGTTGTTTAAGACATCAAAGAAACTTCTATTGTTGTTCAATTTGAAAACAGTGTTCATTAGCTTGAAGCATAAACTTAGTGGCTCAAATAGCCTCTGGGCCAAGCCAATGTTCAAATAGATAGACGGACTTTCAGATAGACAAAAATAGTATATTTAGTCAGCTGTTTATGCTGAGTATTAAAATTTCTCTTTTTAAATGTTACACACATTTATTCTAAAATCGAAAAATAAACTTTTTTCTTAGAATACATTCTGTGGATATACAATCTTTCAATAAGCTTTAAAATGCTAAAATAACTAAGGAAAAGGCAAGTAAGATTTCTAATATAAATATGCCTTTTTTGATTAAGTTAAAAATTGACATAGCCCAGAAGTCATTGATTTGAAATTTCAAGAAATGACAGATTTCTGACTGAGTAAATTATATGCTTTTAGTTTGAGTATATCAATATGTGTGTGACGTTTAACTTTCTTGGAAATGTGTGTTGTTAAAATGATGATTTCGTTGTCAACAGTTTTGAATGACAATCACAAAGTGCAATTCAATAGAACGACAATAACAGGAATTTTGTGCAAATATTATTAATTTAGAGAATCAAATAATAATAATCACAATGGACGGTGACATTATATAGGGCATGTGCACTGAAATTGAATGCTTGCTTTGACGTAATTAAATCTGCCTATTTGAGACAAGTCAATGGCAAAATTAATATTAAGTGAATATTTGTGAATGTGTAGAGTGTTGACTTGAGCAAGTGTCAAGCTTTCAAAGTCTTTAATTAATTAACATTATAGACTGCAAATGAAGCTGCTGGTGTTAGACACAGAACGATCGATTAATTATATGTAGTTCAATTGATAATTCTGTTGACTTATATGAGAGGATGTATGTTTTATGCTATTATATTGACTTGTTAGTTGGACAATTGTAGAGCAAATGGTAAATGGCAATAAGCAAATGGCAAACGGCAAGAGAGTAAACAAATTAAAGTCAGCCAATGCAAACCGGGTATCTGGCAACTGGAACTTGCTACTTGCAAACTGGTAAATGGTAACTTGCAACAAATTGCACTTTGACTGGAATGGCAAGTTTAGTGCCCGATGTCGACTTTTGGATGCTGTCGAGCAGTTACACAAAGTGCTACTCTTTTTCCCTTTGCTGTTCCTCTGCCTCATCTCCTATCCCCCTTTACTTTTTGCATTCAGCGATTGTCCCTGGCGACCAGAGCCAGAGTCAGAGAATGAGAATGAGAACCAGACCAAGAGTGCAGAAGAGGATGCGCCCGGCTGAGATGGATGAGTGGCAGCCACATTGGTGGTAGCCAGTTGTATGTATGTGTGCCTGTGTGCAATACAAGAACAAGAACGGGCCAAGAAAATGTATGTAACAAAGCGGGAAGGAAAAACCCGAGGGGGCATCGAAAGCTACAAAACAAAACTGTGGAAATGAATTTCAAGTAAACGAAATGAAATGAAACAAGGGAAATTACAAAGTTTTAATTCAAACATTCGCATTCGTTGGCAAATACTTAAGCTGCAGCTCTACTAGCACTGAAGGGGCTGCTGCAGCAAAGGCAGGAATAGGAAAAGTGCACGAAGATATTTCACTGAGACTAAACGAAATGTTTTACTTTTTAGCTGCCTCCTTCAAGCAGCTACAGTTACCATTACCAATTTCTTTTTTTTTTTATTTGGTTGAGCTGCCTGCCTACACCTACACCTACCTGACTTTGCCTCTCGCACCCTGTAATTCTCTTAGCCTTGCTACTTCCCTCTATATAGCCCTATATATATTATTTTATACCCTGCAGCGCTGCAGTTGCACCAGTTTCGCATTTTGATGCAAAGCTGCTGCTTGTGGGTTGCATTTAATTGCAAATTAAAATTCTGCGCTCAAGACTTTGTATGCAAAGGGCTGACAGACCTTACGACAGGCCGAAGGACTCACTCACACATACACAAGCAACACACAAACAGACAGATAGAAGCAAGGAGAATCGAGTCCCCAAGTCCTTTAGGGTAGATGCTGCAAAATAAATAAATGTTGCCGCTTTTGGGGCACAGGACTCTGCTCCCCCAACTTGCCTACGATGCTTTCAATGCCTCTTACTTTTTATATGTAACTGTGTGTTTGTATATGTGTGCTTTTGTGTGTTTGTCTGTGTGTGTGTAAGAGTGCACTTTGTGCTTTTGTTTTTCTTTGCAGCAAGCTCACGAAAACTTAACACAACTTTACTCTTAACTCGTTTGCCCGAATTAAATGTTGGCCAAAAATTTGCCGAAAAAAACATGTCAGCTGCGCCAACAACAATAACAGCCACAACAACAACAAGGACATTGAAATAGCCTGCCACAGGATATGGAGCGCACACGAGTCCTGGGCCCAGGACGCGGCGCAGTTGCACATGAGCAAATTAAATGGTTTCCGACTTCCGGCAGACAACAAAAACGGCTGTTTCCATATTATAGCATATATGAGCATACTATATGCAAGTTTCATGCTTCTATGGCTCACCATTTTTTACTCTTCCACCTTCCCTGCACTCTCACTCAACTGTTTCTTTTTCTCAACATTCTTTTTTTGGCGGAAATTTCGCTGAATATGGATTTATAGCTAAAGGTTTGTTGGCATGTGAGGCTCCAGTCCAACATTGAAGCTGTCGGCAAGTTATAAATTAGCATGCCATGACGGAGTTTGAGTAAGACAAATGACAACAAATTTTGACAAGCATACTAAATATATAAAAATCGAAAATAAATTAGTATATCTATAAACAGAGAATGCAGAAAAATTACAAAAATATTTTCAACCAGCTTACAATAAAATAAAACACAATTTATTGAGTTAAACAAAAATTGTGTTAAAATAAAATTATAAAAAAGTATCGTTAACTATGCAATAGCTTA
Organism: Drosophila tripunctata; assembly: GCA_035047385.1. NCBI lineage: Eukaryota > Metazoa > Arthropoda > Insecta > Diptera > Drosophilidae > Drosophila > Drosophila tripunctata. The sequence goes on from JAWNPS010000334.1 coordinate 4,464,693, forward strand.
TTGTTATGAATAATAAATAATCTCAAATATTATCTGAATATTAATACATAGTATTAGATTGATCCACTACAGCTATAAATAATATAGTAAATTGTCTCTAATATACACAATATATTAGAGACATTTTAATATTTATAACAATAAAGCTATATGTAGTTAACAATATTTTTGTTTTATATTATTTTATTTAATTCAATTATCCAATCACCTGTCTAACAATTTATAAAAGATTTCATTTATATCGTATACATATGTTGCATAATTTTAAAAAACTTAAAAAATTAAAACAAAAACAATCTTTCCCCAATCTCCAATTAAATTTTATTCGAAACTTTTTTTATTTTGTATAACTAGCTTACATATGTATTATAAAAGTATAGGATATGTGTTGTTCGAATCATTTTCCATTGACGCTTTTAAATACGAGCTCAATTAAATTAAAAATTTATCAATAAGCCTGATTTGCAAATATGCATTTTCACAAATACCAATACAACAAATATTTTCTCAAATTTATTTAGTTTAATCGATTATAGAATTAACAATTTTTTTCTAGTGATTTTTTTTAGAAATCCAAGCGACAATGCTGCCATAATATTGCTGTTAAATTTGTATCATTGTAATCCGCTCAAAAATTTGAAATCGATTTAGCAAAACTATAAAATAAATACACTTCCTGCTAGATGTTTATAATAGAGGTGGGGAACTATCGATGGTCGGCGCCATCGATAATGGATAATAAATGTTCGAAAAATATCGTTAGTTTTCGATAGTAAACTGAGTAACAGAAATTTAGTTAAATTTATATTATTTATTTTAAACAATACTTATATTATTGTTGAATAATCCAAAAATTTTTATTTGCGAAAAGCAACTTAATAATAAGTTTATCCTTAAGGCGAGTCCTGCTATCAGAGACGATTTGTCCATCCTTGCTGAACTTGTGTTTGGATACAACACACATCGATGGCACAGATAAATATTTAAACCTGATAATTTTTACTAATTCAGGTTAATTTTTGTTGACCTGAAAAATGGAAAAAACAAAAAATTTTTACTTTTAACGCAAAAGATATTAAAAATGTAAGATTTTTTGAATTAAAGCAATCACTACAATCAATCGACGACCATCGATGGTGCCGATAGCTCTATCGATAGTTTTTCACCTCTAATTTATAACTAAAGAAAAGTTATTAGCCTTTAAGTACTATAGGTTTAATATATTGCGCAGTAAAATATTTACCTATGCCAACTTGTTTATCACCTCGTGGTATACTGTTTGGAAGGGTATAAATATAGACAGAATTTTTGATCGAACTAGAATTAAAACACACAAACACTTTGCAGCACTGAAACACACATAGTTTGATGTGCCGAATTAAATTAAATATTTTGGTGGTATTGTATATTTTTCATTTAAAAGCAGCTGTGAATTGTTGATGGTTGGTTATAAAATGAATACATAAAAAATGGAGAAGTGAAAACGCTAAAATAAACTGCAGCTAAAGCAGAAAATAGAGGAAATAGAAAAAATGTTCAACCGAGTCGAGCTGGTCACAATAGCTGCCTGGTTTTATTTTTGCATATTGTGAACGACAACAACAACAGTAAAAACAATAACAACAACAACAAAATGCTGTATGAGTTTAGCTTAGAACTGCATTTATTTGATGACAAACTGACCAAAAACTGAAACTGCATGATGGAAAAATTGCTGTCACAACATAAAAATGGACTCATACATACATATGTGTGTAGTCAAAACATCTAAAACACCTGTGTTGGGCCGGGGGTGTGTGGCTCTTCAAATTGAGGATGGGGTGTAAAGTGGTTGCCTCAACCACAATACGTAAAACCGCTTAAGTTTTCATTCAACGAACTGTAAAACTGCATTTGAATGACGCGCCCGAACTGAAAAGCAACTACTATATAAAAAGGGCAAAAAAATGGCCAAAAAAGGGCCAAAAACAGCTGAACTTGAGCAGCAGACTGTGTGTGTGTGTGTGTGAGTGTGTATATGTACATATGAGTGTGAGCATGTGTGTGTGCTGTCAATGTTTATAATAAAAGTGCGCGACTTGTCACACATTTAGCACACGAGCATCAGGCAAATGCGGTGAGCGCTTTTTTGCTCGTTTAGATTTTTATACCCTCTGAGGGGTATATTGGGTTTGTCAGAAGTATGTAACAGGCAGAAGGAGGCGTGGCAGACCCCATAAAGTATATATATTCTTGATCAGCATCAACAGCCGAGTCGATATAGCCATGTCCGTCTGTCCGTCTGTCCCGCTGTCCGTCTGTCCGTCTGTCCGTCTGTCTGTCTGTCCGTATGAACGAAAGGATCTCAGAGATGGTAAGAGCTACAAGTTCAAAGTTGGTCAGTATCGAACACATATTTAGTCAGTCAATACAAGTTTGTTTCCTTTTTTTGATGCCACGCCCCATTCGCCCACAATAAGCGAAAAACCAGACATACCTCGCAAAAAATACATGTTTTTGACTAATATCTCAGAAACTATAACACCTAGAGATACCAATTTTGGCATGCAGGTTGATAGATGCGATATAAACATAATGGCATTTACATTTTTTGGGTGCCACGCCCCCTTCGCCCATAAAAAAAAAAATTTGTTGAAAGTTTGCATGCCTTTTACTCACGTATTTCTTAACGTATGCTTTTGTAACTTTGCCTATTTTTGGAGACATACATATATATTCTAAAATTCTGAAAATTGCATTAAGATCGGACTAAAATCAATAAAGAAATCAATAATCGAAAGTCGTAAATTTACAGCATAGGCGCCTCCACAGTTCATAGCACTGAGCTTTTGATGCAGAGCTGACATCACACAAGCAGTGCACAGTGCACTTCTTGCAAACACTGCAGTGTAAACAAAACAAAAGCATATGTATGCACATACATACATATATGAACATATATGGATCTATGTATATGCATGTACATACTATATAAATATGTACTCACATATGTACATCCATATGTATAAGTATGCTTATATATATGTAAATAAGTACTTACATATGTACATACATACATATGAATGTATGTACGCACATGCATGTATATGTATATACATATTTATGTATGTGCGTACATACATTCATATGTATGTATGTACATATGTAAGTACTTATTTACATATACATATATATGCATACTTACATAAGTATGCATACGTATAATTACATAGTATATATGTATGCATGCACATACATATGTATATTTACATACTGTAGATATGTTTATTACTTATACTTATGTGTGCATTCATTAATATATACATACATTTATATGTGCCAACATACATACATACATATGTATATATTAATAGGCTTGCTAATTCTTACAACGCTTATTTATTTTATTGTATTGGTCAATTTCAATTTGGAGATTCATAACATTTCATAATGCACAGCTGTTTGATAATGACGCCAAAACAATAACATTGGCCAAATAGGCAAAAAACAACAACAAAGAAATATTGTCATCTCGCTCTCTCCCAATATTGTCGATTTTGTTTTTATTTTCCTCTGTTGCTTTGCCACGTTGCATTGGCACAAATACTTAAGCAAACGTACGCATGTATTGTCTATTTCGCTTAGCGCGCGACAAAAGTAACGACTTTTTGACTCTCTCTCACTCTTAAACACTCTCACGTCTAGTCCCATTACAATACATGCGTAAGTTTGCTTAAGTATGTGTGCCAATGCATCGTAACATACCAACAGAACCAAAACAAAACAACAGAAATGGGAGAGAGAGATGAGAAGAATTCTTATTTGTTGTTTTTATTATTTTGTTATTATTGTCTTTGTTTTGTTATGATTTTATGGTTTTTAGCAACTATGCAATATGATTTGTTTAAATTTACCAAAACAAAGGGGAGGCATTAACAGCATATAATAATTATTAATAATATTTGAATTAACAATAATTATTAATAATATTATAATTATAAATAATGTTATAATTAATAATATAATTATTACAAAAATATATTTTCTTAAATCTTAATATCAATAAATTAAGATTTAAAAAATTATATTTTTATTTAATAAAATTATTCCATTTAAATAAATGTTAACATTTTCAATAATTCATTTATTAGTTTTTTTTTACTTATTTAATATTTAAATAAAATTAAATTGATTATCAATAACATAATATGCATATAGTAATTACATTATTGTAATATGATTAATAATTATAATTTTATTAACATTATAATATGCTGTTAATGCCTCTCCTTTGTTTTGGTAAATTTAAACAAAGTATATGGCAGAGCTGTATAAAAATCATAACAAAACAAAAAAACTGACGAAGAAGATCAAAACAAATAAAAAATCATCTCTCTCTCTCTCTCTAACTCTCCCAAAACTGTCGCTTTAGTTTTGGTTTTGTTGCTTTGTCGCGTTGCATTGGCACATACACATAAGCAAACTTACATATGTATTGCCTATTTCGCAAGCGCGCGACAAAAGTAACGACTTTTTTCCGTTAGTCCTGTATAACTCTCTCACGTCTAGTCTCATTCTCTCTCGGTCAGTTTTCTATGCTGCGTTTTATTCTCTTAATTCATTCGAACGTTGCGAGAGTGCGGATGTGACTAATAATCAATTGGTGGCTAATTCGTGAAAAATACATATATTTATTTTCTTAAATAATACTATTTATTGAAGAAAATAAGATAAACATAAAGTGCGTTTTTTTGTGCGTGTTTGTTGCAACAACTAAAACTGTTTGATTTTGTGCGTGTTTGTTGCAACAACTAAAACTGTTTGATTTACTTTGCTTAAGACGCCAGCACTTGTAAAGACGCTTTCGTGTCCAGTGTCTTAATATCGATTGATATTATTTAGTAAAATAATCAATTAAAATATTAAGTGCCATATTTTGTGTGTGAGTCTTGTGTCCGTTGTCTTTTTTGCCCGCTGGCTTTACTTTTGCTCCGACGCTAGCGTTTCTTAAAACGCTAGCGTAGTGCGAAACGGTTTGAGTTTGGCACCGCACGCTTTGAGCGCGTTTCTTTAATACATGTAGAATCGCTCTTGCGTTGTCCGACTGTTTTGGGTTAGAAACCGCGCGCGACGTTTATCGGTTATTCCTGCGTGCGTTTGATCGCGCGATTTTGTGTCGCTATACGATACGCTAGCTTATTGTGAAACGGTGTGACTTTGGCACCGCACGCTTTGAGCGAGTTTCTTTAATACATGTAGGAAACGCGCGTGCGTTGCGTGCGATTGATGTGCGCGATTTTGTGTCGCGCTTGATTTGTTTTTGTGAGTTTTAAGTAGAGATTTAATATATTATTGTCCGATTTTAAAATGCGTCTTATTTGAACTTAAATAAATAATTTAAAAATATTTTCTGTCCGAGAAGCATTAATATTTTTAACTTTTCTAATTTTAAATTTATAATTATAATTAAATAATTTTTATATAAATATATTAATATAATTTTATTTTAATTATATTTGTGTTTTTTAAATTTTATATCAATATAAAAATATTATGTTGATTTAAATTTAATATATACAAATAAATAATAAAATTTGAAATTAATAATATTTTTATAAATTTATTATTTTATAATATTTTTTATATTTATATAAATTTTATTTTAATATTGATATTTTATATTTTCTTTTCATATTATTTGTTTTATATATAAATTTTGTTTACAATATTAATATTATATTGTAATATTCTTATATTTATACAAAGTTTGTCATAATACTGATATAAATTATATTTAAGTATATAATTATCAATATTATACATACATTTTATATAAACATTTTAATATTATATTATAATATTTTTTAAATTTAATTAATATTGGTTTTGATATACATTCTCTTTCTTTACAAATATCTTATATATATAAAATTTATATAAATATTATAATATTTTATATTTATATAAATTTTATTTTAATAACACATTTTCTTTTTATATTTAAATTTATTTATCAATTTTTTGTATAAATATTTTATTATTTTTTTTTTTAATATTCTTATATTTATATACATTTAATATAAATATTTTAATATTATTTCGTAATATTTTTATATTTATAATAATTTTTCTTTCGTATTTATATACATTTTCATTTCATATTAAATTTTATATATAAAATTGTTTTATAAATATATGAATATTATTTGTAATATTTATATATTTACATAAATTTTATATAAACAATTTAATATTATTTAATTATATTTATTTAAATTTTATTATAACACTTTTTGATATAAATTTTGTTTCTTTAGATCTATCAATATTATACATGAATTTTAGATAAATATTTTAATATTATATCATAATATTTTAAATTTTTATTTATTATTTAAATTTTATTATAATATTGATATAAACAACTTGTATAGTTAAAACTTTTATAGTTTACCAGTTTAGTATTACTTTTTCTTAAAATGCCCCGAGGAAGACGATTGTCTGCTGCTGCACGGTCTCAAAGACTTAGGGAAAGAAATAGATTAAATAGGGAAGATACAGAGTATGCAGATAGAGAGAGAGAAATAAATTCCCAATCTCAAAGAATTCGTAGGGCAGATAGTGAAAATCGAGTAGAAGAACAGGTTGGGAATTCACAGCAGCGATCACGACGTAGGAGAAGTGCCCGTCTAAGGGAAATAGAACAAGTAGTAGATACTAGACGCAGAGCCATTCAGAGACAGGAGCCACAGGTTAGACAAGTAGAGCGGGCATTAGACGCCCAACGCAGACAAGTTCGTAGGGAAAATGTTGAAGAAAGGGAACGCGAACAGGCAGTTGATACTTTGCGTAGGACGAATAGGAGACAGGATCAAGAGGTTAGGCGTAGCGAGCGGGCCTTAGACGCCCATCGCAGACAAGTTCGTAGGGAAAATGCTGAAGAAAGGGAACGCGAACAGGTAGTTAATACTTTGCGTAGGACGAATAGGAGACAGGAAGAGGTTAGGCGTAGCGACGAGCTTAGAGCGCATCGCAGACAAGTTCGTAGGGAAAATGTTGAAGAAAGGGAACGCGAACAGGCAGTTGATACTTTGCGTAGGACGAATAGGAGACAGGATCAAGAGGTTAGGCGTAGCGAGCGGGCCTTAGACGCCCAACGCAGACAAGCTCGTAGGGAAAATGTTGAAGAAAGGGAACGCGAACAGGCAGTTAATACTTTGCGTAGGACGAATAGAAGGCGGAATCCTGAGGTTAGGCAGAGAGAACAAGCAGCAGACACGTTGCGGAGATCTCAAAGTAGACAGGATATTTTAGTTAGGCGGATAGAGCAAATGCGCAATAGCCAGGATCACTTTCGTAGGAGACAAAATGTTGAGATTAGGATATTGGAAAGGGAAGTAGATAGAATAGCTAGGTCACAGAGTCGAGCTGACCCTGCTCGAAGGTTAGTTGAAAGAGCGCGTAATACGGCTCAAAGAAGAAGTGCCCGGATACGAGCACGCCAGATAGCAGTAGATTTAGCTAGAAACGTAAGTCAAAGAGTTAGTCAATATAGAAGTATCCCACAAAATAGAGCTGCAGAAAATGAGCGTAATGCTGCTCGTAATGAGCAGTTACGGGCGAATGCCATTGAAGAACAGGCACGACCTGTTAGGAATAGCTTAGATAGATTAATAGCAATTTACAACAAATCAATTAAACAGGGTCCCGACCATGTTTGCATTTGTTGTAAAGGTTTGTGGTTTCCGCACCAGATAAGTCGGATGAGTAGGGAATATATTTTGGAAAATAATAGGTTTAGTACAGACATTCTGTTTTTGTCCGATCAATTTCCTTCTGTAGATGGCAAGTATTCTTTTTGCTCATCTTGTACACGTACAATAAAGGAAGGTAAAAAGCCAAAGAATTCCATTACTAATGGTTTAGATTTTCCAGAACTTCCAGAATGTCTGAAGGATTTACAGATTTTAGAGGAAAGATTAGTTTCTCCGCGGCTACCATTCATGATCGTTAAATCTTTAGGTTATGATGGTCAAAATAGCATTAAAGGAGCAGTTGTAAATGTGCCGATTCCAGTTGCGAATATCGTAACTTCCCTTCCCAGGGCTTTTAGGGACGCTGAGGTTGTCCAGCTCCACCTCAAACGTAGATTAGAATATCGACATAGTTTTATGGTGGAAACTATATCTCCATCGCGAGTTGTTGATGCAATTAGATATTTGGCAGGTACTGAGCTTTATAGGAAGCATGAGATTAGAATAAATGAGGATTGGATGACTTCATTTACATCTGAAGTCGTTCCATTTGTTGCATCAGCAGAAGATATAGATTTTGTTAGAGAAATGGGTAATAGAGCTGCAAACCCAAATATAGATCAAAATGCTCCAGTAGAAGAGCAAGAGCTAAATCCTGGTGGTGAGGAAACCCTAATGGACAATGTTCCGATAGAGAATTTAGACGGTAGTAGATTAGCAATAGCACCTGGGGAAGGACAACGGCCTCTGGACATGATACTTGATTGTGATTCAGAGGAGTTATCTTTTCCTAAGATTTATGCAGGAGTAAAGAGAACTTGTGTAGAAAGCTACACCACAATAATTAGATCTGAACTTAGAAATTATGATAGAAGGGCTTGTAGGGTAGATAAGCTTTTTTATAATTTAAGAAAAATGCAGCTAATAAACATGCGAAATAATTATTCAATTTGCTTAAGAAAGCACAGCGCTTCTCGCGGCGTAACAGCTAGGACAGCCCTTAACGAAGATGAAATAGATAGGTTAATTCAATTTGATGAGGGATTTAAAGTTCTGAAAGGCATTCGCTCGTCTCCTGCTCATTGGGAAGCAGAGAAGAAGAAGGTTATGGCCATGATTCGGCAATTTGGCATACCTTCTTTCTTCATAACGCTTTCTGCAGCAGAAAGTAAATGGTTAGAATTAGTAGTAATTTTAAAGAAAACAGTTAGGAGAGAAGTTATTACAGAAGAAGAAGCTGCAAGCTTAGCTAGGTCTGAAGTTGTAGAACTTATTAGATCAGACCCAGTCACTTGTGCTAGGTATTTCGACAATAGGTATAGGCAGCTTTTAAAAGTTATGAAAAAGGATGGAGGCATTTTCGGTCGACATTCTGTTTATAAATATTATTGGCGAGTAGAGTTCCAACATCGAGGCTCACCACACATTCATGGAATGTACTGGTTAAAAGATGCCCCATTATTTGATGCTAGTAATTCTTCCACTTTTCCGTTTGTGACACAGTTTGTTGATCAGTTTGTTACGACGGAACAAAATCCAACAAACGATGAATTGAAACCCTTTATTTTGTACCAAAAGCATAAGCATACTCCGTCATGCCAGCGTAGCATTAGAAATAGACAAGTCTGTCGTTTTGGTATACCTTATCCTCCTTTTCCTAGAACAGAAATTCTATTTCCTCTTCCAGAAGATTCTCCTAATAGCTCAATTCATCAAAACAATTTGGAGAAAATAAATTATTTCTTGAATTCTCCAATAAATAGTGAGGTTATAGAATTGCTTAACAATTTCAACTATTTTCTCTCGCAACCTCAAATTGGTCTTAGCTATGAGGATTATATTCTTGCTATTAGATCTAGCTTGAACAGACCAAAAATCTTTTTAAAGAGAAGTTTCGACGCCATTACGGTGAATGCGTATAACACGCATATTCTGTCAATGCAGAGAGCCAATATAGACATTCAATTTATTTTAGATCCATATGCGTGCTGCAGTTACATAATTAATTACATTAATAAGTCGCAGAGAGGTATTTCGAAGCTTATGCGAGAAGCTGTAGAAGAAGCGCGTGGAGGGAATTTTAGCATTAGGCAGAAGCTGCAGCACATAGGTCATAAGTTTATCACTGGCTCAGAAATATCTGCACAGGAAGCAGCTTATTGTTGTTTAGGTATGTCGTTGTCAGAGAGCAGCAATGCAGAAGTCTTCATTAATACTGCATTGCCTGACAAACGAGTTCGAATGCTCAAGTCGAGGGCACAACTTAGAGAATTGTCAGAAGACTCGGAAGATATTTTCGAAGTAGGTCTATTAGATCATTACGTTCAACGTCCAGTTGAACTTGATCATTTATGCTTAGCAGATTTTGCGGCATATTATTCTTTTAGTAGAACTGCAGGTAGGACTCGCCAAGAAAGTCAGAATGAGGTCGAAAATGCAGAATTCGGAGGACCCGAAGTTCATCGTCTTCGCAATGATAGTGGATTTGTTAGAAAAAGGCGTAGCCCACGGATAATACGTTATAGGAGATTTAATGTTAACAAAGATAGGGAGAATTATTTTAGGGAATTAGTAATGTTGTATTATCCGTGGAAAAATGAACAAGAGGAGCTTATAGATAGAAATTGCGAAGAGTTTTGTATTCAAAATCAGGAGATTATTGAGACAACTCGTAGGAAATACAATGTTTTAGATGAGAATGAGCTAGAAGATGCGCTCAGTAGAGTTTTAGATGAAAATCAGGTAGATGAGGCAGGTAATTCAGATGATCAGGATAATTTAGATAATAGATTTAGAGCGTTAGGAGTAGCAGAAATAGATTCTCAAGTTAACATTTTAAATTTAGGAAACGATGATAGTGCAGATGGGCAAAATGCTAATAACAATGTTCAATTCGTTAAGTTGCCTGCTTTAATGACATCGTCATGTTTAGAGGATATTATATGTTCTCTAAATTTAAAGCAGAAAACTTACTTGAACCATGTTATGCATAATTTTAAAATAGATAACAAATTTTATGAATTTGTAGGTGGTGGTGCTGGGGTCGGCAAAAGTCGACTTATTTCGGTTATTTATCAAGCACTGATAGCTCGATTTAATAACAAAAGAGGCTCAAATCCGGAGACAATAAAAGTTCTTTTGTCCGCTCCAACAGGGAAGGCAGCATTTGGAATAGGAGGTTGTACACTGCATTCAATGTTTAGTCTTCCCTTAAATCAGTCAGAAAGAATGGGGACCTTATCTTCCGACTTAGTTAATACGCTACATTCGAGATTAATCGATCTCAAATTACTAATTATTGACGAGATTTCCATGGTAGGAGCCAGAATGTTTGGCTTTATTGACATGAGGCTAAAGCAAATATTCAAAAGTCAGCAGCCTTTTGGAGGAATACCTGTCATCGTGTTCGGCGATCTCAGACAACTGAGGCCTGTAGGGGACAGGTGGATTTTTAAATCCAATTCAAACGATCCTTATAGTGAATTATTTGATTCTCTGTGGGATAGTTTCCGATTTTTTGAGTTGACGGAAATAATGCGTCAACGAGATGATCGTGAATTTGCTATAGCCCTCAATAATATGGCTTCTGCTCATATGACAAGTACTGACATTGAGCTTATTAAATCAAGAGTTGTTAGGGAGGATAGTATACCAGAAGATGCAATTCATCTTTTTAGCACAAACGCCGCTACAAATTCATTTAATACCTTAAAGCTCAATCGAATTGCGACTCCTCAATATTGTTCACATGCTGAGGATTTTATTAAGGCTAGTAATGTAGGTGATGCAAACAAGGCCCGTATTCTTGAATCCGTTAAAGGATTCAAAACTACAGAAACCCAGGGTTTATGTAGTTCATTAATTTTAAAGACAACAGCAAAGTACATGATGACTGTTAATATAGATACTTCAGATGGTTTAGTTAATGGAGCAACAGGAATACTTAGGCAAATAGATTTAGCCTCAAACAGTCATCCTTTAGTTCTATGGGTAGATTTTCTTGAAGAAAGAGTAGGAAAAGAATTGCGTTTAAAGTAGTAGAAATCTACCCAATCCATTGTGGACCCCAATTTCTAAAACTGTTAGAAGCTTTCAGTTTAAGAAAAATGAAAATGTTATGATAGACCGCAAGCAATTTCCGATCGTACCTGCTGAAGGTATTACAATACACAAAAGTCAGGGAGCAACTTTTAATAAAGTTGCGGTCCACATATCAGGAACCTTAGAGCGAGCAGCTTTATATGTAGGTTGTAGTAGGCAATTTCATCCCACCACAACCTCCTCGAGGTCAAAATGAAGTTCAGGAAGAATTAGAAAAATTACGCTCCATTAAGTTACTTAGTACTCATTTTGACTATTTAGGTAACACTTCAAGTTTTGAAATAATTTTTCACAATGTCCAAAGTCTGCACTGTCATATTAAAAGTGTTCAAGGCGATAAGCTTATGCATCTTGGTTCAATGCTTTGTTTTGTTGAAGGCTCGACCTTCCCAAATGAGACTTATGAAGTCCCAGGGTATAGAAATGCTGTACGATTAGATTGTCCAAATGAAGGCAGGACTCGATCACAAAGAGGCATTCTTATTTTCGTTAGAAACGAATTATTTGAGAATGTTAGTCTTTGTTCTACTGGTCGCAATATTGATGGTTCGCATGCATTCGAGTATGCAGTTTTAAGGTATAAGTCAATTGGAATATTAGTAATTTACAAAAGCCCCCGTTACTCGGTGCCTAAATTTAAAATAGAGCTTGAGAGTTTATTTGAAGAATTTAGTGAAATTTTAGGTAGTGAAGCAATTATTTTAGGAGATTTCAATTTATGTTTACGCGCTCTAACTGAGGCTAGGGAAACATACGAGAATTTGGTTAGTAAGGGATTTACATCCCTTTTAGATTTGAAAATGTCCACAACACGTGATGATACACATATTGATTGGGCATTTTCAAATATGTCGCTTGGCCAAGCCAGCGCAAAAACATTTGAAACCGTGCACAGTATTCACGACGCTATTTCCGTCAGCATTCCAGATAGGATATAGATTGATATGTTAGGTCGGTAATTTTTTTTTTTTTTTTTTTGCGTGGGGAACATGGAAATGCGTTGTTGTATTTTTTAATCAATAACGCATTTCAAGTCGACTCGAAGATCTATTTTAAAGATCTAATTGCATCGCAATGACCTCCACGTGGTGTTCCCTGGATACCGATTTAAATGTATATAATCGGGAACGAACTCGAGCGGCGCTCTGTACTAGTACAGGATATTATACAGTCGGACGTAGACGACTGTTCCTTCTTTATTAATTCACCCATTTCATTACGAGAAATGTAAAGAATTTTAAAGAATTTATTTTTTTTTAATAACAATATAATGATATACTGTACATTATACCGATTTGAGCTTATATAATCGGAAATGATTCTCAGAGGGTATTATACGGTCGGGCGTGCTCGACTGTACATTTCTTTCTTGTTAGATTATGTTTTGATGGAAAAAATGCCGCAACTGCTGTTGCTGTTGTTGCTGCTGCTACTGCTGCTGCTGCTACTTCTGGCTGATGATGATTTTGCAGCAAGGCGGCACCAGCAGCAACAGCAGGAATAGCAGCAGCAGCTGCTGCTGTGCACAAAAAAAAAAGAAAAAACAAGGGGAATGAAAAGAAAATAAAATTCAGGAGCAACGTCAACCTAGCTGTCTTTTGGAAACTAGCATGGAAAATTTGCTGACAGCAGCAAAAGAAAGTTGGGACCACATAAAACATGTGGAAGCGCTTTTCTCATACAACGACTATGAAATACCCGTTGCACAATTTAGCTCAAGTTATATCAACAATTGCATAATGTAATATATCGTGAAGATAATCCATTAGAACTATATATTTCTGCGAATAGTAAGACTTATATAAGTCTGTATTAAAGTCATATAGTACTTGACTATATAGACTCGGCTGTTGCTGATGTTTGAAAATGTATACATCTTAAGGGGTCTACCACACAGCTGTTATTTCTACTTTGCTATGCCCATAATATACCCTGATTTGACGAGTAACGTGAATAAAAACTAACCGCAAAAGCCAAATAAAAATACTGGCAGTGACGTGACAAACTCGATTGTGATATAAGCCAGAATCAGAGACTTTAGCTGCAACACGCTGATGGAATAGGCAGTCGAATTTGACGGGCTAACCGGAAAAAAACAGAAACCTCCAAAAAACTAGTTGCTGGTAACTAACATAGAGCTGTAGTTGGTTAGTTGGCAATATGTAAATCAAAATTCCAAACCAGGCCAGCATGCCAACAGACAACGATGAGAACTCAGACTGGATCTGGTATCTGGCTCTGACTATGGCTCTGGCTCTCACTCTGACCTATCTCTTTGCGAGATTGTTGCTGGCAGTCCGTTAACGTGGCCATGGATAAGCCGCGTGCGCGTATAAATAAATATTTACAACTCGTTTGCCGCAGCCAAAAGCAAACTAAGCTGCCAAGGCTGAAACTGTTTCAGCACCAACAGTGGCAGGACTCGCGGTTGCCGGTGTTGAACCGTTCAAGGACCTGCCAGCTGCGAGCTGTGAGCTGAAACCTGAAAGCCAAGACCTGACTGCTGTGGGTTGCGAACTCTGTGCTGTGTGAGATGTGTGTGAGTCTGTGATGATGGTTGAACACCTTGGCGGTTGCCGCGTTAACAATGCAAACTCATTGTCAGTTTTTCGAGGGGATCCGCTATGAAGTTGACGGCTTTAATACAGGTAGCACATGGCAGGGTATAACCCAGACATTTGTCTGAGTGCTAAATGAAAACTCAAAAGCACTGGGGTGATCTTACGTACGTTTTGCTTACTTACTTTATTTTCGTAAATTGCATAGCTGATTATGTTACATAATAAGTTTATTAAAAAAAAAAAACAAAGTATTTATAAATATTTAAATCAAGTTTGGCACTGGCTTAAAACCTAAATTGAGTTTAGTTTATAACTCAATGCAGATTTCTGTTGCAGTATATATTAGATATATCATAGTACCACTAATCAGTTTAGAAGCTCTTATGAGCACATTGGCAGAGCTAGTTGAAATAATTTGTTCAATTTAGTGGTACATTGCGGCAATCTGCTGGCTCTGCATCTCTATTAATCTAATATCAGAGACTAAAAACCATAACTAAACCTCAACTGAATGGTTATCTACTCGTTCTAGTCCCAACTCGAATGATAAGCTTTTGAAATTTTGTGCGGTTGGCAGAGAATGCCAGAATGCAGGCAGGATGGTGGTCTAAATTTTCACATCATGAATTAAAGATGACTTCGTGATGCTCTGATGCTCACACTGTTGGCCTGGGAGATAAGAAAGAGTGGGCGTGGCACATTCAAGCACAAGACGAGGCGTTACATCAAAGCAAAAAGAGTCAAGTAGAATAAGACAGTAAGTTGGGCAGGCGATCAGGAGGAGGAGGCAGGAGTATAAAGTGGGCGTGGTTGGATACCTTGCCACCCAAGCGTGACCAAAAGCACAGGCGCTGTTTAATGTAAGGAAAAACGTAATCAAAATGCGACACTTTTTCAAACACTTGGGGCACAAAAACAATGAAAATTTCATTTCTTCATTTCGACGCATGTTTGTTGTCTGTTAGATTGTTCCACTTTCTCAATCTCCCTCTCTTCAACTGATGTCTCTAATGGCACTGAAGGTTCTCATGATTCTGATTCTGATTCTGTTCCAGCTTCTGAGTCAGCCAGCGTTGGGGCATTCATTCGTCAGCAAAGAGCAATCCTTAAATAAACTATTTATTGTGCTACCAAAACGTAATGGAAAGAGCGAACGAAAACAACAAGGAGTTCGAAAAATGAATACAGAAACGAATCCAAGACAGTGAACGAGAACTCAATGCTATTAAAGTTGCGTGAAGCGTATAAATAAATTTACAGTGGAATTTCAGGGATTTGCAATGTAGATATAATATATGAATTAAAGCCACAGTTGAGCAGAATAAATATTTAGATAAAAATCACTTTCTTTGAAAAATGTATAAAGGATTTATTTAACTAATGCATTTTCCATTAAGACATTATAAATTTATTTCATTTAATTGTGATTCCTGCACTTGAACTTAAATCAAAGTCAATTGGATTTGCATTTTTCTAATAATTGAAAATATTAAATTATTTAAACGAATAAATATTGCACAAATTGCGGGTATATATGCAGTTGTTGGATTTCAATAAATATTGCACTGGCAAAGCAATTTAAATACTTTATGTGCAACATTTGCACACTTCTATTAGGTAAATTGCATAAATTTCATTTTTCATTGCATACTTTGCCGGGCACAAAGCAACGCAACACACAACAGAACAATACATAACAGAATTGTAGAACATAAGTTCCAGCATATGTAAATGTGACAGCCCGCATGCAAGCTACATACATACAAGTGTGTGTGTGTATGTATGTATGTAGGTGTGTGTATGTGGGTGCCAGGGTGCGAGTGTGAAATCAGTGCGTGTTGAGAACGGCCTTTGTATTGGGGTGGAGCGAACAGTATGTAGGCGCGCTATTTTACGAGCACATAAATAAGATGGAGCTGAAACTAGAACTTACCACTTGTATAGCAATACAACTCTCAAGCAGCGACAGTTTGCAAAACCATTTCGCACAGAAAACACAATGCGTTTGACGGTATAAAGAGCACAATAATATTGCAATGGTTTACTACAAAAATTGCGATTTAAATAAACAATAACTTATTTTAACAAATATAACTTATATTCCAAATGAATTGATGATATAAACAGTCATCTATATATAACCAAAAACTATATTTACTTATTTAAGAGTTTATGTATTGGATTAAACTGAAACACTTATAAAATTTAATTGATTTCAGATTGGACTAAATAATTTAATATTTAAAATAGTTTAAAAACAATTTTGTAAAACTATAAATTATTTTTAAATACTACATATCTAATTAAAAAAACAATATAATAATTATTATTATTTAAATATGTTTATCGCAAGGCCATAAAGAAATTAAAGAACCTAATTTTAAGCACATTTTACCATAAATAACATGAATTTATTAAAAAGTTTTAAAATATAACTAAATAACAAATTAAGTGCAATTATTTTTATATATTTCAAACAGTTTACAAACGATTATAAAACATTGTCAAACTTTGAAAAATTAATCTATAAGAAAACAAAATAATTATATTTAACGCAAAGTCACAATAAAAAGTCCAAGCTTATTTCCAAAAATAAAATGTCTTGTATTTATATAAAATATTTATAAATAAAACAAATTATACCAATAAAAACTATTCACAACTTTATTTGTTTGCTTTTTTCTGGAACTGTATCTCTTTTCTGGAGCAAAATATTCTTGCTTTGGCGCAATTACGTTAAATTTATTAAAGTCAGGGAGAAGCAAAGTCAAAGCTGAAATGCATGCATAAGTCAGAGGCTGCACTAATCAAAAACATAAATTCACATAAAAAAAAAAACGTATACTGACATAGGCGTAGACATAGACGTTGAGACACCTGCAGATGTCCTTGCTCTGTTCTCTATCCAAAGTTGAAGGTTTATGAGCTGCACACAAAAATGGAAATTGTCCCAGCTGCTGTTTTGCTGTAAGTTGTTGTGTTGACTCTTGTCTTAGTTTGTGTGTGTGTGGGTGTTTGAGTGTTTGAGCGTGTGGGTGTATTAGTGTATGAGTGCAGACAACTTGGCACTTAGGAAGACTGCTCAAAATGAGCCTAACGACGACAGCGGCAGTTGACAGTCGTCGTCTGCCTTATATATGTAGTCCCGCTGTCCTATAGTCAGTCCTCCTCGTATGTATGCATGCACATATAATAAGCATAACAACACTAAATGGCTGCTTATGCATGCAAAGACATAACACACACACACACAAAGACCCAAATGTACTGCATATGAAGACACACCCACACACTTGCAGAAATTGAGTGCATACTTGGGTTAAAAGTGCAGTTGACTGAGCCAATTTTCAAAAGCAGCAGGGAGACAGCTAACGGGCTCAGTTCAGTTTCACTTTATGGCTCATTTCCTAAATGGTATGCAGCTGACGTCATCGAGGCCTAGCACACCATAAAAACAAACGAGTAATGCAATAACAACAGTTACAAAAAAAATAAACAGTAGAATACAAACGTGACACTTTTATGTGGCAAGACTAAAGTACTTTTGTACCAGTTTCGAAATATGTAAATTGTTGTAAAGAGACTCAACTTTAAAGCCAATTTAGATGCCCGCAGTCAGTAGCGAAAAGCTGGCAAATGTTTTAAACATTTACTTTAATACAAAAACACTTGATTCCGAATAGAATTTTCTGTGCTTTAAATTATTTTACATCCTTGTGTGAAACTCCAAAACTTAGATCTGATTTTTCTGCAAAGCCAGACTAAGGAAAGTGTTTGTCATTATATAAATCAATAATGAAATTAATCTAATCGTTTTAATTTATATAAAATTTTAAATATATGTGGGGGACTCTATAAATGTGCGATTATATAATTAAAACAAAGTGATAATGCACTTGATTTAATGTTTATAACATGTGAAATGTTTATTAACTTTGAGTATTGAAAACTTATAATTAATTAAATGTTGTGAAATCAAAAATGTTTAACTTGACGAGCGAACGACCAACCTCGATGCACCGAACAACCAAAGACGAGTGTATCGATTATATCCAATTATCGAAAGTGAACTTAACATACAGAGTTGCATCCCGATCAATGTTGCCTCTTAATATTTCAAATGAGCGTATTATAATTTTTACCACTTCTTGTAGTTTTTTCAATTCCTACATATACTTTAAAATTTCTGTTCAACTTTAAGTAGCCGGAAATTAAAGCTTTATTTGAGCAATAATTTATTTAATGTACTGTAATTTTTATTGAATTTTTGAGAAAGTGTCCAACTTGAGTGTTAAAAGTTTAGCATCAGTCATATTATTCATTAGATCGCAATGCAAAAAGGCTCTGTAATATCAATGTACTCTACATAAGACCTGATATTGGTTTTTGGGTCATGTTCAAACAGTTTTGGCCATGAGGAGGCCAAATCACGAGCCGTTTAACGCGCTCATTGCATGTAATTCCAATCCATTGCATGCGGTCTGATGTCTGTCTAACTGCTAGTCCGTGTGTGTGTGTGTATGTGTGTATAAAAGGACATATACTGGTCACAGCATGGCGCGTGTCATTTGATATCGTTGCGCAATTGACAGTCGGACATTTGAGCGGTTAATAGCATAGCAACCATGCCAATTGCAATTGAAATGGCAATTGCAACTGCAGCTGCAACTGCAGCATGTAATTCACGTGGCAACATTTTGGCCCCTTTGGTCAAAACATAAGCTATGAATTGATACTTTTGTTTCCAATTTGATTTGCAATCGAACACAAAGATAGCTTCCGAATGAGATGAATTTCAATTTCAGCAATGGTTCTACAAATATCACACCTATCAATCTAAAGCTTTAAAGCAACGATATCTTAAACTTCGTTTTGCCTTATAATTTTTATGCAATGGTAACTAGAAATATGCTGTTTATTTTCCAAATAACTTGGGTAATTTTCATTGTTCTTTTTTTCTCGAATCATTTGAGTAGCATAAACTCTAACAATGAGAGAACAAATGCAACGGCACGACCTAACGACTTAATAAATGATAATAATATTTTTCATTATACGAGCACACACAACAACAACAACAACCACAACAACAATAGAAGGCACAACAATAGATTACTGAAAGCTCGACTTATATGCGTTAAACACGCAAATCGGTTATTATAATGCATACTATATAAATCGTGCATTGCAAAGAGAGTGCATTAGTTAGCCATATTATGTGTTTACTCTGGGTTTTGCGTTTGTATTTTGCCCACAGATAAAGCCTATTCGAGACCTCAGTCGCTGCTGTTTTGTCTACGCTACAGATAAGGGCCAAAGCCATTTGTACTAAACAACACGACAACAACAATAACAAGAGCAACAAAAATAAACAAAAGGTCTATTAGTTATTGTTGTTTGATTTGCAAAGTGTTTGCCATTTGTTAAATAAATTGATGGCCATTGCGGTTATTGGCAAATAAGCTGCTCCAAAATTATCATTGTAAATGGCCCAAAAATGGCATTTCCACAAAAAATCAGAATGAGGCAAGTGAATGCAACTGATAAATACCCTACACTAAATAACATACAAAGCTTTAATCCAATTTTATAATTTTCTAGTGTCAACATTATCTAAAAATGAGTTTTCTAACTGATGCATGAACTTCTTATAAAATTTCACCTTGAATCGTGAGTTTTTTTTTTTGTTATACATATGTATATTTAGTTAAACAAATATTGTATATTAAATTTCTAAGAGCTAAACTCCGTGACATGTTTAAAGCTTAAAGATTTACTGCATTTGCCAAGAAAATTGTGTTGGCCAGACTATGACAGTTTGTCAATGCGAATCCCTGGACTAAAAAACTGTCAGCAAATGCTAAAAACGACCTGGAAGTTTGAGTTGTGAAGAACTAGGCACAGCACTGGCAAACAATCAGCAACTGTCATAGCAGTGAGTTGAGACTTCAGCACCGAAAAACGAGACTTAAACCAGAACCAAAAATAGGAGAACAAAAAAATAAAGGCAAAGAAAAAAGAATGAAATGAAATGACATTGACATTTTGAATAATGACGAAGCAGCAGCAAAGACGAAACTTTCAGAGCAGGTTACGAGTACTATCGGGGTGACTATCGAGACTATCAGGACTCCTGTTGAGAGGCCGATGGCTGGTGAGAGTTAAACTTCTAACGCTTATCAAGTCTGATGACAGAGATTAGGCAAGCACTTTTTAAACACAAGGACCTTTAGCCATCGTTGGGCCAAATTAAGTGCGTGCAGAACAAGACTAAGTCGCTTCAAAACACTAATGAATAATGTCAAGGTGTTGTCAAGTGCATTGCATTG
Organism: Drosophila tripunctata; assembly: GCA_035047385.1. Classification (NCBI taxonomy): domain Eukaryota; kingdom Metazoa; phylum Arthropoda; class Insecta; order Diptera; family Drosophilidae; genus Drosophila; species Drosophila tripunctata. The sequence continues at coordinate 4,485,417 of JAWNPS010000334.1, forward strand.
TAACATCATTAGAAGCAATGCAAAAACCTAGTAGTTAGATGCCAGAAATAATCCAGTTCTAGGATGTACAAAGGAGATGCACATTAAATGGCTAAATAGACGATAGTAATGTCAAGTGGCCATAATCACAGAGGTGCAATTTGGACAAAGAGCATAGCACTTACAGCTTACAGATCACAGGAAAAGCGACAGACGAGAGGCGACAGCCGGAAGGGCAGTGCACAATTGCATCTTGAAGGGGCAACATCGAGCGACTGCAGTGCCATCAACAATAATAAATTTGCGCACAAAGTGCCAAGTGCAAAATGAGCACAAAAAACAACAATGCGAAAGGAGCTGCAACGAAAATAGTTGGAAAAACTAAAATTAAACTTGCGCCGAGACTGTGTTTGCTGCGCTTTTCCCTCTATTTCCCTCTATTTCTTTTTTTATACCCTCTGAGGGGTATATTGGGTTTGTCAGAAGTATGTAACAGGCAGAAGGAGGCGTGGCAGACCCCATAAAGTATATATATTCTTGATCAGCATCAACAGCCGAGTCGATATAGCCATGTCCGTCTGTCCGTCTGTCCCGCTGTCCGTCTGTCCGTCTGTCCGTCTGTCTGTCTGTCCGTATGAACGAAGGGATCTCAGAGATGGTAAGAGCTACAAGTTCAAAGTTGGTCAGTATCGAACACATATTTAGTCAGTCAATACAAGTTTGTTTCCTTTTTTTGATGCCACGCCCCATTCGCCCACAATAAGCGAAAAACCAGATATACCTCGCAAAAAATACATGTTTTTGACTAATATCTCAGAAACTATAACACCTAGAGATACCAATTTTGGCATGCAGGTTGATAGATGCGATATAAACATAATGGCATTTACATTTTTTGGGTGCCACGCCCCCTTCGCCCATAAAAAAAAAAATTTGTTAAAAGTTTGCATGCCTCTTACTTACGTATTTCTTAACGTATGCTTTTGTAACTTTGCCTATTTTTGGAGACATACATATATATTCTAAAACTCTGAAAATTGCATTAAGATCGGACTAAAATCAATAAAGAAATCAATAATCGAAAGTCGTAAATTTACAGCATAGGCGCCTCCACAGTTCATAGCACTGAGCTTTTGATGCAGAGCTGACATCACACAAGCAGTGCACAGTGCACTTCTTGCAAACACTGCAGTGTAAACAAAACAAAAGCATATGTATGTATGTGTACGTACATACTTGCTTATATATTATGTACATATGTATGCACATACATACATATTTGAACATATATGGATCTATGTATGCATGTACATATATAAATATGTACTCACATATGTACATCCATATGTATAAGTATGCTTATATATATGTAAATAAGTACTTACATATGTACATACATACATATGAATGTATGTATGCACATACATAAATACCTACATACATATACATGCATGTGCGTACATACATTCATATGTATGTATGTACATATGTAAGTACTTATTTACATATACATATATATGCATACTTACATAAGTATGCATACGTATAATTACATAGTATATATGTATGCATGCACATACATATGTAAATTTACATACTGTAGATATGTTTATTACTTATACTTATGTGTGCATTCATTAATATATACATATATATGTGCCAACATACATACATACATATGTATATACTAATAGGCTTGCTAATTCTTACAACGCTTATTTATTTTATTGTATTGGTCAATTTCAATTTGGAGATTCATAACATTTCATAATGCACAGCTGTTTGATAATGTCGCCAAAACAATTACATTGGCCAAATAGGCAAAAAACAACAACAAAGAAATATTGTCATCTCGCTCTCTCCCAATATTGTCGATTTTGTTTTTATTTTCCTCTGCTGCTTTGCCACGTTGCATTGGCACAAATACTTAAGCAAACGTACGCATGTATTGTCTATTTCGCTTAGCGCGCGACAAAAGTAACGACTTTTTGACTCTCTCTCACGTCTAGTCCCATTACAATACATGCGTAAGTTTGCCTAAGTATGTGTGCCAATGCATCGTAACATACCAACAGAACCAAAACAAAACAACAGAAATGGGAGAGAGAGATGAGAAGAATTCTTATTTGTTGTTTTTATTATTCTTTTATTATTGTCTTTGTTTTGTTATGATTTTATGGTTTTTAGCAACTATGCAATATGATTTGAATTAACAATAATTATTAATAATATTATAATTATAAATAATGTTATAATTAATAATATAATTATTACAAAAATATATTTTCTTAAATCTTAATATCAATAAATAAAGATTTAAAAAATTATATTTTTATTTAATAAAATTATTCCATATTTCTACATTATTGTAATATGATTAATAGTTATAATTTTATTAACATTATTATATGCTGTTAATGCCTCTCCTTTGTATTGGTAAATTTAAACAAAGTATATGGCAGAGCTGTATAAAAATCATAACAAAACAATAAAACTGATGAAGAAGATCAAAACAAATAAAAAATCATCTCTCTCTCTCTCTCTCTAACTCCCAAAACTGTCGCTTTGGTTTTGGTTTTGTTGCTTTGTCGCGTTGCATTGGCACATACACATAAGCAAACTTACATATGTATTGCCTATTTCGCAAGCGCGCGACAAAAGTAACGACTTTTTTCCGTTAGTCCTGTATAACTCTCTCACGTCTAGTCTATTTCTCTCTCGGTCAGTTTTCTATGCTGCGTTTTACTCTCTTAATTCATTCGAACGTTGCGAGAGTGCGGATGTGACTGATAATCAATTGGTGGCTAATTCGTGAAAAATACATATGTATATTTATTTTCTTAAATAATAATATTTATTGAAGAAAATAAGATAAACATAAAGTGCGTTTTTTTGTGCGTGTTTGTTGCAACAACTAAAACTGTTTGATTTTGTGCGTGTTTGTTGCAACAACTAAAACTGTTTGATTTTCTTTGTTAAGACGCCAGCTCTTGTAAAGACGCTTTCGTGTCCAGTGTCTTAATATCCATTGATATTATTTATTAAAATAATCAATTTAAATATTAAGTGCTTTTTTTTGTGTGTGAGTCTTGTGTCCGTTGTCTTTTGCCCGCTGGCTTTACTTTTGTTCCGACGCTAGCGTTTCTTAAAAGGCTAGCGTAGTGTGAAACGGTTTGAGTTTGGAACCGCGCGCTTTGAGCGCGTTTCTTTAATACATGTAAAATCGCTCTTGCGTTGTCCGACTGTTTTGGGTTAGAAACCGCGCGCGACATTTATACGCGCGTGCGTTTGATACGCGCGATTTTGTGTCGCTGTACGATACGCTAGCTTATTGTGAAACGGTTTGACTTTGGCACCGCACGCTTTGAGCGAGTTTCGTTAATGCATGTAGAAAACGCGCGTGCGTTGCGTGAGTTTGATGTGCGCGATTTTGTGTCGCGCTTGATTTGTTTTTGTGAGTTTTAAGTATAGATTTAATATATTATTGTCCGATTTTAAAATGCGTCTTTTTTGAACTTAAATAAATAATTTAAAAATATTTTCTGTCCGAGAAGCATTAATATTTTTAACTTTTCTAATTTTAAATATATAATTATAATTAAATAATTTTTATATAAATATATTAATAAAATTTTATTTTAATTATATTTGTGTTTATTTAAATTTTATATCAATATTAAAATATTATATTGATTTAAATTTAATACACACAAATAAATAATAAAATTTGAAATTAATAATATTTTTATAAATTTATTATTTCATAATATTTTTTATATTTATATAAATTTTATTTTAATATTGATATATATTTTCTTTTCATATTTATTTTATTTTCATATTATTTGTTTTATATATCAATTTTGTTTACAATATTAATATTATATTGTAATATTTTTATATTTATACAAAGTTTGTTATAATACTGATATAAATTATATTTAAGTATATAATTATCAATATTATACACACATTTTATATAAACATTTTAATATTATATTATAATATTTTTTAAATTTAATTAATATTGTTTTTGATATATATTCTCTTTATTTTTTACAAATATCTTATATATATAAATTTTATATAAATATTATTATATTTTATATTTATATAAATTTTGTTTTGATAACACATTTTCTTTTCATATTTAAATTTATTTATCAATTTTCAATTTTTTGTATAAATATTTTATTTTTTTTTTTTAATATTCTTATATTTATATAAATTTTATATAAATATTTTAATATTATTACGTAATATTTTTATATTTATAATAATTTTTCTTTCGTATTTATATACATTTTCATTTCATATTATTTTCATATATAAAATTGTTTTATAAATATATGAATATTATTTGTAATATTTATATATTTACATAAATTTTATATAAACAATTTAATATTATTTAATTATATTTATTTAAATTTTATTACAATACTTTTTGATATAAATTTTGTTTCTTTAGATCTATCAATATTATACATGAATTTTAGATAAATTTTTAATATTATATAATAATATTTTAAATTTTTATTTAAATTTTATTATAATATTGATATAAACAACTTTTAAAACTTTTATAGTTTACCAGTTTACTATTACTATTTCTTAAAATGCCCCGAGGAAGAAGATTGTCTGCTGCTGCACGGTCTCAAAGACTTAGGGAAAGAAATAGACTAAATAGGGAAGATACAGAGTATGCAGATAGAGAGAGAGAAATAAATTCCCAATCTCAAAGAATTCGTAGGGCAGATAGTGAAAATCGAGTAGAAGAACAGGTTGGGAATTCACAGCAGCGATCACGGCGTAGGAGAAGTGCCCGCCTAAGGGAAATAGAACAAGTAGTAGATACTAGACGCAGAGCCATTCAGAGACAGGAGCCACAGGTTAGACACAGCGAGCGGGCCTTAGACGCCCAACGCAGACAAGCTCGTAGGGAAAATGTTGAAGAAAGGGAACGCGAACAGGAAGTTAATACTTTGCGTAGGACGAATAGGAGACAGGATCAAGAGGTTAGGCGTAGCGAACGAGCTTTAGATGCGCATCGCAGACAAGTTCGTAGGGAAAATTCTGAAGAAAGGGAACGCGAACAGGAAGTTAATACTTTGCGTAGGACGAATAGGAGACAGGATCAAGAGGTTAGGCGTAGCGAACGAGCTTTAGATGCGCATCGCAGACAAGTTCGTAGGGAAAATTCTGAAGAAAGGGAACGCGAACAGGCAGTTAATACTTTTCGTAGGGCGAATAGGAGACAGGATCAAGAGGTTAGGCGTAGCGAACGAGCTTTAGAGGCGCGTCGCAGACAAGCTCGTATGGAAAATGCTGAAGAAAGGGAACGCGAACAGGCAGCCAATACTTTGCGTAGGACGAATAGGAGGCGGATTCCTGAGGTTAGGCAGAGAGAACAAGCAGCAGACACGTTGCGGAGATCTCAAAGTAGACAGGATATTTTAGTTAGGCGGATAGAGCAAATGCGCAATAGCCAGGATCGCTTTCGTAGGAGACAAAATGTTGAGATTAGGATATTGGAAAGGGAAGTAGATAGAATAGCTAGGTCACAGAGTCGAACTGACCCTGTACGTAGGTTAGTTGAAAGAGCGCGTAATACAGCTCAGAGAAGAAGTGCCCGGATACGAGCACGCCAGATAGCAGTAGATTTAGCTAGAAACATAAGTCAGAGAGTTAGTCAATATAGAAGTATTCCACAAAATAGAGCGGCAGAAAATGAGCGTAATGCTGCTCGTAAAGAGCAGTTACGATCGAATGCCATTGAAGAACAGGCACGACCTGTTAGGAATAGCTTAGATAGATTAATAGCAATTTACAACAAATCAATTAAACAGGGTCCCGACCATGTTTGCATTTGTTGTAAAGGTTTGTGGTTTCCTCACCAATTAAGTCGGATGAGTAGGGAATATATTTTGGAAAATAATAGGTTTAGTACAGACATTCTGTTTTTGTCCGATCAATTTCCTTCTGTAGATGGCAAGTATTCTTTTTGCTCATCTTGTACACGTACAATAAAGGAAGGTAAAAAGCCAAAGAATTCCATTACTAATGGCTTAGATTTTCCAGAACTTCCAGAATGTCTAAAGGACTTACAGATTTTAGAGGAAAGATTAGTTTCTCCGCGGCTACCATTCATGATCGTAAAATCTTTAGGTTATGATGGTCAAAATAGCATAAAAGGAGCTGTTGTCAATGTGCCTATTCCAGTTGCGAATATCGTAACTTCCCTTCCCAGGGCTTTTAGGGACGCGGAGGTTGTCCAGCTCCACCTCAAACGTAGATTAGCATATGAACATAGTTTTATGGTGGAAACTATATCTCCATCGCGAGTTGTTGATGCAATTAGATATTTGGCAGGTACTGAACTTTATAGGAAGCATGAGATTAGAATAAATGAGGATTGGATGACTTCATTTACATCTGAAGTCGTTCCATTTGTTGCATCAGCAGAAGATATAGATTTTGTTAGAGAAATGGGTAATAGAGCTGCAAACCCAAATATAGATCAAAATGCTCCAGTAGAAGAGCAAGAGCTAAATCCTGGTGGTGAGGAAACCCTAATGGACAATGTTCCGGTAGAGAATTTAGACGGTAGTAGATTAGCAATAGCACCTGGGGAAGGACAACGGCCTCTGGACATGATACTTGATTGTGATTCAGAGGAGTTATCTTTTCCTAAGATTTATGCAGGAGTAAAGAGAACTTGTGTAGAAAGCTACACCACAATTATTAGATCAGAACTTAGAAATTATGATAGAAGGGCTTGTAGAGTAGATAAGCTTTTTTATAACTTAAGCAAAAAGGCAGCTAATAAATATGAGAAATAATTATTCAATTTGCTTAAGAAAGCACAGCGCTTCCCGCGGCGTTACAGTTAGGACAGCCCTTAACGAAGATGAAATAGATAGGTTAATTCAATTTGATGAGGGATTTAAAGTTTTGAAAGGCATTCGCTCGTCTCCTGCTCATTGGGAAGCAGAGAAGAAGAAGGTAATGGCCATGATTCGACAATTTGGCATACCTTCCTTCTTCATTACGCTGTCTGCTGCAGAAAGTAAATGGTTAGAATTAGTAGTAATTTTAAAGAAAACAGTTAGGAGAGAAGTTATTACAGAAGAAGAAGCTGCAAGCTTGGCAAGGTCTGAAGTTGTAGAACTTATTAGATCAGACCCCGTCACTTGTGCTAGGTATTTCGACAATAGGTATAGGCAGCTTTTAAAAGTAATGAAGAAGGATGGAGGCATTTTCGGTCGACATTCTGTTTATAAATATTATTGGCGAGTAGAGTTCCAACATCGAGGCTCACCACACATTCATGGAATGTACTGGTTAAAAGATGCCCCATTATTTGATGCTAGTAATTCTTCCACTTTTCCGTCTGTAGTACAGTTTGTTGATCAGTTTGTTACGACGGAACAAAACCCAGCAAACGATGAATTGAAACCCTTTATTCAATACCAAAAGCACAATCATACAACGTCGTGTAAGCGTAGCATTAGAAATAGACAGATCTGTCGTTTTGGTATACCTTATCCTCCTTTTCCTAGAACAGAAATTCTATTTCCTCTTCCAGAAGATTCTCCTACAAGTTCAATTCATCAAAGCAATATGGAGAAAATAAACAATTTCTTGAATTCTCCAATAGATAGTGAAGTTAGGGAATTACTCAACGATTTCAACAATTTTCTCTCGCAACCTCAAATTGGTCTTAGCTATGAGGATTATGTTCTTGCTATTAGATCTAGCTTGAACAGACCAAAAATCTTTTTAAAGAGAAGTTTCGACGCCATTACGGTGAATGCGTATAACACGCATATTTTGTCAATGCAGAGAGCCAATATAGATATTCAATTTATTTTAGATCCATATGCGTGCTGCAGTTATATAATAAACTATATTAATAAATCGCAGAGAGGAATTTCGAAGCTTATGCGAGAAGCTGTAGAAGAAGCACGTGGAGGTAATTTTAGCATTAGGCAAAAGCTGCAGCACATAGGTCATAAGTTTATTACTGGCTCAGAAATATCTGCACAGGAAGCAGCTTATTGTTGCTTAGGGATGTCGTTGTCAGAGAGCAGCAATGCAGATGTCTTCATAAACACTGGATTGCCTGACAAACGAGTAAAAATGCTCAAGTCGAGGGCAGCACTTAGAAGTTTGCCTGAAGACTCAGAAGACATTTTCGAAGTAGGTCTATTAGATCATTACGTTCAACGTCCAGTTGAACTTGATCCTTTATGCTTAGCAGATTTTGCGGCATATTATTCTTTTAGTAGAACTGCAGGTAGGACTCGCCAAGAAAGTCAGAATGAGGTCGAAAATGCAGAATTCGGAGGACCCGAAGTTTATCGTCTTCGCAATGATAGTGGATTTGTTAGAGAAAGGCGTAGCCCACGGATAATACGTTATAGGAGATTCAATGTTAACAAAGATAGGGAGAATTATTTTAGGGAATTAGTAATGTTGTATTATCCGTGGAAAAATGAACAAGAGGAGCTTATAGATAGAAATTGCGAAGAGTTTTGTATTCAAAATCAGGAAATTATTGAGACAACTCGTAGGAAATACAATGTTTTAGATGAGAATGAGCTAGAAGATGCGCTCAGTAGAGTTTTAGATGAAAATCAGGTAGATGAGGCAGGTAATTCAGATGATCAGGATAATTTAGATAATAGATTTAGAGCGTTAGGAGTAGCAGAAATAGATTCTCAAGTTAACATTTTAAATTTAGGAAACGATGATAGTGCAGATGGGCAAAATGCTAATAACAATGTTCAATTCGTTAAGTTGCCTGCTTTAATGACATCGTCATGTTTAGAGGATATTATATGTTCTCTAAATTTAAAGCAGAAAACTTACTTGAACCATGTTATGCATAATTTTAAAATAGATAAAAAATTCTATGATTTTGTAGGTGGTGGTGCTGGAGTCGGCAAAAGTCGACTTATTTCGGTTATTTATCAAGCTCTGACAGCTCGATTTAATAACAAAAGAGGCTGAAATCCGGAGACAATAAAAGTTATTTTGTCCGCTCCAACAGGGAAGGCAGCATTTGGAATAGGAGGTTGTACACTCCATTCAATGTTTAGTCTTCCCCTTAATCAGTCAGAAAGAATGGGGACCTTATCTTCCGACTTAGTTAATACGCTACATTCGAGATTAATCGATCTCAAATTACTAATTATTGACGAGATTTCCATGGTAGGAGCCAGAATGTTTGGCTTTATTGACATGAGGCTAAAGCAAATATTCAAAAGTCAGCAGCCTTTTGGAGGAATACCTGTCATCGTGTTCGGCGATCTCAGACAACTGAGGCCTGTAGGGGACAGGTGGATTTTTAAATCCAATTCAAACGATCCTTATAGTGAATTATTTGATTCTCTATGGGATAGTTTCCGATTTTTTGAGTTGACGGAAATAATGCGTCAACGAGATGATCGTGAATTTGCTATAGCCCTCAATTATATGGCGTCTGCTCATATGACAAGTACTGACATTGAGCTTATTAAATCAAGAGTTGTTAGGGAGGATAGTATACCAGAAGATGCAATTCATCTTTTTAGCACAAACGCCGCTACAAATTCATTTAATATCTTAAAGCTCAATCGAATTGCGACTCCTCAATATTGTTCACATGCTGAGGATTTTATTAAGGCTAGTAATGTAGGTGATGCAAACAAGGCCCGTATTCTTGAATCCGTTAAAGGATTCAAAACTACAGAAACCCAGGGTTTATGTAGCTCATTAATTTTAAAGACAACAGCAAAGTACATGATGACTGTTAATATAGATACTTCAGATGGTTTAGTTAATGGAGCAACAGGAATACTTAGGCAAATAGATTTAGACTCAAACAGTCATCCTTTAGTTCTATGGGTAGATTTTCTTGAAGAAAGAGTAGGAAAAGAATTGCGTTTAAAGAGTAGAAATCTACCCAATCCATTGTGGACCCCAATTTCTAAAACTGTTAGAAGCTTTCAGTTTAAAAAAAATGAAAATGTTATGATAGACCGCAAGCAATTTCCGATCGTACCTGCTGAAGGTATTACAATACACAAAAGTCAGGGAGCAACTTTTAATAAAGTTGCGGTCCACATATCAGGAACCTTAGAGCGAGCAGCTTTATATGTAGGTTGTAGTAGAGCAACAAGTGCAGCTGGACTATTTCTAGTAGGCAATTTCATCCCACCACAACCTCCTCGAGGTCAAAATGAAGTTCACGAAGAATTAGAAAAATTACGCTCCATTAAGTCACTTAGTACTCATTTTGACTATTTAGGTAACACTTCAAGTTTTGAAATAATTTTTCACAATGTCCAAAGTCTGCACTGTCATATTAAAAGTGTTCAAGGCGATAAGCTTATGCATCTTGGTTCAATGCTTTGTTTTGTTGAAGGCTCGACCTTCCCAAATGAGACTTATGAAGTCCCAGGGTATAGAAATGCTGTACGATTAGATTGTCCAAATGAAGGCAGGACTCGGTCACAAAGAGGCATTCTTATTTTCGTTAGAAACGAATTATTTGAGAATGTTAGTCTTTGTTCTACAGGTCGCAATATTGATGGTTCGCATGCATTCGAGTATGCAGTTTTAAGGTATAAGTCAATTGGAATATTAGTAATTTACAAAAGCCCCCGTTACTCGATGCCTAAATTTAAAATAGAGCTTGAGAGTTTATTTGAAGAATATAGTGAAATTTTAGGTAGTGAAGCAATTATTTTAGGAGATTTCAATTTATGTTTACGCGCTCTAACTGAGGCTAGGGAAACATACGAGAGTTTGATTAGTAAGGGATTTAGATCCCTTTTAGATTTGAAAATGTCCACAACACGTGATGATACACATATTGATTGGGCATTTTCAAATATGTCGCTTGGCCAAGCCAGCGCAAAAACATTTGAAACCGTGCACAGTATTCACGACGCTATTTCCGTGAGCATTCCAGATAGGATATAAATTGATATGTTAGGTCGGTAATTTTTTTTTTTTTTTTTTTTGCGTGGGGAACATGGAAATGCGTTGTTGTATTTTTTAATCAATATCGCATTTCAAGTCGACTCGAAGATCTATTTTAAAGATCTAATTGCATCGCAATGACCTCCACGTGGTGTTCCCTGGATACCGATTTAAATATATTTAATCGGGAACCAACTCGAGCGGCGCTCTGTACTAGTACAGGATATTATACAGTCGGACGTAGACGACTGTTCCTTCTTTATTAATTCACCCATTTTATTACGAGAAATGTAAAGAATTTTAAAGAATTTATTTTTTTTAATAACAATATAATGATATACTGTAAACCGATTTGAGCTTATATAATCGGAAATGATTCTCAGAGGGTATAATACGGTCGGGCGTGCTCGACTGTACATTTCTTTCTTGTTTTATATAATTTAACTTTTTTTTCTGTGCTCTTGCCACACCCACTTTGAGCAGCGCATTTTGTTGCGCTAAGTTCAAGGTGGGGCAGTGGTGCAGTAGAGGCGGTGGTGCGGTAGAGCGGTGGCTCAGTGGATCGCTGGCTCGCTGTCTGCCTGCTTTGAGTGTTGAAAAAACAACTTGAGATTGTAATTAGTTTTTGTTGCTGCCGGGTTTAACTGCAGCACGGGCAAAGGAAAACTTTCAAAATTGAACTGGAATATCCCCTCCCCCTTCCACCAAGTCCGCCCTGAAACCTATAGAAACCCACGCAATACAAAATATTTTGTGGTTACAACTTTCACGCCGCCTGCCACAAAATTGCAAATATGTCTGCATAAAATCTCATTAAGTATACGAAAAGTGGTACAACGGCGGCGAATGCAAAAAAAGATCCAAACGGCATTAAAGAGAAAAATTCGCCAAAAGAAAGTAAATAAAAATTATGAATGTCATTTGCAGGCAACAAGCAAAAAAAAAAAACTGTTTTACAGTGTGCCACGCCCTTAAGGCAACGTAGAAAATGTAGTTACATTTTTGCAACAGGTAAGAACCTAGAAACTAGACATTGCAACATCAGCAGCAGCACTGGGTCAAGTTTGAGTGGAGTAGCACAGTTTTTTTTTAAGCGGATGCTCTTCAGCAAAAGTTCACTGAGGTCAGTCAGTGGGTCAAGAGTATGCTCGCGGTCGCGGTTCAGGCTTCAGGCTTACGAGCCGTTTGGGGCGTGGCTAGGCCATTTGCTTGGATGTTGCCTCGAAAATGAGACTTATAATGTGCGTAATTTGACAGCAATACGGCTAAGACTGACATCAACTGCAAAACACAAGTTTAATAGCACATTTACTGGCGCTCTGCTGCTTATTAACTGTGATGAGTCCCTTGAAAAAAGCTAATAAAATGGAATCACCCAGTTCACAGTTTACAGCCCTCCAAAAATTGATAGCGTCTACATTTCTGTATGTACTTTAAGTTAATAAACTTTCATATTTTTGTGTGCATCATTAAAATGAAATTCATAAATACGTGACTACGTGACTCCGTGACTACCTGGACAGTGTCAAGGCTAAAATGAAATTTAAAGTGACAAAATGTTCTTAAAGTCCTAATCTCATTCACATTTCTTTTACTGCAGTAAGTATATTCTTTATACTTGGTGTCAGTATAATAATTTCTGCTTAGTCTTAACTTTAAAACCAGATAAGTACTGTTTAGTAGTGCTTTAATCACATTCCATTTGTTCAAGCATCTCTTTCAAGTCTTGTTAACCATTTCCTTTGTGTGGAACTTGCATCGTTTTGTCTGCCGTTTTTTTCTCACTCTTTTTAGGCCCTGTGCGTAAACTATGTGTAAGGTGTATAAAGTTTGTCTTCATTATGTGTGCATAGTAGCTGTACTGCTTGTGGGCTCGGTGACTATTAAAAACAGAGCTATGAAACTTTTGAAGGTGATAAAAAATATAAATAAAGTAATGTTTGAGTCACTATTTTACTAATGAAATCATTAATTTCTGGAATGTTGTTCTTTTAAGAACCTTACAGCTGTGTTATATATATGACAATTGAATGTCTTTGTGAAGCATGGATAAATTTGTCAATTAATTATCTCAATCCAACTTATCAATATTCGATCAGAAGTCTAAGTAAAAATTATAGTCGACTTTTGAATAAATGTTTGAAAATTGACAGTGACTTTTATTAAACCTTCTGAATTTTTGAAATAAAAAAAAATAGTTTTTTAAATTTTCTAAAGTCGAAGCACAAATAAGTCTTAATTATCTACTTTTGCTTCGTTGACTGACAGTTTTCAAACATAATTTAAATTTTAAATACATATTAAATTAAGTAATTACCTGGTCTATTTCCTGATTAAATTTTATTAAAATTGTTTAATAACATTGTATGGATGAGTTGTTAAATCTGAAAAATAATTTGTAGACAACAACATATTTTTTTTATAACTCTTAAACTGCTAAATTGTTATTGCTCCAGAATAATTATATGCTTTTTCAGCTGTCTGAGGTGTAGTATATTCAGTTTGTTGCCGGTCATTATAAGTACAGGGTCTTTTGCAAACGTCGTGCAGTGCTGCAGCTTTTGCTGCTAGTTATGTTGGCCCCAAGCTCAAGTATTGCAATGAATGGCTGCTGAGTGACCTGCGTAACTGAGAAATGGAATCTGGCGTATCTATGTCGCATAACATAGCCATATCTGAGACACACCCTCACACAATGGCAAACACACACATATCTATGCTGAGATGAACCGCAGTAACCAGAAACTTACATACAAACAAGAGCTCATATCTTGGCGTATATATTTTCAATTGTCTATCTGTCTGTCTGACTGTCTGTCCGTCGTATTGTCTGCCCATCTGTTCTGTCTGCACAGCATCTTTCGCTTCACGTAACCTCAATGTGTTGCAAACACATCAGCATCAGATTCAGGACTCAACAGCAACAGCAGCAGCAGCATGTCCTTGGCATGACACGCTATGCGAATGCCCTGTGAAAGAGACAGCCTGTCTTGTTGCTGCTTCTTTTTGCCCTTTCTATATGAAGTCAGCAGCTTTGGTCGCATTAGAGTTGCGCTTAAAAGGTTAAAACGTTCTGACTTTGAGATACACGTCGACGTCGCCCAGCAAATCGTCTAATGAAAGAGACTTTTCAAATTAAGCAATTTCATGTTATTTTATTTTCGCATTCATTTTCTTTTTCAGTGCTGCATATTCATTTCAGCCACATAACATGTTGCATGTTGTAATTATGGCATTTTGTTTAATTAAACCTTAAAATTTTGCAAATTTGAATGAATGATTTGTCAGCCAGTCAAAACGTCGTCTTTCACGTCCAATTACTCTACTGAAAATAACCAGAATGCATTTAAATTCCCGTATGAGAGAGATGGAAAGAGTAAGCGATTAAGCTGAGCTAAGCTTAGTTGCAGGCTAATTGGATGGCAGTTGAATTGATTTCTGGTTCAGTTCCGCACATTTCAGTTGAGTGGAGTCCGGAAAAGTGGCTGGGAATACCATATAGCGTATACGCCGCGTGTTTCGCATGTAGAATTGCTGTTTATTGGCCAGAGCACAGACGCTGATTAGGTCTGTACTGCCTATTGTAAGCTCACTTACTGGCCTCACTTTCAAACTCGTCTGCTGCCATGGCGTATACGTGATGCTATGATAATCATGCTTATTTACAATAAATCTCAACTGAGGACTTCAAGTTAAGTGAAGTGTTTGCCGAGCACATCTCGCCAAAAGTAGCTCTGATGATTTATTTAATGCGTAATCTCTGCCAACGCCTGCCTTGACAACACCAACAACAGCAACAACAACTGTAATAACAACAAAAATAATAACATTATAATAATCATTACGTTGCCAGCACCTACCATTATTATTTCTTCTTCAATCTCTCCCTCTTGTTGTCTGTCTCCTTGTCTTTGTATTTATGTCTGCGTCAAGTGCTTTGTTTGGCATTCTTCAAAACACAAAAATACCAAAGAGAAAAAAAACGAAGAAAAGAAAAAATCAATTAATTGCGGTTCTTAAGATGGAGCTGCAAAGTTTTTGAGTTCTTCACTATAGTTGGCCACTTTTCGAGTCACGTAATTAACTTTGCTAGGACATCAATCAACAGTGAAGCTGAAGCACTTGAGCGGATAAACATAAATCTGTGTAGTGTAAATGGCTAAAGTTCTGCTGCTGTTTCTGCTGCCACGGGTTAGTACCTTTTCCTCTAACTCCAACTCCTTCCGCTCCTTTTCTTCATTTAGCTTCGCCGTTTTGAGGGGTTGGCTGTGAGTATTATTGCGCTTGTCATTATCATTAGAGTGCTGTCACACCGCTCAGCAGCACAAACGCAGCTGTGTCTTGTGTAACAACTACATAGATACATATATATCTATAGATACACAGTCTCTGTATGTGTGTGTGTGTGAGGGGCAAGTGTGACAGCTAGCTGCTAAACGCTTGAGGACATAAATATTGATTGATTGTTGTCAGACAAAGTTGTCATTGTCCTTGTTGTTGCTGTGTACTTTGTGGGGTCTGAGCAGGTAGCTGTCTGAGGTGTCAGCTTTGTGGCTGCTGCCCAAGCAATAATAATAGCATTCAGCAATCCACTCGAAACACTGATGCTCTTTAGCTACAGCGAAAAGCAATCAAATATTTATGAAATGTTTAAATGTATAACGTATACAAATTACACACTTTCCTAATTAATTATTGTTTTATATTACACACGCTGTGTTGACTTAACATGGCCCAAGTACTCGCATATACCCTGTAAGTAGATCGTATCGTAAGCAAGCTGTTTTTGCTGTTTCTTGTTTATTTATTCATGTATAGAGTGGATAAGCGTGCAAATTACGTTTGTGGCTTTGTGAAGCTGCAGTCATAAATCATGTCATAAATTGTCAATATAAGTCTATTGCGACTCGTCTAAATATAGATGAGGCCAACAATAACAAATGGTCTAATGACAATCGACTGTTGTTTTGTGTGGTACATGCAGCTTATGCCATAAAGACATTGCTTAAATGCACTCAAATTGAAAATCAAACTCGATGAAGACATTTTGGCCGCATTTGAAGCCAGAGCGAGCGAACTGCGGTGAACCCAGTCACGGCAACAGCCAAAGCCACAGTCACAGTTGCAGCCACAACCATAGCCACAGCCACGCCCTTTTGTTGCATTAGCAGGATTTCAAATCGAGCAAAAGAAAAGTAGAAAGCACCTAAAAAAATACCGAGCAACTCAATAGGATTTACATTTTCCAGCTATTGAACATTGCGCTCGGTTTTAAAGCGTGAAACGGAACGAACATCGAATCAGTTAAGTCAGCATGTCTCTGGCTTTGGCCACGGTCCGGGCTCTTACCATGGCCATAGCTACTACTAGCTAGTGACAAAGACCAAAGACCAAAGCAGAAAAAAATGTAAAAACTATTAAGCGGCATTAGCCGCGCATTTCGCTTTGTATTTGTGTGTCGTGGTCCTGCTGCCAACCCATTTCCTCATCCTGTTTTCAATTCAAGCTCTGGTCTTCTCCTACAATTCATTGAACATATTCGGCATTGACGACTTGGCGCTATAAAAGGGATTTGACTTTGTAGCAGATGTTGCAAAAAAATCTGTTGTAAACTGGAATGAATAAAAAACGTTGTAATAAGAAATTCTCATCATATCAAGCTAAAGAAAGAGCTAAAAGCTTTATGAATTTAACAAATTTAAAAATATATAACAACATTACTAGCACCAAGAAACTTAAATGTATCTATATATTTTCTTTCTTGTATAAAATATTTAAATCTAGCTAATTATATGGCAGGTTTTGCTAATTCTATTATAGGATTGCTTTAAATGTAGTTAAATAAATCAATAAAAACAAATGAATACGTACATTTTTTTTTGCATTTTGGGTCTAAAATTATTAATACACTAATGTAAATTATTTATGGCTTTATAAAAATTAAAATTGACTTAAAAAAAATTTATTGAGAGCCTATATTTTTGGTTTTGGTAGAGATTTGAATATATTAAAAGACTGTTTTAGATGAAAAAGAAAAATAAATGAATACATAAATTAACTAATAAATTTTGGAAAATATTTTTATTTTATTTTATGTATACATATAAATATTTTTGTTTTGTTTTTTGTTAACTTATAATTATTTTTTTAACTTAATATTTTTCTTTTTGTAAGCACTTCTCTAATAATTATGAATAAATTTACTATTAAAAAATAAATAAACATTTAAATTAATTTAAAAAAATTGTTGTATTGTATTTTGTATTGGCTTTATGAAATCAAAAAAAATAAATATAATATTTGTAAAAAACTTCATTTATATTACTGGATTGGTAGCGAAATCAATATTTTTGGAACAGCTTTAAACAGTCTTAAATAAATTTATTTATTAATAAAAACATTAATTATTTTATAAATAGTTTTGATTATAATAAATATTGTATTTGTAATTTTTTTGTTCTATTGTTTTTGATTTTGTAGGGAATGCGATTAACTGACTAGCTGATTGCGAGTGTTGAAAACCTGCTTTTAGCTTTTGCTTTTGCTTTTCCCGTTGCTTCCGTCGAACTTTTGATCGAATGTCAAGCCATTTGAGTCAATGTTGGTTGCTGACTCTGGCCTGACCATTTGACTCCATTTCTCAGCACCACTTACATACATATTCGTCCCAGCAATTGCACATTAAGCGAGGTCAACGAGTTGTATTTTTTCTTTTTTTTGCCATTTAGTTTGGTTTCGTTCCGTTTTATCCGCAACAGGCTCTATATGTATGCACATCCTCAACCTGATCCTTTATAGCATCCGTTGTCCTGGTTGTTGCTGCAGCACTTGCAAATCTAATTTCATATTTTATGAAGTGGCGCACAGTTTGGACCGCGACGCCTTTACCATGTCCTTTCGTGCTACTTCCCTTGCCTTGTCTTAACTTGTCTGGCCAACGATTCGACGTCTCTTCATTTCTGCAGGTATTATTTTTGTGGAGAATTTTCTTTTGCACTTTGGTTGGTCTTCGGTTGCATATAGAACTGTGCTGCAAGCAACCGAAATTGAACTGGAAAATCAATTGTTGAGCACATAAATTTGTTAGTACGAAAATTGCACCGTTGGGTAAAATTTATTTTTGAAAATTGCACTCAAAAGCGAACCACAAATAAAATGAACACAAGATAAATGCCAATGCCAGTGTCTTCGACGTTGCTCTTAAAGCGAATCGATCGAATGCTTCAATTGTCATGGATAGCATAACTCTACTCTGCTCTGTTGTCATATCATTTACTCAATGGTACTCGACCTGCATCCTCTGCACTTCATTAGTGATATCTTGAGGTGCATCTAGGGACCAAAAATGCCAACTATGGCAAAGGGAAATGTGAAAATGTGGGGAATTGGAGAAAATGTTGTTGCTTTTGACGCCTGGTTGCGCTTCTTTGGGTTAAAACGATGTACAAATATTTTGTAGACACTTAAGCAGCTCAAATTGCAAAATGTATGCGAGAGAGAACGAGTGTGTGTGTGTGTGTGTGAGTGTGTATCTGTGTGTGTTTATTGGGGTGTTGAAATTTATCTGCAACATTCTCATTGCCAGGTTGGTAGCAACAAAGAAGGATTGCTTCTTGCAGGCTTAATACTTTGCATGGCAACTGCTCGACGAAGGCGGTTCAAGCTCCTCAACGCGTCCAGGCGTTGTCAAAAGACAACGACAACGAAAACGACAACGACTACTACAACGGAAACGGAAACGGATACTGCAATGGCGACATTGTTGAAAACATGCACGTTGAAACTTGTTACACAAGCATGCAGCAGGTATCCAAAGAAGCATCTGCAAGAAATCTTTACAAAAGCGGCAATTCATTTTAGCATTTCTCGGAATCTGAAAGACGTGCACATGTCAGATGATTGTGACTGTGCAACGACATTGCAGTTGCAGTTGCCATTTCCATTCCGTTCCCATTCCCGTTGTCATTGCCAATGCCATGCGATGTGACCAGCGACCAGGCAGAAAGCTGTTTGCAACTTGGCATGAGGCAAGTAGGTGCAAAGATAGCGCAGCTTGCCATTACGGCATACCTGAAAAGACTGCCAACTCTTGACAATGACAAAGAGACATTCAGCTGGGTTGCATGCACCTTTGGGGGAGTGGCAAATATACGGCCCAGTGGCCCAAACAAAGCTGACCAAAGCTGCAATATAAATGGCAAACTCTGTTGTCAGTACTACTTAGTCTATGTGTAGCTACTAGTTACAATGGACTAAAGCAATACTCACTCTTCTGGTTATGCAATGTATTCCTTGAAAAGATTCAACTACGAACTACCAGAACATAGAATTATCCTTGTTACGTTACAACTGCCTTAGAAGTGCAGAAGAAAAGAGGTTATTTAAGGCAATTTTTTGCCTGAATACGCTTAACAATTAGTACTGTAAACGAACATTTAGCAAAACTAACAACCATTGCAAATATGCACTTTCTTAAAAGCTGAAAGCTATAAAACTATTCTGCTCTTAAGATGTACACTGTGGGAGTTTGGAGGCTCTTTTGGCTGACGCACACTATTCAAGTAAGACTTAAGATCGTTTCATTATATTTGCTATTATACTGTTTTAGGTGACATAGTTTATATTGTGTAAAAATTGGTGGAGAAGGGGTGGGGTGGGTGGGTGGGGGGGGGGGGGGGGAGGGAAAAAAAAAAAAAGAAAGAGTTTTTTTTTTTTTTTTTTTTATTTTTTTTATTTTTATTTTATAAAAAAGTTAAACTACAAATGCTTTTTATTAATTCAAAATAAACCTTGTAAAACTCCTCGGTTCATATGTGGATTTCAATTTTCGTGTCCAAATTATTATTGGGAGGAATCTATTCATACAATTATTCGTCTCATCAATCTTTTAGTCAAGTTACTAACCACAGATAAGAATTGACCCTAGACAAACCCGCTTGAAAGCTTAAAGCTATACCACTGATCTTACAGCTGATCTCAGCCGCTCACTCATTCGTTGAGTGTGATCAGCCGTTTAGCAGTGCCACGAACCTAGAAAATGCAACTGTTCCCACTTTGCTAAGCCACCATAGAAGGTAAACTGCTGGCAATTCAATCTTTTGAACGCCGCCGTTTAGACAACTTTAAGACAACAATATTGACGTTAGCTTCGCTTTTGACGTTTACTGCGGCAGCGACTACGATTGCGACGGCGACTGAGCCGCTGCTCTAGCCTAACTGGCGATCTGTCAGCGGCGCGCCGTCAGCATATTTAGTTTCAGTTCATATTCGTCGCTGGCTCTGGAAACAACACGCGGAAACGATCAGAGAAACGGCTTAAAGACAGCAAAATACTGAGAACTAAGAATTGAGAACTTAACTGAGACGACTGTTAATCATATGGAAGTGAATTAAATACGATCATTGTCAACGTTAAACAGGTGTGAATTCGATCGAGTTTGAGTGTAGATATTTAGAACGCGGTTAATCGGGGATTGGTAAATGAGTCCGGTTAAGTAATTTGTGGTTTTTAGATATTATTATTGTGAGTTGTGGTGTGTTTGTATATATATATGTATAAATCTGTGTGTAATTGCTGTTGTGCCACATCTTTGCCTTAGTTGTTGGCTAATTGCGCGAGTAAAAGATACAAACCAAAAAGCAGCAGCTACAACAGCAACAGCAGCAACAACAACAACAACGAAAGCAACAACAAATCTGCGCTCACATTTCGCATGCGCAAAAGTTTGTCTAGTTTTTGTTAGTGTGTTAGTGTAACTCTACCCCACTGTGTGTGTGTGTGTGTGTGAGTGTGTCTCAATCTTTGCTCAATCGCAATCTTTGGGCATTGCCAAAACAGGTTAACTAAAAGCAAACGTGTTCTTTTGGCTTGTTGACTTTGCAAACGCAAAACACAAAAACAAAAACAAGCCAAACTTATTCACCCAGCTACAACAACAACAACAACATTATATTTTGCACATAATTGTGCACATACTTATATATTGTTTACAACTACTGCAACCAGCAGCAGCTGCAACTTTAAGAACTACAACATTCAGGTAAGAAACCGCAAACCTCATTAACAATGTAAAAGGGCTTTAAGCCTTTCGAAATTGTTGTTCGATTTCAAGGATGATATCAACAGCAATATGATAATGCAAAACCAAAAGCACAGCATTACAAAAACATTCTCTATAGCAGTAGCAACAACACAATAATACCGGTAACCACAACATCTTCGTCAACGACCTGCTCCAATTCGATTTATGCAGCCCAAGGTCAACAACAACAGCAACAGCAACAGAAACAACAATAGCAATATCTACAGCAACAGCAACCACAACATCAACAGCAACAGCTTAAAATGCAAAATCAGCTGAAGCTCAAGTTGAAGCTGAAGCTGAAATCGAAAACATCCAACAGCGTTGAGGTTGTTTGCTGTTGCTTTTATACCCTGCAATAAACTTAACCAGTCGTATACTCTCAGTTAAGTTTTGTTGTGTTTATTTGCTAAATTTGAGCCACTGTTAGATTAGAGTTTAAGTGCCTTATTCATAAAGAAAACTTATAAATTATTGTATATAGAATTGTTTATTTATTGCTTTAGGAAGCTACGCTTTTCATTGTTTTTAGAGGGTATACTATTCATTGAGCTGGTTGTAATATAAAGACTTCTTTGTTTTGTTGATTGTTCGCTTTCAGCTCTGCACAAATCGACTATTGTTGTAAACTTATTGGTCTTTATATATGATTATCTCGATTGCAAGCGGTATTGTGAATAAGTCAATAAACATCTTCAGCTGTTATTAACATTTACCTTAGAGGGAGTTTAAGCTAATGTAATTATAGTACTAATATAATGTTTACACTAAATTCACTTTTCTGAGAGTTACAGGAACAGGTTAATCAGACTTTATGGTAAAAGATGTTGAAAGGTCATTGTCAGTCCTTCAACTCGATACGGTTTGTTCATGTTCACATATCGGGGTCTTCTTCTGTACCCGTCGTTATTTATAATGATTTAATTTGTTGCTTTAAGCACGGCACTTAACCTTTTAGTTTACACAGAAACAAAACCGCAACAATGAGAGCAACTATTGCCATAGTAACTGCAACAACTACAACACAAAAACTGAAACAGAAATTGAAACAATTGCGGCAACCGCATTACTTGGCGCAATTAAAACCGCAAAACTCAACCTGTAAGCCCCATTTGCCCTTTTGTTTATGGCATTTCAAAATACACATAAAAAAACACAACAACAGCAGCAGCAAAAAGGTTGAATTTCAAAGAACTCGAACTTAAGCACAGTTATAGTCGCATTACTTTTGACTAATTTAATTAATAAATTACGAATCGCTTATGCAGCATTTATGTCGGTACATCCGAGAGTGTGTGTTTGAGTGTTAAGTATGTTCCAGCTGGCCAAATTGGCTTTGTATGAGTTGATGGTCCTTTTTGGCATTGGACTTGGTCAAGACTTGGCGTCTTGGTTCGCATCATTTAATTATTTCACATGAATTGCAGAAAAAAGCAATGTTTATAACTTTCAGCGAGCCGAGTCGAGTCAAGTTGAGTCACTTAATAAAACATTAACCATTATATTGCCCGATAAAAACGAATAAAATGAGGAACAACAAATTCCCCCATTGTTGACTATGAATTTCGATTTTAATTTCAGCTTTTTTTGCCATACCACCGAATGAATCTTTGTCATTCAGGGTCTTATAACGAACTGAAGCAAGCATTATTATCGTATGCCTGCGAATAGCACTTAACATTTTGCCTGTCATTCTGAATCGAGATTATGTTGATTATACGATACGAGTATATCGATACTACGTAATTGCATTATTTACATATTTATATATATTTGTGAACAAAAAAAAAAGATATTGCACTACAATTTAATTTTATTGCCGGCAATCCAATGTGCAGGTATAAATTAAACAACAAATAATCAATTTTAAACGCATTTAACATATTATTTTCAATTTAACTATATTTGCAGTTTAAGCAGCTTTACAGAATCTGAAAGTCAATCCAGATTCAACATCGAATAATATACTTTTTGGCAAATTAAAAAGCTCGTATAAAAAAAATAAAGCCATAATAATAGAAACTTTTTTAATTATTATTTTTGTTGGAAATTGAAATAAAATTGAAATAACTTTCATCAATTGGCAGCTGCTAATTACAAAAATTCAAATTAGTCTGCACGAATTTAAATGCAAGTTCGTTTAATGTTTGAATGCACTCGTTATTCGTTATTCGTTATGCGTTATTCGAAAGTGCCACTGGCAATAAAATTCATTTAACATTTTGGCACTTGTTTGGGGTTTTCAAGTGCAATTAAAGGAAAACGACAACGTGGCCAATCCCCGTGAATGAAATTTGTTTATTATGGTATCCTGACCGACGGTTATTTTCATTTCTATACCATCTGAGGGGTATATTGGGTTTGTGAAAAGTATGTAACAAGCAGATGGAGGCTTGACAGACCCAACAAAGTACATATATTGACCAGCATCAACAGTCGAGTCGATATAGCCATGCCCGTCTGACCTCTGTCCGTCAGTCTGTCTATATGGACCAGGGACAATAAGAGCTACAATATCCGTTTTAGTCAGTATCGACCACATATTCAGGCATAGTCAGTCAGTTAACAAGAATCTTTTTTTTGATGCCACGGTAACTATAACACCGAGGGGCACCAATTTTGGCATGCAGGTTGCTAGATGCAAAATAACGATAATGTCATTAACTTTGTTTTTATGTCACGCCCCTTTCGCTCATAGGAAGCACAAAAGCATTAAAAGTTTTCATGCCTGTAACTCAAATGTTTCTAAACGAATAGTTTTGTTCCTTGGCGTTTACTTGGAGACACATAATATCAAACAATCATGAAAATTTCAATAAGATCGGACTATAATTAAGAAAGCTAACATACAGACAAGTTGTGCGATGCACAGCCACGTGCATTGCACTGAGCGTCGAGCGAGACAGACATACAAATGTGTGTGCATGCTAAGTTCTTGTAGCAGTTACTCCAATTTGAACTCATATAATTGGAAACAAAGCTCAGAGGGTAATTTTCTTTCTTGTTCCTGTAGAGTATATGTTGGTTTTTTAAATAGTGCATATTTTACACTTTCACATTGTATTTTCTATATTAATTACATATGTATATCTTTCTGGCGAAATAATTGATACGTTTGCTACTATTTTTCACAAATCATATCTTTATCAAGAACATTTTTCAATCTAATTACCATTTGTAGCTGCATTCTTGAAACTTGATCCATATCGATTAAAGAGCATAACATATTCGATTCCAGTATGTAGTTCATGCATTTGACACATTTTTTACTTGTGCAAATTTTGTAATTCTTTTTCTGTATTGACAACAATTTGCACGAGCTGTCAACACATTTGCCGCTGAGCGATTTTTATTGAGTTTTGCAAAGGCGATTCAACAATTTAGTCATTTGTTGTAGTAATTTTCAGTCAAACGGATGCCGATTTAATGGAAATTGATTAACAAGCATTGCGAAAACGAATACGAATCAAGTTAAAACATAAAAATAAAACAAATTAAATGAATATATGTATATAAACATGTAGGTCTGACTGTGTGTGTGTGTTTAAATGTGCAATTATTCAATTAAAAATACCGCACATTTATTTGTATTTTTTGCAAAATGACAGCGCCTAAAGGTAACCGCCAATAAAAATAGTCAACCAAATATAAAATACATAAAATACAAAAAAATAAATGGAAATTGTCCTAAAGGGCGTCGGAAAAATTGCACTTTGTGATATAATTCAATGATAAATTAAATTTATTTATTTGATTCGATTTAAATATGGTATAATGAAATAATGTCATAATGAGAGGGTTGAATGTGGGTGAAAATAATCATATTAAAGGGATTTTCTGGCATCTGATGTATGATATAGGAAAAGGAAAAAAGATTATGCAATAGGAAATGTATGAATAACCAATAATTATTACAGTCAGCTAATATCCTTATGTAAAAAGTGTATTTTAAATTTTAAATTTGAATTTGTAAACTAATTGGAAGCACATAATATATAGATATGAAAAAATGTTAATGGACAGAACAATAACTATTGTAATTTGTAGCAAAGGTCATCAGATATGTCAGGCTTGTGTTAGTAGATACATTTGTATCTGATAATCTGTTTGTATAAGTAAACTTTTGTTATTGCAATTTTAAATACATTAAATAATTTAATTGTTTGCAAACCAACTATGAACTTTGTCATCAAACTTCAGAAAGAATTGTCAAGTTTCTGACTATAATCACTTTTTATGATTGAATTCGAAACAAGTGTCTCATGTGAGTCAGCATAAGTATGCGGAAAATATCAATTTAAGCAACTTTCAATGAAGATATAAAGTATCAATTTATGGAAACAAAATGTATCAAGATATGAATATGTGTGTTAAATTGCAAAATAAAGAACGGAATCAATAGGCTGAGCGATAAACAATCAGTGAATGTGAAAATAGATTTTCCGACTCATATTTTTTTTATGCCTAAAAATAGGAAAGTGTTTTTGGCAACAACTTCATGGAAATATGCAAAGTTTTTGCATTTACTTGACGACAATAACAACAACCACTAACAGTAATAAGCCACTTGTAAGGCAGGTTACGCCCCTTCCCCTCTGGTGTACAACCCCACCTGAAGCTACCGCTCTATGGAGTATGTCTTCTGAACGTCTTAGGTTTGACACATTTGCATAATCTGAAGCAAATCTTTGGTAACAAGTAATCGAAAATAAATTTGCATAACAAATAGCGGACAGGGAAGGTCCTTGGCAGGATCTACCACACTCACACACACACTCACACACACCCACACACATGTACAGAAAATGAACGGAAATACAGAAATCTGCACTTGACGCTCCATATCAATAAATATATGCAGGGAATTTATACTACGGGCGCGACTTTTGCATTGGTGCGTGCAAAATTTAATCACAATTTAAATTGAAAATTTCCAGCAGAGCCAAAAAATAAAGTAAATCTGATGTCGTCGTTCTTCTTCTTGCTTTTCCTTTTTCCTTTTTTCACTTTTTGTTGCCCCGAATTTGTATCTGCAAATAGACAAACAACAGTCGCAATAAAACCGCCCCGAGCTACAAAGAGAGAGGAGAACAACAACATTGTCGAGTAATTGCCAAATGTTTGGATACATACGTACATATGATATTTGCATATAAACAGGCATATGTAGGCGATTTTCATTTGATGTTGCAACGCTTTTTTGCCGGCTCACTTATTTGCATATCGCTTTTAAAGGTTGCCTGAATTTTTTATAATTTTTATGGCCACCTGGGGAGATGATGGTTAAAGAATGGTGAGTAAATCTGTGCTGTGATTTTTATTGAAAATACAGCAGGAAATTTGCTGAAAATGAAGTACTACAAGTAGGAGAAAAGGTAGTCAACATTAACCCACCAACGATACATATTCTACTGAATACTTCAAGTTGACACTTGAAATCGGATTATGGGCAGTCCCATTACCAGTTTCAGTACCAGTCGATTGTTGAGGGTTTTACCCAGACAAATCAGTTTTCGATTGCTCATCAGAGGCGCACAAGGTGCACACAAAGCTTGACTAAGCGCTGAGCTGTCGTGACTGAAGAGCTAGACCCAAAAGAGCTGAAAGCCGCAATCTGAGACGGCCAAGCGTAACCGAACTACTTCTTTGCAATCAGCTCAACTGTAAAACTGTTGAAAATGCAATGTTGGCGAATTTTTAATTATTTTTTTTTTGTTATTGTTAAACAAAATGTACATAAATGAAATTCGAGTTGGAAAGTGAGGCACGTGGAAAACCTTGAAAAATGTATGTATACTCGTAGTTGCTTGGAAAACTCGTGTGTGTGTGTGTGTAATTAAACAGCAAACAGAAATTATTGTTTTATTTGTCATGCTGCACAGTGTTAATTACAACATTTTATTGTTTGTAAACAAATAAAGAAATAAAATGGTAAATAAATTAAATGCATGTCGAATTGTCGGCCATGAGAAATAAATTATGAAAGATCACAAAATGCCAATACATACATACATATATAAGTATAAAATACACCATTTTTTCTTTCATAAATGGTTCGTTTCCTGCTCATAACGGTGCATCGGTGTTTGTGTGTGTGTTCAATTACAGTGTGTGCCATTGTTGAGGACACTCAATTTGAAGCAGACAATCGGTAAACAAATATTTTTGTTCATTGCATAAAAATCGTTTGTTATATCCAGCTGCAGTCGAAGTCAATACGAGTCTACGTATTGTACAAAATATATAGTACAAATATATATATATGTACTGCATGAAGAATGAAAAACTCATGTATATTTTATGCTATTTTATTGGCCAGCAAATATAGCTTTTGACTTTTAAATTGTCAATGAACGGTGCATTTATGCATATACGTGCAAAGTTCTTCTTTAAACTTTTTTCCACATCCGGTTGCTCAGAAGGCCAAAAGCAAACGATTTAATTTTTTAATTATCCATGTAAAGCAATGGAAAATTTCTTGAAGTCTTAAATGTTGAGAGACAAAGTTTGAAACAATAATTTAAGCAGCAAGTTAAATTTTTAATTTCATTATTGCAAACACAATATTTATTTGGTAAATCCAATTTTGTTCATAAATTTGAGAGCCCCTCTTCCTTTCTCTTTACTCCGCTAACTCTTGTGTACTATAATTTGTTTTATGTCTCGTTGTCTTTAAACAACAATGCCGAGCGCAAAGCATTGCTAAAAAAGCAATAAAAGCCTTTAAATATTTACACACCCACACAAAAGAGCAAACAAACAAATACTCACACTCTTTAACACACACACACACACACTCCATCGCGCACATAGACGCATCCTTCATACTCGTATGCAAATAAATGCTAAACACTCTTGAGTTTGGGGCACAGTGAGGGTCGTATGTGGCATAGAATGGATTGGAATTGGTGAGTGTGGTGTGGTGGAGTCTGTCTCGACTTTTACTTGAAGGCTTTCGTTTGACTTGATTTGTTGCTGCTGTTGTTGGCGTTGCGGGGAAATGTGAAGAGTTTTCCACACTTGTAGCAAACACGGCGTATACTTGATAGATTTCAGACAAACACCAAAAGTTCAATGTATGCAGTTTGTTTTTTTGTACTTTTGTTTGCTATTGTTGTATGGCGTTGGCTTCTCTAAGTGACTCTCGGTGTCAGAATACTATTCCCAAGCCTATAAATATACGTCTCTCTGCACTTCCCTCCCTTTTAGTTTGTCTATGTCTTGCTATCATATGCCTGTGTCTAGCGTTTGTCATACAAATAACAGCAACACTTTCGTCGCGATCTTTCTCTCCCCTTTTTGCAAATCTCTATGCTGCCATGTGCATGTCTATCGTTGTCTAACTGCGCCCCAATTTCAATCCCAATTTCAAACCTTAAGGGTAACCTAAAACATTCTATATCCGACCAGACGCAATGCACTTTATGCTCTAGTGTTGCTGATGACGTTTGCCGGCGTCTCGAGGCTGTTGCTACTGCATCTCTCTCTCTCTCTCTTTTTCTCCTCGTACAATGGCAATGTTGCAGTGATTGTCAACGTCATCATCATCAACAACAGCGTCTGTCTGCCTTTGTTTGTCGCTAATCCTGGGCATGCTCCTTGCTTGGATGCTGGGTTCCTCGGTGACTGCTGTGACTCTTGTTCTAGTTGTTGTTGTCGTTGTTGATGCTTTTGTTGTTGTTATTGTCAAGTGCAAATGTCTCTGTAAAATATGCAAAGACATAAATATTTCAATGTGGTTTGACTGGGCGTGAGAAAAACTATAGCATTGGAGATGCTCCCAAGTCACGAAATTACGTGAATTTCACTATGTTTCAGAATATATTTTGTAATATTATAAAATATAATCTTTAATTTTAAATGAATACTTTGCAGTAATGGTAAAAACATGTCCAAGTAATCTTTGTAGAGATTCGTTTGATTAAAGCTTCATTGTATAGTCAATTTTCATCACATTCACCTATTAGTATGTGCTTCATACATAAAATTGACTATTTGCATTGGAAATATTTCTTATTTTAACGATGCAATTAATATACGTAAAGATTAAGAAGTATTTGAATTCATAGCTTATTTAGCAGAGCTTCATACTTAAACAGTCCCAAGTTCAAGTACAAAAAAAAAACAAGTGCTTACATATGTTTTATCAGAATAAAGTCCACACGAATTGTATCAAATTATAGTTGAAATGTAATAATAGTGGCATTGAGAACTGGTTATGGTTCTTAATTGATCAACCTTTATTCAAATTGTTGTCTCACAGTGATGGCAAAAAGTCATTGCTTCGGGCATTTCTAAGTCTTATGCAATTTGCAACTTCTTTGTGCAACTGCTTATTAGATTTGTGTGTGTGGGCGTGGTAAGGTTAAAGAATATTTTCAGTTTGTTAAACTGACCCCAGTCTATTTGACATGCATTGCGAGAATATGAATTTAAAGCTGAAACTATCTATACGTATAGTACACTCCAATTTTACTGATTACATATAAATCTTAAGGGGAATAACATTTGAATTCTATTCTACGAATAAATTACAAGTCATTTTGTAATAGACAAACAACTACAATCGATTGCATGCTAAAGTTATTGACGTTGTTGCCATAAGATTTGT
Source organism: Drosophila tripunctata (assembly GCA_035047385.1). Taxonomy (NCBI): domain Eukaryota; kingdom Metazoa; phylum Arthropoda; class Insecta; order Diptera; family Drosophilidae; genus Drosophila; species Drosophila tripunctata. The sequence continues at coordinate 4,515,060 of JAWNPS010000334.1, forward strand.
CGAGTATACGCGATGCAGAAGAGGAAAACGTATGTATATTTATAGAAAAATACTAACGATATTCACTGTCAAGTTAAAGCAACTAACATGGAAACATTCGGATACATTGATAAGTAGAAATTACTTGACCTTTGTTGGTTTTCAATTTATGACAGTTCAGCTTGATTAGCAGCTCGATTTGCTAACCGGTTCTCGATATTGAAAAGTGACTAAGTGCAATAAAATTGTCAGTGTTTTTCCCCATGTAACCTTAGAATTATTTGAGTTTTTGACTATATATCTATTTGTCTAGCCCCACTCACACACACATCACATCACATAGACTCTTGAGACTGCAAATTCCTTGAGTTGTTTCTCTTGAGTGCTTCGTTCAAAGGCAACGAGAGAGAGAGACGGCAAATTATTGCATGAGGTGGAAAATCTTAGGTTGAACAAAGCTAATAGTAATTGGCATGTAGTTGCTAATTCCATCAGCTCAAAGTGCAAACCGAACACTCAAAGAGACCAGATAGCAAAGCAACAGAGCAAAGTTTGTGTATTTGTGTATTATAGTTTAATTTAAATGTTTCTCAGAAACAATGTGTTAAATTTACTATAGTAATTAAATTTGTATAGAATGTAATTGCTGATTCGTTAAGATGTTGAAGGCTTCTGGCTTGTTGCTTGCCCACAGCAAATATCAAAGTCTAGAAACGTGTGGAATTATATACAGGGTAAACTTAAAATATATTGTCGTTAAGTAAATATATTTAGTTGGCAACAAGTGTCAAATGTCAATAACTAATCAAAGATCGTCTGAGAGAATGAGATCACGAATTTATTTTAAATACAACATATATTTGGGAAATGAAGCTAGAAAATTTATAGTTATTTTAGACAGTACCACGAAAATATTTTTCTATATAAAAAGTTTATTTTAAATATTTTGAAAAGCTCTTAAACGCTAAGTGGTGTTAAGAGAGCTGTTCAATGAACTGAAAACTTGATGCTTCTAGTAAATTTTACACAGAAATTATTATGCACAGTCTGATACAAAATCGATTGTTTGAAGATTCAATTTGTGTTCTATGCCCAGCAACTGGTTTAATGTTTCGGTTGCCTGATCAACTGTGATTATGTGTCAAATCGATTGCATTTTGCCGTCGGCCAATTGGAATTCTAATGGCGATTGCTTATGCAGCTGCAAACAAGAAAATTTGAGTGCACGATTTTCAATTAACAAAAGTGCTGACTCAGGACAAGAGTTAGTGGAGGTCAGAGAGAGACGGGCTTGTGATGTTTCACCGTTAGAATAGTGAAACGAGTTGTGAATTTTACATGGTTAAAAATAATCAGACAGAGCATTGATTAATTGTATTTTGACATATCGATTAGCATACGAGTATGAAGAAAACAAATGAGAAAACTATGGTAATTAACTTGTTGTTGTTATAGCTTCTAAACAAACTTTTAGCTAAACAATTTTTCCGAGTGTAGTCAGGTCAGAATTCAGTGCTTTGCACAATCGGAAAATATCACGGATAGTTAACAATGTTGCACTAAAGTTCAGAACGCATAAAAGTATGCTACGTGTAATGAAAACGATATGTTCACATGTTTGTATGCGTGGGTGAGTCCAAATCTGTTAGTGTGTTTGTGTGTGTACGTTCTGGTTACATTGCAATGGCTTAATCAGTATTACTGCGTAAAATGTGGGCAAAACAATATCACGCTTTAAGCTCTCTCAGCTCAACGCAGTGCAATCTGAATTATCCTCTGATATCCGCTTCAACAGAAATCGAGAGCAACATTATATGTATACTGCTTATATGCTTTCATGCTCACAATGTATTTCCATTAGGAATGTGAACTTGTTAGGCTTAAAACGCTACTCGAGCTAGTTGAGACAATTGTCCGACTAAAGTCATGGAAATAATACAGTAATTATATCAAGCTACTGTTTATTTCCTTTGTGGCACTTTAATGATTTACTCAGTAGCACTAATATATTAGAGAAATAAGTAGTCTCGCTTAGTTTCGATGATTATTACTAACAAATGGCTCGTAATAATTGTGGTACTTACTTATTGGTAGCACATACACACACACTCACACACACATACACAATCAAAAGCAAAAAAAATAGGCTTCATTAAATACAAATGTTCCTTGGCAAACGACCAGACCCACAACCCATAAACCAAACCCCAAACTGGCCCCAACAAATGATCTATGTATGTCCATTTGTGCGTCTGTTTTTGCGCTCACAAAACTGAACTGAAAACCCAATGAGTTCCCAACAAAATGTTGTGGCTCTAGTTGCAAAATGCTTGCCGAATTTTTCGATACATAGTCTGCGATGTTAAGAAGGGATATTTTAGGAGTTTACTTCTATTTGCATGCACACAGACCGCTGTAATTGAAAACTGTAGCAATTTGTTGTTTATCCAACATTATGTTTAATTTGCTCAGACACGAGAGCGAATATTTAACATTGAAACTTGCAACTTTTTTATTTGCTTTTATTTTTTGTCAATCTCATAACAATATTTATTCTGTAACAAATTTGCCTTAAAAATTTACAAAGAATTTTTGCAAAATTATTTGCTAACTATTATGGAACATCAAATATGGGTATGTGTGTGTGCGTGTGTATCATTACTAACACATGAGCGCATTATTTGGCGTTGACCGACAAATTTTTGTTGTAAAATTTATTGAGCGTAAAATTTTGTGCAAATTTCTTTTTTCCCTTTTTTAGTTGGCTAACGACAACTGCCCAAAATACAAAGCAAAAGAATGAAAGAGAGAGAGAGAGAGAGGAAGCGATACATTTTTGTATATGTGCAAAAATAAATATAAATATTTATTACTTCGTTGTGAAGTGACTTTTAGAAGGCAGAGATCTTGATGCTGGCTCTGGTTTAATTTTCAGCATATAAGATGCTTTTTATATGCAAATGAACCCACTGTAGTATGTGTGTGTGTATGTGTATGTGCCTGTTTAAAGGAGCCATTGAGCCATTTGAAGTGTGTCCTAAACACTGCCTTGTTATGATGGTCAAGTATTTAGACCTAAACTAAGCCGAGATACTTCAGCAATCAAATGATGCATTCAAGCAGCTAATGGCACACTGATTCCAAAGAAAATTGCATTTGCAGTCCACTAGGCAAGTAATTGTTTGAGCAAGAGAAATAAATAGAGTATGGGAGCTGTGAAAACACTTTAGCAAAACGCTTTAGAATACAGCATTTTATTTATTTAAATTTAATAATCAATAAATAAATGTTTATTAAGCAACATTCATGGCTTTTCAATGCGCACAAAAACTCTATGTAATTTCATATTTATTTTATAACTTAATTCTTATATTAAACAGCATTTTAGCTGAACGCGAAATCAAATCCAGTATGTGAAGTGTCTCGCGGCGATTAGGTCATGATTAACATCTCAATGTGCACTAAAGTTTATGCGACCGATAAACATTTACTGTTGACGCCATAAAGAAGGCAAAAAGATCATATTCTTTATATTCGTAAAATAATATTTGAGCTATAAATACATGTGGCACATCATATAAATGCAGTAAACCAAAAGCTGTACAAATATGTGACTCGCATTGTAATAAACAATGCCACAGACTCTCTCTCTCCATTTATTTATTTTTTCTCTCTCTCAATCTCTTTTGTTTATAGACTATATTTACCTGTCGCAAAAACTGACGCAACTTTTGGCCATAGACATCCCTGAGATAACCAATATGCTTAAGAGTGTTCCGAGTGTCTGATGAGTATGTGTGTAGGTACATTTACTCATGTATATCAATGGCTAGACAAACGCAACGCACCAGATAATCATTTCATTTTATAACTTTTTTTTATGTGCCGCTCTAGGAAGTTGTAAAGGATAAACTAGACTATAAGATACCCGACTTGCTCTAGGGTTTTGAGCAAGAATATATCGCTATATATGTATGTGGCATTTAGTGCCAGAAGAGCAAGTGTTGGAAAATTCATGAGAGATGCGTAGTGGTCTCCGATATTAAACACTGAAATGATCGAACTAGTTAATAATTAATGAACAGCAGTCGATACCAAGAAAAGTCATAAAACTTAATAAGAGAAACAAATACACAGATACGTTTGAAGATATTGTTAAATAATAAGAAACGCAATATATAATACAACAAACTAAAATAATATAAACTAATTGATGTCGATGATTATTATTGCATCACTGCGGAATATCGGAACTACTTGTACTTCGATCTTCATGTAATTGATGAAGAGCATTTTGTCTACAAAATTGTGGAAAAATTTGCAATTTTTCGGATTGTTAGCAACTGTTAGTTACTGTGCCTGTTATGTCTATGCTAATTTAATATAATATATATACTGAGGCCAGTGCTGCTATTGGCCTTTAATAATTTTATTTCTTTTCAAATAGTTACAATTTAGAAATTATTTGTCTGCCCCTTTTGAGAACGTTTAGAGGTCTAAACAAGAGGTTTACACACCAGAAGTTGGAGAATAATTTAGATAATACTATTTTAGTTAAATAACATATATATTATTACTAAGCGTATATATTATTACTAAGCTAACAATATTTAGTAAGCAGAATTTGGATAAGGTCGGAAGTGAAAGACTACATGGGTAGATCTATAAATAGACCGAACCTAAAGCTCCTAACATTAGCATGACCATGATCAAATGTAGAAGCAAAACGAGTTTTAAACTTAAATTAAGGAACTAGTTACAAATTTAAAATATTAAATAGGTAAATTAATAATATTATTTGCCGATATAGTTTGCTTTTTAGTTTCCATGAACTATTGGAAAAATAAACAAAATAAAAATATATTTGATGAAAAAAAAAACTGCAAAATAAACAATTTAACTAGTTTTCTGTGCATCTTTTTAAACTGTAAAATATTTATACAGTTTTCGTGTCTTTGTTTTTTAAATTTTGCCTTTTCATTCTTCTTTTTTTACTGTGCTTTCCTATCCGTTCTACACTTATAATTGACCCTTACTCAACGAGTAACGGGTATAAGAAAAAAAGACAGCAAACTTGTGAGTTCTCTTTGTCGCACCAGCTTAAGTGTTGTTGTAGTTGTTGTTGTTGTTACAGTTGTTGTGTGTTCGTTTTATTGCGGCGTTTATATTTGTTGGCAGGAAATACCTTTGTGTGCTCACATTCGATAGATACAATCGCAGCACGCAACAATTTGCACTTCTTTATGTTGCTGAACTTCAAACTTTGTTTGTGTGTTTTGTATTTTATTTATAAACATATTTTACTTTTCATGCATGTGCGACGCTGCCACGCCCCCCAAAAAAACGAAACCTCTTAGCATTTTGCTTGTGTGATTTTATTTATTTTCCTTTTTTCCTGCCTTATTTTGGCCAAGTTGGCACCTGTTCCGGCAGCCAGAAGAGCTTGATTCCCATCTTTAAGCTGCAAAACGGATACAAATCAGTATAGCCGATACAAATATAGATACAGATACATATAGAGATATGTACATGGAGGCACGTGAAATTTTAAAAGATTTGCCGAAACCAAAACAAAAATTACCTTCAGATTGTTCACGTGCCGTGTGCCTGGTGCCGTGTACGGTTTGCCGTGCTGCTTTATTACAATAAAAGATACTTTTGTCTGTTTAGATACACTCGAAGTTGGCTAACACCTTTTGCTGTTTGAAAAATTATTGCAGAAAACTTTTTGTTGCTTTTGCAATTTGCAGGCACTCAAAGATTTTGTACGTGTTTCAGTTTATTTGTTTGTTGCTTGTTTTGTGTTTTGTTTGTTTTTTGCTTATGCTATGGCTGTTGTTGTTGCTGTTGCTGTTGCTGGCCAAGGTAGTTATCTTTAGCCAGCAATGTATGGGACTTAGTTCTGCAGTTATTTGATTAAATTTGTGGTTTCTGTGGTGGACGGAAACAGAGATTGCTCGAGGCAATCAGGCTAGTTCTAAAGGTCTTGCCAGCAAAAGATAAATAAAGTTTTAATTAGAGGCATTTGAGAGTGGACATCTACACACTCCGCACTCCCCAGAGTCCACCCGAAGGGTCAGCGGTTAGTGTGCGTCTGTGAGCTGCATGCAAATTCAATTAAACAATGTTGGAAATAATCACAATGTTTTGCGGTTTGCCACAGACTATCTTCGTGACATGTTGATTTGCACAACCAATCTTATTAACATTAGTAAATAAACTATGATTTTATAGGCAGCGGAAACGGATGTAGATAATCTTTAATGGCGACATTACATAACATTTCTTTGTGAATTAGTAGTACAGTGGGTTTGGTTTATAGCGGAAATTGTGCCAATAAAGTTGTGCACTCTAAGATTTTGGCTTACAATTGATTGATTATAAGTAACGGAAATTATTAAAGTCACTGGGCTACTGTGATACAAACTGAAGGAAATTAAATTCCATTTAAGTTATATTAATCATTTCTAAAGAAATCACTTTAATCCCCATCTTTAGCTCTATATGTTGGCTGATTATTTAATTATTTTGAGCTGGAATCTGGCTGCTTAAATGCTGCATAGCTGCTCATGTGAAGACAACAATAGTTTGCTCTGACAGCTACTTACATGTTTAAACAATAATTCTTAATTGAAATGCTGCGGGCCAACTCTTGACTTGTATTACCACACACACGCACACACACATAACGGCAGTTTGAGGCAGAGAGAGAGAGAGAGAGAGAGAGAGAGAAAGAGAGCAAGATAGATTGAGGGAAAGTGGTTGTAACCAACTCAACATTTGCAATGACAGCATTTGGCCAGACCATTGCTCATGAGCTTTCCCTCTAGCCCCCCTTCCAGCCACCGACAATTCCAGAGTTGCCCTAAACCTGACCTAAACTCTGCTCCAACTCGACCCAGACCACAAGCTAGAAAGAGAAATGGAGAGAGCGAGAGAGAGCTAGAGAACTGTATACCTCTTTACCGTTCTTCCACTTGTGCTTACAATTTTGCCAGCGCTGCAAGCGAGCTGAGCAGAAATTAATTACATTGAAGTCATTTATCAAGAAAGTTTATTTCTTGCTGGCCCAGCCACCGTTTGCCACCCCTCCTCTCTCCATCCTACACTCTTCTGCCACCCCCTCCACAGTCGAGTAATACCAAAAAAAAATAGAGCCCAGCAAACCGAAAGCAAAACAGCAGCAAACCTCGAACCACAAGATGTCAGTTGTAGTTGTTGTTGTTGTTTACTTTCGGTTAGTTATTTGCCGTTGTTATGCTTGTTTTTATTTATTTGGCCTGGCCCATTGTTAGTGCGAAGTAAATCAATAAATAAATCGAAGCTTAAGCTACCAGCTCTTTTTTTTAAGCCCATTTTGTTGATGAGAAACAAAAATAATTGCAAAACTTTTGTCGGCAATTGGCAAATTGTTTGCTGCATTTTCGATTAGCAAAATGTCAACTAGCAAAATGAAAATAAAAGGCAAATGTTCAAGCATTTGGCCAAATCGCTATTAACCCGCCAGAAGGTCACACAGAAAGTCAGCGAGCGACTGCTGACCATTTTGAAATTTCATTCATTTCAGTTTGCTATTGCTGCTGCTGCTACTGAGAGTAGTCGAAAATTGGCAATAGCCAAAACAACTTTGAGCTGCCGCTGCTACATGACAGCAATATCCATCACGGACTGCAAGTTGGGTACATTTTTCCATATACAGAAATTGGTTTAATCAACTGTGAAACAAGTGCAGCAGTGTAGCATCGCAACTGGCCAAAACATCCACCATCAAAGAGCAGCACACACCAAAAACAAAAAACAAAAACAAAAAAAAGAAAAGCAATTGAACAACAACAGCGACAAGAGATTGGCAATCGTTAGAACTTGGCTGGACTAGACGCGTATTGACAGCTATCGAGTATTTGGATATTGGTAGGTGGCTTCATTTAAGCCAACTGCTGCTTCGTGGGTCATGTCAGGCCAAACTAATATATAACACACTACATACTACATACATATGTATATCGATTCACTTTCCTTGTTAGTGAACATTTGCCAATTTTATTTTTTTCTTTAGTTTTTAGTTTTCAATTTTTAAGACACGTACTCAGTAGCATTTGTATTTGTATTGTGCCATTTACAGCCAAATAACATGGACGCCGAAGCCGATGGAGTGCCGCCAACGGCGCCAGTTGCAGCTGCAACAACAGCCAACAGCGATCTAGACTTGGCCGCCCGTCGCCGTCTCTTCATCTCACAGCCATCGACGTTGGCGTCGCGTCGCCAACAGGCGGTCTGCGTGAGGCGTGCACACAAGATGTACGGTGGTGGCAAGAATCCAAATATTGTGCTCGATGGCCTCAATATGACAGTGCCCAAGGGTTCCATGTAAGTACACAGCACTCAACAGCACGACACTGTTTATATAGGCCTCTTCATGGGCCGCACAGATAGGGTATTCCAGTAATCGAAAGAAGTTTTTCAATTCATCTAGCAAATCTCAAAATGTTTCAGAAATCAATAGATTTTTTTCAGTTTATTTATGTTTTGAATAACGCATATACATATGTTAAACAGATAATGTAAGCTTGGGTGTTATACTAAAATTATTTACAATGTAAACTTTTATTATTTCGACATGATTTCGATTTCTTCAGAGTTTGGAAAATATTACGCAAAATTTGTGTTTTAAAATTTAAAATTTATTAAGATTAAATTATAATTACAGATAGGACTTTTGAAAATCGAAAGAAATCTATAAATATAACAAAAAATTTCATAGTATTTAAACATTTTTAATAATCACAAATATATGGTTTTGGGAAATTTGTATTTGAATTTTTTTAAATAATAATAATTCAAGACAATCAAGATTCAACAAAACAATATCAGATATGTATGCATTTAAAGCTTTAACAATATTATGTAATTTATTATTATATCCATTCAAAATTATCTTACATTTTAAAAATCTTAACAATTATTGTGAGGTTAAAAAGCGTGATTTCTCTGGGTCTAAAGTGCTTTTAAAAAAAATTTTGAGCTTTTGAAACAATTCTTCCAATAAATGTTAACATTTTCGAAGTGATTTTACTATTTGGAATGTGTCACACTGATTTCTCAACACTAAACCAAAACTGTTAAATAATAGAAACGTGTTAAAAGTCGTAGAAAATTTAAGACACTCAGCGAACTCGCTTATGCAAATGGATGTAGATTTGATGGTAATTTGTGGGCTTGAACTTGCAACGCAGACTAACTAAATGGGCAACAGCTTGCAGCATAATCGGAAACTAAATACACACGCAGTTGTGGTTAATGTGGTGGGTGGCTGTTTTGGTTGTTTTTACTGTAGCATGTGCGTGTTTGCGTGTGTAAAATGTTATTGACCGTATTTAACACACGAATTGTTGTTGCCAAGCGGCAAATGAGGCGAAGATGAAGCCGACAGCGTCGACAAACGTTAAGTGGGTCAATGTCAGCACTTGAAAAACTGCCAAATTAACACACACACTATGTGTGTTGGTTAGTTTGTGTATCAGTGTGTGTGTATGCATGACTTAACAACGTCACAGCATCTCAGAGCCAGAAACCAGTTTTGTAGACAAGACACAAACCGCAGCTGAGCTTGATAAATATGCATTCGGAGTTGCCAGATCGCACACAGAAAGGCATGAATGAACTGTGCCGCAACAACAACAACTTCACACAGTGAACTCAGCAAAATTTGACCATGAAATCATCGAATCAACTGCCTTGAAGTGAGTCTGTTTGTTTTGGCCATTTAGTGAGATATTTCACACAACTTAAAAGTTGACGGACAGACGGGCTAACTGTCAGACATACAGACATACAGACCGACTGACAGACAGACTGACAGTCACACTTGAAAATCTGTGCTTAAAAAAAGAAGAGGCGTACAACAATAATAACAAAAGCTTTCGTCGCGCACACTTTGAGAGTGTTAGCCCGAAAACTTGAGGCCTCTAACAGGCAGACAAAAAAACGCGGCCCAAAGAGAAGCAGAAAATGAAGCCGAAGCAGAGAATACAAAATGAAAATGAAACCGAAAAACTGTCAGCAGCGCGTTAGTGTGAACAAGCAGATTTAGCACAAAATATGTCGCCTCATTCCACTTCCCACTCCCCAGCCGAAGTTCTACTCATTCCACCAAACTGCTGTCAGACGTTCCCCAAGCGAAGATTTGTAGTGTTGTTGTGAAAAAAAAACAACAACAACAACATAAGCCAAAATAAACATGTAAGCGGGTTTGAAAAAGTATGTGCTTAGTCTAGAAGATATCCTGTAACTAGGCTGCAAGTACCCTAACTTAAAATTCTTTTGGAAAGTCTTCAGGGTCGAATAGTCTGAATGTGTCTAAAGTATCTGGCTACAACGGCAAGCTAATGATTAGTATTACAACCAGAATGCATCCAAAATTTATCCATATTTAAGAATTTGTTTTTCTAGATAATTTCAAAGCCAAATTCTTAATGTAAAAATGGCTGATAAATAAATCTTTCCTTTAGAAATGTTTCCCAGAATAACCCACAACAAATGATTTAAGTGCAGGGCATCAAAGACGGCTGTGAAAAAGCAGAGCCCATAAGTTTCAGCGGCTTTTGTAGGCGCGTCTCAGTTCCAGTGTCTGTATCTGTGTCTGATTCTCAGTTGACTGACATTTACTGTGCTCATTCCGCGGAGAGAGAGAGAGAGAGAGCGAGAGAAAGGCACGCCTATGGCCAGTACAAAATGGAAAAGTGTGGGAGGAAGAAAAGCGGAAAGGCGGGTAGCATCAGGCAACGCCATCTCTGACTGCTGTCATTGCCGTTTGATGGCCGCCACAGTGATAAATAATTGTGTGTTTCTTGCTTTATTTGCAATGAATTATATTTTTTCTTTTGATTTTTGCTTTTATTATTTGTATTTCGCTGCTGCCCAAAGCCACAATATGATATATACATACATACATATACAGTAGTAGGCAAAAAAAAAATAGAAAACAAAAAAATACGAGACGAGTATAGACAATGAGCACTTAGTTGTACTGAAGTGTTGTTCTGCGGTCAGCCAAACTCGCAAATAAATCACGCCACGCATAAATAAAGTATGCAGAAAATTACGCGGTTTTTCCGAGTTGCCATAAAAAGCGGTATAAATTATGGCCCCATTCACTGCGTTTGATTTGTTCGATTGAAAAGTCAATTCAAGCGGCGGTTTAATTGAATAACGACAAATCTGTTAGCAAATGACCAACGACTGAAAATAAAAATGTCAAAAGGAACAAATTGTGGCCAACTAACTAAGTGGCAGGCGTGAAATGAATTTCAAAATCAATTGAATTTGAATTTTTGTTTTATTTTTAAATATTTTGAAACTATTCTTGTTTAATAACAATTAACAACTCATCATATTTACAAACGCAAATATTGACAGAACTTAAATAACTTTCTTGGTTTGAATGTAATTTGATTTGGAAGCAATTACTTAAGCCTGCCATGCACATCTCATAGTTCATGACCATTTGATGATTAATTTAAGGAATTCAAATTGATATGAGCATGAAATGGTCATTATGAAAGCACACAAATAGCAATTAAAGCCTACAGTTGTCAAATTCTAGATTCATTTTTGCATATATTTGCATTTATTTCCTTAGTATTTCATATTTAGCTTTCAATTCAAATAAAATGGCCACAAATCCAAAATTCAGTGAGTAACTCATCTAAAATTGACCACAAAATATTACCACATAAGTGCATCATGGTCCTGAAATTCAAATAGTTAGTCCTTTTAGGGAAAACACACTCACTCAGGGTGCTCTCAATAATGCGATAAATTTGTATAAAGTTCAGAGAATAGCAGAGTCTGCAGAGAGTCTGATTGAGATTTATATCGTTTATTAATATTTATATACATTTTATTAAGTAAAAGCATTTAATCTTCGGCATTTCAGCTGGTTGTCCTGCAATGTGCTTTTCACTTGTTGCCTTTTGACCACAAATTGTAGGCCGGCCCCATTGATTGCCATGTAATTTCAGTGTGGTAATGACCATTCCGACATGTTTCACTTGATACTTGAATTTTCATTTAAAAACATTAAAAATCCTTGTGATGACTTTCTTAACAGAAAGTTAAATAAATAAAGTTTGACTTTTGATTTTAGTTTTAGTCACATATTGTAGATTGTGGTTAGCAGAAACAGAATTAAAACTATGTGCTGTGAGTTTCATTGTGCTTGTTCTCAAATGTTGTTGACTCGAAAAACTCGTCAGCCAGGTAATGTAATACCCTGACCATGGCCAACAACAATGACCGCCCGTTGCTGCCATTATTTTGACATATGAGAGCGTTGAGAGGCGGCACGGAACAAAGGAAATACCGCGTTCTCAGCCATTTTACACGCAGAGGACGAGGCCCCAGACTGACGATGTTCGGGGCGTTTTCCAGATCCAGGTCCAAAAGCATTACAATGCGGAAAACACAAACACACAAAAAGAGAGAGAGAGAGAGGGGAGATGGAGTGAGTTAGGGCAGCCACATGGGCAGCAACATGAAGAAACATAATGGCTGCTTACAATTTGTGAACGAGCATAATGCGAACATTACATCCGAGCCATTGTTCTTGGCCCCTTGCTCCTCCTTCTTCCACTCTCTCTGGTGTCCTGTATTTCTGTCGCAGAAAATATGCAGGAGTAGGTTGTGTGAAAGGAAGGAGAAGGTGGCGCTATACAGGGTGGCTAAATTAAATTAAAGCTGTTTAGGTGTAATTGGTCGTTGAGCGGGGTCGCTAACAAGGGGTGAGCAGGGGCATTGGCATTTCCCGACAGCTGGCCAAGGGTTTCGAGTGGGTTTTCTGCCCAAATGGCAGTGACCTTTTTTCGTCGGCTTGGTCCTTATATATTGCAGCAACCATGAAAATGGCCAATTAATGGTGCATGAGTCAGGCTAAATTGAGCGCAGAGACACACACACACACAAAGAAACTCATACACACACACAAGCACACTCGTACACACAATAAACAGTCCATACAAGAGATTATAGAGTGTTTGCGCTAAAAGTTGGCGTTGTAGCACCCATTTACCTCATGCTGACCTGAGATTTTAGTCGCCTTTTAATTGACATAAAATGCTTATTCAATTATTAAAGCTTTAGCAATTGTTAAGCTCACCTAATGATTTTGTAATTAATGCGTTAGTTATCAGATATTCCTGACATTAACGACTATATATCTATGATTTTACGTTTTTGCATATTAATTACAGACATATGTATGTACACACCATATGACCATATGTAATATATATATATATATATTTTGATCTGTTTAAGTGCAGTATACAAAAGCAGTCGAGTTGTGTTATAAAGTGCCGCTATTAGAAATTAATGTGTGTATTTTGCTATATAGTCAGCTGAAAAGGGCACGATACTGAAGTTTTCCAAAACAAATTATGGGTTATTAACTACACACATGCCAGAGCAATGGGCTACAGTCGGCAATCAGTTGATTGTTAGCCATTAATACGAGACATTACAGTGGTGCAAAACAGTTTTTATACGAACACTGATTATGTGATATGCAGCGGAGTTAATGATTTTTGTATAAAATGTATAAGAAGTAGAGAAATTAGGTTTAAATTATTTTAGAAGCATCCATATATGTATATACAAGTGTTTAAAAAATTTAATCAATTTAATTTGTTTTGAATGATTTATCTAACTAACTAATAAATAGTTTAATGTTACATGTTTATACATAATTCCTAAATTTACTTAATTAATTACAAGATTTTAATAATAATAAGCTTGACTGAGAACATCTTTTCCTAAAAATAAATAATTATAAATGAGCTTTTTAAAATTGTACTAAAACAAATAATTAGCTAAAAGTTCGTATTCCAAGGAGTTCATAAAATTCCAAAGAGACATTTGACTTTAACAGTTTTCTTACGAAACTGATTATGCGACTGATTACTGCACTGCGTAAACGAGTTTTGTATAAAGGGAATAATAAGTAGGGAAAATTCGACTAATTCCAATATTTTAAAATAATTTTTATGCATACAAGTGTTTATAATTTCATCAATTTTATTGTAGGTGAATCATTTTGAACCAAATGTTTATCTGATAATTAGGTAAATGGACATGTTTATTTATAATTAAGATATTTATTTGAAGTTTTTCAAAAATGTAGTTAATGAGAGCTTGATTTAATTCATCTTTCCGTATAACTAAATTATTAGAAATGAACTTTTTAAATTTGAATAAAATTATAATTAGCTAATATTTAGTAATTAAAGGCATTCACTTATTAACAAGTAGATATTTATCTTTAATTATTTACTATTAATTAACTTTAGATTTAATTTCGTATTTAAAACCTGTTGTAAAACCTAATTGACTTTTAATTATATATTAGCCTTTATGTAATACAAGTTGTTCTAGATCTTATTACTTTACAAGTCATAATACTTTTGTAGAAATTTTCGCAACTATCGAGATATTTTGAGCTTTCTGCCCATTGTGCTCAAGTACTCACACACACACTCTGACAATGATCTCGAATCGCACTCAACGAATCGACTGGAGCTCATTAGAGAGTGTCTGTGTGTGTGCACACTCATGGGTGTGTTTGTTAGTATGCTTATTAGTTGCAGTCACTTGAGCCTTTAGTATCAGCAATTAGATATACACATATGTATGTCTATGCCATATATAGACTACTGCTACTACTTGTGGGTCACCCACTTTGGTTGCGCCTACTGATTGAGCTGGCAAATAGTGTGAGATACATTAATACGATTCAATGGGTATATAGTATAGAGCATAGTGTACATACTCGAATATGAAATTCATATACGAGTGTTTGTACAATTTGTAGTACAATTGCGCTTAACCGCAAGCAATGAGATTTGTTTGAGAACGTATTTATTTGAGGTCAACATCAAAAGCATGTGCCACTAATTACAGCTACAATATATGTATATGTATTTACAATATACAATATTCCATTTACCAAATAGGTTATGCTACTACTATATAGTAATATTGTTGAGGTTATGCCCGCGGTAATCAATATGAAAGCCCAGCAATGGGGTGTAAGCAACAACAACTCCAATTGCAACTAAATCAATAATCTTAAATTGTAGTTGTTGTAGTTGTTGTTGACACACCTTACGAATTAGTCTCATTTGCGTAAGTAAACTTTGCTTTGGGGCTCATATAATAGGCATACTCACTGTAATTAGAAGTATCTATACAAAATCTATTTCGCTTTCGGTATCTATGGAATACTTAAATTATCTAGCATTTTAGTGTCGACATGTCTCAGCAATTTGTTCTGATTTCTCAACTCATTCTCCCGATTTCTCTGTTCCCCGCTCTGTCTATGTTTACTACTAAATAATTGAGTGATTTTTAATGGCAGCTCATACGTCGCTCTGTTGGCTTATCAATCGATGCTCGACTCACTTACTGATTGACTAAATGACTGACTGTCTGACTAACTGACTGACTAAATGAATTGGCAAGTCAATATGCCGCATACGCCCGGTTGGTTTTGTCTATGCACCACCAAAATGCGTGTGTAGCTGCGATTCATAGAATCCAAATTGACAGACTGACAAACAGTGGAACCATCGATTTGTAAATGCTTGAACTTCAACTGATTGCGGCCTATTTGTGAGCTGTTGGCACTCATAACTCTCGATGGGCTGTCATGGAATCGATCTATCAGCAGCTAATACCATTTGTCACGGTACGAATGGTATTCTATCGATTTAAGGACTACTTAAATTCATGAAATTAAATATACGCATTGAGTAAACCTTTGTAGCCAAACAAATTACAGACGAGTTTAATTTTTCGCTTAATATTCAAAAGGCAAACAAACAGCTACGGCAGAAAACAGAACATTCTATGCTTTCACAAAGCGGAAATTAAAATCTTTATGGCAAATGATTAACCAATAAGGCGAACGGAACTCACATAGACGCGACCAAATGGCGTGAAAGGATAAAGATGGAAAAGCAAGGAAACAACGTTAAGAATAGGCAAAGTAGCATAGGGGAAGTAGAACAAGCAGGGACTAAAAAGAGAGAGTAAAGTAAGTACTTTAGGCCTGGGGCAGGCAGACGAATCAACGGCCAACTGTTGTGGCATATAATTACCAAAGTGGCCCTTGGCTTAGCCACGCCGACAGTTGGCAGTCCGTCGTCCGCTGTCCGCAGTCGGCAGTTGAGAACCGGAAGTTTAACAGCCGTTGCTATGGGCAGCTTATTAGCCAAATTAGGCTTCGCGTCGCGTCGAGAGTTTGTTTGGCCATTTGGACGAGGCCAATTGAAGCGTCAAGTGAGTGACGAACGCTACTGGGCCGCAACGAGTCTGTAATGAAAATCGATTAAAAACGGCATAGTCTACCAGCATAGAAAACCAGCAGCCCTTCAGCCCAACAACCCAACGACTGCCCCTTGCAAATAATGGCAAATTAATTGTAAAGTGTGCGGCCATTTTGCTTTGCTTGTTGCCTTCGCCGCGGTCAGCGGTCCAAAAAGGGTGAGCGGAGTGAGGTTGGGTGCAATTGTGCTTCATTTGAAGGATTGAAGGCAGCATAAAACAATAATTAATTGATTGAATGTAGTGTAGTGTAGGAAATGGCCACCGCCGGAAGCAAGGAGCAAGCAGCAGGCAGCAAGCAACCACACGCCCCCATCAGCTAAGTGGCATAGAAAATTAGTTTGCCCAAGAAATGAACTTTCTATAGCAATCGTTTTGCCCTAAACTAGACGGGTATGCTGATTTCCCATAACATTTGTAGCCCGCCTTTTTCAAAGCGCAAACAAACTTTGATCTAGAAATGATTCATGCTAATGATTCATTAGCCCAAAATAAAATTGGTGATTGCCAGTTAATTAGTTTAAAGTAAATAAAAAGCTTTTCATAAATTCAGACAATAAAATAACTTGGATAATTTATTTCTATCTATTTTTAAATAAAATTCTAAAATCCAATATTGTTTTCATATGCTCAGCTACGCTAGCGGTTTCTAAAATAATCAATGGGTTGGCCAACTCAACTTGACTTGTCGAGATTTTTCTTTAATTTAATTTCCATTGACTGCGACACTTTGGGAATATTCTTGAGAAAATTTAACTCCTGGATGGGCTAAAGTCAGCGCAACTCGGCAATTACAAAAGCGGAATGTGAATTGAAATTCAAGCAGCAATTACCGAGATCGAAATTTGAGAAACAAAATGAGAGAAGGAGTGAAAGGGAGAGCAGAGGCGGGTCCTGGCAAGGACATTACGTGCCAGGGACTTTGGAGGGCGGCTTTTTGAGTGTTGGCCGCAATTAGGCGTCTAGGAATTCAATTTATTTTAGAGCAATTCGCGTTGCCGAGTTTGCTCTGTTTCTTGTATTTGTGTTTGTATTCATGTTCTACTGTGCGCTGTTCAATGTTTAAATGATTGCATAATACAATGTTAGCTCTTTTAGCCTTGGCAGCTGACTCAATCTCAGCCAGCTCAGATGGTAGACTTGCTGCTATTGCTGCTGCTGCTGCTGTCGCTGCTGTCATTGCTCTGATTTTGCGCTTAATTTGCTTAAGCTGCACTTCATTTTTAGCCAAGCCGCAGACAGAGAGTCTTCTCTCCTCTTTCACTGCTGTTCCCACGCTTTCTGCCCGCATCTGTCAATGTTTTTCCTTTTGCGGTCGCGCATTTAAAATCTTGTTAATTTGCAACGCAGCATCAAACTGACAGCGTGGCATATGTCCATGTGGCATGTCGCTGTGCTCTCTCTCTCTCTCTCTCTCTCTCTGCCTTGCTGCAAATGGACGAGTAGTTCACCGTTCACCGTTCACGTTCATCATTCAAAGTGCGGCAGGCACTGCTGAAATTAACAATTATACGCCGCAGAAACTGCAACAACAACAACGACAGCAACCACATCCAGTGAGGGTTGCACCTTGCTGCCAACGGGGCGGATGGATTGGGCTTATAAAAATAACTATGGTGCAGCGCATTACAGCGGAAACGGAAGTGCACATTAACTGTGCATGCTTGCATGTCAGCCAATGCCACTATATAAACACATGCGTGTGTGTGTGTGTGCGTTTAAGTGTGTGTAGACTGTACAGTTGTATTGGTAAGTGTGTCCGCTATTAGCGCTGCACACGTGTGTGTGTGTGCTTAAGTATATTCCTACAGCTGTGTGGGTAATTAAAATGGAGTGTGCGCGTTTAATAAGTTAAGCGTTGCTGCACTCACACATGCACACACTGCCACCCACAGCAAACACATACAGAGAGAAGGAGAGAGGGAGAGAGTGTTTCCGCTTCTGCTGCGACATTGTTTTTACTGATTTTCCTGCCTCAATTTTTATTATGCATTCGGTCTTTCATGCACATTCAAAGCGCTGCAATATCAGCTATAAGTAAATCACTGATATTCAATATATTTAATATTTTAATAATTATTTAAAAATTGTTTTAATAATTTAAAGCAAAATATTTAACAGAAGCAAAGCAGTTTAACAATTTACGTATCATTATTTTGAGTATTAAAATTTAAAATGTATTCAACTTACCAATTTATTTTATTACTAATAAAAAGTAGCTCTTTGTAAACACGTAGTTAGCCAACTACTTTTCGAGTACTCGTTTAATTAACTTTGCGTCTTATGCCAAGTACCACACATAGTAGCAAATGTCTGAAAAGTCTACAAAATGCAGCATGCAGGCAATTGGCTCATTTATGTGTGAGCAGCATAATGTGGCCACAATAAACACAAACACACACACACAGACATATACATCCCATAGTCTCACACCCTTTCACACACATATGCATTAGCACTCATATGCCTGGCGGCATTTTTTGACCTTTGTTGCATGCGGCGTATGCGCAACATCCGCTGAAAAAACAATTCCCCCAACGAAGCAGGTGAAAATGTGAGAAGGGCGCTGTTTTAAGCCATAAAAAGAAATTAAATTAGCCATTAAAATATAGTTGGTAGCATATTTATTTATTGCTGCATTGCCGCAAGCCAATTGGCCTTGACGATGGCTCCATTTGGCTGCGCTCATTTGCTGCAATTTCTAATTAAAATTAAATAATGGGCATTAAATAAATTTAAATTAGATTCGCATTTGTTCAGCATATTTTGGAGACAGTTTTTCCCCCATTCCTTATTGGCCGCCCTTTGTTTATGAACAACAAAAATGTCAACCTTTTGCGCTAAATGGCTAATTGCATCGAAAATGCGCATTGGCGAGTTAGCAACAGACATATATGTACATATGTATATATTCCAAAACAGACACACACACACACTAATACACTCTTACATGCGATGTGATCTAATGCGATGCGATAAATTTGTACAAATTTGTAAAACGGTTACGGCAACGCCAACAAAATGAATGTCCTCTACTCGCAATCAGACAACGGCAACGACAACGTGTTCGCGTGCAATATCCAACAGTTTAAGCATAGCATCATCAGAATCAGCAGACACAATAACAGCAACAACAACAACAATTTAGACATCAAAATACTGTAATTGGCAGATGTGTAGATGCAGCTACTGTACTATAATATCTGATTTCATACTCGTATCTACATACAAATATCTATAGCTGGGCGAGTGCATAGCAATTTGCATCTCAGCTGATTGTCGTGATTTTATTTGGCCTGTAAACAAGCCAAAACAATGACCCTTCTACACTGTGATTTTAGTTAGTATTGTTTAAATAACATACAACATTTTGTATTATATTTACATACATTCCATGACAAAACATTTGCACTGCCTGCCAGCACAACAGCAGATTCAATCGCGTATCGCATGAAAGCCATATTGAAAACTTGTAATTAAGTGGGTTGTGCCTATGAATAAGCATAGGCAAATACTATATACATATGTATGTATTTTTTGATAATAGCAAAATGCTAATAAAGTTGAAATAATTGCATAACGGCAGTTATGACCCAATGAAAACATGCCAGAAGCGTAGTTAATTGCAAATAAAATAGAACTTATACAACCAATAACAGGTCAAATATAATAACCCTACTTATAAACTATATTTTTGAAGATTAACAGAGTGTTCCATTATTTCTATATATACATATTTAATTAACATATGCACAAATTAAACAACTCTTTTTATGGCACATTTTAATAAAGTTTAATAAGTATTTTTGATTTAATTTTTTATCAAATATGAAAACAGTCTTTATTGCCATATAAACAAAACTTTATTCTATGCATTAATCATTGCATTTATGTTTGCTCATAAAAACCTCTGATGCTGATATAAAAAATTACAAATAGAATTGGACGTTAAAATTTAAACCGCTCGTGTGATGCGGCAAATTGCGCTTAGCGTGAAAAACTCGATGTTACAGCATTTTTGATTTGTTTGCACATTTTTATTGCTGACTTTTCAGCATGTACTTGGCCAAAACACACTATAACAAATAATATATAAGTATTTTTATTGTGTGTGTAAGTATTTATTTACTGTACGCGTGTCCAAACTTTCAATTGAATGTATATTTGAGCTTGTGTGTGTATTATGCGCAAAATTAATGCTGTCCTTGAATTTCTCATAAACTGCCAATTCAACGAAAAGTTTTGTGAATCAACAGCAACAACAATAGCAAACATATACACACAAAATCCACACAAACATACACACACACACATTTATATAGACGCAAAGTTTGACTAAAGTTCATTTGGCGAACTAAGCGCGAACAACTTCTTTTAAAAAGCATCTTAATCAGCAGTAAATTCTCAACTAATCAGTGACTCCATTGTCTCGTTGCTGCCGCCCCTAGCGCCCCTAAGGCACGCCTTCTAACCATCCATGACTGGCAAACACCATTAAAGTGCCAGTTCACATATTTGTAAAACGCGCATTAACGTGTTCAGTGTCCGGTCAACTTATTGCAACATAATTACACGAAAGAACGTTGCAGCATGGCAAAACTTTGCACAACATGGCGTATGAGCGATGAATATACTAGAGATGTGCCCGCCAAGATGTGATGAATAATTAAGCGAAAGTTAGCTAACTTTTGTAATAAGATGTGGGTAATTCGATGAATGGAAAAATTGATTAAATTGTGAAAAAAATAATTAAGGCAAGTAGATGAAACTTGCCAATGAACTTTTCATTTTCAAAATATGCATATGACTTAGAGAGTGCCAAGAAATATTCACTGTACCAGGAGTAAAGTAATGTCTTAAAGTTCACTACATATTTTTTTAGTCTAAATTAAAGCAAAGTTCAACTTCTAAACATGTTTACTAAAGAATTTTCTTTACCTTCTGTAACTACAAAAAATAACTCCATTTTCCATAACAAACCAATTATTTCTAATTTTGCACATACTCTCACGCACTCATCACTAACTCTAGCTTCGATTTTCCTTCCTCAAGTGCTTTCGCTCTTCGTCTGCATTGGCGCATTGAACTTTGTTTTAATTATGCCGGAAGACAGTAGACAGACGCTGGGTGCATTGGACATGGACATTGTTAGCGCTTGGCTTGACTTGGCTTGGGTTGGCTTGGATTCGACGGAGCCCTCAGCTTAATAAATTGCAATTGTTTGCAAGCTAACTTTTGCACCCACGCCCCCAATTTAGCCCAGTTTCATTTGGTTAGTTCCCCTGCTGTGGCATGAATTTTGTAATTGGTTTTGGCATTGTGCACTGCATTTGACAAAATAGAAATAATAATAATAAAAAAAAAAACAGAGAATTTCGTAGAAGAAAGTTTAGCATAATACGCAGAGAGTAGAGAGGCAAACAAAGTTTTCCAAACATTCAGTCGCAGAATAGATTTTTGTATGTGCGGTTAACGAAGCAAATAGAAAAATTCACCAACGAAAATTGTAATTTTCTCTTTTCGTTTTTGCATCCCACAACTAAACTCAAATATTGACCGAAAAGTTTAATAAAGGTAGTAATTGTTGCCGATGCGCCAGATATTCAGAAGGCTCTGTAAAATTTGTTCAAACTCAACATTAATTTTTAAATTTCAGCCAGCCAAATTGCTGGGAAAGTGACACTACGCAAACTTAATTAAATGCCAAACAGATACAGTCTACTCCAATTGCCCTACCACAATTTAAATATTACAGTGCAGTGTCAAAACAATGCACAACTCTGTGAACTGGGTGTGCGAAACAAAAGGACCAGAACAAATGCCAGCAAAATTGTTTAAATAATAGCAAATAATGATACATGCACTTTGCATGCCACTGATACTGATATACACTGGACAGACACAAGTAAAAACAAATAAGCAAACAAACAGACAGCAGACAAGCAGACAGACCGACAGACAGATGTGGAAACAAATTTGTAGACTGTCAGTGTGGGGGGAACATCTCCGTTATGAACGGGCATAAGTCTGATAGAGAATATTAAATATTTATAATGAACTAAGAGCAGTCGTAACCTTAAACAAAAGTAATATGCTTATCATAGAGTAAAATGTACTTCGACTTTCCTACGTTTCTAGTGCTATAGCTGGACCAAGTTATAACAAAGCAAATAGTAAGTGAGCTTTTTGCCTCAGTTTCATATTTTTTTAAATAACTTATAAGAAAGAGCTGCAAAATGAAATCAGACATCTGCTGCTTCTGGTTGTTATGGCATTTTCTTTCCTTTTTTGCCTGGCTTTGTAAATGAAAAGCAACCCTTTTTGTAAAACCAAAATCCTAGTCATTGTTATGGCTAAAGTTGGGTTAAAAGTGTGGTGTATATTATGGCCAGCACGTACTATAACTGTAAGTAAAACTCTAGCTGTAACTGTAACTGTAACTGTACTGCCAGTCATAGTTCATAACTTTTCTCCGTTTCTCTTTCTTTCTCTGAATTTCTCTTGCGCTTTAGTGCGGGCAAAATTTAATTATTAGCATACGTTAGGGCAAAGTCGTAGAATGGACGCCGGAAAAGTCGGGAGCAACAGCGACGCCGGCTGAGTTTTATGAGTTTCATTGTTTTGTGCTCACATTGCGTATGCGTAATGCGTGCCTTGTTGTGTGTCTAATTGAAAAAATATCAAGCATACAGCATGTTGTGCATCTGTTTTTTGACGGACTTGTGTCACTCAAACAGGCAAATTAAAAGCAGCTGCTGTGTGATTTAATTGCTAAATGCAAATATCTGTCAATATCTGTGAGTGAACTTTAGATTCGCCTAATAAATCATAAACATTTTCGCCATTTACTTTGACTTTTGAAACAATGTGTAGACTTTACTTCATATTAGCCTTGAGCATTTCACTAAACTTTAATCCCAACCAGCAATTTGACTTTTGCATTCTTGAGTCAACTACTTGCAGTGAATGCTCAAGTGAGGAGCGAGAGCTGTGAGAGCTTGGAGCTCTCGTCTATAACAAAAGTTTATCGTTTAATTAGACAGCTAACTACTTGGGAGCCAGAAAGTCACTCAGTAAGTCATTCAGACTTCGAGCTGTTAGTTATTGCTTGGAATGCTCTTAATTTTCCATGGAAAACTACAAAGTAAGCTTGTTAATTAAATACGCATTACCGCGCCTCTAATTGCCTGTGCCAGCGATGTGCTGCTTAGCAATAACAACATAAACAACAACAAGAACTTCAAGAACGATTTGATAAATTCTGTTTATAAAGTTTTCCGCATGTTGCAGTCTATGAAAAACTACACAAATATAAGCAAAACAATTTAATTTAATTATTGTCCGACACTTTGAACTCTGACTAACTGCCAGATGAATGAACGGAGCTAAAATGACAAAAATAATAATTGAATGTCACGATGGATGTACGTAAACGTAAACTTAATGACAAACGTCGCTCGGTTAATCACATTTAATTAGTGGACATTTCAACTAGAACTTTTACTGCAATGTTGCAACTGCAACTGCAACATTCAAAGGCGCTGTGTGGCATGCCACAAACTAATTCAGCTGCAAAACATCATCAATCACTGCGGCAGAAATAAGTTGGCCAAGTGCTCAAAAGAATGCATCAAGCTCAGCACAAAAAGGTTAATGGGTTAAAAAATCAACGTTCTCGTTGTTCCCGCATTGTTTGTTGTTCGTTACCAGCAAAAGGGCGACAGCATTTTGGCTAAAATATGCGCACACCGCAGCTAAATGTAGGTAATTTGTGACTCCACAATGCTTTTTGTTTCCTTGCTGCATTGCCGTTTGCCCACTTAAACCCTCGATGCGACGTTTTTTGCCCTCTTTATGGCCAACAGCAGGATTCATGCTGAAATGGTGTGTGGCAATATGCAGTTGCATGTCAAATGCTGAAGGAACCAACGCAATTTAGTACAGGAACATAGAAATAAAGATAAGTTTTTCAGCATAGTAATCAAATAAGGACATTTACAAACAGTTAACATTAATATGGAAGATTAAGAAATTATGAAAGAATTATGAAACTTCGTTTTTGTTTTAAAACAAAATGTAGCAGGCTAATAGTATCACCACTAATAACATGTTACATAACATTGTCGTCACTAGAAGATTAGCAGTGTCACCACTAAGTAGAGATAAGCAGTGGTTGTCTCACTCTAGCAAATAGAGATCTAGCCTTAAGCAGATCCGAAGAAAAAGATCTTTCGGTTGAGTGACGGCAACAAAGAAAAACGAAAGTTGTGAAATAAAGAACTAAGTAAAAAGAAATATATAACCGTCAACAAAAAGTTGGTAAGATTTAGTCTGTAAAAACTGTACCTTTGAGCGGTATTTTGGCTTGTGAAAAGTACATGTTTCGGACCAGCATGACACTAGTCAATATAGATATGCCTGTCAGTCTGTCCGTATAGACAAAAGGATGCTCTTTGCGAATATCTCAGTAACTATATCACCTGGACACAAATGCATGGAATTTGCATGCATCTAACTCACGTTTTTCGTAACGTATCATTTTGTTCACATTTACATTTGTTTAGAGGCAAACACTATCAACCTACCCTAAAAATTCCATCAAGATCGGACTATAAACCATAAAGTTATCATACATCGAAAAACGTAAATTTTCAGCAAAGATGAAGCCACGCGCACAACACTGAGCTCTGCTGCAGCGCTGTCACAGTTCATAGCACTGAGCTCTGCTACAGCGCCGCTGTCGCACAATCATGTGTCCGAGCGAAACAGACAAAACGTGTACATGTTAAGTTCTTGCTGCGCTTACTCCGATTTCAGAAAATATAATTGGAAATAAGAGTCAGAGGGTATTACACGGTCGGGATGCTCGAATGACAATTTCTTTCTCGTTAAACATATTGTATTAAATAATGTGTATTTATAGCTTTATTTCTGTTTCTAGATAAACTGCAGATGGATAAAATGCATATTACTCTCTGCTAGCTACTCGTTACTCGTCCTAGTCCTTAAAGCTACTTTGAAAAGCAACAATTTATGCATTCGAACCACTTTTAATAAGATCGTTTTTTAGTTATTTGTGGGATTTATGAACAATTTAAGCAACTAAAACAGTTTTTATTTTTAAATTTCGTTCTTTACAGTTCTTTCCTGAAGAGCTGTTGATTGATGAAATAGTACATTGCTTTCCGGCATTTTACTCCATGTTAGTTACTCGTTAATAGCCACTCATTCAACATTGTTTGGTACTTGCCAACCGCTCAACTCTTTAAACCTACTTGATTCAAGCTGATGAACCCCTACTCATAACATTTTTGCCCTGTTTCAATCATTTATGGGACTTGTGAACACTTTAATCCAGTGAAAACATTTATTTTGAGCTTTATTTACGTTCTTCACTGCTCTTAAAGTTGCACAGTTTAATCATATCTGCGTTTATTGTTTTTCCCCGATGCTGTTGCGGTTGTTGTTATTATTGTTTGTAGTAGCTTGAAGCTGGCCAGCAAAGAGTTGCGCTCTTATTTATCCCTTTGGTGCTCAGCTTGGCTTATTCAAGTGTGGCTTTTTCATGTGCACACTGCGGAGTCACTTTGACCTGCATGTTATTCATGGCTAAATACACACACACATACATAAACATACCATACACGCTATATACTATATACGCCAAGCAAACAATTTTGCAAACTTGCGCTCTGTGCACATAGTGAATTGAAGGCGTAGAGCATCAGTGTGGCTGTGGGAGTGGCTGTAAGTGTGGGCTTGTGGATTTCAGCGCGCTAAGCTGTGCTAAACATTCCCTAAATATATTTTGCAACAGCTCCTCCAAACACACACGCACACAAGTACATGTTAGATAAGCGGCGCACATGTACGGCAGCCAGGACAACGACAAGGACACGCAGCAATGCTAAAGTGTGCGCACTGCAATGAAACTTTTTGCACCTGAATATTTTTCAAAAACTATTCACAGTTGATTTTTCACCTGATGCTTTTCATGGTGCACATAGTCTTTCTGTGTGTGTGTGCCTATGTACCGCTTACCTTTATGTGTGTGTGTGTGTGCGAAAGTGCTTAAAATATTTGTCTGCCTGACTGCCTGCGAAACTGTGGCATGAGTGCCTGCCTTGTCGAATGTCTGGCTTGCCACAGAGCAGATCGCTTTATGCGACTCAAGTTGCATGCAGTGGCGCTACTGATGCTGCCGCTGCTGCTGCTGCTGCTGCGGCATGAAGTGCTCAACTGCCCAATTTAGAGCAGACACTTGCCGTGAGTAACGTACGTGCTCGTTGAGTAACTCTATTTGCTTGTTCTATGCTTAAGAATTTGAATAGCTATTATGAGTAATTACTGGAAATTTGTAAGTAATCAAATGCAAAAGTGAGTTTGTGTAAGAGATGAAATTCTGAATTGTAGCTGTAGGATAACCAAGAATTTATTTACATATCAGTAGGGGTTGTTAGTTAACCTCATTAGGGTAGTAATAGTTCTCCTTTAAATAAAGAATTTTATGGCGCTCATTCTGCTACTGAACCGCTCCTGTTTTTGCCATGCATATGTGCTCACATGACTGCCTGAATGTTCAGCCTTATCTATATGCATTTTATTATATAAGCCATGGTCTTAAGTTCACCAACACACACACACACACACCGCTTTTTCACTAACCCGTTTCGTTTGTTTATCGTTTTTTCTTTGTGCCATGTTGCAGCTATGGTCTCCTGGGCGCCTCGGGCTGTGGCAAGACAACGCTACTCAGCTGCATCGTTGGACGACGGCGTCTCAATTCGGGTGAAATTTGGGTGCTGGGCGGACGACCGGGGTCACGTGGTTCCGGTGTGCCCGGTCCGCGAATTGGCTACATGCCACAGGTGAGTACAGAACAGTACGACGGGCTGCTTGAATTTTTCATATGCTTTTTATTGTTCTGCTACAGTTGGCAACGTTGCTCGTAACTAAATTAAATAAATGCAATAAAACGTTGAAGCAACAACGCATCAATTCCCCAAACGAAACAAAAACATAAAGTTTTAAATGCTGCACCCCATGAACATTTCAATTTCGCACAAGTGCAATAATATTTTTTGTGCAGTCTCAGTATTAATTTCTGTTGCAATAAACCAACCAACCAACCAACTGACAGCAGGCAACGGTCATTTGCATTCGTTTGCTCTACTATATAATATTCAATTCTATTTTGCAGGAGATAGCGCTTTATGGTGAGTTCACAATGCGCGAAACTTTAATCTACTTTGGCCTTATTTCGGCCATGGCACGCAGCGACATTGAGGATCGCACCGAATTCCTGCTCAAATTGCTCAATTTACCAAATGGCTCAAAGTTCGTCAAGAATTTGAGTGGCGGACAGCAGCGTAGAGTTAGTCTGGCAGTTGCTCTGCTCCACGAACCGGAGCTGCTCATATTGGATGAGCCGACAGTGGGTGTGGATCCGGTGCTGCGACAGAGGTGGGTTAAAACATTTCACATGGGGTGGTTCAACAGATAAATGCCACACGGTTGCATGCTCCAGAGAATAGAAAGCTCACATTGAGTTATTCGAGCTGTAGCTCTTCGATTTGAAGCATTTTCCGTTGATGGCCAAATTAAATTGATGCCAGTTGATTAACTCTATCTCACTTTTGCAGCATTTGGGATCATTTGGTGGATATAACGAAAAATGGTCACACCACTGTGATAATCACAACACATTACATCGATGAATGCGCCCAGGCGCATATGGTAAGTTTCCCCAAATCATCATTATAGTATACACTGATAAAAGAAACGAGCTTCTAAACAAAATTATTTGAAAATGAAATATGAAATTGAAATATGTTATGAAATTCCGCTGTGATTTAATAATATTCAGCTACGATTAGCTTATAGTATTTCATTTATTTATTTATTTTACTGTATTGCGTTTCTTATTAATAACGAATAGTTTTTGTACTAGGGTGGGTTTGATTATCTTTTTCGAAATCGACTACTGTTCATTCACTTTAGTTTATTTTGCCTAAAATCACTTAGTAACTAGTTTATTCTATTCGGTGTTTAATAACGATGTACACTATCATGTATCTCTTCTGAGTTTTCCAACACTTGCTTCTCTGATTGAGTTTCAATTCCTACAAATATATATATACATTTCTCCAAGTAGTTTTATATTGTATGGAAATTATTTATGATTAATCTTTAAAAATTCTTAAAGCTTTTTCTACTGTTTATATACTAGTTTCTCGGTCTAAATATATTATTAGAGTATATTGTATTTAAAGAAATGTATGGTCATATCTATATACTATATCTATCAACTGTATAACTGTAACTTAGTTCAATGCATGTCCTTTTTTTCTCCATGCTTTTTTTACGAAATTAATAGTTTTCGATAGTATTTTTATCAGTGTAGGAAATAGAGAAGAGATGAGTGTGCTGTGGCAGACAACCAAGTGTCAATGGCTTTTTGGCGCCCACGCATTGTTTGCCCGCTTGATTTATAGTTAAAGCTTGCACATCTATTTGTAATATGCGGCGTATGAGCAATATTATGCGCGCTTCTGCTGAAAGGTGAAAGCTCAGCTGTCGAGGGAGTCGACCATAAGTCTCTGCGCCACAACGGCGCTTATCAGCTCAAGCACAAGTGTACGCTGTCAACACGCGGTGCTAAGTGCTTCCTTCTGGGGTGGGTTATACGCAGGGGAGTGTGTGTTGAATGAGGGAACTGTGGACTAAGGACTAGTCACTGGGGACTGGGGACTGGGTAACTGGTATTTGGTATCATGGCAAATTTGTATCCTGCGCGAGCTGCAACAAATCTGTGTCTGCTGTCTTTTACGAAAAACTACAATATGACCAACTGTCCGCCTGTCCAACTGTCCATTTGTACGTCTGTCTGGCTGTCTCTGTTGACCCATGGCCATGGCACGATTTACGAGGCATTTCCGAGCGAGACACATTGCAAAATTTACTTCAGATTTATTTATGTTGGCAATGCGAGGCGTAATAATCAACACGAGTGCAAGAGAGACAGTGAATGAGTGTTTGCGTTTGTGGAATGGGTGGGTGTTCGTCATTTGCTGCCCCTCTTGCCTAAAATGCGTGTGGCAGACAATGAACTGTGCAAGCAGCTGACAGGGGCTAACAAAAATATGAAAAAAACAAAAACGAAATACGAAAAACAACAGCAACAACAGGATAAAGAAAAGCATGGAAAATACAGAAATAAAGCGTGACAAAGCGCACAAAGCAAACGCCCGTCACAATGGACACTTGGATAGACAGATATATAGATAGATAGACCGACAGATACCCATGCGACACGCACAGGATATGCACACACACACACTCGCACACGCACATATAAAACAAACAAATCCCTACACACACACACACACAGACACAGACACGCACTTATGCTGGTCAGGTCCGTAACGGAAGCTGGGCAAAGCGAGTCAATGAAAGATAAAAAGATTGATGCAGAAAAGAAAGCCATTAAAGAGGTAGCACGATTCATATGAGGTAAGCAAAACGAAGCCTGAATACTCTAAGAGTCAAGGCCTCTGAAATCAAATGATTGATAGACAAAAAGAAAGACTTATGATATTGCACAACACAGATTTGCTTAGGTTCTTATCAAAAGTAGAAACATATTCCACTCTGCTGACTTCTGAGCCGCATTAAACACAAATTTTGTTTATTATCACTTTACTTTAAATAGCAAAATTTCAAGTCGAAAATTGCATTCGAAATCAATGCGATAAAAGTAACATATAAAATTACTTTATTGAATTTACGTAAAGCCGCTTACTTGGAGCTTATATCAAAGTGTGCTGCTTTGAGCTCGTTAGACAACTTCGAAGAAGTATTGTAGCAGTAGGCAACAAGGTACTTCTGTCGACTGCCAACAGCTGTCAGGGTGACACGCTCACAGTGTCATTGCGGTAAAGAGTTATGGCCAATAAACAAAATCACTGTCGGCAAGTGTAGAGACAGAGAGTGAGTACAATTTGGGTTTGCCCACAAAACGTGCTGGTAACCTGAACGATTGACTGTGTATTCCCATTTTCCCATTTTCCCCAGTTCCCCATAGTCTATAAAACAATGGTGCTACGGTTTAAGGTTCAGTTAATCTAACAGCGATGCGGCAAACATTGAAATGTGAATTTAATGCCAATTGTTATACCAAATTTATGACCTCAAAATACTGGGAAGAAACAGCAGTTGCCCCGCTCTCTGCACTTTTTGACTTTTGTCTGGCTGGCAACTTTTTGGTGACAGTGTTTAATTGCTCATATTGAACACGTGTTGTGTCTTGCAGACAAAACTTCGTTTGGGTTGACTACTCGTATTATGGCCGGTAGCAAATTGCTTTTTCAGCTTTGTCACTTTTTCGTGCCACGTTTTTGTTTTGCCGCAGGTTTCGTAATACTCACAAGAGTCCACTTCCAAGTCCAGCAGTTGTCCTAGCTTAGACACACATATATATATTCTTCGTTTTTTTTTTGTTTTTGCCAATTCTGCACGTCACTTGGACTTCAGTTTTCGTACGTTTTCCTAGTTGTCCAACTGCCTAGTGGATATTGCTCACTTGTTGTTGTCTGTTGTTCTTGCATTTTTTTTTACTTTCTTTTTTTTTGTTTTGTCTTCTTTTATTTGTTGACTCAACAGAATTGCGTGCCGGCAGCACAAGAGTCACACACACACACACACACACACACAGAGGGTGTTTCTCATCCACACACACATTCATATTTAACTAGTCCAAGTAGAAGTTCGTGTTGATTGAATGAGACATTACAGTTGACACCTAACTGCCATTTGCTTCACGCTTTTCGATCACTTCAATTTGGCTTCCGTTTTCAATTGTGGCATTTAAAATTAACGCAGTTTAGGACCTAAGATAATTTGACATTAAATGATCAATGATCAAATTTCAAACATGAGGCACTGTTTATAAATTGTTTATTATAGTAAAATTAGTAAAATTAAATTAAATTAATAAAATTGTTTAACATTTTTATTTATTTTGTAAAATACTTCAAAAATTTCAGTCGGGCATGCGGACAGTCTAATACCCCCTGAGTTTCATTTCCAATTATATCAGCTCAAGTTGAAGTAACTGCTTTAGAAATTTAACAAGCACACATATTTGTATGTCTGTCTCGCTCGCACAATGTTTTTCGTTTTCGCTGCTTGTGTGCCGTTGGCGCTGTAACAGAGCTCAGTGCAATGCAGGTGACTGTGCATTGCACAGCTTGTATGTATGTTAGCTTTCTTGATTATAATCCGATCTTGATGCGATTTACAGAATCGTTTAATGTTGTTTGTCTCCAAACATATGTAAAGTTACAACACAACAAAAACGGATATTGGAGCTCTTATCATCTCTGAGTTCTCTTCGTTTATACGGACAGACGGACATGGCTATATTGACTTGGTCTGTCATGCCTCTTTCTGCCTGTTACATACTTTTCAAAAACTCAATTTACCCCTCAGAGGGTGTAAAAGGATATTATTATTGCTGAAAAATCACTCAAGAGAATTTATATAATTTGTTATCAAATTTAATTAAAAGTATATAATTTTGTAAGTTAATATGCATTTAATTTTACAATAGCATATTTAACCATTAAAATACATATACAAAAGGTCACCTAACTTTGACTTTATGTTGTTGTTTGATGTTAAGTTAACGGACAAGTAAAACAGTTGTCAGGACTTACTTTTTTTGTTGTAGCTGGTTTCTCAGCATCAGCAATTATTTAACTGTCCGTTTGCATTTTTGGCGTCGTTGTAGACGTTTCTGTTCTTTCCGGTGTTTGCCATTAAAAAGCAACATGCGGAAAATTACGCGACAAAAAGGAAATGCAGCACAGAAGAGACAGCGTAAACTATTAGGGATACAAGGCTAGAAGCACAGAAAAAAAAAGATATAAAGAGAAAGAACAAAAACAGCAGCCGCACCAGAAACAGCTCAAAGTGCCGCTTTTCCCGCCGGGCAGTGTATTAAAGAGTGGTTGGAGGAGCTAAGAACATAGTCGTAACAATATATCCATCAAATAATGTTACGCTCCCTGATTTCATTTATTAGAGCAGAAAGTGCTGTATATCCAACATGCTACATCCATAGAGATTCCAACTTCCCCCGCATAATGTGGCATACGGCGTATACGCGATCTCTTACAACTACATACATACATTCTCTTTTTGGTAACACCCACAATTTCCCATGAGCCAAACAGCGCTGCAAAAACGGCGAAGAAAAAATGTGAAACTGAAAGCAAATGGAAATGTGGCTATTTGGGTTGCTTGACCTCCAGTTACTGTTTTAGTCTTTCAACTTCACGCAGTAAGCCAAAAGGGAACAGTGGAGGAATGAAGCGACTGAACCTAGACAGACTGCTGTGGAAAATTGTGACGCAATTGCAGACCCGGTGATAGGATTATAGGAAAGCATTTTTCAATTAGTTAACTAAATTTCTTTATGCATTTTGGAAGACATTTGAATAATAGATAGTTTCTTAAATACGAATCAATTGGTTAAACATTTAGAAACATACAGACAGATAAAGAATTGATTGGTGTGAAGTTATTAATTTTTATAAAGTTAGCAACCTAATAAATTTTGTATACATATATAGGTCTTATTCTAGAAAAATGAGACACTCTATAAGCTGACTCCAGGTTGTAAATATATTTTACTAGCATTGAAGCAGCATATTTAATGAAGTATAATAAAAAGTATTTCCATAAAAAGATTTATATTTAGCGTAGAAACTACTTGAAGTTTAATTTCAGTTAAATGCATGCAAATATAAGCATTCAACCCCTGTTTAAAATTGCAAAAAAGTCAAGAACACGCCCATCCGCCCACTCGTATATCATTTTTTCAATTTCCTATTGCATGCGTGCAGAAAAAAGCAACCAAATTGAATGTAAACAACTCGAATAACTGCAGTAGAGAGTACATAACAACTGGTTACCCTACAGCAATAACTTTTTAAATTGAGACGAAAAGAATACTACGCTTAAACAACCCAAATTTTAGGCAAACCTACCACAGGGTGTAGAAACTTATTTACGGCATGTGCAGTTTGTTTCTGATCATAAAGTGAGCTATGAAAATGCAATTGTTTGGACGCCAAGGGCAGACTGTCTTACTTGGTCATTCAATTAGCAGGCTAATTGGCTGCTACATGGACGAATTACCAAATACAAAGGCAAAGTCCGAAGGAAATAACCGATTTCCGGCAGACAGAAGACTGAAGAGTGCAGAGTGAAGACTTAAGCCAAAATCAAATCAAGCAGCAAAACTTTTGTAACTAACAAATGTATAGTTAGCCTGTGTGTGTGTGTGTGTGTGTCTTATTTAGCATAGAGTTAACATGTGCAGCCATACCAAAGTGGTCAAACGGGGTAAGGAGTGGGGGATGAGCTCGAAGGTGAAGGCACTCATGTGCATTCCTAATGAAGCCATATCGAGAGCACTGGGAACCGATGAACACGCAGTTGTCTTTGACTATGAAGATGCCAGTCGAGTGAAGTTTTGTGAAGGCGGCAAAGTTTGCCAGGACCAATGTCCTGAACTTGGCCAGCCTAATGTGTTGCTCTGTATGCCTGGTCATGTGCGGCACAGAAATCAATTAAGTTAATTTCCGCACGTTTCGACAAACGGCATGGGGATTAGCTGGACGTGAAGAGGTGTGGATGGACAGTCAATAAAACTTTTCAACGACAACAACAGGATGTACATAATTCTGTCAGCCGATAAAGACTCGTAGAAACTTTTCCCCTGCTGCTACGAAATAATCAATGAATAGAAGCTTGAACAAAATCACGACCAAGTCGAAAGTTGAATTGACTTAACGACATTTTGTGACTTGTTTTGATACTAATCTATTGTACTTGCAGATTGGTCTGCTACGTGGTGGCAAAATGCTGGCCGAGGAGTCGCCCGACTATTTGCGACAACAGTACAACGCTGATTCGCTGGAGGATGTTTTCCTGAAGCTTTCGGTTATGCAGAACATGGGCAAACGTCGTCGCTCCTCGATTGCCCAGGAGATTGTCGAGCAGGTCACGGTGCCGGCCATCTCGAATCCTGCGCTGGATATGTCCGATGAACAGCATGCCGCTGAGATCTCTGGGGAATTTGGTGATAATATATCCATGTCCTCGGCAGCTCGTGATCCGATCACCAGCACAGCACCCGCTGCACCACCGCTACCACCCGTACAGGAGATACCCACATCCTTCTGGTATAATCTGCATGTGATGCAATCACATCATTTACATGCTCTCATCTGGAAAAACTTTCTCTGGATGATGCGAAATGTGGGGTGAGTGCGAGTAACTAACTATTTGGGGTAATCAACTGACTGAACTGTTCTCTCTTTTTCAGAGTAATGCTGTTCATTGTGGGTCTGCCTGTGGTGCAAATATTACTTTTCTGTTATGCGATTGGACATGATCCGACTGGCCTCAAATTGGCTGTGGCGAATCACGAGATGTCCGAGGAAATGATTATGCAACAATTCTGTCCAGTGAATGCCGGATGCAATCAGACGATGCTCAGTTGTCGTTATCTCGATATGCTGGTGAAGAACAAGAGCATGGTTGTGGTGAGTATGCAATGCAAATTACCTAGCCAAAGGCTAACAGGGAGCGGGCGAAGGACATTGAGAAATGTATGGCAAGGCATAGAAATACAACAACAATTGTGTCATTGGCTTTTACTTAAATTGTACTGAGAAGTACAATAACCACTCTTGCTGCTGCTTCTGCTGCTGTTGTTGCTTCTGCTGCTGATGCTGTTGTTGCTCCTCATTGAAGTACAGAGAGACGATGTTTCGACCCTGCTAGCTATTCGTGTAATTTATTTCAATTTGTGTGGACAGCAAAGCCGGTCAGCCAACGTGTGCATGCTCTTCAATCTACTGCACACAATGCCTGGTATTTTGCTTTTCCCTCTTACTCTCACTTGGCTCCTTGGCACTCCTAAATCAACAGAGCAGTAAAAGCATGCTCCCTTTTCCCTTGAAGTTGGCACCGTCTTGACTACTGCTGCTGTTGCCATTGGTGTTGGCACACACAAATTACAGCTGCTTATCTTTGGCAACAGCAGCAACAAGAACAACAACAACAACGTGTGTGGCAGCTGGGCAGTTCGGCCCGGTCGAGATCATCAATAAATTTACTCGCTGTGGGGCAAAAATAGTAGTTGAAAGCCGCCCAGTACAGAAGGACAGCCCCTTGTGGCAATTTATTGCAAATTACGCTTCAAAAACAAAAGCCTCTTGTTGTCTAATTTGAGCACAAAACCTCTCTTACCTCTCTCTCTCTTTATGTCCCTCTATTTCTCCCTCTTTCTCATCCATCTTCTGTTTTGCTCTTGGCCAAAAACAAAAAAATTTCATTCATTTTGCATTAGGCATTGTAATAACAGAGGAAAGTTGCCTTGAAAAACAATACAATTTGTTTTTAATAAAATACTTAAGCATAGTTTATTATTGCTGTGTAACTTTCATGAGAAACTTTATTAAAAAATTTCAACTGGAGTCATTGAACAACTGAAAAGTTCCTAATGATGCTTAATAAAATGCTAAATACCTGTAGACTGCACAAATCAATCAAAATCAAAGAACTCTAACTTAAAAACATCAAAATTAAGAAAATTTTTAGCAAATTGTGCCAAAGGGCATGTCCTTTTTGAGACGCTTCTACAAATTTCGTTGCTCTCTTTTATTTTATTATTATTTTAGTTGTTGTTTTTGTTGTTATAACAATACAATAACAGTAACAATAGCAATAAAGCTGCCGACAACAATCCGCACGCCTCAACTGGCAATTTGCGAAGAACCGCCCAAGGAAAAGTTTTTTGCCTCAAAAATTGAAAAGCGCCGCGGTCAACCACTGAGTTTCCCTTATCACTCTTAATTTGTGTAAATTCAAAACTAAGATAAAAACAAAAAATGTAAACCAAAAATAATACTTGTTAAGCCAAAAGTTACTTAGCTTTGCAGATTTGAAGAATAAGGAATTTATTTGAATTTAGCAAAACTAAAGTCATCAAAATCATTTATTGAGGAGCGTTACCATATTTTAACTATTTTAATAAAATATTTGTTTGATAATAAAAAATAAATATTAATTATAATAGAAGAAAAATATCGATTGTTTCTTATGCTTTTATAGCATCTATAAAACTTTCGAAACACATCAGGCTATATAGATTACAATAATTTCAATAATACCACTTAAAATAAAATTACATTAAATACAACTGCTAAGAAAAACAGCGTTACATAGTTTATAAGCAATGTATAGTATTTACTTTTTAGAAGAGCATGAAAACCACACGGCCCGCTTATCTTTTCAACGCATCTGATTTTAGTCCTTAAAAATGTGCTGCTCCTTTTTGTTTTTTTTTTGTTTTTTTTTTTTGCCCCGTTCTGCGGTTGAGGACCAAAGTTAATTTTGCTCAATGAACAGCATATCAAGGACCCATCAGCACGTGGCCAGCGGTCTCTACATTACAATGTCCTGCTCCCCGCCTTAGCCACACACACACACTGAAAAACAGCCAAATACACCCGCTGCCTGAATCGGTAGCTAGAGGCAATGTTTTCAGTTGCTGAAATTTGAATTTCTGCTGTGTTTGTGGTCGATTCAACCGCTTCGTGTATTGACAGCATTTCAATAGCTGCCAAAAACAACTACAACAACAACAATGGAGTATAGGACCTGCATGTTCACTGTTCACCTACCGCAGGCTATAGATGGCAACATAAAAAGAAAACCAAACCAAACAAAATGCACACAGAATTATATTTCAATCTATGTGTACTATGTACAATATAGTAAATGTATATTTTATACTTTAAGGCTCTTTACTTTGTGGCTGGTTTAGATCAAAGACATTTGAGTTTTGTAAAAATTGGTCTTTGTTTTTAGGCGATCCTTTTAGATACATGACCAAAGGCGATTGTAGAACTTTGGGCACTTTTGCCTTTTAATTTATAACCCAAAAATTGAAAACATGTTGAGGGCAGTATTGTTGCTTTTACTTCTAATTAAAAGTTTATTTGGCGTAACAAAACTGCTCATTAGTAAGCTTTGGTTACTTAGACGCTCGATGGTACTGGAAACCAGGTGTTGACTGAAGTTTCCTTTTTTTACCAACTTCCTGATAAGTGGTGTGGCTTTGTTGTTGCACTTGATTAGCGACAAGTATTTGCTTTAAGTAAATGCTTCATTTTTCCGCTTGTTTTTTTTTCCAGCTCAGTTGTTGTGGCTTTCTTTATGAGCAAAAGTTGTGGTTAGATTGCAGAGACAGAGAGAGGGGGAGAGTAAAGGATAGCGAAAAGTTTTACCTGTGCAAGTCTCTAGTTCATTTGCGTACTGGCTGCCACTGGCTGCACTCCTCCATACTCAATCTCTAATCGCACTCTTGGGCTCATTCTGCTTTACGTCCAAGTTGACTTCATTTACGCATAGTTTGTGGCTCAAGTTTGTCATAAACAATGTTGAACTTAAGGTTAAAGTAAAGCATAAAAGTTGTCAGTTGTCTGCCAAATTGATTGCCTCTCTTGTTGTGCCACAAGCAGAAATTGAATTATTTGTAGTACATAATATTTTCATTAAAGATGGCTTTTACTGATCTTTGCCCTAATTATTTTGACTTGTCTTTAATTTTGTCAAAATTTATATGCAAAGTTTTTGGCCAACAAATTCGATTAAGCATTAAATCTAATGGAGCTTATCGATGAATCGAGCCATTTAACCACACACATGTAACTAATCCATGCAAGCATGTGTGTGTTTATATCTGTGTGTAGCCACAGAGCCCGACGTGTGTATGACTTCATTTGTCTAAACATTAATGCGGCAATTGCGTAAATTTCACGCCTGTTGTTTTGTATCCCCTTTCGGTTTAAATAACTCCATACACACACACCATACACACACCACACACATTCTTGTTAGCCACAAAATTGCTATAGCTTAGCCCAAATACAAGTGCCAATACATGCGCCAGCAGTTGTTGTCTGTGGGTTATTGTATGTACACACACATACATAAGTGGCTGGCGAAACTTTCGACCAAAGTTCTTGGCTAAAGTTGTATCTCTGGGAACTTAATCAATGTATGAGCACTTACAGCAACTGGCTTATAGATATTGGATCTATATGCGGTCTCTATGCTGGCTGCTTATGTGTTTTTCTTTCGCTTACACTTCATTATTTATATTGGCGTACTGTGTTGAAACTCAGACAACAACAAAAATGAAAAAGTGCCAAAAAAAATAAAAAAACAAAATCAGAGCAATGAAATTGTAAAAGATAACACAAACATGTTGTTGACAACAACAACAGCAACGGCAACAACATCAACAATAAGTAGTAGAGCAGCAACACGGCATCAAAAGGCGGAACGCTCAAAAGTAGGCAATGCATATTATGTTGAGGCTCTTCCTTAAGGATCTGCGCATGCTGATGCTGATGTTATGCTTCTTGCTGTTGTTGTTGTTGTCGTTATTTGTTGTTCACTGAATTTATCGCTTGACGCAAAGAACGCACATTAATTACGCGGAGTTACTTTTATTGTGCCGCTCGACAAGACCCAACAACATGCAACAACAAACAATGGGGAAGGAAATGAAGCGAGATGCTGTAACAGTTTTACCAGCAGCGACTGTAGCTGTAACTGTGACTGGGAACTGTGTAACTGTGTTACTGCTACAGTTAACTGTAACAAAGAGACTGGCGTAGAATTCAAAAAGGAAGCGCCCAAAGGACATGCGTTGCTCAATAATTCAACGCTTTTAATTGAGCAACAACAAAAGGCGCCAACTCATGCCGCGTTTCTCTTAACACTGCCTGCAATAAGTATATTTACTAAG
Source organism: Drosophila tripunctata (assembly GCA_035047385.1). Lineage (NCBI taxonomy): Eukaryota > Metazoa > Arthropoda > Insecta > Diptera > Drosophilidae > Drosophila > Drosophila tripunctata. Next base: position 4,554,310 of record JAWNPS010000334.1, read on the forward strand.
TCATCACGTTTTATTGCGTTGTAGCGGGCGCCAGGTGCAATGACTTTTCAAGCTAATTGAATGAACATTTGATTTGATTTGATTGACTCTCGCTAAATGACTCTCTACTGTCTCTTTCCCTAACTCAATGTCTCCCTTTTTGTCTTTCGATTCATAGAATTTTGTTAATGATGATGAAAGCGCCTATGAGGAGGTTCGACGTGGACGCGCTTGGGCTGCATTGGTCATACAACCCAACTACACGGACGCCCTGGTCGAGCGTGTCGAGGATGGTCGCTATGCGGAGGCCGGCACTGTCGAGGCATCCGATTTGGGAGTACGCATGGACTGGTCCAGTAAGTAGACAAATGTTCTGTGAGACTACACTGCTAAAAATCACTCAAATGAGGAATTACAAGAAAGTTGTTCTATCATACAAAAAATATTTGATATCAGATAAAAATTATAATATAATAAAAAGTAAACATAAGGCGAACGGCCTATTAATAATACCGTTTAATTAAGATGCACCCAATTGAGATCAGACCAGCCGACCACTATGAATATATTTTAGAGAATACAAAGTTGATATTTGGCACGTCAAAATTTAAAAGTCCTTTAAAATTCCTGTAAACAGTTTTCATTCTTGTTTCCGATTTCAAAGAAGTTTGTTCGGTTTTATATACAGGTATTTTTCAATGCACATAAAAGTTGTTCATACAAATAGCAGCTATATGATATTATTGTTCGAAGTGGATGTAAAATAAAAATGTAAAATGCACAAAAAGACCAATATTCTTATACAACAGTTCTATCAAAATACATAATTCGTTTAATTTAACTGAAACTTTTACTTAACATGCTCAAATCAAAAATTTAATTTTGTTTCTCGCATTTTTACAAATTTATTATTTTTTAAATCTAAAAAAAATATATAAAAAATAAATTTTAACTCTATTTGCCATTAAAGATTTTTTTTATCATATTAAGTATCTATTTTTCAATATGTTCGTAACTTTTCGTGAAAATGCATAACTTATACATTACATTAGCAACTGTTTTTCTTGCAGTGTTGCAAATTCCGTTGTTCTTATTTAACCACAATCCTATTCTTTGCAGATCAACAAATATCGACGCTGCTGTACCGTGACCTGCAGTACACATTCTTCAGTTTTGTGGAGAACATGCTGACCGAATGCGATGTGAATCCAAAATTGGGGCGTGTGCCTGTGGAGTTTGAACAGCCCATTTATGGTTATCGGAATCCAAACTTCACCGACTTTGCCGCCCCCGGTGTTATACTCACCATCATTTTCTTTTTGTCCGTGGCCATCACATCGGGAGCAATGCTGATTGAGAGAAACGAGGGAATGTTGGAGCGTTGCCTGGTTGCGGGAATAACTGGGCCAGAGATACTGCTCTCGCAGGTGGTCACACAGTTTACGGTGATGTTGAGTCAAACCGTATTTGTTTTGATTGTTAGCTTCTACTTCTTTGAACTGACACTGGTGGGTGACATTTGGCTGGTCGTGGCACTCTGTATACTCAACGGTCTCTGCGGCATGAGCTTTGGCTTTGTCATCTCCTGTGCCGTGGATACGGAACGCACGGCAACATATGTTGCCATGGGCTCATTTCTACCCATTGTGATGCTGTGTGGCATCATTTGGCCCATCGAGGGCATGTATCCGTTGCTTCAGTTTGTCACCGCCTTCCTGCCACTGACCAAGCCAACGGAATCATTGCGTTCCATATTGCAACGCGGTTGGGGCATGGACAATCCATCCGTTTACAATGGATTCATTTCGATAACGTCGTGGGTGCTCGTTTTTCTGGTACTCACCATTCTGCTGCTTAAGTTCAAGAAGGGCTAGATACAATCTTTAGCTTCCTGCGAGTACCTATGATTTTATTAGGTTATAAGGGTAGTGCTTAGTCATAGTCGAGTGTATATCTCTATATCTCTAAACTGTAGATTGTGTTAGTCCACATTGTAGTACATATACTTAAGGTTCCGGATGTCACATGCAATCCATGGAATTGTTGTGCCTTTTAGGCTAAGATTTTCATATATGCATACATATATTTTAAATTGTTCATACACATTAACACTGGTCGACATAATTATACAGACACATGTACAAGTATTTTGTGAATAAAAATAAATAATAATCATAAATTTAATTACATTAAAATAAAACTGAAAATCTTAAGAAATATTTGAATAAAATCAAACACAAATTATTATCAATAAATTGACTTCTCTATGTTGCACATTGGGGCATTGGAAAAACAGTATTTAATTTTCATTTTCCATTGACTTTGATTTGATATTTTGGGTATTTGCAAACCCTTAATGTTAACTGCTATTTGCAGAATCGAATGCTTTTCATTATGCTGCAAATTGAGGTACTTTTGGCCCTTTCAATCAGTGTTTGAATTGGCCAATATTTATTTACCGAGTAGTTGCAATCAAAGGTTGCTCTGTACTAGTATATTACCCTCCTCCACCCTCCTCTATGCACCTGCTTTAAGCATGTACATTATTTGTGGCCCCCAAAAGGGGAGGAACTTAGCTCGGCTTGTCATGCAGCTCGTTTTCGACACATTTCACATTTTGCGGCAAAATCAATTAAACCGGAAATGCATGTAGCAAGTGCCTGAGTGAGTAACGTGGCCCGTGCCACACGTGCAGCATCCGTTTAGCACAAGAAATCAACTTAACAAGCGGACAAAGTGCCAAAGGATAAGGGATGCCAGCTTTTGTTACTGCTTCAGCTTCAGCTCCAGCACATTCTCGTTTTCCCCTGTTGCTGGTGTTGCAGTCCTGCGGTGATCGAGTGTTGCAACCATTAGAAAAGCAATGGGCTACGACACACCCAATACACCCTACACACACACGCACACACACACAGTATTCTAACACTCTCTTACAATGGGGTGTTATACAAGTATAGTACTATAGTATGCATATGTAGGTCACTTCATGGTGGGAGGACAGCACGAACTTGGCAGGGAACTTGTAACTAGCTCCACATGTCGTCCGTTTCCGTGTCCAGAACTGGCATCGAGACAGACACCGTGACTACAACTACAACTACAACTAGGATTGCCATTGCATTTGATGATGTTCATGTTCAGTGTGCAGTGCATCTCCGCCTCCGACTACAGGATTTCATCTAACAATTTCCATCAGCTGAATGAGTTGCTGTCGCAAATCAGTCAGACTGGCACTGAATCTTTTTTGACCCTTGAGACGTGTGTTTTTACAATTAGATATTCGACATCAATCGATAGCATTTTTTCCATTATTTTTCACATTCGTTTTCGCTATGGATTCCAGCTGTTGTTGAAATTGTTGTTGCTGTTCTTCGTAATTTTTGCTTGGATGCCATCATCATTGATAACTCGAGTGTAGCTGACGGCGCCTCTCGAGCATATAAATTGGAAAGTTGAGCGCAGTGGGAAACTCATTCTCTTGCCCCGTCTTTATCACTGTCTTTCTATCTACATCTCTATCTCCATCTCTTTCACATTTACAGTTTTATTCTCATTTTCATTTTCATGTTGCCAGCTCGCTGCTTTCCACATAATTGAAAGTTCAAACTTTTCGACTTGCCGCTGAATTAATTTCTCAACTTCATAATTTTACGTGCTCTGTGAAGCCTTAATAACATCCATCCAGACACTCACTCACTCAGTCAGTCATCCAGTCAGTCATCCAGTCAGTCATCCAGTCAGTCAGTCAGTCTCCCAGCCAGTCTGTCAGTCTGCCAACTGTCTTCAATGGCTCTTTGTTTGCGATTGCTCCTTTTACTGCAATCACAATCACTTTTGCTGCTCCTTTCCATCTTTTTGGTCTACGTTTGCCGATTCGCGTCAAGTGTTGCCAGCTACGCCAGCTCGATGGCGTCTTAATTAATTGCTCAATTAATTTAATGTTCAGCCACTGCCTACAATTCTCTCATTTTCCCTCCCTCATCATCCGAGGTACGAATACTTGTTCAACCTTCGCTTGGCTGCTCCAAATGTCAATTGTCTGTTCATTTTCAATGGGTTTCAGTTTTACAAATGTCAACGCGCAAATGCTTTGTATTTTGGTATCCCTAAAAGCTAAATCGGTCCGTGAACTCAGCGTATCCTTTGCTACAATTACATTCGGGTCAAAGCACGCAAATAAATAGCTAACCATTTGCAATATTTGTGGTGACATTTTGATGAAAATCAAGTCCTTGTTGGAATGTGTCTTTAATGGTCCTTTTGGGCATTTACACAATTGTAAGGTGTTGCAATGAAATGCCACCTAAAGGCATGTTTCTTAGCAACGCTCTTCAGCTTGTATGGATATTTTTTACACATGTACATACATACAAACAAACATACTCTCAGCTGTATCAAACATGGTCTAGTATAATGTGATTAGTTAGAAAATCACATTCAAATAAATAAAAAATATGTTACTTGTTGTCTACTTATCAGAAAAAATTAATAAAGTTGTCAGTAGAGGTTACATTCCTTTTTAATTAACCCCAAAGCTAAATTATCTGAATTTAGTACAAATGCACAGACAAAAATTAAAATGTTTTAAAGAAATGTATGAAGAACATTTTTTTTTAAATTTTTAAAATAGAATATTTCAGTTGCTAAAACAAATTTTAAGAGAAAAACCAGACCTACATTAGAAAAGTACATGCTTTTGCTTAATATCTCAAAAACTATAACACCTAGGAACACCAATTTTGGCATGCGGGTTGCTAAATGCAATATAAGACAATACCATCAACATTTTTTGGATGCCACGCCCCTTCGCTCATAAGAAGCACAAAAAAATAAAAAGTTTTCATGTCTCTAGCTCACGTATGTCTTAACGTATAGTTTTGTAACTTCGCGTATATTTGGAGACAAACAATATCAAAAGATCCTGAAAGTCGTATTAAAATCGGACAATAATTCTGAAAGTTTATCATACAACGCAAATTTTAAACACTGCGACATACACGAAAGCATTTGAGCATACTAACACATGTGCACGCTTTATTCTTACAGCGCTTAGCACGATATGAATTCATATAAATGGAAAAAAAACTCATAGAATTTTACACGGTCGGGATACTCGAATGTAATTTTTTTTCTTTCAAATGAATATGAAAAATAATAAAATGTTCTTTATATTAAATTGTTTTAAAAATTAAAAACAAATGTGCGAAAATTTGAACGTGAAGGAATGCTCTTAAGTGCATATAAGCAGAATGTGCGTACTACAATAAAAATAACTTAAATTACTGTTTATATAGTCATAATAAATAATTTAACAATAGCATTTCACCATTGCTCCGCTCAGTTCTGGGGCATAAAAATATTTGCAGAGGATTTTGAATTATTTTTGTTAAAAAGTCGATTAAACAATTTTTAAGTGTGTCAATCAGCGATGAGAGAGTTTTTGTATGCTTGTAAACCAAATTGCAGTTGTGTTTTTATATTTATTTTTTTTTTTTAACTGGGCCTTAATTGTTTCCACTTGGCCAGATTGTGAGTGTCAGCTGCAAACTCTTGGCAGCGTGTTGACTGGGCAATCAATTTGCAATTGCCTCGTCTGTAATTTCATTGTGCTTGTTATTGCATTATTTATGTGCATTAATTGCCACTTAATCAGCAGAGACCAGTTTGTATTTCTGCATTTGTATCTGAGTTTTTGCTGATGTTCTTGTTGTTAACGTTTGGCATCATCAATTTGCGAGCTTCGCACTGACAAGTGCCAAAATCGAAGCAAGCTTTAATTATTTAAGCAATTACGTGAAATTTACCCAAGCACCAAAAAGTCGCTCAAACATATGAGCACTTTATTATTTTAATGACAGTCATTAATTATTTGCGGTGCATTATGAGCAATTTGTTTAATTTGCCAATACCAACAGCAGCTTAAAAACAACAGCAACAACAACGACAGCAATCGGAATATTATGTTATGTACATAGATCGAGCATTTTCTGTTTCCTGACTTTCGTTGGCTCGTTTGTTGTTTTGCCTTTGCCTGGCAAATTGTATAATGAAAATGTCAATCAATTTTCCCACGATTTGCCACCAAAGTGTATGCTACGTTGTCCTGCCGCCCAGCAGCCACACCCACACCCATACACACACACACACACACACATACCCACACATTTGCACACAGCTGCCTGTCACACTCAATGCCAATTGCAAATTGAGTTCATCTGCTGGCGGCAAATATTGACATGACAGACACATTTTTATTTTATTTTATTTGCATTTTTATTTCACTCTTTGCTTACCTCCACCACTGAAACTTCCACTTCCCTTCTCCAACCACTCCTTACATTTTTATACCGCTTCATCTTTGCTGGCATTGCCAAGGCTCATCCCCTAAACATTTGCTAACCATGTTTTTGCTTTTATATCTTCATCTCCTTTGCCAGCTGCCTTCTTGCTCTTCTATTCTCCACTCATCTCGTGTCGTGTCTTTCACTTGTGAGAGTGTGTGTGTGTGTGTGAGCGTGGGAGTGGCTCAAATGACATATTAATTTCCAAAGGGGAAACGAAATAATATACAAATGAAGTTGTCGCCTGAGGCGAAGCATGACTTAAGCTGGTAAAGGTGTCATCCTGTGGAGCCTGCAAGCCGGTATCCGGAATCCACTTAGGCGCACAATCAAATGCAAATAGCTGACGACAGCGAAATAAATATGATCAGGCAAATCAACGCTGCGTTTTGTTCCCTGGAGATGTGCCTGTCTATCCGTTTGCATATGATATTACGCATACGCCATGTACTTTTTTTGCTAAAATATTAATATATCTTCGGAATTTGTGCGAATTCAATGAAGTTCTTGCTACGCATAGATTTGGAGAACAATAATGCTGTCATCGTAGCTCGCTCCAAGCATCAGGCACACTTGCCTTCATCAATCATCCAGTAATACACCGTGCCCCCCATCCCCTTCCTAGTTCAAATTGCACACTCGCCTTAAGTCAAGCCAAGAAGCCAAAGGCGGCCAAAAGGATGCCAAAAAGATCCGTCGTAATGGCCTTCAAGTCAGCAGCATCTTTGGTCTGTCCATACCTCAATTGAAAAGCACTTTCAAAAGCATAATAACGATAAATATTTTATTGTAATGTGTTTTGCAATGTTTACATGGCATGTCGCTTCTAAGGCACATGCGAGGGCAGTACAAGCACTTGGCAAAAGTTTAGAGTATCAGATATCATGCTAAATATCTTCTGCTGAAGGATTCCAAACTGTATTATGGAGTTTATTAGTATCTCTTTAGATAATGTTTCTTTCAAGCTTTAACCAAACACTTTTCCCATTGTATTTCGAGAAAAGCGTTTAACATTACCAAAGATAATTATTGAATTGAATATGAGATTAATTTTAAATTTGTTAACTTTTCTTTAATATAAATATTGTCTTTTAAGTACATGCATATAAAGCTAAAGTTATTGCCGTTTTAAGTTTGTTTTTTGAAGCGCCTAAAAGTGTGGAGTGATGTTTAAGTACATAGCTTTCATCTTTATTTTTGTTTTTATTGAACTTGTTTATTGTAAACTTTATGAGCAACCCTCACTTCGCTTTAATAACTGCTTAAACAGCATGTATTGCCATTATATACTTGCGGATACTGCTGCTGCCGCTGTTGCTGTTGTTGGTTCGCAATGCATGAAGCTCAATTTGCAGTCGAAGTCGCAGCCGCAGTCGCGGTTGGCAGCAGCAGCGTCGCCTTTCACGCTGTTGCGCGCGCTTACGGGTAACACTTAATCGGCTTCCGGGGATATTTGGGATTTGGGGCGGAAATCTATTTGTGTCAAGACGCAACGAGCGCTGCTTTCCCTTTTTATTTTCAGTTTTTCTTTATTTTTTTTTTTTTGCTTTTCAACTTCAGCTATTTTTTTTGTTGTTGTTGAATGCTTTTCATTTTGGGCATTTTCCTTTGGCAGCTCTTGTAGTCTTTTGTTTTGCGACAATTTGCAGCTTGCTTTTTTACTTAGCCGTACTTAAAATTTACAACAAAAGCTGGCATCTCAAAATGAACTACTTAGTTGTTTTTCTTTTGCTCGTTTTTCAACTTTTCTTTGGTCTCTGTATGTCTGTGTATGGGTGTGTGTGTGTAACTGCTGCAGCGGCTGGAGGCAAACATTACAACAATGAAGCCAATTCCAACAGCCCACATGGCCGCAAGGTCCACACATAAACACACATACTATACATATACAATTCTTTATTCCTTTGGTTGGCAGGAAGTACGTGCTAATGGCTCAAAAGCAAATGACACAAAACACGAGCATAAAATGCGCCAAAAGTCAGCCAAGACAACTTGCCAGCATTCTCATAAATACATATAAATATGTGCGAGAATTTCGTTTTTTTTTTTTTTTTCATTTTTTCTTTATATATTTTTGGTTGTTTTTTGTGCCACGCCCCGTACTAATAAAGGCCGCAGGCTGTTGCTTCCAACATACTTACATATATATATATTTGGTTGGACCATTGAAAAATGTCGAGTATCTGGCACAGTTCACAGAAGGAGCAACAGCAGGCACCAGGACTACGGGAAGGACTCGTGTCCCTTTATCTGGTAATTCCCTGCTAATGGCTCTTTTGTGTGCACTCCTACAATTGGCGTTAGCTCCGCAAAAATGCCAATGTACTATATGAATAGCAGTCACTCAACTGACAGTCCGACAGTCGACTAGTGGCTCCTTTTAAGTAATTTCCTTCTAATATTTATGATTTTTGAAATGCCGAAGCGCACTTCGAGCTCAACTTAGTATATATTACAGAGAGTACTTCCCAAATGTTGTAATATCTGTAATGTCCTTAGAAGTATTTTAAAGTGTAAAATAATTGTTAATTTTATCATGGCAAAATTTCTGAATTATAATATTTCATTGAATTTGCTGATTTTGGTAACTTGAGTAGAAAAAAACGCTATAAAACATTTAAAACAATACTTCAGTAAGTTTCTGTTGAAATAATATTATCTTTATAATTTACTTAAAAGCCATTATATTAATTATCGTCTCATTTGTTAATGGCATTACACATACGCCTTGTGGCACAATGGCTCTTGTGACGCTTAATTGCGACAGCTCTCATTTATTAGCACACAAAAGGATAAGTAATGTCAGGTAAAAAATGTCAGAGACTTTTTTCAGAATACATTTAACAATTTTAAATCAATCTTCGTAATGAATTAAAATTATTATTGTCGTGCAGATAAAGAAATGTCGGTTTGGTTCCCATTGGACTGCAAATAATTAAAAATTGGGAGACTTACAAACTGCAGAAACTCAATAATAAAAGACAAATAATACTTATCCCTCTCATTAACTGTTTTCTATTCTCAGTCATCTCATGGGTGATCAAAGAAAGTAATATAATATAAAAGTTAAATTCTTGGATAAACTACAATTTGTACTGTAAGACCTTTACTGCTTCGGCCTATAAATAAATTAAATAAATATTTAACATTTAAGCCAGAAGGGAAAGGATGGGAAATATATATTTATGCGGAACTCATTGTTGAGCCTCCAAACTGCTGGCGGTCGACATGCATTTTAATTTTTTATGCCTTTTATAAATGCGTTTTAATTGCCACCGCTCAACAGAGGAAAAGGGAAAAGTTAAGAGGGGACAAAAGTGGCAAACAGACAGACAGACAGACAGAGCAGATAGAAAGACAGACAGAGCGCAAACCGGTAAAATGATGGTGATTATCGATGCACATGATGCGCATGCAAAGCACTTTTAAATTACCATCGGGAATTAATATATTGTAAAGGTAACACACACAGATATGTACACATAGTTAGTGCGTACTTTCAATCAGGCATACACAGAAGGACGTGCCAACGAGCCGAGCACTTAAAAAAAAAACTTTGGTTATTAAAATGTAATCAAAAATTAACTTAATTAACGGCACAAAAACAGCGTTGAAAATTTTATTGAAATTTGTTTGACGATCGAACGAGCGACAAGAATGTGAAGACAAATGGTAATAAAAATCAAATATAACGCATACGCAATGTATGCGACACTCACATCACAATCAGGGATATGTATGCATGTGTGTGTGTTTGTTATCTGTTATCTGTGTGTGTGTGGCTGCGTCTCATGCATAAAAATTACATATTACAACAAGATATTAGTGTGAAAATTGATATAAAAATCAATGAAGCAGCGACAGCGACAACTGACAACGACAACTGACAACGACAGTGATGGCAATACAAACTTTAAAGGGTCACAGCCAGTGTTGTAAAACGACCTGGTTGTGTGTATTGTAAGTGTTGACATAAACATTAAATTTGATGGCCAGCTGTGTGTTGTTTTTGCTGTTGTTCGTTGTATGTATTTGCACTTTAGTTTTCATGCTGCGAATTAACGAGCAGGTTGCCACGCCCATGCCTTCACCCACGCCCATGCCCATGCCCATGCGCTCAATATAAATTAGTTGCCATTCGCATACACACCCTGGGACACCCACATGAATGAGGACTGCGAGGACATGTCTTGAGGCACATCCTCTGGAGCAATAAAACGTATTTTTATGTTCTTAGCATTCGTGTGGCGCACTTTGCATGCAGCACAGCCAAGGATGGCAGGCCATAAAGGGAGTCATCTCTAGGACAAATAGCGCCACTAAATGGGCACGGATTATAATGACGCACACACGCACAGACAGGCACACAGACAGCCGAATAGAGACGAGCAGAGAGAGAGAGAGAGAGAGCAAGAGAGAGTTAGATGGCAGGCCGTTAAAAGTAAGCCAAACTAGCCGTGAAGTAGGCAGAGCTAAAGGCAACCAAAGTCAACATCGGCCGCACCAATAAATGTTAGTTTTTATGACCCAGAGGCTCTACCAGCCGATGCATAAATAGAACCTTCTCGCTCCGATCTAAGGCTGTCCTTCGATTCATCTGTCAGACTGTCTGTCTTTTTGCCTGTCTGTCTGCCTGTCAGTGAGTTCCCCAGCTGAGCACTGAAATAGTTTTTGGTCTGGCACACATCAATGTCAATTGATTGCAACCCTTTCAGTCCCGAGTCAACGTCAGTGGTGTAGTGGTGCGGTGGTGCAGCGGTGCTATGGTGCTGCTGCAGCCCAGCAGAAATGCCAACTAAGTGTTTTGTATTTGACCAGAATCGCTGTTGCTCCCATTTTATTTAAAAGCAAGTCGAGCGTATTCTACACTGGCGCTGATTTCCTTTTCCTCTACACTGTTATAAAAAACTAACTATTAAAAGCAAAATATTTTAATATATGAGCAAAAAATACTAAAGAACTTATTAGTTTTCAAGTCTTTAAATTAATTATACTGCTCATTGCTTGAGTTTGGAAATAAGATCGCTAAAGGTTAAACAAATTTTGAGCTTTAAATCATATAAGAAACCTCTTGACTCGATTTAAGCACGAAACCGCGAATTCAAAACCCAAAATATCGAATATCGTGCGAAAAAAATAAAATTATATTATATAACTTTCCAACGAGGTATTACTCATCAGTCCAGCCGATCACCACATTGATTTCTACTTGTATATATACATAGTACCCGGCAGGCCAGAACACTACGCTGCGATTGTGTTTTTGACTTCTGATATCTTCCATATGAATGTAATAGAAAATTATATCAAACTCTTTACCAGCGAATTTTAAACTTTTGGAGCTATACATAATAATGATTTATTCTAGATATATAAATATTATTATTCTTATACTTACTTCCTTAAAAATACAAAATTTTAATCTTACCTTACAAAAATATTCAACTTATTTAAAGTGTCTATAATAATGATTATGTAAACTCTATATTACAAAGGATATTTTGTAGAAATGTTTCCTACAAATCTCTTAATTTTCACATAATTTTCTTTCAGTGTACTACCGATTTGTTTTTGTTTTTACTCTGCGCCACGGGATGCCTAAATAATTGAGCAGTTAATCGCACCAAATTGCTTGAATAGAATCGAATGCCCTCTGAAATCTACAGTATGTGTTTGAGTGTTTGTGTGGGGTATGTGTGTGTGCGGTGTGTGGAGTGTGTGTGTGAATTTCAACTCCTTTGATAATGGTGAGCTAATAATTTGTGTGACAGCAATTGATTTGTTCGAGTGTGTGCTTATTGAATTATGCAAATGCCGTGTACAAATTGTCAATGCAGATGTGTTCTGGGCATGAAGCCAAGCCACAAACGGAAAATCAATCTGAAAAGAAAGTCAATCGATTTACTGCTATTCAGCAATTTTAGCCGTGTCCTTTATCATCCAAAGCCGATTAGTCAACACATTTAACTATGAACTGTCATTGGGCAGCATTTTATTTGGGATTTCGCTTGTCAAACATGGATTTGTGAGCAACATTTAAGTATGTGCCCGATGATGCGGTTTATTTTATTGAAAGTGCTTCGAGTTATGCTTAGCAATTGAGAGTGAATGTCCTTGTTAGGCTTAAAGTGTGATTCGATTTTAGTACTTCAACTTAAATACTCAGTAATTTTGTGCCCACACTATTCTCGTCTGTTAACAACATGCCTTAACCCAGTATGAGTCGGGTTTCAATTCCTTAAGCTTATACGCTGCATTACACGCACATTTCTGGAGTGCTGTGAATGCAAGGATTCTGCTTTATTCGGTTACTCACCTGCACAGTTTACGCATTCAGTTCAGGCCAATCACGTTCTGTGTACACCAAATCCCATATATACCCACCTTCTACACTTTTGCTCTTTCTCACTGTCGCTCGCTGTGTGGCAGTAGCTACAAAAATTCAATTCAAGTTGAAAATCCAGCGCGTATTTGTTTTTCAATGATGGCTGATTATTGAAAATCTAAATTCCGACGACTGCTGCTCACTCTGATGATTATTATGACGATGACGATGATGATGATGTGGATGTGAATGGGGTACGATGCAGCTGTGCACAGGTTAAGACCGTTTCAACTCGTCCTTTTTTGGGTCATAAAGGTAAGCTTAGCTCAATGGCGGGGGATTTTATATTGGTGAAGTCAACGTTGTCGCTTGATTGGAAAATGCCTGCAGGTGATTGCTTGGCTTTTCCATTTATGAACCATGTTTACGTATTGCCATCAATTCTGAAGCTTACAATGAACAAATAACACACCGACGACACACTTTGCCTCATATCGTTTTAATTAAACTTACGGATTGTCTACCCTGGGCTCTGTATTACAGTGCTCCACTGTCATATGCTGATTAGATTCCTTTTAAAAACTTAACTCGCTGTCGCGACCCACGAGACGCGACTATAAAGCTTTGTTATTATTTCATTCAACGCTGCACGTGAATAAAACTTGAGCTCCGAACACATAATTTGAAATTCGTGTCATTTATGAGGCAGACAACGAGCGTGAGAGTTGAGCTCTCAGCGCCTAAGTTGAGTTGTAAAGTGCTGAAGTTGTTGCATTGCTACATTTATATAGTACAGTCAGGCCAATAAGATTACGACCATGTCATTTACACTGCACAGAAAACTTTCAAGTTGTTATAGGGAGCAATAATTTATTCATAAGTTTGTTATAAAAATAAAGAAAAATGAAAAAATTATTTGAAGAGAAAAATACATTATTGTTGAGCATTGGAATATAAATATAAAAAATTAAAAAAATGTTAACTCATTGCAAATTAATTAATTTTAAGTAATACGACTTCTCCTAAAATTTAAAAAATGTATAAGTATTTATAAATATTTTTTAGTTCAAGTCTGCTGACCTATTTCATTACATCTGCAGAAAAAGTTCCAAAAACTACTTCAAAAAATTATGTATATTTCATTTTAAGTATTTTGTGTAACAGAAGTTTAAGAAAAGTGAAATGTAAGCATTAAATTACTTGTTTAAAATATTTTTCTGAGTGCTGCAATGTTGTCAGCACTCGTTGAGGCCACAGTCTCCCGCTGCTCATATGTATGTGACTATGATGAACTGCACGAGACAATGTTGGAATTTTTATTAACCATCAAAAATCCGCGTGCTCTTTCTCATGCTCCACCACTCTTTTTCTCTTGTTCTCTCTCTTTCTCTCACATATTTTCCCTTTCTATCTCTTTTGCAGTTCTGGCTTCATCAGAGTTGAAGAGCAAGTAGCTGTAGTAAGTTCCGGCCACAACCAGTGCGATGGTTGACTGGCGTGCAGCACGCACATCGCAAGAGATTATCCCATGCAACGCGCATTCCAAACATACACACATAGCCGCAGAAAGGAGCAGAGGCGCTGCAGCAATCAACGTGCCTTGGTAGTCATCATAATGGCAACAAAGCGACGGCCAGGATATCACAAGGGATAGAAAAAGAGCATAGATGTGCAGCAGGCACTTGTGGTCTTAATATAAAAATCACTTTGTGTGTTGTGTTTGCTGCGCTGCTGCGTTGCTGCCGTTGCTGCCGTTGTGCACTGCTTTGCATTTCTAAGCAGCAGGGAGTTAAGCAAAGAATCAGACGAAGAATCAGGCAAGGCAGCACAACATTGTTGACGTAGTAGCAAATGTGTTAGGGATGCGAATACTGGAGAGAAGAGTGGGTTAAAAGTGCATTGCAGTTGTTTTTGTTTTGCGACGCAACGGAAACGGAAGTGGCGTGCAGTTACAACAACTAACCACCATACACTCTACAACATTAACAACTGCAACAGCAACTTGTTCATCAGTTGAGTGAGCCTGCATATGTTTGAGCTTGGACCGGTTGAACTTCAAGTGCAGGGCACACCCTACAATGGCCAAATTTAACTGTTAGAATGGGATAGAAGGAGTGAGTGATAGAGAAGAAGAGAGAGTAAGAGAGAGTGAGAACTGTACTTGTTGAAGTCACTCCCTGTCCTCTGGCAAAGGTCAACGAGGCGTATGAGTAATGTCATAAACAGCTGGCGCAATCAGAATCACAGCAGCAGTCCGAAACCAAAAGCGACCGAGACATTTTAAGCCATGTGCAGTCAAGCGAAAATGTCGCCAGGCCACAGACAATACAAAAACGGAGCTCACACTCTTCAAAAACTCCCCTGCTCACTCTCTCCCTCTCTCTCTCTCTCTCTCTCACTCCCTCTATCCCTATATCTCTTTTCCCTTTCTCCATCTGCGTCGTTATGCACTGGGGCAGCCTTTCAGTTTCTTTGCCATTTGTTTTCAACTGCCTCCGCCTGCGTTGATGGCTTAAACGGATAAAAGTTAAGTAGCTTTGAAGTTGGCAAGATTAGCGCGCATATCGCGTTGACTTACATCAAAAAAAAAGGACCATAAGAACAGGAAAAAATTCAGAAATACACAATTCTGTTTCAAAGATATAATACCCTTGAAAGAATGATAACTTTCAAATAATAAGCACAAAAAATTCATTAAATTAATTTCGAAGAAATAAAAATATGTATGTATATGAAGGCTTATGTTCGTTTCATCTCAGCTATGGTAAACAATTTCTTATACGCTTTATAAGCCTTTCGATATAAATATTATGCGTATACTTAACATTTTTATAACTCTTTAATATTTGATAGCCTTAGAAGCAAATGTTACTGCAAAGTTATTAAGCTTTTAGCAGAGCATATGTTCTGACAGCATACTGTATACATAAATCCTTTCTCTGAGACCAACAAATAAAAAGTCGCTAAACTTTTAAGCATCTAAGCGAGCAAATCGACGAGTCCAATGGTCTGACAGTCACTACAGTTGCTATTCCATTGTTGTCGTTCTGGTTGCAAGGTATTTTTTTGTTTTTTTTTATTTTGCTGCGAAATGCTTTTATCAGTTTGAAAAGTTTGCCATAAGCTGCCAAGCAAACAATAAACAATGCTACTCAACATTGTGCAAATGCGCCAGTAAAAACGAACTGAATTTTTAATTATACGTTACTTCCACACAATGAAACTACTGCAAACGCATTATGAAAAGCTTTCAAACAAAAGCAAAAACACAGCACAGTCCAATTGGCGTCTGGAATTCAACCATATCTAATAAGAAAGTTGACTGGCGTCAAATGTGGCGTATGCGTATAAAATAAAACGAATCAAAATTCGATTGTTAAATTTAATTGTATGTATTTATTTTTACGCTCGGCATTTAAGCACACAGATACAAACCGAAAACTCAATTCATTATTTGTCCAAATCCTTTTAATATTTTTAACACCTTTTACAAACCGTTGCAGGGCTTTAGCTCTGAATCCCTTTTACACATACATTTGTATCAATTCCTTTGGTTGTTTTCCATCATATGGCCATTAATGTCATGCTAAGCCGCAACCCATTTTCATTTTCATTTTACCAAACATTTCCCTTTCTCTTTCTCTCTCACTCTTTCGCTCTTCTTACCTCTTTTGCTTTCTCACTCATGCAGTGTGAAGGCTTTGCTCCTGAAGCTGTCAGCAATGATGTGTCACAAATTAGTAGCAATTAATTTATGTGTGAAATTAAGCGCGCATTTAAAATGCCAAACATGCGTTGACATGGCGACAAAACACTGATGTAATTGGCAAATTTAGATGCCATTAGCTTTTAATGATTAGCAAACGTACTTTTAACTAACACTTTTAAAAAGTATACAGAAACTTTACAAACTTTTACATTCATTTTAGTCTATATCGATTTAAAAAAAATAGATATATTTATTTGCGTTTATTGTTTTATGGTTCTATATGCAATATAAATGGATATTTATTAATTTTATGACTCTTCGATTTGCCTGTTTGCTGGTAGATAATGTAAATGGATTGTATGACTAATTTCAATAAATAAATAAAATGACAGCATAACAATTTCTATGCATTATTTATACAACCGTTTCTTATCTGGACACACACATGCATTTATGTGCTAGTCAATAATTACTGTTCACTCAAACGATCAAACACTCAAACATTCAGACGTCCAAAGTGAATCAAATAGTGCTTTTAATTTGTACAAATGCCCTCCTACTTCAAGCAAGAGCTGTTAAATGGTATAATTCATTAAACCACACACCTCTTTGCAGGTGGCACACACGAATGCACAGCAACAACAACACACACACACGTATACATAGTATTCATGGCATAGAACGATAGTAATACTTAATGAAGTTGGCCTACAAAGCAGCAGGAATTAGCCAACATTTTGTGCACGAGTATTTCGTTGACGTTTTTGGCCTTACAGGATTTTGGCCTTTTGGTTTTTGGCAGCTTTATAATTGCACTAAAAACTGGAACACCTGCTGTGAACTCTGTACGTGTACTGGTATGCGTGTGCGAATATGTGTGTGTGTGTGTGTGTGTGAGGTTGTGTCATTAAAAATGTGAATATCACACGAGAACGGAAGTAAATATTTTATATTTACATATTCGACACTAGTTTTTCATAGTCCCAACAAATTTGCATATTTTTTTCTGAATTCCTCTTTTTATTTCGTTTTTATTTGGAGCGCTTAATGAAGTCGAAACAAGGCAAAAAAAAAAAGAAAAAAAATATATATGTATATACATGCATATACTATATACCATATTTATACAAGTGTGAGTAGAGAAGAGAAATTGTCGCAACGGAAATGTGCGTCGGTCCGAGCTGACCCGCTGTCCGGTTGGCAATTGTGTCCCAGTTGTTAGCCTGGCAACTAAATATTTGTTATAAATTATGTTCTTAATTAAGTGACTGTATTTCGTGAGCGTTACACAAACAACACAAAGTCCGGCTACGAGCTAAGCGCCTAAAGCGGACCCTCAGCAATTTCGGTTGGGACAACACTCGCACTAGACAAGACGAATTGGAAGAGAGGAGATGAAAATGAAGAAAGGAGTGAGATGGAGGTTAAAACGTACGTGAAGGTACGCAAACTCATGACAAGTTTTATGAAACGGAAATAAAAACTGCAGAGTGTCAGTTGTTCTACTTCCTGTTTTCACTATGAAGCGCACAAAGGTAGGCAACATTTTTTTTGAAACACTGCACTTCACTGCGATCACTTGAAACTACAAATAGTAGCTGAAATATTATAATTTAAAAAGGTAACTTTAATTTAAACAGCTTAAGAATCAGTTTGACTCAGTTAAGATAGAGCATTCACGCATCGGTTTAAAAGATTTATGTATTTCTAATTTCAGAACGCTGTGAATTGTACGTGCTGCAATGAATGAGTCGTTGCCAAGTTCGCTGGGTTCACTGTGCAGGTAACCTCCAATTAAGCTCATCAGTTTAATGTGTTCTCTGTCGCCAAGCATCGCTGGTCATCCTTCTTCCCTGCTCCAGGCATTAATATGAGTCACACCACCAACAGAACTGGCACAGTTAGCCTGCCGGCCAGGCAAAGGTAACAGGCATGTCGACGCGCCAATGTACGTGCTTATGAAATTCGGCCAGGACTCATATATATGTATGTATATATGTATATGTGATATAGTGTTGTGTAGTTGCTTAAATTTCAGTGCCGGACTCGGACTTGCAGTTGGCCACTATTGACACGTTTCGTTGTAAACTTGGCAGCGTTCATAAGCCAGCGCATGGAACAAGCATAATCCTAGCACATCCCTGCACACACATTTGCTTATGACTCAGACAAACATGTGCACACACACACACATACACAGGCGAGGCCATCGACAGCTCAACTGCTGGCCGGCTTACGTACCGTATGTGTAATGGCAGCAATGCACCTCAGTGCTCCAATAGCTCCTGCAGTTGCAGCTGCTATTGCCACAGCTTTTGCTCCTGCTCCTTCTAGACTGTTTATTTGCTGCCATTTTAGTTGCTTTAAATTTGCAGCTTAATGGCAATTCTACGCTTGGCCAACCGTCCGACCGACACCCTTTGCAGCACTTACTACTTGACTTGTTTGTCGTATGTCCACTTGCCTCACACAGCCATCGACCGCTGCTGTGTGCTACAACACACAACCGACATTGCCATGTGACCGTTATGCTTGTTGCCTTCGTTAGTTGTCCAGGCTAATATGGATTGCTGCATTTCAGATTGCATAAGAAATAGTCACTTACTCATACCAACAGCTAGCCACTTAGTAGGCCAAGACCATAAGTAGCTAAGATCCAATGCGAATAATAAATCGATAAATACAATTATTTACAACAAATTTTTAACTTTCTGTTTTTTGGAATTTACTCAAAAATTAAGTACAGCAAATGCTGTAATTGTTGAGGTATTTAAAATAGTTAGTTATTGCAACCAGACATTTTTCCATAAATCTTTTCCTTTTCCTTAAAGTCTGAACCTTCTGGACCAACGAACTAAAGTTCTGCAATGAAATTGTATCAATTAGTAAGGGTTATTAAAGTAGTTACGAATTACAAAATTAATCTGCTTTCTTTTTGCTGCATTCTAAACTTTTTCTACGACTAACTCCACATTATAATTTAAGTTCAAGTCGTTAAAGTTGTTATTTGCCTCTTAAATATTATTACATGCAATGTGTTTGCTCTACCACTCTCAATTTGATGGATCATTTGCAGCCCTTTATCAGTTTAGTCCACAACCGCAATCCTCAGCCCTTTTTTCCGGGGGTAGTCGTCGGGGAGAAACCACAACTATAAGGGCCTCTCTTACACAATGGGCCACAATTGAAAAATGTTGCCGAAACATGCCTCAAAGTGGATGCAATCATGGGGAAGCCCAAACGCCTGAATTCATGTGATTTGTATGCGGCAAGGGTTTTAAAGGAGGCCACAGGATAAAAGCGGATAAGGGATAAGCAACTGTCGCACATTATCGCTTTGACTTTATTTGCGTTTGTCTGTTGCCGTTTGAGCCTAAAATAAATATGCCATTGCGTCGACAGAGAGTGGAGGAGAGGGAAAGAGACGGAGAGAGAGACAGATAACGTGGCCAACAACTAGCATCGTTTACTTAAAGTCTCCGGTGGCATTTTGTAGCCCCGGGAGAACGACACGGATAAAGTACGTTCAGCTTTAAAGCCGCGTAATTTGTTTGCTCACAGTGCGTTCCCCTTTGTGGTGCTACCAGTATCTGTGTGTTATTATACATGTGTATGTGTGTGTGAGTATGTGTGTATTTGTGTGTAACAAACTGCGCCTGCGATTGGCAATTAAAGCCAGGGCCATTGACACCCGTTCTAGTTCATGCCACGTTGACTCTTTAACCTAATTAAACCGCCGCCAAGGAATACGCTACTCAAATCGGCAGCTGTCTGCGTTTCGTGTCTCTGTAATTTTGTAAAAATAGGTTAATAATTTTCAAAAATATTTTCACTTTTATTGCATAAATTTTGTAGGCACAACGAACATTTAAATTTACAGAGAATAAGAATTTATGCCAATTTAAGCTCAGAATGCCTTTCATTTCCCAGTGTAACATTGTGTGGCATTTTGAGTTGCTGCTTTGCATACCCTTTACTTAGTAATGGGGTATGCAAAGATAGACTCATAACTAGACTATAGAGAAATACTTCTTTAACTGAAATTGAGTTCTATTAATTCTTGTAAAATACATAAAATGATTAAGATGGCCTGACATTCTGTGTTATAAAGTGAGGGTATCTCTTAGTTCATCCCTCTGTTGTATGCAAATTCTTATTTGTTTTGCCTCTTTTTTGTTTTTGTATGCTAGTCCTAATTGTTATCTATGTCGAGCGCCGGTTTCCATCTTTGTTGCTAGCTACGAAAATTTTCTGCGTGCAGCGAAATCATTTGGTTTGCCTTTTATTAGAATTTTAAATATGCTTTCCTTGAAAATGTGAATGAAATTTTAATGAATTTAATGCCTGTCAGACAGACGCGTGCAGATTTCTAAGAAATGAGAAAAAAAAAGGAAAATAGAACATAAAATATAAACAAAAAAGAGCTGAGCCGGCCACAAAGCAAAAAAAACCTTTGGCATTCATTTCGAATGAAAGGCCAATTATACAATTTGCTAATTGGGATTGAAAGCGAAAGCGAATATTTTTCGGAAACACAATAATAAATTTAAATTTAAATACGAATTTGGCGGAATAGAGCCTTTGCCTCTTGCCTATTGGACTATTGAACTATACTAAACTAAACGTTGACTAAACTCAATTACTTCAACTATATGCACTTTCGATTCAATGAACACAATTAAATAATTGATGTACTTAATTGTTAGCACTGCCGGAGATAACGGAAGTGCTAACAACCTCTTTCCCAGCCGCAGACCAAAACCAACCCATTCCCCGCAACAATTTTGCCCTATCTCTTGTCTTCCTGCCCCAACAGCACAGACCATTTATGGCATCCAAACAATTTCAAGTACTCGCGACGCCCATTTTTGTTTATGCTTGTAAACACATTCCGGCGTCGAGTACAAAAGCTTAAAAAAATATAAGAAAAGAATCACGAGAAAGAATGTTAAGAAGCTCAAGCCTAACTGTGTGATACCCTATGCTGTGGTAGTATTAACTGATGTTCTCTCACTAGCCAATGTACCCGACTCTCAAGCGCTGACGTTGAAGGTAAAAAAGGGAAACGCAAAGACATTGTCCCTTGTCAATGGATGCGGCAACATACGCATGAAGTCTTAGTTGAGGCCTCTGTTTATGCCTCCTCTTACAGTTGAACGCCTTTGGTGCCTTGTCTGAGCAATTTTCGAATGCTCCATTCTGCTGTTTTTTTTTTTTGCCACACTGTGAGTGTGCTAACAATGGCGATGAGAATGGGAATTGCGACCCAAGTATATTTGCAGCACTGGGGCACATCTGCGTTTTATAATCGAGCCGAAAGCGGAACCAACAACAGAACGGATCCCAGTCTAGGCAAAAGGTGGACCCTTGAAGAGCAGCAGCAGTGGTGAAAACTAGTCTGCCTATTGCCCTATCCCCCCCTACACACCATACGGACAGTGGGCGTGGGATTCAGAGTGAGAAAAAAGTAAATTAGTGTTTTGGCACTTTCCGCAAACAAAGCGGCGGTCTGGCAGATCCCCAAACCCCCCGAAAGACCCGAACCACCGAACCAGCAGCCACTCGAGCATACCACCCGCTGACCCAACCAGGTGGCAGTTTATGCTGCCGGGCTCGGTTGGGCGCTGAGTTATCGTCCTGGCGTCTGTTCAGTTAGTTAGTTTTGTGTCCTTCAGTTTGTTTTCTTCTCTCATTTGTTGTTGTTGCAGCTGTTGTTGCTGTTGCTGTTGCTGTTGTGCTTTTCGCTGTTTGTTTTGTGCTGTACATTTTGTACTTGGTTGGTTTTTTCGTTTTCGTTTTCGTTGTGCCTTTTGTTTTTATTTGCCTTTTGGCGCCCTTATTATATTGTTGCACTTTGCCAGCAAACAACACAGCCAACGACACCAACACCAACAACAACAACAACACCTCAGCAGCAGCAACACTCAAGTTAAATACATTTTTTTTTATATATTTTAAATTTGTCAAAGGTAAACCTGGTCCCCAAATTGTATACAGAGACTAATGCAAAAGTTATGAATTTATAACTAATACGCATTAGCATGCCCATGCCACAAAATTTCCTCTGCATAAATTAATTAGCCAGATAAAGAAAACTCAGTCCTCTGTCAGACAAAGCCTGATATTAAATTCGAATTAGGCAGGCGCCAAACCAAACCAAAGACTGAATTTTGAATCCAAAAACAGCGAAAACCGAAACCTGATGCCGGTTAGCTTGAAAAGCTGCCGAGTGCATAATTTTTCGTAAACCGCAAGTAGCCCTGCGCAAGGAGAGCAATTAACATGAAAGGTCCTTAGACCTTTGTGCACCCTTCGTGCGCCACAATTAGCGATAAGCCATGGCCCCAACAAATAGGCTATACTTGCGGTCCGCGGTCCTTAGACTTTGCTCCTCGGACCCAAAAAAGGAAACAGCTGCTCATATTTTTCGGCCATGGCCGTCATTTCCAAAGCGCTGAAAAGCATCTTGCCTTTGTCATGCGGTTTGCTTTAAAGGAATGAATTTAATAGAGTAGCTAAGTGGATTTTAATATAAAGCAATCATAGGTCAAGAAGAATATTTGAGAAACAGAAGCCAATCTCTTGTTATTAAATTTATTGTGTATTTCATCAACATTTTTTTAAAATATAATGAATCTAGAACCTACAACTTTTTCACAAAGATATTTAGTTTTAAAGTGTATATTAGAGGCATGTGAATTGTTTTAAATGAGCCGAAGGGTCTATATATATTAATTTTTTGCCGAACCACTTGACAAATGCCTTTTTAATCCATTTTGCCAACAATTACATGTTACTGTCAGCTGTGTAGGAAATGAACGCAAAAAATAGGAAAATGTCAGCCAAAACTATGCAGAAACATAAACATAAATCCATGCATGACAAATCTGTGCGCCACAAAACTGTCAGCTGGCATGTGTGTGTGTGTGTGTGTGTAGGAGAGGGTGTGATAAGCAAATGGCACAAATTTAAGTTGCTGGCGCCATTTCGTATATGTTTTTTTTTTTCAGCGCTACAGCTGCAGCCTCCCAGGCTGTGTGGGCACACAGATACATAAACAATATATATATTTATGTATTTATATAAATGGTGTGGTTTTGGTGACTGCATGACAGACTGTTAAAATGTCAAAATGACACATTTGCCTAGCGTGTCATTAATATGCGACAGTTCCAGCACAAACAGGAGCAGAGTGTGCGGCGTGTATCATTTTAATTTGCAGGCAGGAGGCGTTGAGTCGGCAACGAGTAACGACAGTCGCGCACATTGACTGCTAACCGACTGACACAGAAACCAGAAACAGAAACCAGAGTCGACGCCGCAGAACAACGCGGCAGTCCACGAACCAAATCAAAGCAGGAAATTGCGGCGAAACGAGCGAATTGTATAAGTTTCTCTCTCTCTCTCTTTGCTGAATTTCCCACTATTTCCCCACTATTTTTAAACTCAAATTGCTGCCTCGTAATTTGAGTATATTTCATATAATTGGGAATAAGCAAGCTGAGAGAAGCAAAGCGAAAGAGAAGAAGAGTTATGAAAGATTGGGTGAGTAAGGGGCTGCAACATTATTAGCGAACAATGCAATTGTGGCGGCCTGCTTGCATTTAATTCCATTGAGCATCCTAAAAGTATGCAATACAAATGCTGCGTATCATTGCATTTCTACAATTTGTGTTGCATACTTTTAGGTGCTGGCATTTTCATTCTGTCTTGCTGATGTACATAATAATCCACTGCAAGATTTCAAATGCATGCAATTTGCTTTCAAATTGGAAATTATGTCATGACCAAGAACAGGTAAAGCGCCAACAGGGAGTAAGTACGTATCTGTGTGTGGCAATCGCTTAAGCACGTGAGAGTGTTATGTTTGCCAGCGCGCACATTTTGTTAAAATTCAATTTAGTAAATGACATCATCAGTATATTCATTTGTTTCCGTCAAAATCGTATACATTAATGCACCTAATACGCCATACAAACAGAGAGTAGCAAAACTTTCCAGTTTGCACACTGCAAATTGTAAACAAAAGATTGTTTCGTATGGTATTTTTTGGTGGTTTGTAAAAAGTATAGCATACAAATTGCAAGCAAAATGTAAATAAAAACACAAATGTGATTCAACTCTTGTTTAACATTGAGTTTTTCTTAGGGTATTCAAAATTGTAGCCCGTCTCAAATCCCCCTTTATTTTCATTTCTCACAGTCATAATTCTTGGCATAACGCAAAAAAGATTGGTTCGTTGGTTGGTTGCATGATTACTTGGTTTTTTTTGTTTTTGTTATTGCAATTTAGGCAAACGGTCGTCTGCAAACATTTTTCATTTCGTACTTTTGAGCGCTAATAATTCATTTTTAGCACAGTTTGCTTAGCACTGTGCCGTGTGCCCTGCCCCTGCCAACCTTTGATCTTTATGCCGCCTTTTGAATTTGCCCCTAAAACAGGATTACCTTGCAAGCAAATGACGACTGCTACCTTTTCACACATTCTCACAATTTAGCTCAACTCAGTTCAGACTTCATGAAATTTTTAAAATGAAGCACAAAACAAAGGAAAACCATTGTTTTTATATACTTCGCTTAACAGCTGTGCTTACGGATGCCCTTTAAATTACAATTATAGCTTCAGTTCTATTAAAATATTCCGAAGTAAAAATCAATTGAAAAGGCCTTCGTATTAGGTTTTATGAATTCGAATATGAAAGCGTCCTACACTTAAAATAAACAGCGCTGTACTCTTACTGCGCATACTCTGCTCAATAATTTTACAGGGTATAAATACAAAAGAAAACAATGCGCGCGAGTTTTTAAGTGCGTAAGTAACATAAAGCTTAAGCATAATGCGTGGCATAAGTGCTGCCATCAGGGTCACGATGGAAAGAGAGAAATGAAAACGAAGTGGGGAAGAAAGAGAGAGTAAAAGAGTGTTTGTGTATGGGAGAGAGGTACTGTTACAAATTACTTTTGTGTTTTTTGTTTTTTTTTTTGTGTTGTTGTATTAGTTTCAGTGCCGTTTGCTTTGCTGCATTACAATTTTCATAACAATGCCTGTCATTATAATGATTATTTTTCAAAATCTCCACATACACACATGCACAAGCAACAGTGTTTGGCACAGCGGCATACAGGTGCCGCCATTTTGAGTTCATGTTGCCGTTGTTGTCTTCATCGTTGACGGCACTAATCAACAATTTAAATCCATTTTCCGGAGCAACCTGCCTGCTCTTTTTGGCGTTGGTAATTTGTTCGGCTGCTCATCGTTCAGCGGTTCAGCAAGCAAATACACACAGCTGCTCGCACACACACACACACACCCTAACACTTACGTACAGTAGCACGCTCATGTGGACTCTGCGCGCAACCGGATATGCCGCTTTAATGGCTCCAAAAGGAAGTCACGCGTATTTTTGTTTATAACCTGAGTCCTGGCACCCATTTCCAACTACGTCTAATGTTAAAACTTAATGCCCGTAGCATTGTTGTATAGCTACAGCCTTAGCTATAGCTGCTAAGGCATCATCAGCATCATCAGCATCACCAGCTTTACCATCCCCAACGGCGGATGTGTAGAGTAACATCCCAAACAACTCGTGGCGCGTAAATCATGAACGGATGTGCTACGTGCCATCCAAAAATGTGAACCGAGAGTGTTCCACACTCGCTCTATTGGGCATAATTAGTTTCAAATATTTGCGCTGAAACAAATTTAATTTATCCAACGCATTTTCCTAATTTTCAACAATGCCCCACCAAAACCACCATCCTGACAACGAAGCAGATATAATGAGAACATCATTGTAACATCTATTTACTTTGCATTGTGGAATTTTCAATTTAATATTGTAACCTTGAAGCTGACGTTTAAATGCGAAAAGTTTAGAAAGCTTTTGGGACTAGCGCTAATTAAATCATCAAGCAATTTAATGGATGCTTTTAAAGTCTGTAAATATTGATTCATTTTTATGGCTCTCCGAATTCCAGAGTATTTTGCAATTCCCATTTAAGTAACAGAAACAATATACATATATTAAAGTTTATCAAAAAACTTTTACTTGCACAATTCTTCTTCTTCGAGTGCTTGTGGTATCTATAAATGCACGAGGACATCGTATAAATATTCAATCAAATCTCAAACTAAAGACACAAAACTTGGTTTTGATTGCCGTTCTGCCTGCAAACTACAAACAACAATAAAAACTCTATTAAATACGCATAAATTAAGTCACGTTGCGGCTGCCACACACTGCACAATCGTCTCCAAGCTCCGATGCTCAGTTGCTCAGTTGGATTTACGGTTAGCAGTTTTTAATACCCATTCCTCACACTCTCCCTTCTGCACTCCCTTGCACAGTTCATGTGAAAACTTTTATGCCATTTTCTGGCTTTGGTCGTGGCATGTGCCTGTCTCGTTCACATTTTCATTCACATCCACATCTGAATCCACATTCACATTCGCATTCAAATCAAATGAACACATCCACGTCTCAAGCCACAGAATGCAATGAATTCAATGCCAAAGTTTAGTCCGGCTTACCGCACCTGGACAAAGCCTGAAAGGTATGGCAACTATATATCGGGTGTTAAGCTGTCCTAGTCCTGCTTAAGTCCACATAAAAGTTCAGACAAATTATGCATTAGACAGTCAGTTAGTTAGTTGGCCAAGTTCGCCCTCAAAATTTTGTGGCTACTGATATAAAAACCTCATATTTTTTGGCCAAATACGCAAATTGCATGCTCCAATCTGACCTGAGGCTTAACTGAAACTCACCTGCCACCCGGCTACCTGCCACCTGCCACCTGCAACCTGCCACTTGTCACCTCTCACCTGCCATCTGCCACCTACCATCTGCCACCTGTGACCCACCATCAATTTGGATGAACACCGAACGAACCGTGACGTTGATGAACATTGTCGTACCTTGGGTAAAATTGGCAGCTTCCCGATAGTTGCATTATTCGCAAGTTTACAAACTAACTGACTAACTGACTGGCAACCTGTAAAATGAGAGACACAGAGCAACTTTCTAAAGTTGAGTAAATATTAGCACAGCAAAATTTATGAAAACAAATGAGCTACAGCATTATAAGATAAATTCGATTAAAGTCAACGATAAGTAGTTCTTAGTTGCTAAGCTGAATTAATAATTACAATTTAAAATGAAAGCATTTAAAATGCAATAATAAAATGTGGAAATTTAAAGCAACACAAGCAGTTGCTGACTTTAGAAGCTATTGTAGTTGTCTTATGATTTTACAATTTACAATTTATGCTGTGTTATTATAAGATAAATTCTAACAATAAATAAGCTTAAATTAATATTAAAGTTATATTTTTAAACTGTAGTATTCTAACTACAATTATAACAACGTCTGTCTGCTTTTAACAATATATTATTCGGTTTGTGTAAAGTATGTATCAATTCTTGATCGACATTAACAGCCGAGTCGATATAGCCTTGTCCGTCTGTCTGTCTGCGTGAACAAATAGAGCTCAGAGACGTTAAGAGGTACAAGTTCAAAGTTGGTAGCGAGAAACCAGACATACCTTTGGCGAATATCTCAGTTAGTATAACACCTAGGGACACCAATTTTGCCATACTGGTTGTTAGATGCAAAAAAAAAAACAAATCTTTAACAATTTTTAGGATGCCACGCCTAAGAAGCTCAATGAAATTGAAAGTTTTCATGCCTCTAGCTCACGTATTTCTTAACGTATAGTTTTGTAACTTAACATGTGTTTGGATAAAAAAACAATATTAAACAATATTGCATCGAGAGCCAAAACTACATACGTGCATTGCACAGAGCTCTACAGCTACAGCGCTGACGTCACACAAGCATATACAACAAACACAAAGCATAAATCCTATCTAGATCTAACATGCTTATAACTACTAATATAAGAACTTCGTAGCATATTTCCATTGCTCAGTTGATGTGAAAATAAAAATGAAAAACTTTGAGTAAGTAGCAGAAGAAAAAAAGAAAAACCCTAAAGCAGCTCAAGAGGCGGTAAAGAGCTCATAAAATATTTTATGGTTCTTAACTTGTTTTTATGTGAGTAGTGCGATTGCGATTGCGTTTGCTTTTGAGCTGGCATTAGCCAAAAGGGGAAATTGCACTGTTAGCAGCCATCACTCAAATCACATTTCATAACCGCTATGAATTTGTTAAGGAAGGCAACAGCAAATAACAACACATATAAATTTTAATTTATCCTGAAATCCCCCCCCCTCCACCCCCTCGCATACCCTTGCCGCCTTGGGGGCGTACAACTACAAAATATTAGACACTAAAAAGTTATCAAGAAATTTTGTGCTATTGAAAGGATTTATTACGCTTGTCCTTTTAACAAATTTTGCGCATTATTTACGGGTTTTTTGCCGACAAACCGCACGCACACAAACAACAAGCTCACCCCATATATATATATATAGGTTTGAACACACATCCACACACAAACACACTCACACATATTCAGTGAGCCAGGCATTTATTCATGCCTCCACTTGGAGTTTCATTTCACTTTTTGTGGAGCTTAAACATTTTTTAAAAGTCACCAACACTCACGCATTTGTCAATCTCTATGAAAAGGGGATTGCCAATGGAATCAAAAGCAAAAAAACACAAAAAATAACACGAAGTATTTCAGGAGCAAACTCAATGCTGAATCCTGTGCTCTGTCCGCATGCTGGCTGCCAATCCTTATTGACAGCAGCACTTCCGCTTTGGCAGCCAAAATAGCTGCGAGCGCCATAAATTAAACTCATGTGCCACAAATTTATTTCACCCAGTCTCCCCAGACTGTAAGTGTGCATTTGTGTGTGTTTGTGTGTGTGAATGGGTTTTGTGGAAAACTTCAAAGTGAAAAGATACTACAATATTATATAGAATCGAAAAGGCAGGCGCCATACACTATACTACTACAGGACGCACTTGGCGTAAGCGCTCTTACAGTTTAGTGTACGGTAATTGACATGTAATGCGGTTACGATTGACAACAACAACTACAAGAGCAACAACAACTGCTTCAGCTTCAACTTGTGACTGGCAACAATGTTGCCCACATCCGGTCGCCATTTTGACTTGCCCTTGCGACAGCGTTGTTGTGTGACAAATTCCCAAGCATTTACAGTGAGTGCAAATGCCATGTAAAACTTAAGTCATACTTTTTTACACAGTGCGAACATTTTAACTATTTACCTATATTACAAAAAATAATAATATTATATAACGTAAAATAATTAATATAGCGTTTCCACTTTAAGATTCCTTAAAATTCATTAAAAATGAGCTCATTTCGCTTGCTAACAAAGTATAAGGTTTAGCATAAAACATATTCCGTATGATTTGCACCACTGTTGCTTTGAGCACTGCCTGTAGCCGCTTGCCTGGCAATAAAAAGCAACTCAAATGAAATGAACCCCATGAAAAATGGCAAAGTGTTTGCCAAGAAATGTTTGGTTTTGGTTTTTTGCCGGCCAACCACCTGACCATTGAGGCGTGCACTTGGGTTGGGCACGGCAATCGAATGTCGGCGCGAAAGCCAAGCAGCTAGAGCAACCACAGGATGTCAGCATAAATCAAAAGGCAATGGCAGCCAGCTATTGGAGACTGGAGAATGGAGTAAAACGAAACCATAAGAAATCATTTCTAATCCCAAAAGTTTTCTAAGCGCAACGCATCGCATCGCATCAGACATCGTTGTCGACCATGGAAGCTATCGGCAAGAAATGTTGCTTACTTGTTACCAGTTCAATGCAGAAGGCCGTTAAAGGTACAAGGTATAACCGATATTACTAGCAACATTTTGCAGCTAGTCCTTCATTGGATACTTTTACCTCTGCCCTTGGTGCTGAGTTCTCTGTTCAGTGTTCTTCTCTGGTCGCCTTGTCTGACCTTTACCCGAGGGAACATATAAATTGGACAACCAATTTAAGGCCTAAAAACCACTTTTGCGTTTATATTCATGCGCTCGAACGTTTTTTTGCGCAACTTAAATGCCAGGACCACATTGGCCAATGTAGACTGTCGACTGTGGACTGAAGTCTGTCACCTGCTAGGGATTTGTTTGGTCCTTTCTCCATGCTCTACACTCTGTGCTGCCTTGTCTCTTGTCTCTGTTGTCTCTCTACTCTGGTTTATGGCACAAGGTAAGCACGTGCAAACATTTGTCGTGGTTATTTCGTTTGGATTTAAATCGTTCTCCCTTGTAGTTTACAACCAGCTGCTGATGATATGCCAGGACTTTCACTGATAATGCCGGCAGTCACCACAGCATTGGCCACGTGTTCGCTCACTTGGCCTTAACTTGGCTTTTTGGGATTGCTGCGTTAATAGTCGGGCGATAAGATTTGGCTTCACTTCTTCTGATGGCTCGTTAACTGTTTTTTTGTTTTGGTTTGGTATTTGTTTATGACTGCAAAGGTGTCGCAATATAAAGTGCTGTTTGCTTATCTGCTCTTTAAGATAGTTGGAAATTTACTACAAATTTGCATAAATATTTACTGGATATCTTTTCATTTTTTAAGATTATTGAATGTTTGTAGACGAAAATTAGTTGGCAATGAGTTGAAAAGCTCGAAAAAGGCTGCCAAGTCATATATTTTATTAAGTCCTGTGACCCCGATCAGTTCCAACAACGAGTATACAATAATTTTCCAGGAAGAAAACATAAAACTGTTGCCAAAACAATTTTAGCCGCACTACTTATATGACTGGAAATTGCTTGGCCATCTTAAGGACTCACTTTAAGTGTGCTTTTGTGTGAGTGTGGAACAATTTTCAGGACATAAATCTGCAAAATGCCGTGCGTTAAACAGCTGATGTTTTATGGCGCTCCGGACACTTGGGAAAGGCCGTCGAACTGTCTGCTTGAGAAAATTGCATTGCATTTTTTTGCTCGTTGCTTTTGTTTCTCACTCAACTTTTGCTAGTTGGAATTTTAAATTTTCCTTTGGCCGTGCATTGTTCTATGTGTGCGTGTGTGTTTTTTTTTTTTGACAGACTGTAGAACCTTTATGAAGAGATATAAGTATTCATGTGTGGCCCGAAAAGCGGTGCCTTAATTTGAGCATAATAAGTGCTCTGCTCGGTCACGCTAACATCTGATGAATATTCATAATGCAAACGCCGCAGTAGCAGCAGCAGCAGCAGCAACACCAACAGCAACTGAATCTTTATGGTAGCTCAGAACTCAGAACTCAAAACTCAGAATTCAGAACTTTGAGCAAACAAATGAAAAATGAATTTCCTGCTTATGTTTATGCTTGGCATATGTTGAATTCTTCACTCGACTTGACTGCACATGCCACGGGGTGTGTGTGTGTGCAGCAAGGCAGACAAAAGCTGAGCGTGAATAAATATTACTCATACGAGCTGTTGTGCAATGCCAGAGGCAAGTATTTACACCTACAATACAGCTAGCAAACACAATCAAATGCTACATAAATGTGTGAAAAATGCATAATATGCATAAATATCTCATATAGAGTTTTTCTTTGTGTATGCAACAAAATGGCTGCTGTCATAATAACAATTGCTGCAATTGCAACAACAAGGACATCAGCTAGTGCTAGTGCTAGTGCTATTGCTATTTATATATATGTAGCTACACTCATAATGATTATCCATTGAAATGGAAATGCCAGCCAAGGATTTAATATAATTCCCAATGCGTGAAGTGCACTGAGAAAACTTTTCGCACTGCAGCTGCAAAAGAAGCATAAGAAGAAGAAGAACTATAAATGTGCGAAAAAGAGGAAGATGAAGAAACATCCGCAGAGTCAGATGAAAATGCATCTCCCCAGCATGAATTGCCAGCCAAAGAATAGAATTCAATTTAAATAGATTTCCGCTTAGAGGAAATTTAAAAAGTGCAGCAAATGGCAATTGTTAAACCAAACTGAGTTGCTCTTGTATTCGAATCTATCTATATCTACTTCTTTCCCTTGAGCTTGTGTGTGTGTGTGTATGGCAAGTTGATTGAAAAACTGCTAACTACATACACTTAGGATACGTATAACGCACAAATACAAATACAAACATCATCACACGTGTAAGTGAAGGTATTGCAACAGTCAGGCATTGAAATGAGAGGAAACGGAAGAGCAAAACGTCAAGTCTTAAGATTGGCACATTAAGGCGAAATTTGAATCCTCTTTCGATGTAATCTAAGTTGCAACTATTCACATTAAGCCTTTAATTTTACTCAGTTTATATATTTAAGTAACTAAAACACTTTGTAAATGTATCTTTCTGTATTAATTGCCACTCTCTGAGAGTAGCATCTAATCGAGTTTGCCTTCAAAGTGCTTTCCGTACTAGAGAAGCGGATACTATAAAGGCGCTCGTTTCAATGATGGCTTCGGCAGCTGCAAAACTCGCACAAAGGTAGAATGTTAAGCAAACGTGCGTGCGAAAAAGGTAATTGAAAAATAGTTTCCGTTTCCTACTGCCATTTACATTTTGCCAGTAAGAGCAGTTCTTTGCCAATTTCCAATTGCCATTGCAATTGCTTACTCTTCAATGCCATCGATGTATGTATATATGTTACAAGCTTCCAGCTTACACATCTTCACAAAAGCAATTGAATTCACTTTAAGGCTTCACAGTTCACAATAAACTTAAATCTCATAAACTACTATCTGAATTGTAATTGTAAAATGTATTTAAAAAAAAGCAAATCAACGCCCGAGCAGGGACTTGAACCCTGGACCCTTGGATTAAAAGTCCAATGCTCTACCGACTGAGCTACCCGGGCATATCTATCGGCTTGCTATTATGTAATTAAAAACTTTCATAATAATATATAGTATTTTTTTCTGTTAAAGATGGAGAACTATCAATAGCACTATCGGCCTTAACGATGGTTTGACAATTGAATTCACTTTTAGGCATTACAGTTCACAATAAACTTAAATCTCATAAAATACTATCTGAATTGTAATTACAAAAAATTTAGAAAAAAGGAAATCAACGCCCGAGCAGGGACTTGAACCCTGGACCCTTGGATTAAAAGTCCAATGCTCTACCGACTGAGCTACCCGGGCATATCTCTCTACTTGCTATTATGTAATTAAAAACTTTCAAGATAAGATATATGTTTATTTTAGAGGTGAAGAACTATCGATGGCACTATCGGCACCATCGATGGTTTGACAATATTGAGTTATCATCGATAGTAGCTCGCCACTATCGATAGTGCTCGATTGTTTTTTGTGAGTGCTTTAAATATTACCAAAAAAAGCGCACAGTTTTTGATGGCGTCTATTGTGTTAAAACTAATTGTTTTCCTATTTTTTACTGCAACGAAAATTAGCTTGATTAAGTAAGTACTATTATGGTTAAATATTTTTGAGAGCCAACGAAATCTGTGGAATTTTTATATGATTTATGTGTGTCAACGAAGTTTGTGGAATTCAAAAGCCTGTTCAGCAAGGCAGGACAGTTCGACTCTACAAGGTGGACTTAAGGAAAAAATAACTTATTCGTTTAAAACAAATAAGTTAAATTTAATTAAATTCCTCAAGCTCTGTTTACTATTGCAAACTATTGATAAACCACTGATGTTTTACAAAAAAATCTATGAGATACTATCGATTGTACCGACTATCGATAGTTCTCTACCTCTAGTTTATATACTATTTGCTAAACCTTTCTAGTTATTTCAATCACAGTTCAAGGTCTTATCTGAACGCGAACTTATAACTCGTATTCAAGTATCACTGACAACCTCAAATTTTTAGCTGTTAAATCGCGACAAGTCAATTGGCCACATGCCA
This sequence comes from Drosophila tripunctata, assembly GCA_035047385.1. Taxonomy (NCBI): domain Eukaryota; kingdom Metazoa; phylum Arthropoda; class Insecta; order Diptera; family Drosophilidae; genus Drosophila; species Drosophila tripunctata. The sequence continues at coordinate 4,588,443 of JAWNPS010000334.1, forward strand.
CTCTCATATCTCAGTGTCAGAGGAAATCACGGTGAATATTGTGTAGAGCAATGGCGCTTGGGTAATAAAACTAAACAATTAACATTTGTGACGCCTGTCCGAGTTTGATAAATGGCGATGGGGCGTATCATTAATTTGTTGCATACTCTTAAGCGTTATGCTAATGGGCGAGCAAAAGCGTAACAAAACCGGAAACGGAAACGAAAATGAAAGCGAAACTCAACCGCAGATTTGCATGGCAACTTTTAATTACATTTTTGCAAGTGTATGACATGCGTGTGTGTGTGTGTAAGTGTGTTCGTGCGTCTGTGTCAGCTGCATTTGCATGTGTATGACAAGCACAACTGACGGACAGCCGGAGAGAGAAAGAGAGAGAGAGAGAAGAAGCGAGTGAGATGGAACGGGATGCAAGGCTAGCAAAATGTAAGTAATGACTAAATGCGCACTCTGACAGTTTAACATGACAAAAATGTTCTCCCTTTTTTTTTGCGCTGAGCTTGATAAATGATAGGGAGACAAGTACAACAGGAGCAACAACTTTACAATGTAGACAGCACATCCCAAAAAGTTTAACTGGACCTCACATTGTTGCCCTTTTCCAGTTACACTTTCTCTGCTCGCTTATTTTTACTTTCCTTTTTTTTGCAACTTTTATTTTCTTGCTTTGTAGCCCAACATTTTGAGTGAATAAGAAGGATTTCCGGCATAAATACACCAACACCTTGAAAGCGACTACAAATGCACAATGAATATGAATAAGACCGTGAATGCGCACAAGCAAAGGACCAACCGAAAAGGAAAATGAAATGAAATGGAATCCCCAGCCAAATGGCAAAGAATAATTCAAATAAAAATAATAAAACAAAAAAAAAGCACAATGCATACTACTGCATAAAAAATGAAAAGGCAAGATTATTATTTATGACTTTGTGGCTTTGGTGTAAGTTTTAAGGTTTAGAAAGCTTGTTTCTTTTTGAACGTTGTGGTATACCCTGCAACTTGCAGCGAAGTCCTTTATGTTTCCCCATTTGTTTTAAGTATAAGTGCCAGCCTAAAAGCACATTCTGCCATCATTACTAATTAAAAGCCACACATGTTATTCTTAGGCCATTTTCTCTGTTTTCTTATCTTGAATAAGTAAAACAAAACAAATGCAATTTTTATTATGCCAAGCAGTGAACTAGAAATAAGTAGAAAGGAACATAAAGTCAATGCATTTACTTGGCTTGTAGTTTGTGTAATTCAGTGATTTTGCTAAGAGAATTTAATGTAATGATATGGAAATAATAATATTTGTTAAAATATATATTATAAAATGTTTAATTTTAAGCTGAAAATCACTCTGTTTGTTGGTGAATCAAAAGACATATTCAATATTTAATTTACAAATATTAAGCATGAATGAATGATTATGCATGCAATGTTTACTCTTATCTCATTAGACGGTAGGTTTGTTTGCATTTCTGGTCCTTAACTGCATGTTATTTGCTGCACGAATTGTAAAAAAATAGATAAATTCAATTAGACTTAGAATGCTGGCACCTAGAAAGAGTCCTAGTATGCCTCCCAAAGATACAATAATATCCAGTTTGTTGCGTAGTGACTGTCTCCGAAACTGATAAGCAGGCAACATTGACATTGATATGCTTAGAGTAAGTTTCGTTGATCCCTGAACACTAAAAAGTGTTATATAAATAATATAATATAGGAATAAATTATAAAATGCCAATTAAAGTGTAACTTACTCGTTTTCTTCGTACGAATATATATTATTCAAGTCCGCTTGTGTGCAGGAAGGCAAGCATTCGCATTTTGATATGATGGCATTATATTTCTTCAGCATTTGCATATCAGAACTGATAAGTCCCAGATTCTCCACACACAGATAGCCATTGTAATCGCAGTCGGCAAAGCGTTTATCGTCGAAGGGATTGAAATGGTAGAGAGAACAATTGCATAGCTGCATCTGATAGATACGAGTACAGTCACTGATGCAGGCACTATAACTATACGCCTTGAATAAACTCCACGACGGCACCTCTCCGGGAAAGTAGCAATCACGTGCTTCTGGTGAAATATTTGTAATTTCTGGATCATTAATCAAGGCCTCTGTAGAAAACTTAATGGTTTTCTTTTTTCCCAATACGGAAACAAAATTCACAGATGGCAAAGAAGGATTTGGCAGATCCTCCTCATTCAGTATGTCAACTCGTACCGGCTGATTCACGATCAACTGTAGCTCGGTGTTATCATTCAGAGCGATAGTGGTAGGTAACCAATGCTGTGAGTTCGGATTGTTGTTCTGCAGCGAGTTGAGCAGAAAACAACGTCCATAGGGTGTCCACATCGGCAGGAAGTATTGGCAGCAGTTAAAGGGTTTACCCCCGAAACGGCACTCATTAAATACATCCGAGCAATTTAAACTAAACTGAGAAGATATTGGGCTATAACCAATTTAATGCTACTCTAACAATATGCTCACCCATGAGGCTAACTGACGGTAACCGTTTAGTGGACATTTTGCACACTCATCACACTTCCTTGTTGTCTGACAATTGGCTGTTAACTTGTGAATGGAATATCGTTCTGGGAATATAATGAAGGCCAGGTGATCGTGCACATTCAAATCCAAGGACTCTTTACCCAAGCTAAACACAATCAAAATCATTAGTTATACTTAAACTAAGCTAACGAATCTACAAACCTATGCACATATTCATAGAGTTTGTTGCCTGCATCGGTAGGAAGCTGACAAACACTAGTGCTTGGATAACGAATCGGTGCAAACGGTGATATACTCTCATAGACAACACTCACGGCACGTGTGGAATAATCATATTGATACTCTCCGACCAAATATGTGACTCCCATAATCGAGAGTATAATGCAAATCAACCAGAAGATGCGCTCAGTAAAATGTAAGCTATTGTGACAAAAACTGATTAACAGCGGCACCTTTAAGTTCCATTTATAACTTACTTTTTATTGGCTATGTACGAAAATCCAACCACACTACAATTTGCACAGTATTCCTTAATACACTCCATAAATATATGCCCCTTCTCACGCCATGATCTTTCTTCATTACTACGAGACATTGTTCAATATGTCCATCAAAAATCAACTGACTACTGTGTACAGCTTTGTGTTTCTAGAGGACTTATAAACGAATCCACTTGGAGTTGCTGTCGAGCTACAGAGTGTTGACAACACGACAGGGTCAAAGTGTTAATGTTTTTATTGCAGGCGCTAAATGCAAAATGCTGTTAATTGTATTTGTTTTATGCAGGTGTCACAATTAATCGCTAAATGCCTTTTATGCAAAGTTGTGCATTATTTAATTAAAGATTTTGAGTGCTTAAAAGTGACAGAGAGAGATGAACATGGCTTAAAAAATGTTTTGAATTGCTAAATAAATGATTAAGTAACAATAAATAAACTCAACTGTTCATTTGAAATTAAAACTGTTTGGAATAAATCTTAGATACTAGTGATACTATCTTTGTCACCTAGCTGTTATATATAGTAATTTATTTATTTATTTATTTATTAAGAGTTAACAATGAATTATTAACCCACATGGCGATGAGCACTAGCTGCCAGGGCTATCAGCTCAAACGAATTGTATACATAGGAATATTTTCTCTATTCAACTATTTATACAAAATACTTTTCTTCAACTAAGCTCTACCATTTTTAGTTAAAAGCAAAACAACCATTTCGTACCATTTAAATTACATAAACACATTACCAAGAAGAAATAAAATTTCTGTGGGGCATCTAGACCGTTTAATACCCTCTGAGTTTTATTTTTAATTATATGAGTTCAAATCGAAATAAACACAGTAAAAACTTAACATGCACTTGTATTTGTATGTCTGTCTCTCTCGCACAACGTCTTAGCTGATATGTGTGTTAGCTTTCTTAACCATAGTACAATCTAGATGCAATTTTCAGAAGCGTTTGATTTTGTTTGTCTCCAAACATATGTTATGTAACAAAACTATGTGTTAAGAAATTAGTGAGCTAGAGGCATGAAAACTTAACTTTTTTTTTTGTTTTCTAGTAGTGAAGAAGGCGTGGCAGCCAAAAAAATTTGTCATCATAATTTTTTCATCATAATTTTTATATTGCTTTAGGCAACCTGCATGTCAAAATTGGGGTCCCTAGGTGTTATAGTTTTAGAGATACTCGGTAGAACATGTATTTTTTCCGAGCTATGTCTGGTTTTTCGCTTATATTGGGCGAATAGGGCGTGGCATCAAAAAAAGGAAACAAACTTGTATTAAGTAACTAAGTATGTGGTCGATACTGACTTAAATGGGGATTGCAGGTTTTACCATCTCTGTTTATACGAACAGACAGACGGACAAGGTTCAATCGACTCGCCTTCTGCCTGTTACATACTTTTAATAATCCCAATGTACCCCTCAGAGGGTATAATAGTTATTGAAAAAAAAAAAAAACAACAATGTAGTTTAAATGTTCATTTAACTGTAGCATTTAATTGTTGCTGTTTCTTAAATATTTAAAGCACAGAAACTGTAATATCTGGCTGCAATAATGAAGAGTCAAAAGAACATGGTGGATTCATGAAGTCAGTGCCGTGGCTGACTCTGCAAATTTGTGAATATCATTGATTTTCTTCTCACACTTGAACACACTTGCCATCCATATTCACATCCTTGGCACATCAGAAAGCAATATTCGAATATGCCAAGATTTCCATGGATGCGCATTGCAGTCAGTCGTCTGAACATTGCCCGCAAGTCCGGATAAAAGGAAGAAAACAATTTAAAGAATATTAAATTTTATGAAAATATTTTATTTACAATTATTAAAATGCGTCATTCCTCAGTCTGTTGGTGAGCATTTAAAATTTACATTGTGAAGAAAAAATTGAAATAAATATAATTCTTATATGTTTAAGAATTTGTATTTATTTTATTTGAGGTTTTCTGAGCTAGATATATACAATCGTGTTTTTATTTAGCATTTAAGGAATTTTCTCTAAATATTTTTTAAATGAGTTAATAAAATATAACCGACAAGCAAAGTCGGAACAGTCAATTATAACTTTTCTTAATTAAGCATATTTTTAAAACAGCAATCAGGTGTTTAGTTACAAATAACAAAACTTTTAGTTTCAAAGAAAATTAAAATAGATAAAGTTTTATTTTATAAAAATCTCCTGCTTTAAGTATTTTGATTGACTTATTCAAACTCTTCTCTTTGAATTTTCATGTGACATTCGTAGCGTATTGGCCGCACGAATTGTAAAGTAGTAGATAAACTCAATAGCACTGAGGATGCTGGCGCCTAGGAAAAGACCCAGAATTCCACCTATAGTGACAACAATATCCAGATTCGTGCGAAGCGCAACTCGTCGGAACTGATACGTGGGCCACATTGTCATTGAGACAGTTATGTTGGCATCCTTTGCTCCAGGATATCTATAAGACATAATTAAATGCATGTAGCATATTTGTAATATGTGAAGGAACTCGACTTACTCAACTATTTCATTTGAGTAAATGGCTTGAATGTTGGACTCAGTGCAAGCAGGCAAACATTGGCATTTTGCAACCGGATGTCTATACTTCATCATCCAGGCAATGTTGGGCTTGACCATTCCATGTCGTTCTAGACACAGCAGACCATCAAAGTCACAGTCGGGATAGCGGTGATCGTTGAAGGGATTGAAGATGAAAAGAGAGCAATTACATTTATCAAATTGCGCCAATCGGGTGCAATCGCTGATGCAAGCGCTAAAACTATATGCCTTGTGTACACTCCATGATGGCACCTCTTCGGGAAAATAGCAATCACGTGCTTCTGGTGATATGTCAACTATTTCAGGATCATTAACCAATGCTTCAGTGTAAAATTTAAAGATCTTGTGAATACCCAGCAACGCACTAGTTGTTACAGCTGGCAAAGACAGAGTTGGTAAATCCTCCTCGTTGAACAAACTTAAGACCGCAGCCCGTTTTAAGTGCATATGGAACTCGGGGGGATTATTTCGATCCAAAGTGGTTGGCAGCCAATGTTTCGAACCATGTACGTTGTTCTGAAGCGAGTTCAGTAAGAAACAGGTACCAGAGGGTGTCACCATCGGCAGAAAGTACTGACAGCAGTCAAAGAATTTTCCCGAGAGACTGCACTTATTAAAGATATTGCTACAATTTAAACCCAACTGCGATTGGAAAAGAATTTCAATATTAAATAGCACCGCCATTCACTCCACAAATAAGCTTACCCTCAAGGCAAGCTGACGGAAATCCTTCTTAGGACATTTTGCACATTCCTCACAGCTTTCGTATGGCTTACAACGCTTTTGTATTGTATTCGGAGAATATCGATCGGGAAACAGAATAAACACCATCTGAGAGTGCACATCAAAGTTATAAGTTTCTCCTATGCCCGATCCCAAACTGTAACCATTAGAATCTAATACTTAGTTTATGTGTTAACACAAAGACATTTTGTTTTAAATACCTTTGGACATATTCCTCAAATCCACCTCCCAAGTCATATTTTGGGGGAAGTTGACAAACGCTAATAGATGGAAACCTAATGGGCGCAAAAGATGATATGCTCTCGTAGATAACACTCACAGCCCGTGTGGAGAAATCCCGTTGATATTCGCTTATAAGATAAGAGACACCGACGACTGACAGAATAACACACAATAGCCAGAAGATGCGCTCAGTGAAATGCAAACTATTGTGAATCAAAGACGTTAACTATAGCTAGAATAATTTCCAAGTGCACTTACTGCTGATTCGCTATATAAGAAAATCCCACCAGGCTACAATTGGAGCAGTAGTCCTTTAAGTAGTCCACAAATCCTGTGACTTTATCACGCCATGTTCGATTTTGATTAGCATGATTCTTAGGCTGAAACATGTCTGCTTTATTTTTAATACATTCCAATCGCAAGTGAATTGAATACTAACTGATGCCTATGGACTGTGCGGACTTTATAAATACACAAAATATAAATTTTGTATTTCTCTGTTGTGTCTACTTAGTGGTTTGGGAGTGCAGTTGTTGCCATGGCCAATGGGCACCTAACCGTTCCCTTTTGCTAAATATGAACTGTTTGAACAGGCGACATAATTGTCAGCTAGTTATTCTTTTTAAAAAAAATTATAGAAGTAAAAGGGGTAAATAATATAATTTTTATAAAGTATATTTAAATGGGAAACTGTACAACAAGCAGAACAAAATAAAATTCTATAACAGCATAACTAAACAAGTGTTTGGGATACTTTAAAAAAATTATTCATGTAGGTTTTTTCGATAGCTTGATTTATCTTCGTTGAAATCTGAAAACTATTTTAAGCAACAGACATAGTATCCAGCTGTTAATGATATGAGTAACTTTGTATTATAATATTATTAGATATATTATTTATCATTATTATTATTATTATTATTATTATTATTATTATTATTATTATTATTATTATTATTATTATTATTATTATTATTATTATTATTATTATTATTATTATTATTATTATTATTATTATTATTATTATTATTATTATTATTATTATTATTATTATTATTATTATTATTATTATTATTATTATTATTATTATTATTATGATATGAAAATATAAATTACACTTATTTTTCGAGTTAAATTTAAATAAGTATATATACAAAAATGCTGCAAAAAATTTCTTTAAAATGATTCTGTACTTTTTGTTACCTGTTTCCACTTTCAGTGCATAATTCGTAAAGTTTCCTGCACTTTAACTCCAGCCCAATTAGGCTGGCTAGTCAGGTGGGTTGGCAACACATGCCACAATTTATTGGTGGCACAAAATGAGTGAATAAGCGAACCATTGAGTTAAGTCGAGAAATAGAGAAACTCCCACACAGAACGTGCCGCATTGCGTTGCAGTATGTGCAGTATGCAACGTTAAATGAACTGAGCATGTTATTTGGTGCTTAGAACTTGACGCTAAATTACAATTATGCAATTACGACTCATTTGCGCTGTGGAAAACACTTAAAAACAATTAGAGTGCTTATTGAAATTTCAAGCGACGCGTCGCCCAACTGACAACATGCGAGCTTCATGCAAAACTAATGCAATCGTTTTAATTATTTATGCGGCCAGACATGCAGGAAAATTGTTTACGTAATCACGGTTCAACAATAACAATGCACGCATTGCATTGCAGTTGGTCAGTAGTTAATACCCTGGAATCGTTGCAGTGAGGTAGAAGCCAGGACGTTGAAACTTAAGTCACAAAAGTTAAAATTAAGATAACTAATCAAAATAAATACATTTTGTTAGAAATTTTAAACAGGCTTTTAAAAAAGTAGTTTTCATAAAACAAATTTTACATATATTTTTGAGTACACCCGCTCGATTTGTATTAGTTGGTATTACAGTCGATTTCGAAATTATAAATAACTAGTTAGTCTTTGGTGTTAGATTGAAACTGTGTGCAGCACAAAATATTTATGGCAAATTTAGACAAAATGAATTTAATGCAGCACTAATAGTTAGTTTATAACTAACGTGAGTCCATCAATTTGTCACTCATTAAGTTAGTCAGCCTATCGAAATATAGGTCAATCAATCAGTCAATTATATAAACAGTAATTCATTAAATGAGCTAACTTTTTTGTATTGTTTGTATAATTTAATTTATTTAATTTGTTTAATAATTTCCACTTTTTTATTTTCTTTATTGCATTGCATTGTTGACTTAACCAAAAACTTAACAAAAAAAAAATTTGAAAACAAAAAGGTAATAAAAAAACGATAATAAATTTTTTTTATTGAATTAATTTCGTAATGAACTTGATGCAATAATTTCTATTGTTGATGCTTCAAACGAAGCATAAAAATAAGTGATTTTTTAACAGAAGTTTAAGTTTTTTTTAGCAAATTTCTCTAAAAGCTAATGTAAAAGCAAAATGTATTAAATTATTGTAACTCTGTTCTACTTTTCTATTTAAAATTAAGTAACTATATCCACTTTGCTGTTAGCTAAATACAAAATAGTGAAAAGAATAGAAAGGCGAGTATACACACTTCATTTTTTATATCTTACATTCGGCGAACCAACAAAGAATCGCTGTCAAAATATTTTGAAATACAATATATGATGTTGCTGCAACAACAACAACATGGTTAGAGATACATACTATGTTAGAGAAATCAGTACCTTCCGGTATGGGGGAAGTGGTTTCCAATTTGGTTGTTGTTTTTAGAGAGAGATTTTATTTGAGTTTATTTGCATAGAGCATGTATGTATGAAGCTCACTCGGTGCGTAGTGGACCGTACTCAAAAAATATTGCAGGTGTATCGATAAAATGTCAAACGCAATAGCTGCAATAGCAACATTGACAGCAACAACAGAGACAACAAACGACATGGCAATTTAAATACAAACATGTGTATGAATCGACGGTAGCAAACTCTGTTTCTGTTGGCTAAAATGGGATTCGTCGTTGTGGGGGGTTGTCGAGAGGAAGTTGTTGGCCCAATGCAATTGCTGCTGATGTCGACACACAATTAACTAGAAAATACTTCAAGCCATGTAAAGTGTCAATTAGTTGGCATCATCTAAGCGCCAGCCATGCATAATTAACCAGTTGAAATCTATGAATATTATTTACATTTTACATAACATTTAACAACTCGAAACATTCATCGCCTGATGGAATTATAAAAGTAAACCTTTCAGAGTGATGGTCAAAGTTTAAAGCCATAAATACCAATCGTGTTAGGCTCGTGCCATATTGTAAAACAAGAAACATTTTTAATAAACACAAACTTTTCTAAACGAATCAACATAAAATCCTTCAACTTTTAACCATTAAACCAAATGCAGCCAATGTGAGTCTGTGTGTGTGTTTGCGTGAGTGTGTTTTTGCCCCCCGAGTTGAATTCACATAATTTGCACACATTTCATCCCGAGTAATAAATGAAATTCATTTTGACCAGCAATCTAACCAAAAAAGGGCAGCCGCAATAAGCAAAATCGAAAATCAATAAAATCAAAATGATATGAGGTAAAACATGAATGCCCAAATATAATATAAAGCCACAAACAACAAACGTGGCCAGCAAAAAATGACAACCACAAAACAAAAAGCCAAATAAAATATATCTGTACCAAAAAATATTCAAAACAAACAAGAAAACAAACAGCAAAAAATCGTGTTCAAGTGAAACGTTTCGTCGTCTAAACAACGGGGCGGAGGCGACAGCAGCGGTAGCAACAGAGGCACCAACTGTTGTCGTTTGCTAGGGCCATGCCCCATGCTCCTTGCCACATGCAACGCCACATCCAAACACCGCCCCTATTAGTAGGCTGTCCCGAACGCTTGTGCAAACAAAATGTTGCTGTTTGTGTTTTAACATGCGCTGACAATATTGCAACAATGTCGCTCGAAGTTCAGAGAACAACAAGCAAATGGTAAAAAAAAGCTAAATAACATAAAAAAGCACACTAACAACAACAACAACAACAACAACAAGTATAGCAACTAACGGCAAAACCAAACAGCAAACAAAATCTATGATGAACATTTGTAGGGCCTGTTGTCAACAGCACGTAAACAATTGCCAGACTAAATGGGTTCTCCCAACACGCCCCTGTTGCCAGCGGTTGGGTAGTTTGAACTGTTTAGCATACCCCGATGCCACAAACTGTAGGTTTCGCTGGCTTAAAGTATTTAAGCGATCTATGCATATCGAAGAAGCCAAGAAACTGATAAACAAGCAAGATGCAATAAAAGGCCAATAACAATGCAATAATCATAACAATAACAACTGCAAACTACAAAACTACAGGCAGGCCACAATGTTGCTGCGGCAACGGCAGCAGTGGCAACAGTGGCAGCAGTGGCAGCAACGGCAACAGTTGCCAGCAATATCAGCGATAAAAGTTGTAACAATTATCATTTGAAAGTGCATTGTTACAGTTGTCAGTAGCGGCGCTTAAGTGGCTGCCACAGCCACAAGCAGCGGCAACTAGCACGACGACAACAAACAGCAGCACGAGCCGACAACAACAACAACCACAACAACAACAGCTGCAATAGCAACAACTACAATGTTGTCGACGTCAGCAAACGCTGTGGAAATTAATATGCAGAAACTGCAGCAATTGCAATTTGTTGTTAGCGCTTGAAGAAACAATGAGGATGACGCCGTCGAAAGAAATATTTTACATATTGTCGCATAAATTTCCATGATTCCAACCACTGAAGAATATTAATTAGATGCCAGTTAGAGTGTGAGAGTCCAAGTGTTTCCTATGGCTTACCCACAACTCATTGTTAAATGTAGAGCAAAGCTCTCTGGCACATTCAAGTAATGAGTTATAGAATTGTCATTCACAAGCGATTATACTAAATGACTTATGAGCCGAGTCAACGATGCATTTCTAACTTGCGTTTCGAATAATTAATTTGGATTAGCACATTCGACACTCAACTGATGGATGATAGACAAAGAAGCCAAGACAACTCAATAAATCGCATAATTAATTGGACAATTTTCATTACTCGGTGTAGAGGGAATAAATTGATGCAAATGCATGAAAAAGAACTGGAAAGCGCTGAAAAATAAAATATATATTCTTGATCAGCATAAATGAATAAATTTTTAGTGAAATATATTTCTTAAATTCTATTAAACAAAAATATTTCATAAAAGTAAAGATAAAATTACACCAAAATAGGTTTAAGATCTTCCAAGTTTAGTCCAAACTTTAGCAAAAAAATTTTATTTTTAAAAAATTCCAATAATTATAATTTGTTAAAATTCGTAAAATAGAAAACAGTTGATACTAATTTGATATAATTCAATTGCTTTAAAAATATTTATTACAAAGAAAGCACATTTTAACACTACCTAATTAATGTTTAAAAACCATTATTTAAAAGTGATTTATTAATATTAGTATTTTATAGCTAATGATTAAATATTTTGTAACTGTCATTTGGCTACTTAGAAATGAATTTCAGCCATAATTATTTGAGTGAAATCCGTGTTAATAAACATGATTATAAAATCAATTTCATTTGTCCTGAAGAGAAACCAAACTGTGCTGGCAAAAGTAATTAAAGCAATTAGCTCGTATCCAAAACCAAACCCGAGCCCGAAACTGTTTGGGCGTTTTAATATTACCAGCCACATAAATCTTTTCATTAAAGTTCAATTAATCAAGAGCTTCCTGTCATAGCGCATAAATCTCATAACACACACAAAATGCAGCCACAGCTACCAGTATGAGTGCGAGTGCGAGTGCAAATGCGAATGCGTATACAAGTATACAAGTGCGAGCATAGCTGTAGATACAATTACCAATGCAGTCAAGGACGCAGGCATACGTACACATAGCACACACTCGCGCATGCATATACACACACTTACAAATACACACTTAGAGAGAGAGAGAGAAGCCATTGAAGTTATTTGTCACCATTTTGCGGAACCTGCAGAGCAAACAAATGTGCAATGTGTTGTGCTTACAACGAAATTTGCCACGCCTACAGTTTAACAAGGGCAGTTTCCTTTAGACAGGTAATAAGAGCGTCGGACGACAAATATTTGCATTAGAGATGGAATCGTGAGTAAACTTATAAAATGTCAACTCAAATTTTATCGGTTTAAAAGATAAAAGATTATAAAATCACGAAAGTTCAGTAAGTATGGTCTTAAGTTAGGCATAAGTTGTAAATGTAGAAATTTTCGCTCTTTATATAGAAAACTCTTTTTAGAAACTTCATTTTAAATTTATTAAATATTTTTACATTTCGTCATAATTTTAAAAAAATTAATATAAAGCAATGATAACTTTATTAATTAGCATAATGACAATGTCTAGAAATCGAAGCGAATCTAACTTATTTTCTCCTCCTTCTCCTTTTGTTAAATATTTTATTTAATAAAGATGTATAATCGTATTTCCAAAAGTTGTCATATATATTTATGAAAATATGGTTTATAGCTAAAATAAATTTAGACAAAATATTGAACCGAAAATTTGTCGCAGTTAAATATTTGGAATAAAAAAGTATCTAATGAGAGCCAATACTATAAAATCTTATCTACTTTTTTTGGTAAGCATTTTATATAAGTTAATAAACAGTTTTCATTTTTTATGTAGTATATATAAAAAATAATTAATAAATCAAAAAAACATATACAATATTCTGTAAGCTCAACAATCGTGTCACGAGGCATCCTACACATCTTTGGTCTGCACATTACTGAATTGCAGGCGGTCAGAAGGCGCTGGAGCAGGAGCTGCAATGTCCGTAGCAATATTGTGTTGACCACCAAGTGCTTTCACTCTGATTGCATATCCAGCAATGCCAACACTACCAAAACCGAGTTCGTGTATCATAGGTTGTGGTCGTGGCGGTGGCGGTGTAGGTGCAGGTGCAGGTCCATGGCATAGGCGTGTCTGTGGGCGTTGCATTGTTTGCGTGAGTGTGTGTGTGTGTGTTCACCTGGGCAATTAACAAGCAATAAAAGCAAGCACAAGACATCGTTGATAAATGTTTAGTCGCTTTACAAAAGTGCCCGGTATGTAATTAACAAAAATAGACTTCTGTTAACGCCCAATTGAATTTGCCTGCCGATTGAATCGCTATTGAGGTGATTATGTAAGCAGGGGAATGGAACACAGCGAGAACAGCGGAAGTTGCACGTCTTTGACTTGAACTTTTGCCAAAAATAAATTCGATTGCCTTGCACTTTGTAAGCCAAAAGTGGCAGTCAACACCTGAGCAACTTTTCGCTGCTTGTTCTCACTTTATGAATGGGAATTGAACTGAGTCAGCAGCAGCAACAGCAGCAGCAGCGGCAGGAGCAACAACAACTATGGAGGCTGTGTGGGTGGTCGCCAACACGAAATGCAAATTAAAAAGTCAAAGCCAAATGCAAGTGCAAAAAAGTGTTACACAACTTACGAGCACATTCATTGACTGCAAATCGAAACGTGCGCCAGGTACGCCAACGCCAACGTTGAAGTCAGCGTCGACAGCGACGCGAACAGCAACGGGAAACGCCAACGCCATTGACAATTGCCAGCTGCTGGATGTTAAGCCGACTGGCTGGCTGGCTGCCTGACTTTTGGCTGACAAGGTTATGGCTCACAGAGCCGCGCAAATATTTGGCATGCCAAACTGAAAAAGAAAAAACATTTCATTACGCATACGCACTGTACGCCCAGGCCAAAACTCAAACAAAGGAAATTAGCGAGTGTGAAAAATAAATTGAAGCGGCTTACTTGCGCACAGTGTTAATAAAGCCAAAACATGAAAATAAATATTTTTTATAATTTTAATTATTGAAATTCCTTTTATTTAGCAATAAAAATATATTAATTTATATTATGTGATATATTAAATGCTAAAATGTAGACAGAGAACATATATTTTTAATACTGTTTTAAGAAATCATCAATAAAAATGAGTACTTAAATTACCAGAATTTTAAGAAGACACCATATCAATGAGTCTGGCTTGAAGTAATCGAAGAATATGGTATTTGCAAGCACTGTGCACAAGTGGAGATACCATTTTGTTTACACATACCACACAGTTTAAAATAATTGCCACTGGGGGTGTGTTGGTGGCATGCCACACGATATCACCCCATAATAAACGTTGTGCTCCAATGCGCCCCGATGTGAATCTTGAATGGCCAACGCCATTGCCGGCTAAATGTCACAGGCATATAAGCGGAATTATGACAAGCATTTTAACGACAACGACTGCGACTGATATGAGAATGCGTCGTGCCCTCTGAACCTTTCAGCCCTGATCCCCGACCCCTGAACCCAGCGTCCTGAGCTCTGAGCCCAGCGATATGGCAACACTGGCTGGCCGTAAACCCATAAAAAGCGACGCGAAATTGAAACCCAGGCAAACGCGACAAACGCATGGCCGATGTACGTGAGATTGCGAGTCTGTTAATTGGCAAAAATTGGCCAAAACTTCAGCAATAGAGTGAGTCCCTCTCCGGCGTATACATAAGTATTTATGCGATAATGCGTAAATTTTAATGAAAAACAAAAAAAAAACAACATTGAGGAAACAGAAAGATGAAAATATACATTTGCTTTTGCGGCTCGTCGTAAAGTATGCAGACGTTTGAGCCGGAAAGTACACGGAGTTCGCACTCTGTGCAATCGCCTGAAAGTTGATTTAATGAAGATTTCACAAAATGGCAACGTCGCCATCTTGGGTGTCAGTGTCAGTGTCTATCATGTGGCAATCTGTGAATTTATGTGGTGTGCACGTGCGGTGCTGTCTAGTCATGTGTTCTCTCCCCCTGGGCCACAAAATTAAGTGTCGGTACACGAATACGGGGAAATTGTATCATGTATTTTGTGTTCCAATTTCTTAGCTTTAGCCAACGCCCGCTTGGCTCGATCGGCGGCTTTTCTATCGATATACAACTGCAACTTCCGAGGCGGCTTAAATAATGTGCTACAAGAATACAGACTAATTGTTTGGATTAAATTTAATAAATTAAACAACAGGGTACTTACTTGCAACTAGTGCATATTGGTATGTATTTGCAGAAAACTGTAAAGAATATCACAAACTGATTAAAAAGACAGACTTTTAAAATCCAAAAAGTTTGAAAAGCATTAATTAAGAATTCAAGAACAGAAATTGGCATACTATTGCATTTTTGAACCTATAGAATGCTTAGCTAGTAAAATCTAAAAGTTGCTATAGATTCTTGAACATTACAAACCAAAGATGATGCTTTTGCTTACCTTCGATCTGAATTAACAAAAGATCTTCAAAAAAATAGTCAAATTACAAAAAGAAGTCTTTTAAAAGATATCAAATATTCTACTATATTAGAAAGTATTTTAGATTAAGCTTTCTGTATTAATAATTTTTAAAATCTACAAACATTATATTACTTTAAGGATGTTTATCTAGCTTATTTAAAACACTTAGTGAAACAAAAAAAAAAGATTAATTAAATTCAAAATAAAAACAAACAATTTTTTGTAAAGAATAATTTTTAAAAAAAAAAAAAGAATCATTTCTAGAGCACTTTGATTTTGATTTTAGTAGATTTTTTTCAAAGTACAGATAAGTTTAACATACAATTTTTTTAATTGTGTCCATAACATACCCATATGGGCACACTGCATAATTTGCATTGATTAAAATTAAAACTCATTAAAAACTAATCCTCGTGCGTTTCAGGAATTGAGCTAATATATTTTATAGACTCAATCAAATATATTTTTATTGGGTTTTTCTGTCTATGCAGACGGGGAATATTGTACAAAAGTGTTGTGTACAAAGCTGTTTATTCGGTTAATGCTTGAATATAAATAATACTTAATTTCAGAATACATAGTTGCCAGATTATATACAGTTCATTGGTAATGTTAACATAATTCTGCATGATAACATAATTTCAACAACCCTATGATTTATTCGAGATTTCTAATTTTTGATTTTGCAAGAAGTTGTAATAAATTTCTTTTTCGTAATAATTTTTTTTTCAAAATCTCTACTTATTATTGTAGAGTCAAGAGATCAACAGTAAATGCGTAGTTTAATTAACTCACTTGATAGACAGCTGCTGCAGGCGAATCCAATTTCAATGAACTTGTTGTGGCAGTGGCAAATGGCACGAAGATCCGTTGGCGGTTGCTTTGGATAATTGAGATGATGTCGTCCCTGGGGCGGCACTAGGAACAAGCACAGTAAATTCATGCCGAGTGATTCCAAATCACTAGTGCCAAAATAAAAGCCGCCGGTTATTTCTGTGGCCTGCCGTAGCATATATGATGTGTCCACCTTGAGGGCGCATACATCCACGGCCACGCCCATTTTGGTTGCAACTGGAAACACATTCATATGCATATTGGTACTATGAGCAGTCAACTCCTTTGAGCCACTGACAACAAGTACTCTTGCATTGACCTGTAAAGTACATTTTGCTTCACGCTTACAGCGATTTATATAGGCTAAAGCCATGCTTATAGATCCACACACTAGACTCTTGGAAAGTTGTAAAGATTTCGTACTAGACTCGCTGCTTCTTGCATTATAATCGTCATACAACAGCTCAGAAAGTCTATTCTTCATTATATGTTCTACAGTAGTGAATTGTTCCAACTGTGAGTCGTCATGGGACACTGGGCCATAGGTCTTCTCGGGGTATATATAGTTACTGGAAACAGAATCGGGTTTAAGACAGGATAATTAAAGAAAATAAAATGCATACTTACACAGCTCGTTGGGAATAACCCCAAATAGCCACATCATTTGCAGTTCGTTGCAGTAGATGGGCGTTGGCCAAAACTACGAGGTAGTTGACCACTTTGGTAAAAAGATTGCAGTCACGACGCAGGTAGTCCTGCTGGATGTCGTAATCAATGATAATGCACAGCAAATCCTTATCGCTATGGGCTGCACAAACACACTTGATCCATTGTCTTTTTAGATGTGCAGAAAATTGAAAATTTACCTGGTTTCCTTTGACTATTATCGCCTTGATTAGCAATCAGTGGAAGTTCGGAGATTTTTAATTTGTTTTCCATTTTAATTGATTTTACTAAATTCAAAGCTGACAGAGCGTGTCAGCGCAGCACCAGTGTTATTAAAAAGATAGTGTTGGGAAATCATTTGGTATGTCTCGTAAGTAGCAAAACGAATCAAAACTCAGCAGCTCATCCATCAAATCAAAGTATTTGCATACAGTTACTCACGGATTGTGACAAAGCGCCATTCAATCAACGAATAAAACACCTTATCTGCATATCCATGGCATCGCAATGAACAATGCATTGTTACAACACGGCCACACACAAGCCTTTTCGCGCCAAGTCATGCCAATAGAAACACCCGAAACACCCGAAACAACAAACAACAAACAGCTTAACAAACAAACAAACATACTATACAAGAGACACAGAGACAGAAAATGCATTGTAGTTGTAATTATGCAATATGGTTATGAGTTCGCTGCTTGATCTGTCATCCCGTGGTTTAGGCCAGGCAATCTTTGGCGATTTATCGGCTGAATTTGGCTTTTTCTTTCGATTGGCTCATATCCTTTTTTAGTCAAATTAAGCGCAAAAACAAAACAAAAATTATGAACAACGAACACAACACGACGCTGAATTATGAACGTGATTAATTCATAGATGGTGGCGCTTAGCCATTGTTTTGGCCATGTTTGTCAGGCACGATCCACGACAAGAGGGGACACAACCTCACCTCACAACAAGGGGCATATCGAGTTGGCCCCGCCAGCTGAACTGAACTCTCCAACTCCAGCTCCAAACTGGCCAAAAGCTAAATATGATTATGTGCGCTCGATTTAATCTCAGTCGATTTTTAAGCACCTCCAACTCCCCGACTTCTTTTTATATATATTATATTTTTTTAATCATTATCTCATTGTTGTTGTTGTTGCTTACTAAGCTAAAATATATACACATGCCCATAGTACGTACATGTGTGTATGTGACTACTTGCTGTGTCTGCTGCCAAGCACATTAAAAATGAAGAGATTTTCCTTGAAAATTATGCTACCGTATATGTGATTGCATGTGTGTGAGAGAGTGTGTATATATTACTTTTGGTCAAAACAACTTTGTGCTCAAAATTGGAAACCAAAATCGTAAAAATACAACAACAACGACGACAAAATGCCACGCAGCCGCAGCGTGAGTAAGTCAGACAGACACCCACTTTTATGATACTCGCACTTCAGGCGCCTTGCAAGTAGTTGGCGGATTACGAGTAGACACAGACAGCCAGCCGAACGGACAGACGGACGGACGAACAGACTGATAAAGAGTCGTCGCACACACAAAAAATTGGCTACTTAATTTGGTAATAACAATAATTACGCCTGACTGACTAAACGTTGACCAACGGCATCATTGGCCGAACAAGCCGTTTTAGCGGTAGCAAAAAAAAAAACTAAAAAAACTTACCAATTGGATACTTGCAGTTAAGAGTAAGCCAATTGACGGTTTATTGAATGCCCTAAGTTGTGAAAAGTATGTGGCAATAGCAGGGAAAGTTGAAAGATAGAAGTAAGAAAAAGTAGTTGCTTATCTGAAAGAGGTTTGATTTAATTGGACTTTGCTGATTGTATTATGTCAACATATATAAATTAAATATATATATTAAAAAGTTTTTATACAGACTAATATGTTGATTAAATTTTAAAGACAGTGACAATTATATAACATTAATAAATATATTTAAAAATTATTATACAGATTTGTGTAAAACTTGTATTAAATAGAAGAGAGTACCATAAAGCGTTATATTTACATCTTTTGGGATCAAGTGTAGCAGTCTTATTTAAACCAAATTAACTTTAAACTTTATTGTTACTGTAAAATATTTTATATAGCTAACAACATATAAATTCAGTATATTTAAAAAGTAGTTAAATGTTTATACTAATTTTTAAATACGTAATTAATGTAGAGTAAATAATCTAGCTAACAAAATTTAAACTCAATATATTTAAAACTGCATTGAATTAACTTTCAACTAAGTTAATAATGCAGATCAAATTATCTAGCTTTTAAAACGTTTATTTAATACATAAAAAACGTACTTATAAACATATTATAATTTTAATAACTACACACATTTATAAATTAGCTGCTTCTAATAAATTCCGTAAGTAGTAATTGTTTTTAAAATTAATATGAGTATCATGCAATTATTTATAACCTTTACAACATTACTCTTTAAATATTGATGTTTTCATGCATTGAAATTTGTTTAATATTTAAAAATATATAAAACAATAATTAATATCTTTAAAAAAAATTTTTAATTTTGCCAGAAACTTCTCAATTAATAAAGAAAACTATTTCTAAGAAAACTAAAACTTATAAATATATTATATATATTATTAACATATATTATTAAGTCCGAGGCCATTTAAAATTTGTTTTCGTGCGGATGAGATCTGAAATTTTATTAGAAAAAAAATGTCAAAAATATTGCCTTTGTTTGATTTTTAGTAAGTTAAATTGAAGAGCATTTAAAAGTCGAATTGCCAGTTGCTGGCGCAGCCTCAATGCTTGTGCTTTTCAATTAAAACGTTTATAGATAATCAATTAATAATTTTTAAGCTACTTTGACAACGTAGCCACTGCTTACTGCTACTGCTGCTACAGCTACGGTCGCAGTCGCAGTCGACATCGCTGCTGACTCAGCGCAATGCTCAATTAGGTGCATAGACATTTTGAGCCGACATCGAGTTGTTACGAAGATTTGCAGTAGATTTATTGGCCATTGGCTAGCGATTTGGCCAGTGTGAGTAGTTAGCGCTGCCAATGGCGCTCTGTGTCTGGCCTAATTGGCGACTCAACTGGCGACTGTTGTAGCTTCCAGTCCGAATATTGATACTGCAGGGGCACTCTATGACAAGCTACTACTTACTACTCAAATTCACATTCACACACACCAACAGCCAAGCTAACAATCGATTATTAAATTCTTGTTGTTGTTGTTTACTGATATCGATCGAGTTTCATTTTGTTGCTATTTTTGGCAAATTTTTCAAATTTGAGACTCATAATTCGTGCGATAATTTACACAGAATTAGGCAAGTGTCTCGCCAGCTATCCTTTTAAAGTATATCCAACAGATCAATGAATTCAGTTCAGCAGTGAAAAAAATACTATACAAATTGATGGCATACTTTTTTAAGCCGACTATTTGAATACTCTAACATAACGATAGAATACACTTGGGCACAATTTAAAGCATCTTCAGCTTAAATACGGTTTATATCAATTTGTAGCATTCCTTATGGGAAAACCTGTATACCCGACGTTAGTGTATATGAACTGTACACTTGCTGCGATTCCCACGCCAATTAGAATTATAGTCGAATGAGTGATATTTTCTTTGCAACTGCAAAATAATTGGATTGCACTCGTATGAAATTTCAAAAACTGTCTGTATTTTTTCCATCGTTTATAACAATTTTTGTTTTATATGTTTTTTTATGGTTGATTCTTGTTGTTTTTAAATTCAATTTATGCAGCGCAAATTGCTCAACAATACTCGCTTATAATTTTCATGAAAAAGTTGGAGTAGCAGCAGCATCAGCAGCAGCTTGTTCCCATAGATTGGTAACGTTTCTGCATTTAATTTGTGCTAGCCAAACTTTTGCCATAAAAATTGTGTGTGAAAGCCATAAAATGAAAACAGCGACGATGGCAACAGCGGCCAACGCTATTTGGAAACTCTCATTGCGGCTGAAATATAATTAATGTGAAGCAAGTTTATTCTACTTTCACTTCTCTTGACCGCGAGGCCAGAGTTTGTTCTCTAATCCAAAATGTTATCGAAATATATTTTAAATGAAAATGTGAACTCCCACCTACGGTGGCATAACAAAGAAGCAATTAAAAGTCCAATTAGAATGTCATTAAAGCCGTGGCCAATGCGGTCAACAATTAAGATGTGATAAACGCCAGAGGTTCAGGTAAATGCTAAAGACAAAAAGACATAAATTAAGACAAATTCCAAAAGATTTACAATGGACTTATAATGAACTTGTGGCATACGCTAAATACTTTACAATCACAATGTTATCTTAAAACATTTGGTTTGAATTTGATTTGTAGGCTCCAAGTTGAATTACACTATAATCATTTGCTTTTTCACTCACACTCTAGTCATTTGATTTATTTTGTTGTAAGAGAATTTAGCACGTAATATTACAAGCCAAATTATCGAAAATTGTGGTATACAGTATGACAACCTACTTCTACTATCCAAATAAGGAGTTGCAGGATGAGTTATCCTGCATTGCAAAGGCACTTGTTGCTCCAGGAAAAGGCATCATTGTTGCCGATGAATCAAATACGACAATGGGCAAACGCTTTCAAACAATTGGCTTGGAAAATACTGAGGAGAATCGTCGCCTTTATCGCCAACTGCTGATTACCACAGATCCCAAGATATCTGAGAACATTTCGGGATTCATTTTGTTCCACGAGACGCTCTACCAAAAGACCGACGCAGGTGTTCCATTTGCTGAAGTCTTACGCAAGAAGGGCATCATTCCTGGCATTAAAGTCGATAAGAATTCAGTGCCTTTGTTCTGCTCCATGGATGAATTCACCACACAAGGCTTGGATGATCTGCATCTGCGATGTGCTCAATACAAAAAGGACGGCTGTGACTTTGCCAAGTGGCGTTGTGTGCTTAAGATTGACAAGACCACGCCCTCCTATCACGCCATCACGGAGAATGCCAATGTCTTGGCACGCTATGCAGCCATCTGTCAGTCACAGCGTTTGGTTCCTGTGCTCGAAAGTGAAGTGCTAATGATAGGCGATCATGATCTGGATCGGTGTCAGAAAGTCACCGAAACCGTACTGGCTGCCATTTACAAGGCTTTGAGTGACCATCATGTCTATCTGGAGGGCACTATACTTAGACCCAATATGGTGACTCCCGGGCAAAGTAGCCATAAAAACAATACACCCGCTGACATTGGCATGAGCACTATTTTGGCCCTTCGTCGCACTGTGCCACCTGCTGTTCCTGGTAAGAACTATAGCATATTTTTATTTGCCACTGTATTTAAACCATATAACTAACATGGACATTTCTTAAGTCATTCGATACGTATTAAGAGTCCTGTGACGAGTTACATGAGGTGTAGTTTATAGGTATTTATAGGTTGTGCTTTATTAAATCTTGTTATTGAAAACAGAAATTTATGATTATTGAGATTTCACTATATAGTATTTAGAATAAGTAGATCTGTTGATAAATTCAGATTTTTTGTTAAAGTACAGATGCTAAATACATTAAACAGACATCAGTTTTTTAATGCCACGCCCCTTCGCCCATAAGAAGCTCAACAAAATAGAAAGCTTTCATGCCACTAGCTCACGTATTTCTTAACGTACAGTTTTGTAACTTTAGGGACCAAAAATATTAAACCATCCTGAAAATCGCATTAAGATCGGATTATAATCTAAAAAAGTTATCATCAATCAAAATACATAAATTAATAGTAGAGGCGCAGCCACGTGCATTGCACTGATCTCTGGTGCAGCGCTGCCGCTACACTAGCAACATTGGGTGAGCGAGACAAATATACAAACACATGTGGATGTTAAGTTTTTGAAGCGCCTACTCCGATCTCAAGCCATATAAATGGAAATGAAACTTAGAGGGTATTACATGGTAGGGCGTGCTCAACTGAACTTTTCTTTATGGTTTTAATTCATAAACCGTTATCACACAAGGATATCAAAAATAACTTTAATTAAATAAGTCTTTTGCTGTCCATCAACCAATAAACAATGTATATTCTTTTCAGCAATGACTTAATAAGTTCATTATTATATACTATACTACTTATATTTTCTTAGGTATTATGTTCCTATCTGGTGGTCAGGCTGAGGAGGAAGCCTCGGTTAACTTGAATGCCGCCAATAATGTGCCACTGTGCAAGCCGTGGGCTTTAACTTTTGCTTTTGGTCGAGCCATGCAGGCATCTGCCATGAGGTCCTGGGGTGGCAAAAAGGATAACGTGCTAACTGCCCAAAGCGAACTTATT
Organism: Drosophila tripunctata; assembly: GCA_035047385.1. NCBI lineage: Eukaryota > Metazoa > Arthropoda > Insecta > Diptera > Drosophilidae > Drosophila > Drosophila tripunctata. Next base: position 4,612,046 of record JAWNPS010000334.1, read on the forward strand.
AAGCGAGCTAAGGTAATCAAAAATCTATTCGACTTGTTTGTTTTTTTTGTTTTTAACAATTGTTTTTTAATTAAATTATAGGCTCATAGTTTGGCTAGCATTGGAAAATATGTACCTGGCTCTATTGATAGCTCTGCTGGCACTGATAAATTGTTTATAGACACTTTTGAAAGCTAAACTCTAGATTTGAATTGAAGTAAGCAATTGGTTGGAGAGTTGGGGAGTGTGACAATAACAACTTGAAAACTGCAACGAGTTCATTTGGCCAATTGCTCCACTGTGGCATCAATTGTCTGACACTTGGCCACAAGCCGCATGTTCGATGCTCGATGCAACACAACAACTCGAAATACTGTTAACAAGCGTGCAAAAGAGCAAAGAGCCCAATACAACTTCTGTTAACTGCAAAGTGTCGCATTAATCCACGGAGATTACCAGTCGACCGACCACATGGCCAACACATATCCAACATATTCAACACTTCCAGCATACAGTACACAGTCAACAGTACACAGCAGTGCTGTGCAGCTTAATTAACGCGTACGCATGGCAAAAGCCAAGCCAATGGGCTGCAGACCATGTTAAGCATGTGGCCAAGTGTTCGACTTAATCAGCCGACGCTTCAGTTCAGGTAGCTGCGACTCGACACTGGCGTCAGTGTCATGTTGCTGGCAAATTAGTCAGACCCATATCCTCCCCACTTGAGCCATGAACCGAACCAAGAGTCGAGACGCCAGAGAGGCTAGCAATAATTAAAATTAAAGCACTGACTAAGTTATGGATGCTCTCCCCCCTATCCACTCCTCGTCGAACACACCACACCACACACACCGAGTCGAGCAGGACACACGCACAATTTTATACACACTTTACTTTGGAAGAGCAAGAGGCTAACATTGATTTCTTAACTCAATACGAAACGCTTGATGCTGAAGTGTATTTACTTCAATGCCTGACTGGAAAATTAATTGCAAACAGTTTTTGGAAATATTGAAATTTATTATTAAATAAAATTTAAAGTGGCTAAATTAAGCGGTTAGTGCTTAAATTTCGTATGTTTGGTACTGAAGGGGTTTAAGAAATATATATTGTGTTTGAAGTCCACTCAAAATATTAGATCAAGATCATAACTAAGAAGAGAAGTTTTATTTTTATAAAATATTTAGATAAACATTCTCTAGAAATAAAATATACATAATATTTAGATAAACATTCTCTAAAAATAAAAAAATAAAAATTTAATAAATGTGTTTATTATATCGAAGGCTTAAGCCTGCTATAAAGTCTATATGAAAGATGCATTCTGTTGCTACAATTTGAAATACAGATAACTTTAAGTTAATGTTTTTAAGTTTTAACGTTTTGTTCTTAAAGCAGATTTAATGTAAGAAGCCGAAAATTAAAAAAAAAAAACGAAATTTAAATATGTTTAAAGTACTTTAATAGGTTTGTCAAATAATTAACGTATATTCATATAATGAAATAAAAAGATCTAAAAATAAGTTTTTGCTCTTAAAACTACGATTTTTCGCCAAAGAATTGCGACGAGAACTTAAAAACAGAATAGATCTTGATTTTGAGGTCACAGAAAAAATAAAAATTTTTTAAATATTTATCTTAAAACAAGATCAGATTATTTTATATTTTAAACATAATTTGTCTTATTTCCAGATAAAATATTTTGATTAATTTAAGATTCATGTTTCAAGGCCAAAGTTCTTATCGTTTCAAAATTAACAATTCTTGATTTAAGAGCACAGTTCATATTAGTTCAAGATTAATAATACTTGATATAAATAATTAATCTTATACAATATGTTATGTACTTCATATAACTTAAGCAGCTTTTAAGATTTCTCAAAGAAATTCACACAGTAGGTATATGGTACCATTTCATACATCTCAATTAGCTTTACTTAGAATTTGAAAATTTGATCATCAATAATCATTTCAAGGCATATATTGAAATCTGTGTATTATAAGATAGAGTTTTTGCTGTTCCTACTAGTTGTGTCTAGATTTTTGCTCTGAATTTAATTTTTGTACTCTGATTTAACTTAAATTCTTTATTATAGGGTATAAGTTGGTCGCTTTTAATACGTTCTTCCACCTGCTGCTGCCGCCTGGCTGTGTGACAACTGAGTTTTGTGGTTAATCCAATCGCCGTAGCCCAATCAGGCCAACGTGAGCTGCATGTCATGTTAATTGCGTCGCTATATGAATGTCTGTGAGTGTGTTTGTGTGAGTTTATGCTGACTATATATACATGAACATATATGTACATTATGTGTATTTGTGTGTGAGAGAGTGTAAATTGCTATTATGCTCATGTTTGCTTAATATGTGGCACACAGCCCACTGAGCTCTCAACAGCACGCAAAGCGTCAAGCCAATTAAAGCCAAATTATAGCAGCGCTTTTTAATGACATGCAGCGTCGTTCTCTGCTTGACTTCTCACAGTTTCCGCACTCTGCTCTGCTCAGTCGAGAAACTGTGGCACACTCTGTCCGTCAGCGCTTTCAATTTGGCGCTGAAGATTTATGGGCGTGCCGCCTGCTAATGTGCCAAAGACAAAAGGCCCAATACCAATATGTATGTATGTTTTGTATTAGAATTGGCAATTCTGACTCAAATGCTGTGATTAAGCCCACAGTTGTGCTGTCGGCACGCGTTAAAAGACCAAAAACTGTTGCGAGTACATCAAAGACTGAAATGCCGACAAGTTCGACTGCAACTAACTTGGCTAACGAGCTCAGACTCTTTGCTGCTGTTGGCCATAAGCGCTCATTTTTGTTTTTCTTTCGTTTGCAAAATGCAAACAAATCGCACGTAGTGACAAGTGGGCGTTGGCCATGCCTTGAACAAAGTTAAACTATGACTACGACATAATTAGAAAATTTTTGCGTTCGAGCTGTGGCGCCACAGACTGGTCAGCACAAATCACTCAACTGTCAAACGCTTGTTGATTAATTTGGTGTTAATAACGCTTGGCTGGCAAATCCTGTCCTCCAGCCACAATCAAACAAACCCAGCACCACTAACAGTCTCGCTCACTCTCGGTCCCAGTCCACGTCCGCCAATTAATGTACAGTTTGCTGCAACTGGCCAACTGTCGCGACCGAATCGATGACCCAAACTTGGTCATGGAGCGTGAAAACGTTTTGCAGCAGCTGAGGATGCGCCTTGTGTTAATTGAAAGTTTGACTGACCATATAAGTGCGAAAGCCAAAAACTGACTACCACCACATACACACACAAACACACTCCATCCCACATATATGAATTCGATTTGGTTGTCTGCTGATAGCCAAAATCAAAAACGAAAAAAAAAAGTAGCTGGCAAGAGCCAAAAAAGGCCACACACGCGTCGCCAAGTTACCTGCCTGGGAAACTGCCAAACAGTCGTCGTCCCGACTCGAACCCGTCTTAAGAATGGAATGGATGCCAACAAGCATTAAAGCTGCAATCTACAACTAACCATGCTACTATACGTTCGCTTTCCATCTGCCGTACCATTTGCCCAAAGTAAGAGGTGTTTAAAATGCTAATTTGGACAATAGCAAATGGCAGGCCACCAATGAAACTTAGTTCAGCTGTCGTTGCCAGTAGTAGATGTAGCCAACTTTTTGTTTTTGTTTATCTTGTATCTTTGTAGCTTTTTCCTTGCATGACATAATAAAGTGTCACGGCGAACAGTTTAAAGTTTCACTTTTACTTTGAACTGTAAAGTGTATTTAGCACATTACACTGGTAAAGTTAATGTTATCAATCAAAATGTACTTATAAATACTTATATTTCATGAGCACATTATATGGATCAAACTGGTGAATATATAAGTAGTGAGGGTTTCAGTGAATTCACATTGCCAAATTAGTAAAACATTGAATATTTTGATGTAATTTTCAAAGAAGTTAAAGTCAAGTTCTATACAAAATTTTAATAAAATTTATATATTCTAAAATCAAAGCTTGAGAATCACAGTAAACAGTTAGCCCTTGCCACTTATATGAGCGAGTTAAAGTTATGACTTCGGCTTAAAGCTCATTAAATTTATAGTTACAATAAATTAAGTTTTGAAATAAGTTTGGCTAAGTAATAGTTCTAATATTATATTTATTGAATTCCATCGTATTTTTTAAATCCTCTGAGGGGTATACTGGATTTGTATCTGTGTAAATTTCATATTTAAATACTTTTATTGAAGCCACCAATTGCATGTACAAACTAGGTGCAATACCAATTTTCTGAACACAATCATAATTTTCTGGATACCACGCCCCCTTTGTCTATAAGAAACCAAACAAATTAAAAATTTTCATTCCTCTAACTCGCATATTTTTTAACGGATTGTTTTGTTACTTCACATTCATTTAGAGGCAATCAATATCAAACGATCATCAAATTTTCATAAAGATCGGAATATAATCATAAAAGTTATCATACATTAAAAAACGTAAATTTTAAGTTGAGACGTAGCCACGTGCAAAGCCCTGATCTCTGCTGCAACGTTGACGTCAAACGGGCAGCGTAAGCGAAAAACTTTGTGCGAGCAAGATATACACACAAAGCGCTTACTCCGATTTAAACTCATATACATAATTGGAAATAAAATTTAGAGGGATGCTCGACTGAATTTTTCATTCTTTTGATTAGTTATTCTTATTATTAGTTTTTACATTAAAAATAACTAACATTTTTATTTTTCTACTCTCTTTGTTTCTAAATGCACCGAAATCTTAGATGATTTTTAATTCACCCCATCTCTTCTTAAAAAGTTCTTTAAAGTACATAAAATAATGTCCTGGAAAATCGGCAGCAGTTTAAATCGTTTTTAATGCGAAGAACATCTGCTGAAGTATGTAAATAATAATTTTGCCTGCCATCTGGTGTCATTCCATCAACGCACAGTTGGTCGGCTGTCACCACATCAGCTTCCTGGGCAGACACTGCCACAACTGCAAAATGTCAAAATGTCAATTCGAAAACGTTTAGCAGAATTTATTAGGCTGTCTGCTCGACTGTCTGTCTGTCCCGTCCATCCATCCAACTGACTGCCAAATGTTACTTATTCGTTTGATAAAATAACGCAAGCCAACAAAAAGAGAAGAATGCAAATTAAAAAGAAAAAACAAAACAAAATTGACTTTTGAGCGGGAAAACAGGCGTGTCTCTGTTCAACTGGCAGTCGGTCAGAGCCGCATAGATATCAGTAGACTCCTGGTATATGTATGTGTTTGGTCAGGTGTAGGCTCGTTTGTCTGTCACTTTTCCTTTATGCAAATGCCAGTATATAGTAAGCGTATTTCATTTTCAGTAAATTGTGCAACTTGTTGAAATTGAGGGCGCGGTAGTAATCGATAGACTTAAAAACTTGTAGTTTTTGGCAGCACACAGGGATATCAGCTAAAAGACACCACATCTATTGACAGACGATGATTGAGCATAGACCTCACCCGTGGCAAATTTTTGCTTAAGATGAGTTTTTGCCTGACAATCGCTCAACATTTCTGACAAATGCTGCTGACAAAAACTTCATTTTTCCTTAAGACTAGACAAGGCAAGACACTTAGACAGTGGCTAGGCAAACTATGTTGACAGGCCAAAAAACCTCCGCTGACATGTCGCAATTTTATGCAATTTTTCTACAGCATTGTGTGTGCAGCAGCCAAAAAGCACATAAACATACAAAAATTTAGGAAAAAAATAAAATAAATTATAGTCGCACAGCTTAACGACAAATTCAATGGGAAATCTGCAATTTAAATAATGTTAACTGGCATTGTGAAATGTAAATGCGGCTTTAAGTCAAACATCTTGGACAGCTGCCGCAGTTACATCACTTGATCCGCCCCCCCTGAACAGGCGAGGCTGAATAATTATACAGCCAATGCGGCGTATACTTAATGCAAGTGGCAAATCTTAGCAAGCTGCAAATAAATATATGTGGTTATACCCTTTATAAACATACTATGCATACTGCAGGGTATTTCATTTCAACTGAAATGCTGAAGAAAATATGAAAAACAAACCCGCACGTAAGCAGAACGAAACAGGCGAGTCGTGAAAGAGAAGAAAGTCTGTACTCACACCTACAAATAAAATGCTTTATACTCGTATATGTACACAGAAAATAAATTCAATTTACAATGAAAAATGGCATCTGATGATGAAGATGGCGACGCCAGCACCGGAGAGGGTCAGAGGGACAGAGAGACAGGTGCTGGAAAAACTTTATTAACATTTTTCGCATGCTGCACGTGCGTATTGACAACGTGGGCTGCGTATTTCGCGCTTTTTAATGAAGTTTCATAAATTGTGAAAATCGAACGTTAATCAAATAAGGTGCGAAAGAAATAAAAAGCCAGTGTCCATGTACATGTCCGTGTCTGTGTCCGTGTCCGTGTCCATGGCGCCTTAAATGGCCGCAGCGAAGCGACAAACTGCAGACGTTCAAACGAACGATGTTGTCAACGCAATTGGCCAAAAGATTCTGTCAATAAATCAATTAGTGAAATATAAATCAAAAATTTGCTGCCACGGCCGCCAGAGGGCGCACCGTTGCGACAATTTTGATGTTTCTATTTCATTTTGCAACTTTGGCGACTTGTGACTTCTGCGGCTTTAATTAATTGCCGCAAAATTTATGTTGGCCTGTCAAAAAAGTGGCCTACGGGCACAATTAGCCAAATGACAAAACCAACATGACCCCAAAAGGCTCATAACTCATGCCACATTCGTCATGTCATGTTCGTCAAAGGCTGGCACTCACTGTGCTCGCCAGTTCTTTCACTGACAGCGCCAGTCGCACTCGTCCGCTGTATGTATGTACGATTTGTACATATTTGACCCATTGGCCATAAATTCAACGCTTCCTTAGCATACTTCCGGCATTTGCATGACTCGCTGCTGGCAACGAGTGCAACGGGGCGTATGCGCAATGTCAGCAAATGAGCCAAAACGCACGCAAAACTCAAAGGAAAATCAAAATGGCGAGAGTTAAGCCAGAACCGAGCTAACTTTTGCTACTAATCCAATTTCAAGTTTATCGATAGCACTGCTCAACAAACTAAGCAATATTTTAAAGCTCAAAAGAAAAAAGACAGTTAAAGTCTCGAGTCTGCTGAAAATCTAGAAACCATAAATTCTTTTAAATAATTCTTCCCATTTGCTTGATAAAATATTTAAATGAAATTGCTGGCTGACCAGTGTAATTTCTCAAGTTTGACTTTTCCTCAAATTGTTTTCTACGCCAAAATAATTTTGACATTTGACTAATGCGCCGCATTAGTTCTGCCAGAAATTTCTTAATTTAGCTTTACCGTTGCTGTTGCCATAACCATTGCTCTAACGGTTCACGTTCCTGACACAACCGACAAGATATTTTCAGGTGGTGGGCTGGGGGAGTGTGGGCGGCATAAACAGTGGGGAAATGCGAATGGGTTTTTGGTCTGCATGCCGAATTTATTTTGGCCACAGTTTTTAAGTTTTATCTGCTCAAAATTTGTCACAGCAAATAAAAAGTTTTGCTTTCAGTTCGCCTTGACGCTGCATTCATTCTTTCTATATCTTTTTTTTTTTGTTTTTTCTTGGGTTGTTTCTTCTTACCATTTGTTTTTTAATCCGCAGAGCAAGAAATAAAGATAAAACTTAAGCCGAAATAAGTTTCCATAAGAGTGCAAGCCGGAGAGAGGGGAAACAACGGCTGCAACAACAATAACACCTCGAGTGCAGCACAACTGCAGTAATAATGAAATAACAGCAATGCAATTAAAAGGCACCTGCAGCTGATTTGCTGGTTTAAGGATGTACACATTATATACATACATACATATATATATGTAGTAGGGCAGAAGGTGGATTGTCGAGCTGAGTGTCGCGATAACCTTGGGGCAAAGAAACGCGTTAAAACTTCAAGTGGCTAAGGACTATAAAACAAGGTTGCCAAATTGTATTAACGTTAACGTCAACCACTTGAAGACTTACGTAATTGCTGAGAAATGTTTGAGGGTCTGCTTAAGACAAGTTTTTATAAAACTATTAAAATGATAACGTTTGATTTAATTATTTATTTCGTAACACTCCTTGTTTAGTTACGTACAATTTAAGTAGATTTTCATACTAGGCTAATATAAATATTTTGCATGAATTTCGCAATATATATTTAAACAATCATACAAGTTAGAGTTGGAAACACTCACACATTGGCAGCTGCAGATTGAGATACATCGTTTTTGCATTCATGAAACACATGTTCGCTTCGGATTTAGTTGTCGTTGTCGTTTTCGAGTGAAGTTTTGCCACAGTTTCGCCCATTAAAAGCATTTACGATAGCTTTGTGTGAGAGTGCGATGGATATAGTGGAATAGATTGCTTCAAACTAACAGCAGACACATAAAATCCTGTTGGTCGCTCTCTTTCACTCACACTATCTATCTATCTATCTCTCTCTGTCTCTCTGTCTCTAACTCTCATCTTAGCAATGTTAAAGTTTTTGTTTTTACACAAGCGGTAAAATTATAATATAATTTCAACTACTACTCGAGCAAATAACTCAAATTTAAGTTTTGTCTGCCTGTGGCACTTTTACACAAGTACACATTCCCTGCACACCCATACATACATACATACATACATATATATGCATAGAACGGAAACCGCCATCTTGTTTTTTAGTTTTCCAAACAGTTGAATGCTCGCACAGAGACAAGCTGAATAAAAAGGCAGATCAAACATTAAATGGGAAAACTATTTAATAACTAGTTGCACTTATAGATAGAAATAAAATACATTTTGAAATCTATTATGTGTATATTTTAAAATTGGAAAATGTATACTAAATTATTATAAAAATGTAACCTTAGTTTTTGTTATAGTTCAGCTATTAATTGAAAGAGCTACAGCCGCTAAAGCCGACTTTAACAGACCATATATGTTATTTATTTTAGAGAAATAACAAGAAAGAAAAATTCAGTCGAACATTCCGACCGTGTTATACTCTTTAAATTTTGTTTACAATTATATGAGCTAAAGTTGGAGTAAGCGAGAGAGAATATAATATGCACAAGTGTTTGTATGTTTGTCTCACTCTCACAACTTATTTTTTTAACGCTGCTTGTGTAACGGAATAGCTCGATCAAAGCTCAGTGCTACTATAGTGTGGCAGCGACACTACTGTTATTTTAAATTATAAATCTATTGTGCGTATATTTTGAAATTGGGAATTCGTATCACTGGAAATTTTAACAATCAATGTATGCGAAAAAAATATTATTATGTAATATGTTATTTGTTAATATGTCTCAAATACTTCATGTGTATTTCTATGAGGATACTGGAAAGGTTTTTGTCATACTTCGCGGTATAGGTACTAAAAGGTTTGCAGGATATACTCTCACATTTTGCCAAATTGGTTATAATCTCTGAGATCGAGGTGTTGAGACAAAAAGACTAACGGGCAGACAAATATCTGTCGGATCGTCAGATCGTCTGCTTTATTTAGAAATACATGCATATTCTCTATGGAGTTGGAGGTGCCTCCATTTTCATATTCACAAATCTCTTTTAACAAACTCTATGAGCCTTTGTTAATAATCTAATGAAGCTTAACATAATTATAAATAAGATCGCATTTATTAATCTTTTAAGGGTTTAAGTAAATAATTTCTGTAGCAGCAATGAATTTTGAAGCACATGCTAAAAGTTTCAGCGCAAAATATAAGACCAACAACAGCAACAAGAGCAACCACAACAACAACAGCAATGGCTTTGTCAACAACAGCAACAACATAGCTGAGCAACCAGAAATTATGGCCACACTTTCGTTTTTTGCAGTCGGCCGCAGGACAATGCCGAACGCGATAAGAGCGCGGCATTGCAACATTCTTGAAATGCAGCCAACAACAGCAACATGGCGAAGAAAAGAGAGACAAAGGAGGAAGAAAGTGGGAGAGCGAGTAAGTGCAATGTGGGCAATAAACTTTCGACAACGTCTTGTGAAAGTTTTGGCCAACAGCAGTTGCATTGGTATTGGTGTTTGCCGCTGGTGTAGGTGTTGGTGTTAGTGTTGGCGGCGGCTATCAGTTGGCCAGAACTTTAGTGCTTACGTTTGTCATATTTACGCGTGAGTTGCACTGCCGTCCGACAGGGAGCTGCTCCTATCTTGGTCGAGGTACATGAAAAACATGCGGCTATTGAGGCAACTGCAACGCCTGACAGCTGCCTGCTGCCGATGTTAAGGCAATGTTGTGTGGAAGTTGCAGTGACAGGGACGGTGTGTGGTCGGCGGCCACTTGTGACAGTTTTAAAATTGTCCAACAAGCCACCATGGACACCATCGCAACAACTGACTGATAAATGTCGCTTGCCAAGCAGCAAATACTGCTGAAAAACATTTCCTTATTTCCTGCCATCCTGCCAACGTGGCAGGCAGGCAAAACTTTTAGGCCAAAAGGAAACCCCCAAGCGGCGGAAGCATTCGGGGCCATTTTTATGCAAGTCATAGAAATTTACAAGCACCAGTGACAAGAATGTTAGTTTATGGCATTAGAAATGACAACTAATTTTAGCTCGATTTTTTTTTTAGCTATTTTCAAGCCAAGCCCAAAGCACAGAGCAAGAAGTTTAAGTAATTTATGAAGTACTTGGTTAAGTAAGTTTAAATAGTTTTTGTATGCTTTAAAATTATCGCTATACTTTTGTTAGCTATTCATCTGGTTCAAAGCAGAAAAAGCCAAAAAGAAAGCTGAAGAAACAGTTTCTATCGGGCTTATTGTCAACACTACAGGAAATGTTGGGCAGAGTTGAAAGGGAATAGGGGCATTTTGCTTGGAAGAAGTTTTGTAACATTGGCATATGCAATTGGGTTTGCTGCACATCCTGTCGACAGCTTGGACTTGGCAAAGTTTTCCCTCGGCTATTGCTGTTAAATGTTGCAGCAGGCATTTTTATTTTCGCTTGTGTTTTTTTTTTTTTAGACATTTTCTCGTAGTGGAGCAAAGTTTTTAATGAATTTTATAGCAGCCGCTGAACCACTGAACCAATCACAGCTAAATCTGCTAAAACTCAACTGAAGCTGATCCAAGTTGTGATGAGATGAGACTGTAAAACGTTCGATTACGTAAGTCAAAGCCAAAACGATTGCCGCTTTGCCGATTGATAAGGGGGCCAGAGTACAGGCAGCCAATCACGCTAATCATGCCAGACATACAATGAGACAGACAGACATACAAACGGACAGACTGACCGACGGCAGACAAACCGCTTTGACTTTGATGCGCTGTCAACGCTTTGGTTGCTGGTGTTGATTGCTGTTGGTGTTGTTTTCAGTCGTTGGTCATTAAATGCAGCACATTAAAGCCGCAGGAGCTGCCGTCGACGTTGACGTCGTCGTCAAAGCTGGCTGACAAGCGTTGAGTCAATTACATGGTAATAAACTAATGGCAAACGCGTCTCTCTGTCTCTTTGTCGGTCTGTCTGTCTCTCTGTCTAACCATCAGCATTAGCAGCAGCCTCGTGACATGTTCGTTAATTTGCAGCACTTGTTGAACTTTTGGCCAAGAGCAAGCGCCCACCAGCGCCATTGGCTCAAATCATAATTGGCTCAAACAACATGAGTTTCTTTTATAAATTTCAGACGTGCATGTTACTCGCATTATTCCTAAAATAATATATTGTATATTGTTTGTGATACGCCTTCATCATTTCATCATTTGTTACTTTAATGTGGGTCGCCTTGACATAGAAATGCCGCTGATTAATGCAAAAACCATAGTAAGCAAACAATTTATAATTAAGTTTAGTTTCTGATAAGACAATATACTTTGAACAAAGTTTTATAGTTCAAAATACTGAGCTAAAATGATAAGAACTATGTCAACAATGTTTACGTGCAACAGTTCTAGTTGTTTTTCAAACAAAACAAATACCAAATTATACCAGTTCTGAGCCACATATTGAATACTTTATATATATATATAGTTTAGCTCGGCTCTTTTTAAACTATTCTGCAAGAGAATCTCACCGATTTGCCAAGTGTTTTCAGCAGATAAATGATAAGCCAACTTTATAGAAACCATTATAACTACAAACGCATCATGAAATTAGCTCAGCTTACACTGTCACAGATCCAATTGCAGCACAATTCCTTTGATTACCTTTGTCAATAGTTTAGCTAAAGTTTTGTAAACATACTTCGTTGAAAACTATGCTGAAAATTTAAACATTTGCCGTCCACCAGTCGAAATTTGTTGGAAAAGTATGTCACACATTTAGTTTAGTTTAGTTAAAGCAAACTTTTAATATTCATAAGGAGGTTGAGAATACACGCCTGTGCCTTAATCCTGCACACACTTGTTAATATTGATCTTTAAAGTAGATCCAGATGGGCATTCTCCATGTATAGGCCTATCGGTCACACACTGGTTCTTCTCGGAGGAGAAGCCGGCGCGGCAGCTTTTGGCAATAGCACCACCGAACAGCGACAGCAGCAGCACCAACAACCAAGCCAATTGGAATTTCATTGTTATGTCTGTTCCAGAAACAGCAAATTAGTACGTTCGATAGTCAGTAGTCAATGCTCACAGGAACTTACCTGATTTGAGTAGTAAGTCAAACTATTTACCGCTCAGCACTTGACTCTCGCTTTTATAGAGCCAAACAAGCAACAGTTGAGCTTCTTATCAAATCGTAGAAACAGCTGCAGCAGCAGCAGCAGTACACAATCTAGAATAGAGGCAGATCATGTTTGGTTAAGGTCAGCTGATCATTAGGTCAAATCTGCTCAAATTGATAATGAAATTCGAAGAAAAGAGCAATAAATCAAACGAAAGTAAACAACAACTGAATTAAATTGAATCAAATTTCTAATGTTTTGCTTAAAGTTTTATTAGTATGGTCTGATGAACACATATTGTTATCTCTCTTAAAGTGAAGAGAGCTCCTGTCAGCTGATGTATGCAAATGAAAATGTGATAAAGTACATACAAAAACTTTTATTATATCCTCTGAGGTTTAGGTTTGTTAAAAGTATGTAATAAGCAGAAGGAGGCGCGGCATACACCACAAAATATATAACATATATTCTGGATCAACATCAACAGTCGAGTTGGTATAGCTTTTTCCGTCAGTGTATCTGTATGAACGAAAGAGTCTCAGATATGGTAAGAGCTATGTACAAGCTAAATGATGATCAGTGTACACTCGAAACTTAGTCAGTCAATACAATCTTGTTAAACAAAAAACCAGACATATCTCGGAAAAAAGCGTTTTGGCGAATATTTCAGTAACTATAACACCTAGGGACACCAATATTGGCATGCAGGTTGCCAGGTGCACTATAAAGACAAAAATTGCGTATTTTTTGAATGCCAAGCCCCATTAGCCCATAAGAAACAAAACAATTTTAAAATTTGAATGGCTTCTAAATTACGTATTTCTAAACATATACTTTTGTAACTTTACATTTGTTTAGAGACTAACATTATCAAGCGATCACGTTCAGATCAAATTATAATCAAGAAAGTTATCAAATATCGAAAAACGTGAGTTTATAGCAGAGGTGCAGCCACAGTGCTTAGGACTGCAGCACTGCCGTCACACAAGCAGCGTAAACAAATAACGTTGTGCGAGCGAGACAGACATATAAACACATGTGCATGATTGAAAGTCACAGGGTATTACACGGTCAACATGCCCGACCCAAATTTTCTCTCGTGTTTTAAAATAGCTCATTGAAAGCTAATTTTAACTTTTCTATTATAAATCACTGAACTGAATATTATTTATTATTGTTTAAATATATATAAAACAGATTATAGAATTCAAGATAATAACACTAGATTATTAAACAATTTTGAATTCTTAAAAAATGTACAAAATTAATGAAAAAAAAAATTTTTTTACCCACTGCCAAACTATCTACTTGATTTTTGGGAGTGTTTGGCAAAAAACGCTTATCAGATGAATCGACCCTTTGACACAATTAGTGGCGCTTAAGTTAGCATTGATAAGGCATCTGCGCAGTGAGAAAAAGCAAAAAACTGAATCGAATGCTTGACACATTTGTGAAATGTTGCAACAATGCGTTGAATTGAACAAGCAATTCACAATCTCAAACAAAAGAGCCTCGAACAGAGAGGGGAAAAGGAAAATGGATCAGAGGAGCCACACTTCAGAGTCGAAGTAGGCGTAAAAATCGGCGACATCACCAGAAATTTCAATGAGCGAGTACGAAATTGTCAAGGGTAAACACACACAGGTGAAGGAACAACGGAACATTGTCCTGTCCAAAACAATGGACAGGTGGGGGCGCCATTTGAGACCAACTGTCACTGGCACAGTCACTACCACCGTCATAGCCATGGCCATAACCATACCCATAGCCATAGCCACCGTGAGTGGATCTGACGCTGTCGTTGCCACATTGCCACATTGACAATGGACACATGCCACAACTGGTTGGGCTGCCCCAGAGTCTGCTGGTCATGCATACATATGTCATTCAAATACAATTACATTCAGAGGCATTCACTGTCCATCCGTCCATTGGACTCTTTTGGGCGAGATATGAAATCATTTTCGATACCTTTTCTTTTTTTCGGCAGCTGCGCATAAATCAAATGGTAACGAGCCATAAAGCTTCATTGTCGATTTGCCATAGCGTTTAATATTTTGTACGAGTATGTTACAACTGTGGATAGTTTGATATTGATGTATGACAAACAGTTGCCACTTGAAGGTGGTCGGTCAGCACTCGAACTGAACAGCCGAACTTGTAGATAAGTGTGCAGTCACAATATTTAGACTCTAAAAGGCCCTGCAATTATTCAATTGTAAATACAAATCTTGAAAAATATCGCTTTAAAGTTTTATAAATCTATAGAAATTTGATAGGCAAAAAATCAAAATCCGTGTGGCTGGCATAAGTATTTTTAAAAGTCAATCAAATTTTCTACACTTAACATTCATAATCGACTGATGTTTCCGATGCTATATGATATTGACGTCCAATTCTAATCCTAGTAGGCCATACATTTGTAAACTGTCAGTCTGATTAAGCTATTGCAACAGAGCTGAGTGATTTTCTTATAATATATTTGATTGATTCTTAAAAATTTTGGCAGAATAATGTTATCTAGATCACAAGTTTAAAGCATGGATTCTATAACCCACGACTTTAATGTACAATAGTTGTGCGGTTCTTAATCATTTTTCAATAAAAAATGAGAAAATTAATAGCATGATTGTGGAGTCCACAGTGTGAATCTTATTCTTTTTCTTTTTTATTTTTTTTATCCTATCATTTTTTTTATTTTACCAAAAAACTTTAATTTTAAATTTGTACATAAATATGTTATTATTTCATTTCGCTACTATTATAAAGCCGAAATTTAAATACGATCTGGGATCTTAAAAGTCCGAACATAGCTTTTGAAAAGCCGAGTACAGCCCTTGTGGGCTTTAAGTACAGGGTCCATAAACCGAAAATGAAATCGAAACCGATGCTTAGGTTGAAGCTGTAGCTGAACACAGTGCCTCATAACTCACTCAACACTTGGGTAACAATACTTCAATACTTGTACTTCTATATGGTTGCGTGTTCCGTATCAACTATGGGCTATGGTCTGTTCAAGTCTGTCCAAGTCTGGCATGGTCATGCTTTGGCTTTGAATTATTGATGGGCGTATTAAGAAGATTAATGTGATGAGCCATGGCATAGAGTTTTGTCGTCGTCGCCGTTGCTCATGTTAATGTCTTCATTGTCGGCTTAAAGCTTTACCTTTACCGTTAGCTTCTATGCTTGCTGGCAACTCCGTATACCTCTATCTCATTCTCACTTTGGTTCGCTCCAATTGAACGTTGTATAAGAGCAATACACGTTCATCAACCGTTGCCATTTGAGGGCCAGGTCGATTGGTCATTTTGTCGTTCCACCCGCAGTATTTGCCCCACCACCCTCCAATTTCTACCTTCTCCTTCGACCTCCAAGTAGTTTGTATAGCTTCTCCATTCGTTTATTCGGTTGTTCCGTTGCGCGTCCATAAGCCATTTTTCTTCCTGATGCACATAAGTTTTAAGCTTTATGTAATTTATTTTTATAGCCATGTAGTCGACGTAAAGATTGCAAATATGTAGTTGCCGTTGACCGTATAAAAACCTGATGTCGTTAGTTGCAAATCAAATGCTTGTCATGTGGCATGGGGCAATAGGGCAAAAGGGGCGATGTGCCAAGAAGAATGAGGCGTTAGGCGTGAGGCAGGAGGTATGAGGCATTGGGCAGTTAGCTTCCCTTTTTTTGTACTTACCCCATTTGCTTGTTGATATGCAGGATATTCAATATGTGTGTGCAAGTCTGTGTGAAATGGATTGCATGACTGTCGGCACTGGATTTGCCTTCACACGACAGCAAAAGGAGCTCAACTCAACTGCGGGACATTCCGCGTTGCAGACTTACCAAGGGAATTTAGTATACCACTGGTTTGTTCTTCTCGAAGCGTATATTCAATACAGGAAGATCATTAAATTTCAAACTTTTTTTGTTCACATTGCATATTTAGACCCTGCATGCAAAAAGTAAAAGTTGTCTTTAAAGTTGTGCAGGCATTAAAAAGTCTAAGTGACAATAGGAATACCAAGCTTGGAATTTAAGCTCAACATGGTTTTATAAAATCTAATTTAATATAAGATAATAAAAGATAGTTCTTTCATAAAAATATTCAAAATAACTCAGAGAATGTTTTTTAAAATATATAATTAGGGCCATATAAATTTACTACTTAGCAGTAAAACAAATGAAAAGTCTAAAATTAAAAATGGACTATGAAATTTAAACTTTTTTGTAATTGTTCATTCGAAGTATTTCGGTCTATTACAGTCGGGTTCACACTATCTTTTACCTAGTTTGCTGCTCATCTCTCATTTTGTTTACCTTTTTGTGCAACTACTAAGCTTATCCTTTTGCTTCTTACTTTTGATAACAGATTAGTTTGCTTTAGCTGCTTTATTCATTCGTTTCGCTTTGCAGTTTACTTTCTAACACTCAGCTTTAAGCTTTGCGTCTCTATTAAAAAGATCTGGTCGTTTTGTTTCTTAATTGACTTAATGCTTCTCGCTTAGCCATTCAAATTACTCTGCTCTTAACTTCTTTACTTAAACTGCACTTATCACCGTAGTAGTTACACATTGATTTTAAACTACGTTGAACTTCTCTTTAAAATCCCTTGAGTAGCTCGTTTAGTTTCTGTTCACTCTTTAGTTTATTTCACATTTTATCTGTGCTGAAGTCTAGCAAACACTTGTCGTTCACTCTTTAATCTAATAGTTCTAATTTAGCCCATAGTGGACAATTTTAATTGTAGCTGTGTATTATTTAGGGCAAGTCGAGGTTTAACTGCAGAATGTTGCTGCTGTAGAGGCAAACATTTTTGTGCAATTGATGCATTTCTCATTACGTTGCTTATGTTGCCGCTGGACGCGGTTTGTGGCAGCCTCAGACATTGACTTTGGTGAAACTGTGTGGCAGGCCTTGCGGCTTTTGACTAGGTCCCGGACCGGGGATTCATCAGTAATACAGTTACAAAGCCATGGCCAACTCAACCCCCTCCCAAAAAAAACAAAAAAAAACAACCAACCCCCAGCTGGGTCAGAGCTAGATCCAAAGCCAAAGCAAAAGCAAAGGCTGAACCCAAAGCTGAAACTGTAGTTGAATCTAAAGCGAATGTTGTTTTTATTGCTGCCGCAATGTTTTAACTTTTGTTTCGCCGTCACCGCCAACCAACTGTCGTGTTGCATGTTGCCGCTATTACTGCAGCATTTAACCACTCAGGCAGCCTGGCTCAAATCACCCGCCTTGCTCTTGCCCCACAGCACTGTGGACGAAGCATCAATTTTGGTGACACTAATGAAAGCCATCAGTTTCAGGTTCTTACCGTAAAACTGCTTAAATGTTAGTTGAACTTTACCAGAAGTTTCTTTAAGCTTTTTTGGGATAAGTGACTTAAATGTTATTATATTAAGAAAGTAAAAAATTTGTGTTTTGTACACACAACTTTTAATTTTTCTAGTGTTGAGATCTTTGCTTCTCATGTAATTAGAGCTAACTAAGCATATTTTCATAATAGAAAAACATATTCCATACATCAAATGTTCAACAAATTAAACTTGTTACTTGTGTTTATAAACAATTTAATTAATTTAATTTAATTAAAAAATGTAATCTTCAAAAATAAGAGTACTTTTGTTATATGTTTAATATCAACTGAAAATCGCTTGAAGTTCAATAAGAAAATATCTATGTGAAAAAAGTTATTAAATTTTATTAATAAAGAAATAATGTAGCTTATCGAGCTCATTGAAAGAATTCATTATTTATTTTCGTATTTTTTATATCAGCAAAATCCTGAAATCGTCCATAGTGCACTGTGGGGCAGTAGGCCAGGCACACAGCATGGGTAAAACGTGCTGAGTTTTCGTAATTAGTGCGCCATAGTGCAGTGCATGGCCACGTACAGAGGGCCAAAAAGGGTAGGGAGTAGGAGGCTGGCAGTTGGGACAGAAACAGGCAGGAGACAGGTCTAGGGACAGGGGACACATTGCCAAAGAAGCTGGCAGCTGCACCGCTCTTTGCCATACTTCATCCCAATAGGTTGGTTGAAAACTGCACGTTTATGTCGCTTAGCTTGTGCCTTGGGCCTTTTGAGTGTCACATGACAATGTTTGAGTATATCTATGTGTGTGTGTGTGTATCTTTGTGTTTATGCGGCTTTGTGTGAGTGTTCTCTGTAGCTCTTTGTTGGTTTAAGTAAGTTGTTAGTTGCGTCGCGTATGACACACACAAGTTGTCGCCTTTAAGCTCCCCCTTTGAGTACTTGCTGCCAATATTAAATCCAGGCACATTACTTGTGCATGTCTACGTATGCGAACTGCTTATGAAAAGTTAACTAAGTTCTCTCATCAGACTCCATGGCTGAATTATAGAAGAAGTTATAGTGGATTGGATTGCACAGTATTTGGATTTAATTTAGCTTTAAATGGGAGTTATAGATTTGCTTAGAATCTAAAGACATTCGATTCGCACGCAATATTCTTCCTAGATACATTAAAACTACTGCATACTTTTAGGTGCTTGAGTTGCCTATCAACTTCAAGCAGATATAACTTTTGCTATATATATTCCAACTTGCGGCGTTTAAAAGAACTACGTATTCGATAGCAAATACATTTTTTAGAACTCTAAACATTTATATAGCTAAACGTTAAACGCATCCTTTGGAGCTTAATTTCTCTTGGGATATAATTTAATTATTTCATTAATAATTTCTGAACTAGATGTTGTTATTATATAATACGGAACTACAGAACTTTTAATTAGTTGCATATAATAAATCATTTTTGTTTTTATGTCTTTATCTTTGACAGTTACTAGTTTGGTTTTTACATAAAGTAATATACAGTTTGAAGGTCAAAGCAATGCTTCACAAAACATGAAACTAGCCAACTACAATTTATGTATACATATTTTTTTTTTGCAATGTTCTGGACCAATGCTAACGACATTGGCAGCGAGAAGCTTTCAGCCTTCAGCCTGCAACGGCCTTAATTTTACTGATTATGGCAGCAAGAGCAGCCAGCAGTGGCAAACTTTTGGCCATTAAAAGGATTAGTTTTAATGAGTTTGGCAGGACAGGCAACAAGGTTCTGCTTCGCTTTTACTTTTCACTCCGCTCCGCTCCGAGTCGACCATATTATCGATGCCAGTGTAAAAAACTGTCGCTGTTTATCTTTGTTTTTTTGGCCTGGCCAAAACTGTAACTGCAATTGTGCGAAAAGGAAGAGGAGGAGAAATGTCGCAAAAAATCTGCATTTTGGTGCAATTAACAATGCGATGGACACAACGTTCCCCAGTTTGTTACCAAAGTCTGTGGACTGCATAAATCAAAGGCAGAGCAATAAAGAGGTAGAGAGCGAGAGTACAGTGCGTAAATAAAGTAATTGTCCAAATGTGCTTCATATTTATACAGCGACATCACTTGGAACTGTCCTTTTATGGTTGTTAATTTCTGGGCCAACACCCAGTGACAGGTTTTTTCTTTGGGACACTACAAGTGGAACCAAAAATTACTTGAGTGCATTTATTAAGAAGTTGACTTTAAGTTTCGGTTTTTTTGGGAGTTTTAATGAATTGGCAGTGGGCGCTATAAAATCACTTGTACCGCTAATTGAACCGACCGCACAATTAAAGTTTTCAACTTTCACGTTAAGCTCCAACTCCACTCGTATCTCAGATGCAGCAGTCTTTCCTTGTTGTTGTTTTTTTTTTGTTTGTAGGCCAAAAACAACTGATTGACAGCTGTCATGGCGATAACCGCAGTGGGACTTCAATGGAAATGGAACTGCATTGCTTTTGGGATTTGAGATGCAACTTTTTCTGCACGAAATGCAGATACAACTGCCTGCCGCATTGCTCATTTTCTCGCGCGATGATCGTTGTCTTGTTAAGGAACTGCTTGTATAATTTTAATATTTCACAATAAATGGCAACGCCAACGCAAGTTTAACTTAGTCCCTTCTGGCCACTGGGACTTTCTCTGTGGCCATACATAACGGTTTGACAACCCAGTCTCAGTGCCAGATCCAAACCCAAACCAAACCCAAAGGCAAACTCAAACAAACAAAAACATTCAACAATTCAAGCGACTGACAGAAAGCAAAAGCCAAGGATGGTTATGTCCCATGAAAAATGCATATAAAATATATATTTACTATACGAGTATCAAAAAACAAAAAAGAAAAAAAGAAATGAAAATCAAGCCCAAACAATGCGATGCTCGAAAAGTGCCAGAGCAGATATAGTAATACTGATGACCGATATAACCCTATATGGACTTGTTTACTCTTTATGTTTATTAGTGCACTGTGCCAGCGCCCACTGGCCAAATGACCAAAAACCGCCAACGCCAACAACAACAGGAACAACAACAACGGCAGCAGGAACAACATTGCAGTCGATTGCAGCTTTCAACTGAAATGAAGTCATTTTTTTTGTCTTCTCCTTAAATGCGGTAAGTGTGGCAAATTAGTTGAAATGAGGAAAAATTGCCAAGTCATGACCAGCAAAATCAGCTGCCAACTTTTTAGTTTTTTTTTGCAGCAGCAAATGATAAGCTCTTGCAAAGATTTGAGAAATTCTTGACAAAATGATTATACTGCATTAAGGCTACGACTCAATTTCAAATTTAAACAGTAGAATTGAATTGTGTGGGTTCCAAGGCGAGTGATTAAACAATTCATATAGCGGCACTTATTATGGAAACTTTGGCAGAAATGAAAATAAATAATTTATAAAACTAATGTAAAATATGAATATCTTTGCGCTCGCTTATTTTTCAACAATATTCATTATTAAAACAAGAACAAAAACAAGAACTAGTGAATTATATTGATTGGGTTTAAATCAGGGATCGAAAATAACCGTTATCGATTCACAAAAAGTCTTTATGAAGGAAACGTCCTAAAAAATTTCCAAGGAGAACACAGAACTTATAATAGAGTTACCTTTTCAAATATGCAATAAACTTTTATTTTATAACTTTTATCATAAAAGTTATAATTAACTATTATTTTTAATTTTTATAATATAAATTGAAAATAACTATTATTTTTAACTTTTATTATAAAAGTCTTTAATAACGGTTATCAAAGACTTTTAAAATATAAATCAAAAAATAAAAATCAGTCCGAGACTTTTATTAATAAGTAAAAGTCTTTACGAAAATAAAAGTCTTGAAAAATGTAAATAAAAGTCTTTGATCTATATATCGAAGGCGAAGTTATACAGGATCATCCAAATTGATTTTATTTTAGGTTTAAGCACTATTTATTGATATAACATCTTTTTTGTAATATCCTTTTAAATGTCCTTTACCCAATATATTTTTTATTTATCTATATAAATAAAGTTATTATAAAAACTATTAAAATAAAAAAAGGTGTACCTTTGTTTTTGCTTAGATTGTGGCTTATAATTCCCAATTGGTTTTGCTTTTAAACATACATATTGTCCTATTTAGTAATAGCAACTTAAATTGATTGATTATTGGAGTAACAATTTTATTGAGTATTACTTTATAACAATACAATGGGACGGCGACAAAAGCAAGTTGTGCGCGATTTTTTTAAAGAAGTGTGCGAAGGTGAAGCCTCTAATATGCAGTGCAATGTGTGTAAAGTCATATTGAAAGGTAATTATATTACCATCTGGACGCCATTTAAAATCGCGACATATGGACAGTGGCAGACTCTGGATGAAGAACCGGATGAAGTAGCAGAAAAAAGAAGAAAATCGTTCTTCATATTGGCAAAGCGCAAGTAAGGCAAGCATGCGTCCAGCTGGTCACTGCCGAAAAAGTGCCCTTCGTACTTTTGGACTCAAAAGCGTTCAAAACTCTGACCGATCAAATTTTTAAGGGACTGGAAATGGCACCTATTACGTCAAAAAACATTCATGAGTACATTAATGAAGAGTACCATGCACTAAAGGCCAAAATTCAATCTGTTTTAAAAAACAGGGTAATGTGCTTAAAAATTGATTCAGCTACTAGATTAATCGCAGTATACTGGGTGTCAATGTCCAGCTGTACAGTGATAAGCAGATTAAGGTCTCACTCTGGAATGATTGAAGCTTAATAAGAAGCATTCTGCAGCTGAACTTGTGCAAAGAGGTTGAGCACATTTTAAAGGACTTCGACATAGATAAGTCTCAAATCTACTGCGTGACCACGGACAATGGGAAAAACATGATTAAATCAGTAGAGTGTCTAAACGCGGAGGAAGAAGAGGACACTGAATTTATGGATGGCGTGGAAGAATCGCTCAAGCCTCATAATATTCAATCAATTAAATGTGCTGCACATACACTGCAATTGGCCGTTAAGGACTTTTTAAAGAATCCAATTCTAAGGAAGTGATTGAAAAATCTCGTAACTTATCCAAAGCCCTAAGATCACCTTCTAGTCGGTATGTTAATACATTTTACATTAAAATTTTTTAATTTTTCTATAATTCTCTTCTTTTTAAGATATTTACTTACCAACCAGAATCTGTTGCAGCCTGAAATTGACACACCGACGCGATGGTGTTCAACTATCCATATGCTAAAGAAATTACTGCAATTAAGAGAGTTTAGCGACATTCATCTCTCGGAAAAAACATTATCCCAGGATGAATGGGGCGAAATCGACAGTATTGTAAAAATTCTTGAGCCTGTTTTCCTCGCTACAAAGAGATTGCAGAAAGAGCAGTTGTTTTTTGGGGATTTTTACAAACTATGGCTTGAAATGAAGCTAACAGTCCAGACGCAGTCACACAGCGAAAGCAAGCTTTTAGCGAAATGCATTCAAAAACGCGAAGACCAATTACTGGAGAACGAAGTCATTGTGTCAACAATATATTTGGATCCCAGGCTGCGCAGACTCTTGCTCGCAAATCCAATTAAAATCATGATGGCAAGAAATCATTTGAAACGGACAATTCGTCAAATTTATAGCTTAACGGAAAAAGTAAGTAAAGCTTTAATGTGGTTTAAAAAAACCAAATTATAATTTTTTGTTACAGACTAAAAAGCAGAAAATTCCACCTTCAACTTCGAAGCAAAATGAAGTGGAGTCTATCAACCAAAGCACTTGTTCGTTGCTAAGCGCTTTCTTAAATACCATCGAAGTAGACTCAAATGACGAGCAGAGTGAAGACGAAGACGTGGAGAGTGCTATCGCCGAAATATCAAACTACACCCATAAGCTGTTAGACATAAATTTAAATGTTATGTCTTATTGGGAAGACAAAAAGTTTTCATGTCCCCACTTGTACCAACTGGCAGCACTCCTGCAAAGCGTACCAGCAACGCAAGTATCCGTAGAGAGATCTTTCTCTGCTCTGAAATTGGTACTTTCAGATCTACGAAGCAACATGTCTGCAGAAAGCTTAAAAAAAATAATGTTCATTAAAACTAATAAACAAGAGTAAAACACATTCACAACTTGTTTTTTTTTAATTTGAATTACTAACACTAGTCTACATTTGAATGTTATTTTCAAAATTTTAGCTGTCTACCCATGCCAATTACTGATTAATAATTAAAAGTCAATGCCGAGACGGTTGTTGAATATATGTATATGTTTTATAGGGTCGCGGATTCTTCTTTATAAATGTTAAAAGGTACTCCTTTTTTTCATTTTAAAATTAGATTTTATAGTAACTTTATTTATAAAGTTTATATAGATAAATAAAAAAAAAAACAAGACTTAAATATTCATATATTGGGTTAAAGGACATTTGAAAGGATATTACAAAAAAAAGATGTTATATCAATAAATAGTGCTTAAACCTAAAATAAAATCGAATTTGGATGATCCTGTATAACTTCGCCTTCGATATATAGATCAAAGACTTTTATTTACATTTTTCAAGACTTTTATTTTCGTAAAGACTTTTATTTATAAGTCATTAAAATAAAAGTCTTTGACTGATTTTTATTTTAAAAGTCTTTAATAACTGTTATTAAAGACTTTTATAATAAAAGTTAAAAATAATAGTTATTTTTAATTTTTATTATTAAAAATTAAAAATAACAGTTATTTGCTGACTTTTAATATAAAATTAAAAATAATCGTTAAAAATGATTTTATTGATAAAAGTTATAACCGTTAGATTGGTTTGAATAGTTTATTATTTGTGAAAGTTTGACAAAATTCAAGTTTATTCATATCTAAAACTATTGTTAAATATGAATATTTTCACTCGCATATTTTTTTTAAACACACAAACACAACTTGCTTAAAAATGAGAAATTAAACATCAATAAAAGAAAAAGGGTTCCTAAATTAAATCTAAAAATTCTTAAAAAAAAAAAACATAACTAAATTTTTAATTTATTCAGTAAATAAAGTAGTTGAAGCTCAAATCATAAAATTTAAGTAGGTGGTTGTCAAAGGTACGATGATAAAAATACAAATGATACAATATAATTTTTCTAATATATATAAATTTGATTAAAGAAAAGTAATTTTTACTCTAGAAAATAATATAAATTATTTTAGATTAATAATCTTATTTAAAACAGATACATAATAAAAATTATTTAATATAATTAATTTATGCTTTTTTTATAATTTTCCTTAAATGAGTCAAATAGACTTTCAAAAAAAAAAAAAACACCGAATAAATGTGACCACTGCGTAAATAGCTGCAGCATGGGCATTGAAAGGGTCAACACATTTGCCATTTTGGGCTATTTGTGGTCAGTCTGCGAGCTTCAACCATTTGAGTTCTAGAACATATCAAACATATGATGATATTTGACTGTGGCTTTCATGAATTTGTTGACTGTTGGTACGAGTATGTACACGTGAGCTTATCCCGATTAATTTGGTTGGATGCAAACAAAGGTGAACGGCTTTATGGGAAACGTCTCACGTAATTAGTAATTAGTATAATCAAGTGCGAAGATTAATTTTCTAGCTATAGAAATATGCATAAAGGATACTTAAATTAAGGATATGGCAGGCCGTTGACTTTGGTTTTGCCAATTAATGGGGCCAAACTGCGAGCAGTAAATTAATGCGTGCAATTTAACAAAAGCATAAACGATACATATTCAATCGGCAACTCCGAAACTCAGCTGGCAATAAAATTAATCAAATAATTACGCCAAGACAACGCCAGAAGAGGGGAAAGACGTGAATGGTTACAAATAATGCTCTTTAGTTATCAGCAAACCATAAACGAGGCATTAAAAATGGTCAAGAAAATGAGGCAATTGCCGCTGCTCAGCTCCAAGCTTGCTCGGCTAAGAAAAAACTAGGCCCAAGTCTGTGGTTTTTATTTTCACTTGAGCGCAGTGAGGCATTTATCATTTTTAATCGAATGCGGAAACAATGGAGCGCGTCTAAGTGGAGCATTTGATGTGGGTTGCCCAGAGAGACGATGTCTGGTGGGCGATGGAACTCAGCCAAGAAGCCAAAACGAACACAAGAAGCAGTAGGAGCAAACAGCAGCAGTTAGTGCTCAAAACAAATCTATAATAATTTCTTTTAATTGTTGCAGTACTCAAACTGAAGCATAACAGATTTGTCAGGCAACTGGTAACAAATAAAATGTTACAACTTTTTGGGAAATGGACTCAAAGTTCCAATATAGCCAAAAACTAATTTGGCATAACGAATAAATCATTTCTAAATCTACAAATTTTTACAGCAAGTTCTTAACACAAAACTGAGTCGTAAACATTAAAAGCTTTGGTCAAAACTACTAAAAGTCTTCATCTAAATGGATTTTATGATTCATAAACTATTAAAAATAAAGTGTGCATAACGAGCATTGAGAATCGATAAGAATTTTCCATATATCACACTCTGTCGCCCACTGACTTGACCCAAAATTTAAATGTATAAAGGGTATAACCAAGTTTTGGTTACTCTCGGGTAAGTGTATGCAAAAGTCGTGGTCATTAAATGGTTGGTTTCTTGATTTTCCATCTTTGTGGCTTCGCAGAGCCAATGAGCGCAAAACGCAAAAACTAATGTAGCAGAAAATTACTTTATATGCACATGGCAGGAACTGCTGCTAAGCGGCAATAGATGGCGCTCTACACACACACACACACACATATGTACATATACACGCCTATCAGCAGCCAATAATCGTCGGCTGCACAAAAATTTAATTTGCTTTAAATTGTTGTTAAATGCGAGCAATTGAAATTTATGCCAAAGCAAATAACCAAAGCAAAGCACAACAAAATAAAACCCAAACAAAACACAGCTATAATCTGTGACTACGACGTCTCTCTGGCATATACATACATACCCTTCCCTACACAGCTCTCCTGCATTGCCAGTCACCAGCATCGTCATCATCAATTTAGTCAACAATCGGCGACGCCATCGTCGACCATTTGGCGCCGTCTGGGAGCGCATGCGCCAATGTCCTTGTGTGCTATTTCCAGTTAAATTTAACATAATAATTTTTGTGAAACGCCGCAATTTGCAGTCTCTGTCTGTCTGTTGCTCTGACTGGCTGTCTGACTGTCTGACTGTCTCCCATGTTTGAGTTGTCGTTTAATACGGCATAAAATGTCAATTGGGCTGACTCTGTCTGTCTGTGTTTGCTGTGAAGGAGATATAGTGGGGGAGGGGAGGGTGAATGCAACCTGTGCGCCCAAATAGTTCATATAATCAAATTCAAAACAAATTTGTGCGCCAAACAGTTCTCAGTACAAGCGAAAAGCGTTAACTTGCAACCAGCAAGCAGCAAACAGCATACAGCAACATGCAACGTGCCACAAGGCTCGACAGCACAAACTGGTTTAAAGTTATTGTCCATCTTTTGATTTCTTGGGCTGTCGATGTTGTCGTTGTCTGCTTTGTTGCACTTGCTGTTGTTGTTGTTGCTGTTGTTGCTGTTACTTGCTGTTGTTGCTGACTCTTATTGGCTTTTTGGCTCGGTGATTAGTAGGTCAGAGTTTTTCATTTCCAATTGGATGTAGTATGTTGCACAAGTCGCACACACAATCTCGCTTACTCACTTGTACTAGTGTGTGATGGCGTTGTACCCATATTAGGAAAGGGTACAACAACTCACAAAACAAACATTGACTACGAGGTACTATACTACTCGTAGCACATATGTATGTACATACTATATACACTACAAGGCAATATAAGAACTGGGCAATGCACCAGCCGCCACTTTGATTCATTTCAAGTGTTTGACTTGTGGGAAAGCGATCAACCCAAGGTAGCCAATTGGTCGCGACATACATACGCACACACAAAACATAACGAGTCCAATCAAATGAAAAACAGATGGAAAACAGTCAAAGGCAAAGTCTAGAATGTTGGTACTCGACCAGGATATTGCTAGGCAATAAGAATTGGTAAAAGCCAAAGAATAAAGGTGCTAAGTAAAGTAAGAAACATTTAAGCTACACTTGAATTAAAACTACAAAATATAAAAAATAAATAGTAAAAGCACTGTAAGCAAAAACACATAACCTAAGTTCTCACATTTATGTATTTCTAGTGGAACGCATTTAAAGGCTTAATAACTTATACCAATTCTAAATCAACAAGAATGAAAAATCTTTTCGCGCATTCTAAACGTATAATGCCCTCTGACTTACATTTCCATTTAAATTGGAGTGCGTACTGCATTAAATTAGCATGCATACAAACGTCATTCTCGCTAGCACACATATTTTCGTCTACACTGCTAGTGTGACGGCTGCGCTGCAGCAGAGTGCGTGGCTGCTGCAAAATTTACAATTTTCGATGCATGATAACTTTCTTATATGTAATCCAATCTTTATTCAATTTTTAGGATAGTTTAATATTGTTTGTCTCTAAACGAATGTAAAGTAACAAAACTGTACATTAAAAAATACGTAAGTTAGATACGTGCAAATTTTCAATTTGTTATGATTCTTATGGGTGCAAGGGGCGTGGCATTTAAAAAGTTATAATAATATTGTGTTTATTGCATCTAGGAACTTGCATGACAAAATATGTCTGGTATTTCACTTGTTGTAAGCGAGTTCCAAGTCCATCTGCTTGTTACATATATATTTTTAAGAAAAACTAATATACCACTCAGAAGATATAATAACAAAAATCATAGTACAACAAAATAACACTCAAAGTACTTACAAAAAAAATATCTCAAGTCAAAAATAAAACTCAATAAAAGTGCAAAAAGCTGACAACAGATTTATTAATAAATCAACAAAATTTTAGAGACAAGAAAAGAAACAAAAAATCAGGAAATGTTAAGTATACACTTAAATCTTGGCTTATAAAATAACAGATAATAATTTCCGACGCAAAGGTGTTATTTCTACTTAGATCACAGCTGATGCTATACAAATTCCAAAGATGTTTGCCAAGCTAGTTAATTATTATAATTATTGTATGTATATATATATATGAATGCTGTCCATGCAACTATAATTGATTTGATCAACTTTTAGCGCTGACCTGAGATCACGAAATCTGTCTTTGTTTATCCACCGACTTGAATATTTTTTGCTAACGGGCTACGCCTTTAGTTTTGGGGGTCTTACCTAGCTGGAGGCAATTGGGCGGGAAGCAAGAAAAACAAATAGAGAAACGTGGCAAAATTGTTTACAGTTTTCTATCTGCTGTTTGTTTTGTTTTTTTTTGTGGGGGTGGCGCCTAACGAAACAGGCCAAAAAGTGTTGGCCGTTGGTGGCCTCCAGTAAGAAAAAATTTCGCACGAGTATTTAACACCAAGCGAGTGATTGTAACAACAACAACATCGACACCCAAAGACAATCATTAAAAAGCGAAATAACAATAAAAAGCAAATAATAATAATAAGCGGCTGGCAATCAATTTGAAATTGAAACGCGTTTTTATATTGCGCCGGGTAGGTGTCTCTCCCATACCCGACAGTATACTTGACTACTCAAATACCGTGCGTAGGCCACATTATTTGGCGTCTTTCCTTTCCTTTTCATCTCTTGTCCGCACTCCAGTCACTTGGGTCTGTGAACCTCGAGCGGTTTTTCGGTTTCTGTTTCTATTTTTGTTTTTGTTTTGTTGGCCACGCCAATTGACGCTGATTATTTGCAATTACGATGGTGGAAACCCAAGGCGACATTCGTGATGTGACATCCACCGACGCCACACACACACACTCACACTCAAAGATCTTAAAATACCTGACTCCAGTCCGTAAGTATATATATATATAGCTGCTGTCATAATCTAATAGCCCTCTTAGCACTCTACAAACATGCTTTATGTTTTTGAGATTTTTCATTTCTTTATTTTATTTTCTCGTTTGATTGCATTTTAATGTGCGTAAATGCAAAATGCATGGAAACATCAAAGACTGCGCTAATTTTTAAGCATTCTCAGCCTCTCAAAGCGTATCGCCTGTATATATGGGGAAATACATTATGTCAAGATAGAAACCGATTTATTCATGTGGCATTTTTATACATTAAGATTAATATATATCAAACAAAAGCTAACTATTATTTAAGCAACGTACACGCAACGTCTGCTTTTCATCGCTTCTTAAACAAGACTCCCTTTCTCTCCTTCGCTGGTCACACTTCTCTCATCATCTGGTCACACATCTTTATGTTGAGCTGGACCCACTTGTCATTCTTAAGAACCATATAAGTGATTTCTACATAAACATTATAGCATCTGTTTTATTTATAAAATTTATGAATATTATTTTTATAATTGTTTTAATTTTATGAATTATAAAACGAAGATTTAAATTGAACGCTCAAAATATAACTTGTTTTAAATTTATATATTAGTTTGATGAATGCAAATAATTAAAAGTTAAGAGCAGTAAAAGTATATAATTTGAGTTAATTACTTTAAACCAATATTTATGATAATACACTGTTTTTTAATGTAAATCACAATTTTTGTATCTAACTTTTACATAAATATTGTAGTCATAATATTAATATACTACATAAACCTAAAGACAACTAAACTCTAATTTTATAGCATCTATCAAAAGGTCACCAAATCAAAGAAATGATAGCTATTAATTTTTCAAAAATCCATATTTAATTTAATTCATTAAATCTAGAATTAGGTTCAGAAAAAACATAGATTAAGATCTAAAATACTTATTTCAAAAATATTTTTTACTTATATTTTCAGCACTCTAGTTCTTACATTGTGATCTGTAAAAGAATAAGGAACTTTAAAAGGCGAACTCAAATTGAGAACGAATCTCTCCTTTTTTCGCACTTTCATTTCATTTTTCCTAGATACCTTGATACTTTCTTGATTTTTTCTCTGTGTGTGTAAAATTGTTTAAAAAATGATATTGATATTGCGTATATATTTTTAAATTGTTACTATTATTACATCTATATCTTGGATGGCAAAAGTGCTTGTTAAAATAGTTTTTGAACACCAAAAGTAGTAATTAAATAAGACTGTTAATCGAAATAACATATTGTTGCTTGCTTTTATCACTTTATAATCTATAGAATCTATCATTTCTTTGAAAAACTTTGCAAATTCGTACAATTTTGGATACACAGACAATATCACGCGATGATATATTGCAGCAATATGTACAACTAAATATATAGACATATAGATATAATAATTTATAGTCCGTGCCCAATAGTTAACCCAATTCGCAACGCCTTCGCCCAGCGCAGCGCAGTGCCACTGATGACAGTTCCGTCTGTCAGTCAGCTCACCTGCACTTACCTCTTTATTTGAGCCACTTTATTTATAAAGCAGACACGCACAAATCACACACAATTATATATATAAGCATATACATATATTATTATATGTTGGCCAACACTGGCGATGGCGATGGCGTTGGCATTACCTCTGACGTTGGCGTTTTGACAACTTTTTTGTTAGGAGAGGGTGGCGGGGAAGCAGCAACATAGAATCCAAACAGAGCAGAGCAGAGCAAAACGATAAAAATCACATTGCTTTGATGAGCATCAGCTTTGACATATTGTTGAAATTATTGTCGCCTGTCAGTTTGCATACGCGTTTATTTACTCCTGAATGGGTCCAGGCCGGCTTATTCTCTCAAACTGATTCCCAATTATAATTGGCAGCAGGCTGTAGGGGCCCGACTGATCCAATCGCTCAAAATCAATATTTATTTAATGTGCATGTGCTTCGTTTTGGCTGATTTTGATTACACTAGTCAGCAACAATTAGTAAAGCAAATAAAATGGTAAAACATTTTAAAAGTCTACATACATACATATAACTTTTTAATCAAGAATCATATTGCAGTTTATGTTTTGTATTCAATTGAAGTGTATTTTTTCTGGAGTTAAATTGTCGGATTTTGTTACTCAGTGTTCTTGTTGCTGACACTGATGAGCTAATGCCGCCAGCAGATAATAGCCGGGCCCATAGAGTCAGCATTCGGTATGCTATATCCCCACAATAACCCAATGTCATGTTCGCTGTCCATTTGTGTGAGCCTCGTGCTATGATATAGCTGCATATGGCACATGCCGCTTGGCCCCCATCAAGATTTGCATGGGTTATTAACTGGTGGCAATTGGGGTATGCTATATGCTGTACGCTGTATGCGTCTGTGTCTGCGTCTGCTTCGGCGTCTGTGGTTGCGTTTTGTTGACAATTTGTAGCGTAATTAATTGAAGCCAAATTAATAAAAGCAACAGCATAAACAACACACAACTGATGACGACAGCGCCTGTTGGGGGATTACAACTGGCAGCGCAACTGATACATAATGTTAAATGACTTAAATGTTGACGGCCAACCAATAAAACAACAACAACAAACAACAACAATAAAAGCCAAGAAAAAATGAGCACTCACAAGTCAAAATCACGTTTCAATGAACAGCAGACAAAACACCGCAAACAGACGCCACAGCCATCGCTCACGATTAACTTGGCCAAGATCTGCCTCAGCTGGCGCTTTGACTTTTCCATCCAGTTTCACCCCTCTTCTCTTCTCACCTTCCCTATGATTTGTTATGCTTTGTCAATGTGTTTGCGAGACAGTCAGCACAGACGGACAAACGGACAGACGGACAGTCAGCCGGTGAATGCGTATTAATTTTAGCACACGATTAGTTTTTGAACATAATAGCCGTACTTTTAATAGTATATCTCATTTTTTATGGGTCGATATGGAAATACATTAGACAGGGATTAATTTTCAAGTTGTCAGTCAATTTTTCTGTCAGCAATTTTTACAACTTACTAATCTGACTTGAGATATAGAGAGACAATGTATTAAGCAATACGTATGAGTAATTTATTGAGCAAACGTATATTCGATTTGTTTACTCAGCATTGCTATAAGGTAAATTAATTTAAAAATTGAATTATCAAATACTTTGTTTTTGATAATAAATAGTATTCTTAAATATTTAGCATTAACAATTAATAATATGCAACTTAAAATAACTTATTTTTTATTTTTAATTATTTTCACATATCATTTCACTTAAATGAAAATTTACTTTCTCATAAATATTATTAAAACTATTCAAGTTTTATTTAATCAAGAGGTATTTGTAGGCTATGAGTTGCAGTTATAATTTACATATTTATAATTTCTTATAAATAGATTAATCACTATTGAAAGTATTATACTCTTTTACGTGTTTATGTAGAAGTAAACTAGTATTTGAAAAAGAATACTCAAAATGTTTAGTCACATTGATCTAAAGCAAATTAATTTAAATAATGAGTTATTAAACAATTTATTTTTGATGATAAATATTCCTGTGTATAATTTACCATAAACAATTAATAATAAAAATACTAAAAAAATATTATTAGTTTAGAAATAACAAATATTTGTAAGCTTTAAATTACAGTTGTCATTTCAATTTTTTAATTTCGTATGAATTAATAAATCAGCATCAAAAATACTTTTACAGAATTATTTTAAGAATTGCATTTCAATGTATTCTTTTTTTTTTTTGAGTTTTAAAAAATAGTTTTGTTTTAATTTTCACATGCTATAAATAATTTTTTTCAATCTCTATTCCAAAAGCTACACGAAATCTTACAACTTCCAAACTTCAATATCCAAATCAAACTTTAAAAATTTAGCTTATTCATATAAGCTTCGCCCACACTTGACAAGATTTAAATAAACTTTCTTGGGGGCCGTCGTTTATGCAAATTACGATAAAATGTGAACAAAAAACAAAACAAAAATCAAAGAAAAATGCGTATAAAATTAATTAAAAAGAACAACTTAATCGCTTGGTATTTCCGCTCGACAATTCATTGCTGGTCGATTCCACTCAAGTGGCTAACTTGGCCATAGCTTGAGATCATTTGCCAGCTTCCACTTCCACTTCCCCAAATGAATAAATGAATGAATGAATGAATGAGTTGGCGCACTGTCATTCACAAAGGTAGATACTAGACCCATAGTGCAGGTGGTTGTTTTTGTTATGGCTTTGAGTTGGGCTTAGATGCGTGGGTGGCAGCTGGTTGTCTGGCATTTTGAGTGTATTTCCGCTTGAAAGCGGCAATAACAATATTTGTAATAATAAATTTACGTAAAAATATAAATAAAATCAACGTCGACTTCAGAAACGCCCCCGCATCAAAATCGACCCCAGCGCCAACGCAAACGCCGTTAACAGCGACGCCAACAACTTGTTAAGAAGCTGGCCCAAAGCGATGCTCACAATTAGCCAACAACTGAGTAGCTAAGCTCGAATTGAGACTGCGACAGCGACTGAGAGAGAGACACCGTGACTGGGTTTGAGAGTTTTGCTTTCTCACCGCTTTCCCAAAGCAGACCGTAAAAGGCGCGCGAAGCGAATCCAACTTCCTAAATGGGTTCGGGTACACGAGTTCCCCTATGGGGAGGAGGGGGGAGACCCGAGTCATAGACTTTGTGACCATATTAAGGCAAATGCGATTTCAAAGCTGGTAATTAAAAGCTAAAGTAGAAAAATTCAAGCCGTCTTAGAACATTTGCATAAACAATTCACAACCAGAGCCAGAGGCGTCCCCCACTAAGGGGGATCAGTTTGTTGGCATCTTAAACTAAGCACAAATAATAGCATTTAAAAATATCACTAAAACAGACTAATACTGGGTATTAAGAGTAGAATGACATTATCAAAACATCACATACACCCCCTCTAGACATGACCCTGGATTCAAATCTTGAGCATAAAAATTGTGACGTTTGTTTTTTTAATTATGGCGCGTTTGGTCATGTTCCTGTCTTTCGACTTGGTCATAGATTAAGTTGTCAGCATATTATGGCCAGCAGTATTGGCCAATTTGTAAATAAACGTATACATATATAGTATTTGTTGAGATTTGATAGTACAGACACTCCCAAAAAAGCTTTTCGATTCGCGATTCGCACGCAAATCAAATTAATGTTGCATGCCTTCATTTTTCACTCGATGACCTTGCGACATGAACAAATTTATGCTACTTAAGAGCACTACTTCCACCAGCTGACCAGCTGACGATGCTGTTGAAAAATTATATTATAATCAAATTTAACTGTTGTCATCATGATTTATTTCTTTATGCGCTGCTGAGAACAACAACAAAAGCACAAAGACAACAGCAAATAAGAAGACTGATCGACAGACAAATGTATACTCAGTCAGCAGCTGATCAGTCGATCAGTCACTCAGTCAGTCACTGAGTCAGTCGGTCAGTCACTCTGTCTTGTCAGCCAGTAATTTGTCTAAATATTATATATACTCATGAGTGTGTATGAATATATATCGAATAAGTGTGACGAGAATTCACGAATGCCGTCATTCAACTTGTTGTTTTGCCTGCAGGAGTAAATCCATTTTGCAATTAACTATTGCCTCTTGCCAGTTAAATGTAATTATATTTTTCAAAATAAATAACAAATGATCATAACACAATTGTTTCATAACAATATCAACGCCAAGCGGCTTAACTAATTTGAATGAAAAATGCATATGAAAACAATGCTATAAATTGTTTACTTCCAATACAATTTAATAAACAAGATGTGTTAAGATAAATTTGAGATATTTTTATGTGAATTTATCTAATAATTAAAATCTATTTGAATATATGCCGACTAAGTTTTGGATCTATAGCTAGCTTAAGCTTTATCATTAAGAGAATTTTGTTATTTATAGAATTTCAAAAATGTAATAGTTTTGAGTGCTTAAGCTCCCTTTAAAAAAGAAAACTTCTGTGACTTTTTATACCATCTGAAGGGTATATTGGGCTTGTTAAAGTATGAATAAAGTAATAAAACAAATTGAAAATTTGCATGCCTCTAACTTACGTATTTCTGAACGTATAGTTTTGAAACTTCAAATTCGGTTAAGAGTAATAATATAAACGAACCTGAAAATTTTGTTAAAAGATATAATTATAAATTGTTAAAAAAAAAATTTAAAAAAAAAAAAAAAGGTTTAGACTTTTTTCCAACTTGTTTTAATATTTTATATAAATCTTAATACCAATCGTTTTAAATAACATTCCGCTCTCATATTTATAGAAAATTATGCAAAATAACAAAAAGTGCTAAAAACGCAGTTAACACTATTCAATTCAAAATTCGGATATTGGATATCAAAGGGTAAGGTCTTTATGACATAGCTTTAATACCTGTTGAACTTGAAAACCTTTTGTTTACAAATATTGGAATATTGAATTTCAAGAATATTTTATACTATTCGATATACACCTTTTTTTACCGATTCTTAAGCACTCTTAAGTATAATCTTTGGCTACCTTTTTGTGTCACTCAAGTCTGATTAAGTGTTCTATTGTGCGGACGAGAATGCTCAGCACAATTAAGTTATTTCATTAACATACTACTATTGTAGAAATGAACAAACATACACTCCGCAGAGTATGCGATCATCATTTTGAATAGCTTTTAGTTATGATTAGATTGAGTTGGGCCACTCAAATGAAGTTCTGAAAAATCTGGCTAGAAATCTTGAAGGTAGTCACAAATTAACATACTGAGCCATAACAATGTTTGACTGATATAAATGAATGTCAAACGGCGCAGCAACATAAATAAAAAATTCGTAATAAATTTAAATAAATAACTGCCTGGCAATATTAGATCATACAGGCAACGAACAGAGACCGAGTGAGTGAGATAAATCGCAGAGTAACCAAAATCAACTCAAATGAAATCGAAAATTTAACACAATTTGTTGAGAAAGTCACTCAAGAGCAACAGCAGCAGATACCGAACGAATCAAGCGTAACCGAACGAGTGAGCGATCGGGACAAACGAACAACCGGACTGCCAACGCAGAGACACCCACACAAGCCAAACGAATTGAGTGGGTGTGTGGGTGAGTAGTGAGTGGTGAGTGGAGTGAGAAAATGTGAGTGAAGAGAGCATTAAGAACTGGTTTGTGCTCTTGGCTCTTGGCTCTGGGGGGGATTTGGGTCTACGACTCTGCCTTCAATACTGTGTTGGCGTTGCGATCTCGTCACAAAAGCACAGCAAACAGCGGTGGCAGTGGGTTTAGCGGTTTATTGGTCGACTGTCGAGGCTCGCTGCCAAGTCGTAGTCTCGTATCTGTAAGATACTAAACGTAAAGTGCTGCTTTTGAATGCCGCATTTCATTCATTGATCGTACGCTCAGCGCAACAGGCAAGTGTGCCGGTCCCGGTTCTTAGCACTCAAGATACAAGATACACGATACACAATACCTGATACTCGATACTCGATTTTCAAATCCCGGAAAGCGCGCTCTCTTCTGATTCTGTGCTGATTGTGTGGGCTAAACCAATAAGCCTACTCAGACTTGCGTTGGCTTCACTAACGGAGTCAAAGCCAAGTGCTGCTGCCCCAACATAGACACACTTAGATCGAGTGGACGACATTGACGGGTGACGACGACAACAGCAGCAGCAGCAGCAGCAGCAGCACCAGCAGCAGCGAAGGCAGCAACGTTGACAAACGCTGCTCAGTGCATAGCGAACAGGCGCAACAAGCGGACGCAGCACGTTGAAAGACGCTAAAAACGCAAAATTCAGATCGTAGAATACAGAACGCAGAACGCACCTTTCTCCAACAAAACAAAGTGTAGAAGCCAAAGCAGCGGGCCGTGTATTTTTGTGTGTGCGGCAACTCGGGTTATTGGATACAGATACACAGCAGCAGTAGCGGCATCATCAACGCGCGCGTACTCACGGATATTTTTAGCAGCCGGCCTCACACACTGACACATAGATAAACGCACACACACAGTCTCTCTCAAAAATACACACACACACATTGAGAGATAGTCGCAGTCGCATTGCTGACACACGCGGCTCGCACGTTTTGGAAAATCTGTTCTACGTTGCTTGCCTCACACTCAGTTGCAACGCATCTCCATCAGATACTTTTTTATCTGCAAATCAGCACAAATGACAACAAACTAAAAATAAATTAAATTAAATACATATAACTTTAAAATACAAATACAAATACAAATCAAAATAAAAACTAGTTTGCTGTGGAAGTTCGAGGAAATAAAAATAATATAAATTCAAATTCAAAATCAAAACAAAATTTATACTTGTTGTGTTAATCTGGCGGATTTATGCATGAGGCAAGCGTCAATTTAAAATAGAGTCGAATTCGTTGACTAATTAGCCAATGCTGTGGAATTTTAATTGAAACTCACAAATAAATAAAACTAATCGACAAAAATCAATTAAAAAGTGCTTAAAAAAAAGTGTCAAAGAGAAACAAAAAATATTGAAAATTTCTATGTGAAAACTTGAATTGAAGTTGAAGTTTAACAAAAATCACCGCAATCAACAAACAACACTGGCAGCTCGCACATTTTTGGATTTATGAAAACGAAAAGGTAAATAAATATGTATGAGCATATTTCATATGCTGTGATCTCTTGTTGTTGTCTCAATAAAAATAGACAAGCATCGAATATATATATATAGTATACTAGACGCAGTAGCAACAGAGTGGGCAGACACAGCAGGAAACCGAGGGGAAGCGAAGCATTTATTTGCCCAAGGTGTTGAAAACTTTTGGGTTTTCTTGGGCATCCAACTTGTCAACAGTTTTCCAGCTATGCCCCAGGGCTGGCAAGGCAGTTCCTCTCTGAAGAGCACTGAGTTAGTAGAAACAGCAGAAATTTAAATTCCATAATACGACCAAGTCTCTGACTCAACATGCACATTATTTGCCAATTTAAATTCAACGAAATAACTCTGCTAAAATTTAAATACCCTGCAGTTTGATTTAGAACTATATTTCATTGGGAGTAACTTAAATTTTTATTCGATTTTTATAAACAAATCTGGTAAACAAATAGTTAGACTTTAAAATTATGCATTATATTGGTAATACAAGCATAGTTCATGGCACCGTGACCCAAATAAGTTAGTTGAATGTGGGAACAGCTGTTGCTGTCTTCTGGCCAGTGGGAAAATATAAAACAATGGGTATTAGCCAAAAAGCAAACGGCACAAAAGCTGTCAAAAATCAAGCAAATCAAAATTAAAAACAAAAGCAAACTAATGGGTAATACAAAACCATACAGTGTTACCAAAATACCTACAGAAAGAGAGAGAGAGAGAGAGAGAGAGCCGTAATGTAAACACAATCATAACACACATACGCAACGTGTGCCAATTTTAATAAACAAACTATACTTAAATGGAAAATCAAACAAACTCATGCGAAGCAAGTCAACAACAAATACAAAACGAAAAACAAAGCCATATAAATTAACAAAAAAACAACACATTTCAAAGATGCAAAAAATAAAAAGGAATCAAACAAAAGTAAAGCAAAAAAAAAGTAATCAAAATCCGAATTTGTCTCTGTGCGACTAAAAATAGAAATTCAAAAAAATATTTACAAAAAAAAAGGAAAAAAGAAAAGCCCAACGTCAGCAACACGAGACACAAAACATAAAAAAAGTGGCAACAGCACGAGACACAAACAACAAGAACAACAACGACGATTGCAACAAAAGCTGCAACCGAAGAAGAATTTGTTGATTTCCACAAAAAGCAAATTAAGAATCACAAATCGAAAAGAGAAAAGTGAAGGATAGAACAAAATGGAAAAAGAATGAAAAACCTGCATACAATAAAAACTAATTTTAGAGCTGTGGCAAAAACACAAAATCTGAGTCAGTCAGACTCAACTATATAGCGAGTGATGTGTGTGTCTGAAAACGAGGGCAGCTTCCAAAGTCATGTATAATTGAGACAATGCAAATATTTGTTTTCACACAAAACTTTTATTCGAAAGTCTATGCACACTATATATATTAATGGGCAAAATCAAAGCTAGATATTTTGCTGCTGTATAATTCAAATTGTTTGCTAGTTTCGGCTGCTTGCTAAGCATTGCTGTTACCAAGCAATCATGCCACAAAATAAACTACTCATTTCCCATCACAGCTTTGGATTTCATTTGCAGCTTTTCTCGCATATTTCGTACACTTTTTCCAGCAGACGCTTCATTTTCCATTTAACCGCACCCGACTGCTCCACTACGACGCCCCTGCTGCCACACCCCCTTCCCCTCACCATCACATACACAGCTCACTTTGTGGCGTGCAGACAAGCGTGCAGAAAAAGTTCTAAATTTAATGGCTACACCTAAAAATGCAGCGACTGCAACTGGGCGCATGGCCGGACGGTTGGCAAGCGGAGTGCAGGGAGTGTAGAAACGCTGCTCGTCGGTAGTTTCAAGTGCACTTTGGATAGACAGCTAGCTACTCCCGACAGTGCCCAAAAAAATAAAAGCAACAACAATGCCAACACAAAGTAAAACAAAAACACAAAAATTTTAAAATGAAGCTCGCCCTCCGACTTCCCACTTCCCTCTTCACGGCTGGCCGCACGCACGACGCGCCTTTTGTCTGCTTAGTTGTTGTTGTTGCTTTTGTTGTTGCATGGGCATGCTAAATGGGTGAGCGGATAACCCAAGGGGGGGAAGGGAGTGGAATCAGCGTAACGCTCTTGTCTAGGCATTTCAATTGCTTTCGCATTTGTACCGTCGAGTAATTGAAAACTTAAGCAGCCAGCCAAAACAGAAGCGCGCTTCAAATTTTCCAATCAGAAAAGCGAGAAAGTGCAAAACAGCCAGCACATCCACATCCACATCCGCATCCTTTGGCACTTCCTGCACATCCTGTTTGCAACACAACTCCAATCAACTCCTGCTTTACTGATTTGCTGTTGCTGTTGCTGTTTGTTCAACAACATTTATTAGCCGCGAATAACTTTAATCGCATGCAATTTGTAGGCTCGGCACACGGAACTCGCTAATTTGCACGTCATTTTGGTGCCGCAAATCAAGACGAGCCTCTCACATTGGTCATCGGTTAGCGGGTAGTGAAAAGTGTGTGGCTACTGGGGAGTTGCAAAAGGGTATACCCTCTCAAGGGGGTAATATATAGAGCTCTTTAGTGCTGCGAAATTACAATGCTCTTAATTGCAGCTTGTTTCTTGCATGTCGCATAAACTTTTTGTGCACCTCAATACACTACACTAAGGGATCATATAAGGCTTAGTAGCTTTAGAAGACACTTTGAAAAATAAGTAGTTAAATTATTATTAGTTCATAAAGAAAATATAAATTCAATAGTATTTAGAGAAGTGTTTCATATTAGAATATAGTACTTAAGACTTGCAGTCTATTAGACTTTTTGATTAAATTTAAACTATTTTTAATTTTTAAATACTTGACAAGAAATGCATAATTGCTTGTTATTAATTCGATGTTATATATTCGATATAAAATTTTAATAAGACATTAATAAAACGAAAATTAGTCTGATATATCTATTAGTGCTGCATCACCATTGATAGTATTAGCCGTAGTAACGATGGATGTTTAGTTAAGCGATATAATGATGGTTTTTTTCTTACCATCGATGGTTTACTTCGCTGCCTAACCTTGAGAATTTACAATAAAAGATTTTTTTGCTTTGCTTAAAATATATTAAACAATTCTTCAATTTATAAACGTACTAATAGTTTGTAGGCAGTTTTTCTTTATATTGGGAATAAGTTCTAAAAAAATATATTAGTAAGAATTTTATTCAAAGCAGAGAAATAATCAGAATTTATCAGTTAATTTTGATCCTTTTTTTGAAATTCAATAAATATTAATTGGTTTGCTGTTCTCACTAATGAACAAAAATAGTTAATTGTATGGTTATTGGTTGTATACTTTCGATCAATAACAATAATATCGATGATTTCAACCATCAAACTCAAAACCATCGATGGTTTTAAAGCACTTATCTCTATACATAAGTAGACTATAATTTAGTAAAGCAAATTTAGATTTTTCAATTGAAAATAGTAAATTAAATTTTAAATTTTTATTAGTACTAGTAAAATATATTTTAAAAACAAACTTAACTGGGTCTAAGAGATGCTCCGAGAATAATGTTCTTGATTTTAAGATCAGTGTAAGTAAAACTACTTGCATATAATAACAAGAAAGAAACTGTCAGTCGGGCATGCCGACCGTGTAATACCCTCTGAGCTTCGTTTCCAATTATATGAGTTCAAATTGGAGTAGCTGCTGCAAGAACTTAACATGCACACATATTTGTATGTCTATCTCGCTCGCACGTTTTTCGCTTTCGTTGCTTGTGTGCACAGCTCAGTGCAATGCACGTGGCTATGCCTTACTTGAAATCGGAACGATTTTCGTTGTTTAAGAAACTTTTTTAATTATAATCCGATTTCGATGAAATTTTCACAATCGTTTTATATTATTTGTCTTCAAATATATTCTAAGTTACAAAACGTTATGTTAAGAAATAAGTGTCATGTCACGGCGTGCAAAGTTACAACGCAATTGTGCTTTTGGTGGGCGAAGGGGGCGTGGCATCCATGGCATTGTCTTTATATTGCATCTAGCAACCTGCATGCCGAAATTGGTGTCCCTAGGTGCCATAGTTACCGAGATATTCGCAAAAAACCTGAATTTTTTCCGAGGTATGTCTGGTTTTACGCTTATTGTGGGCGAATGGGGCGTGGCATCAAAAAAAGGAAACAAACTTGTATTGACTGACTAAATATGTGGTCGATACTGACTAAAACGGATATTGTAGCTCTTACCATCTCTGAGATCTGTTTGTTCATACGGACAGACGGCCAGACGGACAGACGGACGGACGGACAGACGGACAGACGGACAGACGGACGGACGGACAGACGGACAGACGGACGGAACTTTTTACCTATGTTTCTTATGAAATTTGTAACTTTAGTTTGATCAATTTATGATTCTCAGCCGACGGATGCTTTGGTTTCCAATTTTAAATTAGTTTCAATATATAAAGGCAACATTTTAATATATAAATATCTTATTATCATTTAAAGAAGATCATTCATAAGTCGTTGGCTTATTTTAAACACTCATTTTAGACCTCGTGTTACAATTCAACTAACGTCGCGTGGCTAAAATTAATTACCATGCAAATCCGTAGAGCAAACCGTAAGACGGTTGAGTCAGTCACGAAAGTAGAATAAGTTGCATTTTCTTTTGTGTGTGTTTTAAAACGTGTTAAAAGTGGCAGTTTTTTTTTTTTAGAAAAGTTTGGAAAAGTTAAACATTGAGATTATATTGTAGTAGACAGTTAGTTAACTAAAGTCTGCTTTCTTTTGCTTTGACTGCTGTCTCAAAAGAGCTCGACTAACTGTTTATGATGAAAAGTGCAGACATTCAATCAATAAGTAAACAACAACAACAACCAAAACCACAACAACAGCAACTTGTTTGTAGTCTTGGTATGGTCAAAGCTATGCAACAAGTGGCAGACTGGGCCGGGCCAGAATCTGATGCCAATTTTGGCAATCTGCACTAAATTGTCCATTTAAGTGAACCTGAAATGGACACCGCACACTCCTCGACAATGATTGCAATCAATCTCCTCATATTTACACCTCTGCACAGCAGCAAGCTGCTGCTAAAGAGCTGCAGAGCTGCTTGCAACAATTTATGAGGCCAAGGCACAAGTCATGCAACAAGGCAAGGGCGTTAGCATCGATGCAGAAACATTCGACATTTTGCTTAGGCGGTGGCAACTTGCTCTTGTTGTTATTGTTGTTGCTGTTGCTGCTGCTGCGCTGCTGCTGCTTCTGTTGTTGTTGATGACGTTGAGTTGGCTTCAAGTTACATTTCATGTAACTTAATTCTTGCATTAAACTTGCATTCATTAACAATTTCTATTCGTTTTGCCGTTAGTCTTTGCATGTTTGTTATTTCACTACTTAGTTTGGCGTAACCGCAACCACAACCGCAAAAATAAAACTAATGTTGAATAGAAATAAAATGAAACACAGAAAAAAAAAAAACCATCTTGTGGAAAAAGTAATGCAAAATATTTAGTACAGTTCACCTACCACACAAACAACAACTACAAAAATAAAAAACAAATGGGAAAAAATGG
The DNA here is from genome assembly GCA_035047385.1 of Drosophila tripunctata. NCBI lineage: Eukaryota > Metazoa > Arthropoda > Insecta > Diptera > Drosophilidae > Drosophila > Drosophila tripunctata. The sequence continues at coordinate 4,656,003 of JAWNPS010000334.1, forward strand.
GAGAAAAAACTTTCTCGACTGGCAAACAACATTGTTTCAAAGTTTGACTCTGGCAAAAAAAAATGTACCAAGCAAACATTATAGACAACTTTTCAAATATTCAAATAACTCTTTAATCTCACAGAACATGCAACTTATCAAGCATAGTTTTAATTTTGGGGTATTTAATTATCATTTTGCATGAGAATAGCTAAAAGAGATAACTAAATATAATTAAGTTGTCAGTAACACATGTGAATAAATTAAATAAGATTGTTCTTAGCTTTATTTAGACATTCAAGAGGTATGAAAAAACATAAAACAACAATCAAGTGCTAGTTGAACTTATGTTTACAACTCTTTGTCAATTTGTTGAAAAATTCGTAGGCCAAAAAAGTTATTTAATATAAAGTTTGTATTAAATTAAACACTTTTACAATTCCAAGTTTAACATTAGTTTACACCTTAAATTCGCTGCATTTATTTGATAGATTTGTTTTATCGAAAATGCTACAAACGGAGGCACACCTTTTTTTTACCGATTCTTGTATTGGTCGAGTAGATTGATGATTGTTGGCAAAACTTTGATAGGCATTCAGCAATTGCGCAGTAGTCTTAAAGCTAAGATCGATTAACATCTTGAAGTGGATTTGTTGGATGCATGCAACTGAGTTGCAAGTGCCACAAGTGCTGGCACCTTGGGGCAACCATTTAAGGATTAGCTTAGCAATCGGTTCAATCAACTGACGGCATGAGTCAACTGCACACGGATTCGTGGCATTTGAAATTTAGCAATACGAGTACCCATACTCACAAACTCACATACTCACTCATCTTACTCATTCACAAATGCGTGTTCGAATTCGTAGAATTTGTACACTAACTATAAAGATCAGCTTCTTAAATAATTGTTTAGTATTATATAAAACATTAGTCTTACAGTCGAGTTGTCGACATTTTTGTAGACTTTTTAGTAGAGCATCACAAGTTCTGTGTTTATTAATAATTATTTATATAATGAACACATAATTTAAAAACTTTAAAACAATTTAAAATTTACAAATTTTTTAAAAGAGAAGCTTAGAGTTATAAAAAAGGAGAACTTACTCTGCATTCAGAAAATGGAAGTGCTATTATTGGTTGATTTTTCGAATTGGTTTTATAGTATTACAATTTTAGTAAGCTCTAAAATAATAACTTAATTGGAATCACTGAACCGGCTAAAGAGTTGTGTAATAGAGGTGGATAAATATCGATAGTCGGCACCATCGATAATAAATAATGATAGACAGTCTATCGAAAGCATTTGATAGTGAACTGAGTAGCAAAAAATTTTTTATTTTTAATTTAATTCAATTCAGTTTCAATTCGATAACTAACTTTCATGGGAATTTAAGTCTTGTTCCAGATTTAACGACGGTCCTTTCAGTGTCGTTATAACCGGATTCTACTGTACTTATATTATTTCTATATATGTAAGCCTAAAATTCTTTTTCAAGAAAATCAACATATTAATATGTTTTTCTTAGGGAGACTCCTCCTATTAGAGACGATTTGTACAGCAGTGCTGGAACAAAATGTAACTCCGATAGTATCGATGATTTCTATGTTGCACAGTATATCGATGGGTTTTTCTCGATATCGATATATGGTCGTTTTAATGTGAGGGTCTAAATCAACACGAAAACGTGCAGAAAGTTTTTCATTCTGTAAAAATACTGTAATTATTTTTGTTAATCTTATTTAATTTGGTAATTAAGTGAATAGAAACAAACAGAAAAAAAATGAAAATATATTTTTATTATAAAAACAAATAATTTAAAAAAAAATTAAAATTATATCGATGGTTTTAACCACCGATCGGTAAACTATCGATGGTTTCCCAGCTCCAATCAAAATTGTGCACTTAAAACATTCTCCACCTCTAATGCATTATGAGCATTAAAATTTGAACTTTTGGTTAGTCAGCAGAAAAGTACTGAAGATATAAACAAAATCATCCCTAGATAGTAATGGGCAATCAATATAATTAATATAAATTTTTTACCTAGAATTAAATTTAAATGGTAGTTTTTATCAGTGTAGTTGATTTAATAAAGTCCAAATTCGATTGCTTAACCCTGCCCCAAAAGAATAAATTTGTTTATGACTTTTTGGTTGATGCGTTTTTCGGCTTCAGTGGGTTTTATGACGGAAGCAAAGCGTCATGAAGGAACCACCCACACCACACCACAGCACACCATACCACAGCACACCACAGCACTTCCTCCGCAGAGACTTCTTCAGTTCGTATAAGCAATTAGAACCGTTTACGGAAGTTTGTCGAATGGGTTAGACCAAGTTACGCTCTATTGGCTATCGACTTTTGATAGAATACTGAAACGAATGTCACAATTTTGGAGAATTTTCAGAAATTGTTAATTGCTTTTGATTGCTGGAAGGCGGCACAGCCCACGCAATGAAGACGCTATCGAAATCAAATTGGAAATCGAAATTTGAACAAATGTCTAACATGAACTTTCCCTATTGCAGATGAAGTCAAACACATACGAGCTGCACAACTACACGGAACTAGACATGGAGCTGGATAGTGATCAGCTGCAGTGCGACGTGAAGGAGACGCGTAAAAGGAAGGCCAGCAGCAATGCGGCGGGTTCACGGCGGGGCGAAAAGTATTCGCTGCGACAAAAGCGACAGAAACGCATGCCTGGCCATGAACTGGCCAATTCAACGCCAACTGCTGCAACACCTGCTACAGAAGTGGAGGCGGTAAAGGTTGCTGCCGCCAGGCCAACTGCCTCTAAGGCCAAGAGTTCGGCCAAGACGAAAGCGCCGCCATTGAGCAAGTATCGCCGCAAGACGGCAAATGCCAGAGAACGCACTCGAATGCGTGAGATTAACATGGCCTTTGAGCAACTGCGTCACTGTGTGCCGCAGACTATAACCGGCGAGGATGCGGCCAATACCAATGAGAAACTGACCAAGATAACTACCCTGCGACTGGCCATGAAATACATTGGCATGCTGAGTGAATCGCTGCAGGATCCCAGCTACGAGAGTGAGTTCCTGGTCGAGTGTCTGCGCGAGAGTGCCAATCGTGAGGCGCATGTCAGTCTTGACACCGACCTAGAGGCGGAGGGGGAGGGCGAGGGGTATGCAGAGCCGGAATATGAACTGGAGTTGGCAGCAGAGACACCGCCGCCGCCTGCCAAGACCAAGAAGCCATCTAAATCCAGCAAAAAGACGCCAGCCAAACGACAGAGCAAAAAATCAAAGACAACAACGACAGCAGCAGCAGTGGCGGCAGCAGCTGTAACGACTGTTAGCAGTTCACCGGAATCGTGTTATGCCTCCTCCTCAATGGGATCACCTGCATTTTGTGCCGTTTCGAGCTCACCCAGTTCCGCATACGCCTCGTTATCCTCATCCGCCTCCACGAGCAGCAGCAGTAACAGCAATAGTACTGCTCTGGACACAGACAGTCTGCTGGGATTGCAGGCACTGAGTGAGCTTAATACCCTGCTGCTGGAGTCGGATAGCGAGTCGCTGCACTGCCTCGATCCCAACTATCAGAGTCTGCTGGCCTCGGCAGGATCGATGCTGCCATCGCGAGGGGATTTACCCATTTCGATGCATTCGCCGTTGGATAAACCGGATGTGGAACTGAGTTTACGTTTGCTGGACCATTCGACGGACTCCTTTGACTTTGCCAGCGATCAACAGCCTTCGGCGGGTATTAGTCCTCTGGCCACACTGGACAGTTTTCATCCGTTTGGTGATCTGCTGCACGGCGAGTTCCCAGACATATTTATTGTTTAGTTTAATGATTTTTTTCTTAATTTTAATTTTATATTGTAATTGTTACGTTGTTCGTTTAAGTTTAACTTAGTTGATAAATCTAACCTCACATTAGCTATAGCGTACAGCGTAGTACATCGGAATTCATCGTGTCATAGCAGGCAGGCTAACCGGCAGGCAGGCAACTACTAACTGCATTTGCTCACACCAGACAGCCCATGTCCATGTGTTACTTATGCTAGGTTCACACTGTGCAACACTACGAATGATACAGCGACCAAGTGCCACAGTTTTGTATTTAAGAGATACGATATCTAACGGAACTGTTTTAAAATGTTGATAATATTTGTTGTTAAGACAAGCTTCAATGCAAGATTTAGTTTGGCACAGTGTGAACGTACCATAACTTTTGTCAACTCTAAGCATTTCAATCATTTTTTTCACGTATCAAACAATTTTAAACTGTAAATAAAACACAAAATGTTGTTCACTCTGAATTATTTGTTGTATTTTTGTATGCATATCAGGTATAGTGTACAGTGTACACCATAGGAAGCAGGCTACCCCACAGCATGTGTTTCTCATGCTGGGTTCACACAGTCCAACAATCCAGTGTCAAAGGGCCACAATTTTATATTTAAGGGCTTCAAAATTCAATAGAACCGTTTCAAAGATGAGTAAGTATGCGACTTTGTTTACTTGAAACCTTATTGTAGACACAGTGTGAACCTACCATAACTTTTTTACTCGTGCTAGGTTCACACTGTGCTACAATATAGAGTCGAAAAGCTATAAATGTTCTTCCAAAGGACTTCAGTTCCAATAGAACCGTTTCAAAGTTGAGTAAGTATGCGACTTTATCCGGTTGAATGTTTATTGTGACACTGTGTAAACCCACCATAATTTTTTTACTTATGCTAGGTTCACACTGTGCTAAAATATAGAAAAAAAACGCTTTAAATATGCATCCAAGTACTTCAATTCCAATAGAACTGTATTAAATTTGAGTAATTATGTGACTTTATCTACTTGATAGCTTATTGTGCCACAGTGTGAACCTACCATAACTTTTTTACACATGCTAGGTTCACACTGTACTACAATATAGAGACAAAAAGCTATAAATATACATCCAAAGGACTTCAATTCCAATAGAACTGTATTAAATTTGAGTAATTATGTGACTTTATCTACTTGATAGCTTATTGTGCCACAGTGTGAACCTACCATAACTTTTTTACACATGCTAGGTTCACACTGCGCTACAATAAAGTGCCAAAAAGCTGCAATTATGGGATTTGAAATCCAATAGAACCAATTGAAAGTTGTGTAATTATGTGAATTTATCCGTTTGAAAGTTGTGACACAGTGTAAGCCCACCATAATTATTTACAACTTTAAGCATTTCAATAATTTTTTCACAAATCAAACAATTTTAAACTGTAAATAAATCACACAAAATGTTGTTCACTCTGAATTGTTTGTTGTATTTTTCTAATTTCTCGTATAAAATAAATTAAGACGTTTCCAAGAAAACATGCACAAGTATGCAAATCCAGAGACAGACTTTCCCGAGGCATTCAAGCTATGTAAGCTGTTCAGTCTTACCCAAGATAATCTCATGAGCATACGCAACTCCATATCACGTGAGATAGTATCCGGACTGGGCAAGGATACACATACACGATCGTCGATACGTTGTTTTTTGAGCTATGTTCAGAACTTGCCGACTGGACGGGAGCGTGGCCGGTTTTTGGCCCTGGAAATGTGGCCCACCAATTGCCGTATTATGTTGGTTAAGTTTGGCAGCGAAAAGGATGTTTATATGAGTTCCAAGTGCGTGATCGTGCCACACACTGTGGCTGGTGCACGTGGCACACAATTGTTTGACTTTCTGGCCGAAAACATTGCCGTCTTTGTGAAGGAAAAAAAAGTGGAAAAGGATAATCTGCCGATGGGTATTGCATTTGCCTTCGCCTTGAATAAACTTTCACTGGACGTGGGCATATTGGTTGCCTGGACAAAGGGTTATGGCGCGAAGGGAGCGGTGGGTAAAGATGTGGTGCAACTGCTTCGGAATGCTCTTGCTCAGCACAAGGATATATCGGTTAATTTGGCGGGCATCATTAACATTTCAACGGGATCCTTGATGGCTCTGGCCTGGTCCCATGTCACCTGTAAGATCGGTCTTATCATTGGCACCTCCACGAATGCCGCCTACGTGGAGCAGAGCTCAGAGTGTGAATTATACGATGGTCCTGGTGATTTGCCCCTGATGATAATCAACACGGAATGGGGAAGTTTCGGCAGCAATGGACATTTGGACTTTATACGCAACGAATTCGACAAGTTACTTGATGCGGACTCAAGCAGACCTGGTGAGAAGTACTACGAGAAGTGCATCAGCACTCTATATCTGGGCGAACTGGTGCGTCTAGTTGTTGTGCGACTAATGGACATGGGCGTCATGTTTAAGGGCTACAGTCAGGACTACATTGGAATTCACTGGAAAATGGAAATGAAATCCTTAATAGCCGTCGAATCGGATCCACCCGGCGTCTACGTGAAGGCCCAAGAAGTGATGGATAAATTCAAGATGCGCAATTGCTTGGATCGAGATTTGGCCATGTTGAAGTATATCTGCCAGTCGGTAACAGATCGATCTGCCAAACTCATATCCGCCGGTTTAGCTGCACTGATCAATCGCATGAACTATTCCAATATATCGGTTGCCGTTGATGGAGGCATATATCGCCTGTTTCCTCGATATCAGCAGCAGGTCAATCAGCATACCCGTTTGCTCTCCAATCCTCACAATCAATTCGAAATTATTGTTGCCGAGGATAGTCCTGGCGTGGGAGCTGCTATTGTGGCTGGTCTGGCAGTTGCAATGAGTCAAACAAACAGATGATGCCTCATAAAAATTATATTCTACATAAACTATCGTTTGGCTTCTTATTTTTACGTAGTATGTATTTAAATTATTGTTTAATGTAAATATAATATGTGAAGCTGAAAATGGTCGAAAAAGCTTCAGTAGAAGAAAAAATTCCTCGGCATTACGAATTTTGTCGGATATGCAACTTATACCAAAATATGTGTAATTGCATGGCTTATAATATATATATTTTTTTAAAGGCAAATAAATAAAACACCAAATTGAAATTAAATTTTTATTTTCAGCATTCGATTCTTGTCATTTTAAATAGCCATCGAATCACCTATAAAAATATAACATATCTAATTATTTACACTCTCTCCATTTTATTCAGTAACGACCACATATTTATTCAGTCAGCACAAGTTTGATTTTGTTTTTTGTGCCACGCCCCGTTTGCCCACAATAAGCGTAAAACTAGATATACCCCGTAAAAACTATATGTTTTTGGCGAAAATCTCAGTAACTATAACACCTAGATACACCAAATTAGGCATGCAGGTTCCAAGATGAAATAAAAAAAAACGGTTATCATTATTTTTTAAATACCATGGCCCCTTCGCTCCTAAGAAACAAAACAAATTAAAAATTTGCATGCCTTCAACTCACGTATTTCTTGACGTAAAGTTTTGTAACTTCACTCTCGTTTGGAGGCGAGCAATATTGAACAATCCTGAAAATCGCATTATGATCAGACTATAATAAAGGAAGTTATCATGAATGGAAAAACGTAAACTTTCAGCAGATACGCAGCCACGTGCCTAGCAATGAGCTCTGCTGCAGCGCTGCCGTAATATTTTACAAGCAGCGTAAACGAAAGCGTGTGTACGAGCGAGAAAGACAAGTATGTTTGGACTCATAATAGGAACTGAAAGTCAGAGGGTTTTACACGCTCGAGATACCCGACTGAATTTTTAATAGAACACAGGTTATTAGGAAAATTATTTAAAAAATAATTTAAAAATTTATTACTAAAAATAAAAATAAAGTTCTAATCCCAATTCAAATATCTGCAACCGTGATGGCATTTTAATATAAACTTAAATTTCATATCACTTGAGTTTATATTTGCTTTGATCATTAAGATTTTATAAAAATAGTTTTACCCAAATTTATAAATTTATTTAGCTATCAAAGCACTCAATTGTTAAGCCATCAAATAGTTTACGTAAACTTTTAATTTATAAGCCGACTCACAGGATTGAGTCTATCAAAATTCCAAATTTTGGGGCTAGCTGAGGGAGTTAGCGACTAGATCGCCAAGGGGTGTATTGGAACAATGGAGCCAGCAAAACAGTTTCCGGAGGCTTACGAGATCTGCCGCCAATTCGATATAAGCGATGCAAATATGACGGAGATTGTCAATCGTCTGACCAATGAGATCAATATGGGTCTGGCCAAGGATACACATTCGCGGGCTGTTGTCAAATGTTTCATCACCTATGTGCAGGATCTGCCCACGGGCAAGGAGCGTGGCAAGTACCTGGCCCTTGATTTGGGTGGCACCAACTTTCGTATATTGCTGGTATCGCTGATCAGTGAGACAGAGTTTGACATGCAGTCCGAGAGTTATGTGATCACCAAGGCATTGATGGAGGGACCGGGAAAGGATCTGTTTGCATTCATAGCCGATTGTTTGGCTCAATTCTGCAAGCAGCACAATATCGAAAAGGATAATGTGCCATTGGGATTTACGTTCTCATTTCCAGTGCAGCAGATTGGCCTCAACAAGGGCATCATGATCACCTGGACAAAAGGCTTCAAGTGCGAAGGAGTTGTCGGCAAGAATGTTGTAGAACTGCTGCAGAATGCAATCAATCAACGTGGTGACATCAAAGTTCGAGTAGTAGCCATACTAAATGACACAACTGGCACCCTCATGTCCTGTGCCTACCATCACCGCAATTGCCGGATTGGTCTCATCGTGGGCACCGGCAGCAATGCCTGCTATGTGGAGAAGACCGCAAATACCCAGATGTTTGAGGGGTATGAGACCAGCAGTAAGCCATATATGATCGTCAACACAGAGTTGGGCGCCTTTGGGGATAATGGAGTGTTGAATTTTGTGCGAACCAAGTACGACATAGCAGTAGACAAGCAATCCATCAATCCGAAGAGACAGACTTTCGAGAAGTGCATATCGGGAATGTATCTGGGAGAATTGGTGCGTCACATCGTAGTCGAGCTGATGGAGACGGGGCACATGTTCAAGGGCCAAAATTCGAGAACTATTCAAGAGAAATGGAAATTCGATACTCGTTTCATCTCGGAAATCGAATCCGATCCACCTGGGGTGTATCGTAATGCCTCCATGATTATGGATCAAATGGGCATCCGAACGAACAATGAGACGGATTTGGCCTGTCTGCGTTATATCTGCCAGACTATATCAACACGATCCGCCAAACTGACATCCTGTGCTCTGGTCTGTCTGATCAACAAAATGAATATCAAGGACTTGTCCGTGGGCATCGATGGCGGAGTCTATCGCTATCATCCGCACTATCATCGCCTGCTCATGGAGAACATGAACAAAATGTTGCGGGGTTCAGCCACATTCGAATTGGTTGTATCAGAGGACGGTTCCGGTCGTGGAGCCGCTTTGATTGCTGCCGTTTGTGTTTAACTTCAAGTTGGCTAATTAAATTTACAGTGCATAAGCTTAATTTACACACAATTTTTGTATCAAACTTTATTGGGTTTGTGAAAAGTTTGGAACTGGCAAAAATAGGCGGAGAAGACCCCACAAAGTATATATATTCCTGATCAGCATAAACAGACTAGTCCATATAGCAATGTCCGTCTATCTGTTCATATAAACGAAAGGATCTAAAAGATAGTACGAGCTAGAAGTGCAAATTTGGTCAGTGTGGGCTCTATATTAACATAACAACGCCCCACCAATGTCGTGTAGGTTCCGTAGATGCAATATAAAAACACTGACACCATAATTTTTTGGATGCCATGCTCCTTTCGCCTATAAGAAACAAAGTATTTAAAAATCTGCATGCCTCTAACTCGCCTATTTCCCAGCGTATATTTTTGTTACTTCGCCTTCGTTTGGAGACAAACAATATTAAACGATTCTGAAAATCGCATTAAGATCTGTTTTATGATCAAGAAAGTTATCACACATCGAAAAAGCGAAATTTCCAGCAGAGGCTCAGCCGCGTGCCTAGCGTAGACTGAGCTCTGCTGCTGCGCTGCCGTAATACCAGCAGTGTAAACGTAACAAGCACCTTAAGAAATGTCGGTTGGGCTATAAAAGCCGACCAGTGACTAATACCCTCTGAGCTTCGTTTCCATTTATTATATGATTTCCAATATGTAGTATGCTTAAAAGCTGCAACATGGCACACAGTTATTTGTATGTCTATCTCAGCTCACACGTTATTCGTTCTCGTTGCTTGTGTGCAACGGTGGATTTTTCTTCTATGCTTTATTCGCTATTTTGTTGTATTAAGAAAACTTTTTCTTTTTATAGTCCGATTTTAATGAAAGTGAGTTTTCACAATCGACAACTTTGATATTATTTGTCTGCAAATAAATGCTAAGTTACAAAACTATACGTTAAGAAATAAGTGAGCCCGCCGCTTATGCGAAAAGTTACCAACGCAATTTTGCTTGGGGTGGGCAAAGTAAGGAGGCGTTGGACAATCATGCCACCCAAAAACTATTTGATGGGAACATTGTCTTTATATTGCAGATCTAGCAATAAGCCTTTGCAAGTGACCCAACCAATTGGTGTCGCCTAAAAGGTGCCATAGTTGCACAAGGAGATTGATTCTGGAAAACACTCTTATTTTTTCCGAGGTATGTCTAGTTTTACGTTTATTGTGGGCGGATGGGCCCCTAGCGTGGCGTATCGAAAAAAAAAGATTCAACTTGTATTGACTGACTAAATATGTGGTCGATACTGACTAAAACGGATATTGTAGCTCTTACCATCTCTGAGTTCTGTTTGTTCATACGGACAGACAGACGGACAGACGGACGGACGGACGGACAGACGGACATGGCTCAGTCGACTCGGCTTGTGATGCTGATCAAGAATATATATACTTTATGGGGTCTGCCACGCCTCCTTCTACCTGTTACATACTTCTGACAAACCCAATATACCCCTCAGAGGGTATAAAAACACTTACCATGCAATATTGATTTGAGACACTGCAGTGCACTGGATTTTTGGCGAATATCTCAGTAACTACTTATGACACAATATTAAAGCATGGGTGTGAGCGAGACAGACAATTACAAACACACAATCACTTAAAGGTATTGCAGTATTTTTCGGAATTAAATTCTTAAAATCGGGAACAATAGCCCGAGGGAATTGTAGGGAAGAATATGTTCGACTAAACTTTTGTTCCTGTTTCTTATAACGAAATATAAAGCATTATGCTTACCAAACAATAAAGTATATGTTTATTTTCGTGCAAATGCGAGTTTAACAACTAAACATAGAGTATTTCGTATTCGAATCAACTTAACTAAATCCACGAGCAACGCAAAAAAGAGCCACACTGTACGCAAAAGAGTCACGCCAACTGTTGCTCCTCCTGTAAAGTATAGACCTGCTCCACACCAGTTAATAGGCGTCGCTCCACATGCTATAGACATTGCTCCTCCTGTTAGCATAAGCTGCTCCACACGTTAACATTCTACGATTACATAACAATTGCAATCGATAAGTTTGTGTGATTTGTTTTGGTATTTTATCGATTGCCAGTTGCTGTCACACTGTTAACGAGTCTTGAGCGAAAAAAATTCAGAATGTACGTAATTTATTCACTTGCCAACCTAGAGGAAGAAAACTAATTGAACATTTACTAGGTATGCACTATCCAGCTCACTTGTGCGCTCCCCAGCGCTGCGCCAGGGCCTCCAAAAGGCCGCTGCTGTCAACCACCGCCAGGTGTCGGTAAAAGTCGTCTCTGTCGGTTCCACATTGAAAGACGAGAGCTTCTTCGAGAAGAATGCGAGACTGGGACGCGAACTGTCGCCCCATCTGACCATTTATAAGCCACAGCTCACCTCCATGCTGTCCATCATGCATCGCGGCACTGGCATGGTCCTCGGCATGGGCGTCTGGGGCTTGGGCCTCGGTGCACTCATCTCCTCCCATGACATCAGCCACTATGTGACCATGGTGGAGGGTCTGCAGCTCAGTGGCGGCGCCCTGGCCGCCATCAAGTTTATCATCGCCTATCCCGTTGGCTATCACTCAGCCAACGGCATTCGCCATCTGCTCTGGGACACGGGACGTTTCCTCAAAATCAAAGAGGTCTACTCAACCGGTTATGCAATGGTTGCTGCCTCCTTTGTGATCACCGCAATCTTGGCTCTCATCTAGATCTGTAGATGTTAATATGGATGTTAATGGAGTTCACCCAGTTAATTTCTAGTGCGAACATGTTGACAATTTGTTGAAATGCAGAATACATGTACAGTTTATTTATAATACGTATTCGTTTGTTTCACCTCTGTTATGTAATAACCTGCAGTTTGTTGCGTAGTGTACTTAATAATGCCTCTGCTTTTGGCTTTGATATCGTGACTCTATGCATTCTATAGATATTTTAATATTCAGCTTCATTTGCTAGCACCCCCGACCCACCACCTGTCGAAGTGTGCGCTGTATTCAGCTGCACTTAAGTGAATCGACTGCAATAGACCCTGTACTTATCACAGAGTGGTCAAATCTAATACGCTATAAGACATCTATGTATCTGATATATGTAGTAGGCTCCTAATGCAGGTACAGGAGTATAGAAAAAATTAAAGAACTTTGAAGATGGATAGTTACTATTAAAACTATACAAGATAGTTGTCTGATAATCAACAAATTTGTGCATCATTTAAAATATATAACTCCTAACACAAGAATAGCAAATTTTCTTGAAATATCTGAAGAAGCAAAAAAGTTTTCCCTTTTATAAATTAATTTGGCATAGATGTTGAAACGGGTTCGTCGATTTGCAAGGATTTTAGGGGGTGTGGGAATAGCACGTATATACGAATCTACATGGCAAATTTGATAGCTCTAGCTCTTCTAGGCTTTGAGATCTTGTGATAGCCACGAATATGACTATATAGACGCGTATGTTAATGCTGATCATGAATTTAAATACTTCATCGTATCGAATACACCTTCTGTTACATACAAATGGTTTTTCCACTTGCAGGGTCTCACAAGAAAAGTTCAGTCAAACAGTCCCGATCGTTTAATACCCTCCACCACTCATTTCATATTAATTCAAATTCTATTGGTTTCTTCAAATTTTATAGTTACTAAGCTATTTGCCAAAAACATATTATTAGATGTTTTCTAAGGAATATTGGTTCCACCAAAAATTTCTACACTTTCACAGAGACATAATTTGGGCTTATTAAGTTATAATGTTTTTGTTACCAAAGGTATATCAGTCTATTGGTAGATCCTAAAGATTTTACTTGATGCTATATATATATATATATATATATATATAATTTATTAAGACCAAAATACAAAATTATTTGGATTTTTGTGTAAGTTCACTTTTATGAAATATCAACGAGATCAATTAGAAATATTTATAAACGCTTGATATAGTCCTGACTCCGGACTATTCGCTTGGTGAAATAGGTGAATACTAGTTAGGAGTTTTGGAAATGTATGTGTGGCCTTATGATGTTTTAGGGTTAGATTTTTCCCATTGTATTGACTTATTCTAAAATCGACTAAATTAAAAGTATGCTGGTCTTTTGGGTACACTATCTTTTCCTTTTGATCCGCCTGCGTTAGGTATCTGCCTTTATGGAAGTAATATTGCAAAATATTATGAATTTTCCGTGAATTGTCCATGTTTTATGCGTTGTAATTGTTTTCTCAAAACGAAATGTCACTAGGAGCGCCTTAATTCTATAAATTATGCTAAAGATATTAGCACATATGTCATGTCCCAATATTTAGAGATGATGATAATCTTAAATTAATTTAGTATAATATTATTACAATTTAAACAAATAAAGCTGTTATGCCAAAGATTCCAGTTGAAATCCTTCATAAAGAATCTGTTATGTAAAAATTTTTTTTAAATATTTTAAATTTAAATTTGAATTGTAATGTAACTTACAAAAAACAAAAAGAATTATCAATTAAAAATTTACTAAATGCATATCGCAATAACTTCTAATTTCAATTAAAAACATTAGATAAATTTCTATTGAGAAATTAAAATAAAACATAATAAATAATAAATATAGTGTTTCAAAAAATATGAGTTTATATTGTAACTATTTTTTTCGTAATATTTATTTATTTAAAAAATTTCCACTAAGCAATTTTAAAATCAAATTATTATGAATTTTAAGATTTTCGTTGTGAATTTTTATTAAACTATCAGCAGTGTAGAATATGTGTAGTGGTCTGTTATTGATATACACCTAAGAATCCACATTTAATTGGTTGATTTTATTCAAAAATGTCTTCATACAATAAAAATTCACTTCTATAAAATGTACACTCATTTATTGTGAAAATTCTGTAGAATCTCGTTAAGCAATTGATCGTTGTGCAACATTTTGTATGAGGCTAAAATGTATCTACGAACTAATATCACAATTTTGTATTTAATTGCAGTATGTGTGTGTGTATGTTGGTGTTTGTAAGTGTGTTAATGTGTGTGTTTATGTATTGTATAACTTCCAGTGCTCTTCTATTGTATAGTGCCCACCGAACTGGACTCGTCCAGCAGCTCAAAGTCACAAACCAGCGAGAAATGATCTGAAGGATATTGAAAACTGGGAGTGCGATTTTTGCCAATCTGTTCACCAGCTGGAAATTCCAAGCAGTTTTTGATCTAAAAAGATAAAGCCCATTGATTTCATGGTAAATGGAATACAGCCACGCCCACTTACTTTCAACTGCTGGGGCGTGTAGAAGACATAGTCAATGGTATGACACTGTTCGCCCTCTTCGCGGATTTTCCATGTAGTGTAAGGCGGTTCACGTTTAATGGACTGCAAAATAAATTCGTTTGGATCCTCGCAACTCTCAACCAGCTGGTCTTTGTCCTGTTCCCGCTCCCGTTCCCGTTCCCCCTCCCGCTCCAGTTGCATATCGGCATAGGCGCTGCCGAATTTTAACAGATCGCAGCTGAGAATTGTGGCATAAATGGGTTCAATGGGTTCCGCATTGAAGTCACCGCACAACAGCAAAGGACTGTCTCCGGCAAACTGCTTAACAAACCGCACCAGATCACGTCCCTGTTCATTGCGTAACTTGGCCAAGAGAGCACCATGTCGTGCCTTCAGATGTGTGGTGCAGACACAGAACTCCTTGCCAGTTGCCTTCACTTGGAGGCGTGCTGCAATGGCCACCTGATTGCTCTGGACACGCCACACCTCAAGGATACGCGTTTCATAGCCCATCAGCTGTAGTTTATCCTTCTTGTAGAATATGGCACAGCCATCGGGTCCATTGTTCTGCTCTATATACAGACAAGGTGAGTCCGGTTTCGGATAAAAGATGCCAGCATAGTTCTGGCTGCCCAGCACCGTCTGCAGAAACTTAAAGTGATCCACTTCCTGCAAAAAGACATTGGAACGATGTTAAAGCGCTACTGTAACACACTATATCGGAAGGGGTGAAATAAATACTTGCAGACAAACAACATCTGGCTGGTTTTGCAAGATCTCCTGGACAATCAGATACTTGCGATGCTGCCAGGTCAAAGCCTCTTCAGGGCAACGCACAAAGCCATCGTTGTGCTGTCCCAGAGCTAAAAAGATGCATAAAGACATAAGTAAAACTTTATTACAAATCTGAAGTTTTTTGGATTATGTATTGATTTATTAGGATAGACAAAATTATAAAATACGCATTACAAAAGAAAACTGATTGTTTTTAAAAAATTTTTCTAAAATTTATTCTGAACAAGTCAAGGTTTTGTGGTAAATAATTTTAATGTTTTCAATAACTTCGCGTTATGAGAGAAAGTTTAAGTTTAGCTATTTACTAGCTAGATATTTAACTTTTATGCTTATTCTTAAATTCTTTATGCTTTAAAACAATCAACTCTGTTGCAACAAACAATTATTGCTAAAAAGTGTTAACAAATTTTAATATTTAAGTAAAATTAGTATATAAATGCTGAAAAGAACGTTTTTTATTTGAACAAAATATTTTTTCTTCATTTAATTAAATAATTCTAGTACTTATATATAAGCAACATGATTTCAAAACTATAATATATTTAATCTTTAAAACTTATAGTTATTTTTTTATCATTTTCACTTTGGTTACTAATCAACTATTAAACATAAGTTAATTTCAAATCTTAGTTGATCCTGTGCAAAATCTAGTTCTCACTTTTTAAAGCATACTTTTAGGGTTGCATTTTAAAATACCCTTATATTTCGAACTGTACTTACTTTGCGACAGAATATTCCACTGCAACAAACGAATATTGCGATTGCCATCATTCTCAGCTGGCGGACTGCAAACTGTATTGAAACGTAAATTAAAGTAACTGACAGATATGAGTCTAACTTGGCACTTACCGCGTGACACGGCATTTAGCTGAAGACAGCGCAGTCCATCGGTCACATCTTCGCTTCTCAGTAATGGTCTGAGGAAGGTGCGGGTGAGCAGCGAGGGTTGATCGATGCCACCACCACGTAGTTGCTGCACATGCTCCAGCAGAGCTGCTGTGCTGAGTCCCTTGGGCAGCTCCAAGCCATCGTCCTGTGAATCCACATTGTTGATCTTGGGTGCCGAATTAAAGGATCCCATTCTAGAAGATCACATTGAAAAAAAAAAATGAGTTTAAAACGAAATTTATTTTAAATATTCTGTATTCGATTATTTATGTCATCTAACTAAGCAAAAAATAAATAAAATTTAAAATATAACGAAAAAATGGCTTAAAATGTTTCAATCATTTCAATTTTACTATTTAATTGATAATTTCCGAAATGCATTCAATCAAATCTTAAATTGTGAACAATTTCTCAAGTCTAAAAGCAATTTTAAAGCAAACATCAACAACAGCAGCCATAATAAACAACATTAACAATACAACGAGAGCATGTTTACAGCAGTCGAGATCATAAACAACAAGATCCAAAACATATTGGTAAATACAACATTTGTAAATACTCACAAAGCATTTGGTTTTCTATACAGAATCTTTCGCAGAATTATGCTGAAAATGAATAAGCTATGAATATCTCTTCGGCTGGCATAGAACTTAGCCATATGAACACTGCTGAAAGAAATATTTTTTGAAATTTGAATTTAAATTTGAACTTAAATTAGAATTTATTTTAAAATTTTCGGAATGTTATGCTATGAACTGAGCTGAATAAAATGTCTTTTGAAAATTGATTACAGCACTTGGAATACAAGTAACTGGAAGGATAGAAAATACATTTTCCAGAATTCAACATATCAACTATTAAAAGTTCTTAAGATAGGAATGCGGGTTTTCAAATCGAAAGAATTTGATAAAAATAATTTAAGTCTAATATGAAAATAAAAAAGTATTTAAAATTCTAATATTATTTTGCAGAATCAATACTTGATCTTCTTATATCTTTTTTATTCAATGTAAGATATAGATTTGTACTTTTGGATCATTATATTGTTTGCCTTTTATTTCAGATTTATTATTTATTTTATTCAAAGTACATGTTAAAATTCAATAAAAAACTATACAATACTATGCTACCGACATATAGAAGATAAATTAACAGAATTCTAATTGTTTCCTCAACGACAGGAACAGAAAAAACATATTTGATAGTTTCAAAAAGAATTCAAAAATTAAAATTTAATCAATTTTAAAATTTTTTGTTTAATTTTGTTCTATAATAAAAGTAATAATTATGCTAAAAACAATTAGGAAACGTGTAAAAAAATCTTTGTTGTTATAAAAATCTTTGTTTTTCACCCCTTCCTTAAACAAATATGTTAGCTTAATATTAGATAACTTGAAGAAATTTCTTCAAGTAAAATGTGTTGAGTACTTCTTTTTGTGCTTCTCGCACAGAACAGTGAATCAATAAATCAAAAGGCTGCACATAAAAAAAAAAAGTGCAGCTTGGCTTTCACAATCAGCTACGGAACTCGATTTATAGCACTACTTAATGCCCACCCACACAAAACATATCGGATATTGCGAGAAGTCGCACGCGGCTTGAGAAACAAAAAGAAAAATGAAAAAAAGTCGCTCGGTCAATAGCTTTACAGCTGTTTGGCTGGTTTGATATTTGTTGGATGTCAAACCAGTTCTGAGAGTTTGTTAACGCAATCAATCAATAGATGTCTTCCTCTCTCTCTGTCTGCCTGTCTGTCTGTCTCACCTGGTTAGCATCACCCTTTGCAGGTAAGCCTTGCGATCGTTCTTGCAGGGCACTTTATTGGCATGTTTTAGCTGCAGTGCTTGCTCCATTTTGGTTGGTAGGATCAATTGGGATCACTTTTTGACTGGGAATAGGTTGAATTTCGATATGGTTTAGGTGTTGGGGTTTTGTGTGTTTTTTGTTTTTTGTGGGGATTTGCCGAAAATTGTGCGAAGTGCGCTTGTAAGCGACATTTGCGAAACTGAATGGCAACTGAAATGCGGCGTTTTATTAGAGATCAGCCAGAGGCAAAAACCGAGTGAGAGATAAAGAGAGTGATAAAGAGAGCAGACACACAGACTTACGCATAAACGGGTCTTTCAGCTGAACAGCATTCATAAACACACAAACAGACAGACAGACAGAGACGCACACACAAAGTGAGATGTATCTGCAAAATACAGAACAAGATCAATACAACATACGTTCTACTCACGTGCGTGGCGAGCAGCAATACAACAATAACAACAATAACAGCTACAAAATGAGATACATACAACGAAACTGACAGCTTACTAAATATTTATGTGTGTGGAGCATTCTTTATGTAGATACATTCACATGGAGCTGCACGCTCCATTGTTTCGCTTTCGTTTATTGTAATGAAAACAAAAGTATCTGTCGGTTACTCGACCGACTGTGCCATTGAGCGACTGTGCTTGCTCTATTGCCCACACAATTGATTTATGCCTAAACAGATTTTCGCTAAAATGCTAATCTCGTAGACACTTCGGCCGACCCATAAATGCGCATATTCAGCAAGCATATCTGCCTCCCAAAGATACATGTATCAATTGAGATACAGATTCAGATGCTGATACTGATGCTGATACAATTGCGAATTGTATTTCAAAGCTAACATACATACATATGTATATAACATATATGTTGGCAGCACAATTTATACAACAACGCAGTTACATGCGTAATGAGACGCGTCGCAGCTGCTTCGATCTGCAACTTTAAGATACTGTATCTTTTGTGTGTTTTACCTGGGTATGGGAACCGCTACACGCCGCGCAAACGTCTTCGATGTGACAATCAATCGCGATGTTTTCATTAGAAACACCATATTGGCTTGCGTTTATTTTGTGTAAGTATCTTTACTTGTCTTAAGTAAACTTTTATCGCACTTTAGTTCGATAATTTTCTTAATTGATTTGTATTTTGTAATTAATTTAATAAAGCATCAACTGCTTTTGTTTTTTTTTTTTTTTTTGTATTTTTGTTACGCTTAACTTGTTAACATAAAATGTTTTATATTAAGTGTCAGTATCGCAATGTCAAAGAGACGCGTTTCAAGCTGTATTTCCTAGAATGGTAGATTAGCAAAAATTTGTAGCATTAGTCGGGATATTTTTAGGGGTATCTGCATATCGAACCACTTGCAATGCATCACATATGATAACTGTTGTCTGCTTAATCACTAAACACGTGACTAGCTCCCAAAATCCCAATCATTGTCAAATTGTTTAAGTAGAAACACGCAGCTGTTTAATTGCAGTTATAGATTAGATTATTTAGTAAGACAAACGTATAGTCAGTACAAAGTATTCAGAGTATGATTTGAATTAAGTCACAATAAACTTATATTCACAGTCCAACAATCTCAGTAGCTAAAAACACAAGCACAGAGAAGTGTGCGGGCCTGCTGGCTACTAACCTATATATTCACGTAGAACTAAATATGATGATCGACAGGTCAGATTGCAATTAGTCGAATCTCATTCGAAAGGTATTTTATATAGTGTTATTTCTACATACTCAGATTTCTAATCTGCAATATATTCAAATTCACAGGCATTCAGCACGATTGACGAGCCAATAAATATTACAGTGCCTGGCATAACTCTTTTGACAAAATTTAAAGTTGAATCTACTTAAAATTTAAACTTACTTCAAATGAAGCTTAGTATCAATGGATAGGCCACTTTAATTCCGTTTTAATACTACAAAATTTTTCTTAACCCATTGAGTACACGTGGAAAGTTTTCAATTCTTGCGAAATTCTACTTTTGAAACTTTTCCCACGAGCATAAATAAAACAAGAAAGAAAATTTCAGTCGGGCCTCTGAGCTTCGTTTCCAATTATATGAGTTCAAATTGGAGTAGCTGCGGCAAGAACTTAACATTCACACATATTTGTATGTCTGTCTCGCTCGCACGTTATTCGTTTTCGTTGCTTGTATGCACAGCTCAGTGCAATGCACGTGGCTATGCCTTACTTGAAAGTATCGATTTTCGTTGTAGGAAAAACTTTTTTATTTATAGTCCGATTTTGATAAAATTTTCACAATCGTTTGATATTCTTTGTCTGCTGGTATATTCTAAGTTAAAAAACTATAGGATAAGAAATAAGTGAATCGCAGGCATGCAAAGTTACAAAGAAGTTGTGCTTTTTGTGGGCGGAGAAGGCGTGGCATCCAAAAAAATTTTGATGGCATTGTCTTTATATTGCAAATGGCAACCTGCGTGCCAAAATTGGTGACCCTAGGTGTTATAGTTACCGAGATATTCGCCAAAAACACGTATTTTTTACGAGGTATGTCTGGTTTTTCGCTTATTGTGGGCGAATGGGGCGTGGCATCAAAAAAAGGAAACAAACTTGTATTGACTGACTAAATATGTGATCGATACTGACCAAGTTTAAACTTGTAGCTCTTACCATCTCTGAGATCTGTTTGTTCATACGGACAGACGCACAGACAGACAGACAGACAGACAGACGGACAGACGGACATGGCTATATCGACTCGGCTGTTGATGCTGATCAAGAATATATATACTTTATGGGGTCTGCCACGCCTCCTTCTGCCTGTTACATACTTCTGACAAACCCATTATACCCCTCAGAGGGTATAAAATGTTTTAATGCAAAAATTTCCTCCATAAGAATCTTTTAGTGATGAATAAAAATTTTATTTTTTTTAAATCTATACGCATGTATTTTTATGATATTTAAAAATTGTCCACAAACAAATTAATATAAGAAATTTTAGGTTTTGAATCTGTGGTTTCCTTCTTAAATTAAAGCCCCTATAAGGGGTTTTTTAATATGATTATGTACCACATACGCACATATGAATGTACCATTTGTTGTCAAGGCTTCATTCATTTATATTTGTGCTTCTATTAAAAGTTCATTTTAAATGTTATTTGTTTGCCTTTTTACAACAAATTATGATTATGAACGTTAATCAAGTCTCACATAGACATTAAACAGACATTACTAAACGGCATGTACACTGTATAAAATAAGAATAAAATGACAATAGAGTTTTAACTATATATTTTATAAAGCTCACCGACTTAATATTAAGAAGCTTTTTGATTAAAGAAAATTCTGATATACACATTTCTTTAATAAATACTTTAAGTATATAAACATTGTTTATAAACATTTTGAGTTACATTAGTGTGCAAGCGAAAGAGATAGCAGAAAAAGCTGCATTGTATACTCTCTTCCGCTCACACAACTTAAGTCAATTAACCCTTTCGGAAATATCAATTAATTAATGTAATTTATTTTGTGAATAACTTTTCTGTTTTTTAAGCGATCGTAAAGAAATATTTTGGATCGTTTAATTGTATTGTTTTAAAGGCTTGCATCAAGTTTAAAAAGAAAACAACGTAGTTTACTTGTTAATACTGCGATATGTAGACTAAAAGATAGTCATATATGTTAAAAATGAAAAATAAACTTTTACTTCTAGGTCCTACCAATCTTTGAGATTTGTTTGTTCATACAAATGGATAGATGGAGTTTGCTGATCAAGAATATATATTCTTTAAAGGATCGGCAATGCTTCTTCTGGCTGTTACACACTTTTAAACACAGTTGCAATGTCCTCGAAGAAGTAAACAAATTATATTATTTTTTAAGTTTCAAGTCATTTTATAACCGTTTAAAATCCTCGTTAATTCAATTAGTTTGTCATGAGTAACTGATTAAATTACACATTTCACAGAAGCTTTACACAAGATTATATTTCGAACACACCCTAAATAGCCATTTTGTAGATAGCTAATATAACATCAACAGCTTAAATAATTATATAGAAACCCAGTAAACACAGCGATTGATCTAGTTAAGAACACGAGCTCTCTTTTAATTGCTGGTTATGTGCATATAAATTGCGCATAAATTGTGCAAGGTTAGTTATGTTTTTCAGTTTTTGATTGAAGCCAAGTGACTTGAGGCTTTCGCAGCGTTTTTGAGAACACTTGACATTCTGTCAATGTTGCCCATGAACTTGATTTATAAGCGCAATTGCCGCTAGCTACCAACAGCACCAGCAACAAACAGCAGCAGCAACAACAGCAGCAGCAACAAACAGCAACAAGTTTTGGTACTCAATGCCTCGTTCGTATTTATATCTCACCTCACAAGATACAACAGTAGATCTCGCGGTGGCGGTGCTGTCTCATAATCAGCGATTGGCGGCAACTTGTCTCCAGCAGCAGCAACAGCAGCAGCAGCAACAGACGGAGATACAGACACATCGCTGTTGTTGCTGGGTGTGGTCAACCAGGTTGTTGTTGTGTCACCGCCATCCGCCTGTGTTGCCTGCTGTGTCTCCAAATTCATTTCCAGTTTGCGTGCGGCGAGACGTTGTTTCATTTGTGTTGTCGAGGTCATTGCCGAGGTCTTGGCGAGTGCTTCCGCAATTTCGTACTGCTCGAGAAAGTCCTTGCGCAACTGTTGCAGCTGTGCGTCCTTCTGTGTGGCCGGTAACTCTCCAGTTAGGCTGAGGCCATGTCGGCACTCCTCGTTACACAGACGCGCACACATCTCATTGATGATTGCATTCGGGCCACTCAAATGCACTGGCGCCAACTGGTTGCAGTTGAGACAGGGCTTATAATCCGAGGTGCGTCCCATTAGCTGTGCATAGTGTTCCGGATCTGTATTGTCATTCGGTGATGGTGGCTCTTGCAGCTCCTCGGCAATGCTAAAGTAGCGAGGTGGTGGCTCATTCTCATCATCATCATCCTCAGTTTCGACAGCTGGAGCTGCACGAGTATGACTTGGCCTATTTGTTTGGGTTAGATTGAGATTGAGTAGCAATGCTGTCACTGGCATTGCCTTGCCCAGAGCCGGTTGACGACGATGACCGAGACGTTGATCTTGTTTTTCACTTGGATTATCCATTATTTTCACCCACTTATAACACTTTTCTCATTGGCCACGCGGCGTATGCGCAATTTTTGCTTTTTAATAATACTGAACCGTTGCGCGTTTAGAACGAACATCCAACGTATTAATACGCGCGTGCGTTGCTTTTCCTTATTTATATATCTTTCGCAGCTCTAGCCAGATCGAGGCAATCAAGTGGACGCTGACTCGCTCGATTCCTCTGCTCCCGCAGCTCCCTCAGCCTCTCAGTCGTGATTCTCTGCGCTCATTAATCGAACACTGAGCACCGTTGTTGCTGATGTTGTTAAGTTGTTGCTGCTGCTGCTGTTGTTGCTGTTGTTGCTGTTGTTTGCTGTTGTTACTTTTGTACAGTCACAAGTCACAAGTAAATGATTTTGTGGCTCTCCGGTGTGCGCTCCTCTAGTAGAGGCAAACGAGATTTTACGTGCGCACTTTCCAAAATGTCAAAACACACACAATTAGCAACAAAATCAAATAATAGTCGAGTTAAATAATATTGTGCTGCCTACAAGTTGTGTTGTGATTTAAGCTTTGATTTCATTACAATATGTTACTATTGACTTTCTTTTGTTTCAAGTGGGCGAGTTCATCAGACCTCTGACTTTAAGCCTTAAGCTCTGAGTTCAGTTGACAACATGAATTTATTAATGTTTGTATTTACTGTATTTTTTTTTATCGCATTTGTAGTGTTTTCTTTTAAGACATTTGTAACACTTGTTGTGCTGGGCGAATGATTAATATTAATTTTAATTGAAACATTTCAAACTTGTCTGTCAAATTGTTGCACATAAATTAACTACTCAATATCTAAAGGTGTCACAATTAAAATGCATTTATCACAATACGAAACTTTAACTTTTAGCTAATTTTCCCACAATCTGTCTGTCTGCCGCTGTCGACTGCCCACAGTGTGTTTGCGTCTAATAATATACATTTGTTTTCACCTCCAAAATGAATATGCAGCTAATGAATTTTTCATTCCATTTCACATTTGCCTGACAAAATTAGCATATATTCAAGTACAAACTAATTGCATTTCATTTAATTTCTATTTAATTTCTATTATCTAACAAATCAAGTGACAAACATTTATTTCCGCAATATGCTAATTGCAAAAGAAAACAAAAGCAAACCAACGCTACAGTAAAACATCGAGAATATTAAATAAGTTGAATTTGTACTACAAAAAAAGTGTTGCATACTTTGCGGCAGCCAAAGAAAATCAAATATCTTACGAGTCAATGTGGTATGTTAATGTTTACTTAATTTATGAGCACTAATTTGATATTAGAAAAGTTTGTTTCTTGTAATGATACATACCACAAGGCTTAAGAATTATAAATTATTTATAACAACTAAACTTCCTTCTCAATCATAGAATTAAACAGCTCTAAAACTATTTAGCCACAGGTGCTAATAGCAGATAACACTTTGCTTATAGCTTTTATCTTATTTTAGTTGTTGTTCTTTCGTTTTATTTTTATTTATTTTTCTTTTTTTGGCAAACTGGCACGGAAAACGTAGCAAAATCAACAAGAGCAGCGTCCGTCATTGAATTTTATTTATACATCTCACATGTGAATGTTTCTATATGTATTTATCTTATGAACTTGACAGTGAACATTCAACTCTCTCCCTCTCTTTCTCTATATATCCCTCTATTCCTAGGGGGAAGGGTGTGTATATTGACTGAACAGGTGGGAGGCGCTTGTCGCATTAGAGAGGTCATTGGTCGTCCTTCACTTAATCGAATTGGGTATAGATTAACTTCAGCAGAGAGGTCTTATTTGGGCGGCTAATTGATAACACTATCAGCAATGCGGTGTGGTGAGAACAATCAACAGATTGCTCGACAACAAGTGTTGCAATCTTATGAACAAAGAATGTTGGTAACGGCTTACTTTCAAGACATCACAAGCCTAATAAATCTCTTAAGATTTTAGTGGTCTTTTGTTTTCTATGGGTTTAGAATTGGAATATGTTATGGTACTTTGGTACAATACCCCACATATGCAAAGTGTCAACCCTTTTTATAATGATAGTATTGTGTACATTTTACAATTTCATCATCTGTGTCTATCCATGTACATATGTACATACTTGTAAGTATGTAAGTAAGTACGCTTTGTTTTGCGATTACCAGGGGAGATTTCGTTACACAACAGCAGCATTGGGACACATGGACACATATCGCGATTTGGAAATAACTGGTTCAGTACCGGCGTAGACTGAAACTGTCCGCCTGAAGATGTAGCTAGCATACTACTACTATACGTTTTAGTTCGTATGTTCGTTTCTGGGGCATTGCAAGTGGTTTTGGTTTTGGTTTTGTTTCTGGTTCAGGCAGAAGTTTTGTGAACTTGAAAACTCACCATTTTTATGCCTGCCCAACGCCACAACACATTATCCAAAAGCGGGATCGAAACTTCACAAGACGTTGTACTGTATGTAGAACAGTGTATATTAGAATTGGGTTCTGTGCGAGAACCAACGAATTAGCGTATTGCCAGCGATTTAAACGCGCCGTCAAACCGCAAAGAACTAAAGGCGACAATTGGTGCTTTTCGAGATTTATAGCGCGGCATTGAACAGCACACAAAAGTGTTCTCTTTGACAGCCATATTGGCTAGCTGATAAGGATACATTTATACAGTTATGTTATGTTATGAGAGCAATACTCTCTCACTCTCAGCTGCTGCTCGCCCGGGAACCACGCTGTCTTGTTGTGATGGGAGAGTACTTTATATGTATGTATATATTGCACAATCTAACAGCGGAAAATGTTCTATGTTCTCTGTTGCTCTCTCACTTTTCAGCTTGCTGGTGTATTCTCTCCCTCTCCTAGTGTAACTAACTAAATGCTATACTAGATTTTTAGATTTGTTGCTCTTATTAGTTTATTAGCGTCAAATATGAAGAGAGCATAGCTAATAAGTTACTTGCCATAACTAGCTAAAACCACCTAATCAGAAAAATCGGTTGTTGATTCATTATTTAAGTAATGTTTTGAATAAAAAATAAAAACAAAAGTCGCAGTAGGTCATGTCATACGCTGCTGAAAAATGCACTTGATAACAAATTCTTGGCAAGTGTTTGTCAAGTCTGAGCAGACGATTTTACAATCGTCTGGTAAGGTGCTTATCATATCAGTGCCGGAATTTGTCATCGCCATTATAAAGTGTTGCCAATAAATATGTATATATATGTAGTAGGTACTAAAGTACCATATACAATGTGGAGATGATCAATAGTTGCGATAAGCAATACTTTGGCACATGCAAAAATCAGGATCCATTTGGTTTGTATTAGTTCGAAGCGGTTGCTAATGCGTAAATAATACAGAACTAACCTTTCAGGCGCATGACTGACTGACTGACTGACTGACTGTTTGAGTGACTGTCGGTACCACTAGCTATTATCAAGGGTATTGGGTCTGGAGCGCTTAGATTAGAAGTGCTTTAAATGGCTATAAAGAATTATATGGCTCACTGTTAGTGGTCTAGCCATTCAGATTAGATAGTCAATTGACTGACGGCCTTGGGTATAAAGTACATACACCAAATAAATTTTAGATTTATCATACGTGGCACAATGCACATTAGCAGCACAAACCCTAATGCTCTGTAATACTCATCAGTATGTACTATAGACTATACATATATGTATGTAGTATGTATATGCTGTGATTTTGATTTTGTTGAAGTAGACGCAGATCGACCGACAAACTGGCTGCCTTATCAATTTGGGCAACGTAAGCGTGCCATTCCATAGACTACATATTTATGTATATAAACTATAGTATTGTATAAAGTATATTTGTGTGTACGTCTGCTGTCTGCTGGAATTTGAGCTGTGCTCACTTATCACTGAAAGCATTTTCTAGTAGCTTTCAGCAACTTGAAGCACTTGTACTTTTATACCAAATACTTGGTATCAGACATTACAACTCATCCGTGTATTTGTGTGCTTCTTTTATAGCACTTTTAATCAACAGTTTTTGGGGTAGGTTAGTCCCTTATATACAAAGTCGGCCAGAAAGAGGAGTGTAATCAAAGTTGCTGGCATTAAATTAACTAACGAATTATGAAAAAACATTAAATAAAATATTTGTATTGCTTTAGAATAATTTAAAACTGAAAAATAAATTTAATAAAAAATGTTTAGCAAATAAAGTAATGTGATATCATTGTTCTTATAATACAAAAATAGTTTTTAAATAAATATTTTAAAATTTGCAATGCATCATAAATAGGATTAAATAAAATGCGTTATTATATTAATTATTCATGAGTAAATACTTATATAGAAGTTATTTTAGATTTCCTCTTGTGCAACAAAGGAATCGTACAACTTTATAATTTTACCGCAACTAGGATTAACCGAAAAACAAGAAAGAAAAATTAATTCGAACATGCCTGACTGTGTAATACCCACTGACTCTTACTTCCAATTATATGAATTGAAATCTGAGTAAGCACTGCAAGAACTTAACATGCACACGTACACATGATCTGAAATTTCGTTTAAGCTACTCTTGCGACGGCAGCGCTGCAGCAGAGCTATGTACATAAGTGCTGTGCATTGTGACAGCGCTGTAGTAGAGCTCAGTGATAGGCACATTGGCAGCGCCTCTGCGTAAATTTTTTTGAATTTCGATGCATGATAACTTTTTTGATGACAATCCGATCTTAATGCATTTTTCTGACTGAGATGAAGATTGTAGGTCTTACCATCTCTGAGATCTGTTTGTACATACGGACAGACGGACAGGCGGACTCGGCCTCTAACTCGGCTAATCAATAATATAAATACTTTATGGGATCTGTCGTGCCTTTTTTTTCCCTGATACATACTTTTCGTAAACCCTATTTACCCCTCAAAGGGCATAATAATCTCAAATAATCCAATATTACTTATGTATGTATTTGAAATTATTGTGGATACAGTTGCTGGATCTTTTATAGTCGACTAGCCATGACTATTAGTTAAAATGTAATTATATAGACAGCCAAGAGTTCAGTCAACTGCAAAGCATAACAAAAGGACCCATTTCCATATGAACATAAACATACTTGAAAATAATCAGATCTTTTGTGTTTGATATGCGTATTAAATTATACTGACAACGCCCTCAATGCCAAGAGACATAAGTATGCATGTACACACACACACACACACACGTCCCTTACCCCTTATGTAGATCTTTTGTGGACACAAAGTGCTGTTATAGTAATTAAAAGGCCATTTCTGTTGTCATCACTCGAGCAAATTCCATTTACGAAAGTACTCGACATACACTACAATGGAATGAGGAATGAGGGGGTAAACAGACATGTGCGGAGAGAGGGGTCGGGGCAGGGCTAAACGGCAGCCAATTTGCTAGCTGCCTCAAACCCAAACAAACAGTTTGACGACACCGCAAAGAGAGCAAGACAGGGAGAGAGCGAAAGTGAGCGCGCGTGAGTTATGCTCTCCCACATTGAATGCTCTCTCTCTCTCTCTCTCTTTCACTCACACTCTGCAAGACTGTGCTACTCTTGCAATCGCTTTGAAATAAAAGTCAAGAATTTATTCTAAAAAATATAGTTAAATAAAAAGTAAACAAAATCGAAAGCAAGACTTTTTGCACAGTGCACAAAGAGTAGACACAACTAATGGGAAAGCCAAGAGAAAGGAGGATACCATAAAAGCGGAAAAGCCAATAGCATGCAAATTGAATTTGTTGTTGTTGCTGACTGCTGTTGTTTGTTGCGTGTTTTTTGCGCTTTTTGTTTTATCAATAAATTTCAAAGCCGGTTGGGTTAAAGAGCGACGCGCCCTAAGAGCCCCCTTAGTAAGACGGCATTAGGTAATAGGACTTACAAGAATTTCCGAAAGAATTTATAGCACGCCACCAGCAAATAGACAAGCGTTGAGATTATCTTCATAATGTTGCTATCTAAATTATTGTCGTGAAGCTTATCACATTAATTGCTATTTCACTCTTCATACGTAGCACAATTTATGTAACAGTATTTTTAGTAATTTTAATAAATATTTTTTTTTTTTTTTTATTTTTGTCTTTCGATTGCCGACAAAGTTTATGCACTCCACTGATTTTTCACTATCAATGTCATTTCCGCGTCGAACACGTTTTTCACACTAAGCAGGCATAAAAATGAGGAGACTACATTTTACTCTGTGCCATACAACTGAGTGTGTGTGTGTTCATGTGGTGCCATGGAAACAGGCAAAGAGCAGAGCAGAAAGAGAAACACATAGAGCGAGAGTGAGAGAGTGAGAGCTGGAGCAGCTGAAAGGAAAAGCTAACCAGTCATTTTGACAGAATTTTGAGACGGCTTGGTACACATACAAATGGCCTACAGCACAGATTTGTGTGTATTTACTGCTTAACACAATTGCATAAAATAAATGTTTTGAGTTTAGAGATTGATTCGAGAACATAATTCCCTTAAAAATTGCTAAAAATGTTTTAGTTTTAGATTTCATCCATACGCAAAATGCAGTGTATCCGTAAAATTTGTTCAAATTCGTGCCAAAGATATGAATAATTCTTGTGAATGAAATCTAAGAAAAATCGGTACTTATTTAAGAAATCGGCCTACTAATATTTAAAACTTTTTAAGTAAACTCCAACTTTAATTAAAATGCTCAAAAGCTCTACTTTACATATTTCAGACTTTCAATCTTCAAATTAAAATTATTTAAAAAAGTTAAAGAACTAAAAGCAAAAGTTTATGTATATAGAGCTTAATATTTTAAAAATTACATAAACTCAAGACCACAAATTGTATGTACACATACTAACCCGATTATTGGAGCGAATTCGAAATAGTTTTAGATTTCATCTATACGCAACATCCAGTGTTTCTCTTTATTACTTAAGCCTATAAATCTTGAAATTAAATTTTTTTAAACAGTCAAATAAATTTTTAAATTAAATTTTTTTAAACAGTCAAATAGCTTTATATTATAATTGATTGACTTTACTTAAAATTATTAAAGTTTATTAGTTATAATTTCTATTGCGCTTATATCAAAAGTTGGTCTCTTTTTATGTTGCACAGATCAGTGCTGCCAGATTATTTGCAATGTTTAAAATACATGAGGTAATAAAAATCTTTTAAAATACATTTAATTTGACATTTCGATTATATACAAGTTAAATCAAGTCAACAAATTCAAAGATATTTTCGAATATAGAACTTGTTTTCAGTTCAGTATCCAATATTGTTCTTTCGCCTAACCATTTCACTCTTATAATGAAATCAATATGCCACAGAGTGTAGCGCATTCAGTCACGTTCACTTGTTGGGAGCGGGCAATAAACTCTTGTGTGGGCGAATTTAAGAGAGAGAAAGGGAGAGAGAAAGCTCGCAGCAGCTGCATGCTTAAGAGCACAAGCGCCAAAAGTTTCGTTTGGTTAAGCAGAGAGCAGCACCAGCGAGTAGATGAGCTTTTAAAAGCGCTGCGAGCTTAAAGCACAGCAAATGATATCCAATGCAATTGTACTAAAAGCTTAGTTGAAAGCTTTTTAGTACACTTCATAGTAGGTAAATTTAACTTGTTTATTTATGTATTGAATTATTTATTTTTTTTAATATTGAGCTAACTTATTCGATAATAAGTACATATAGAATGATTGTATGAAAATTGTTACTAGAAATTCGATGGCCTGTAGTCAAAGGCAGGTCCAACACGTATAGAAATATTGACGGGTCGATTCAAATAGTCTTTGATGCGTCTGAAAAGCAACGTAATTAATTATTAAGACACCTTGAGTGGAGGGAAGTTTGATAAGTAAGGCATTGAGGTAAACAATAAGCACCTGGCTTATCTAACTAACTAACCCACACACTTACTTTTTATCAGCCTCGCTCTCATAATGTTGATAGCCCTTCCGCCTTGCCGATTTATTCATACGCAACGATCGACGAAGCTCTTTTGGCAGTGGTTTATTCGTTTCACGTTTGAAGAAGTCACCGAGCTGCTGAATTCTGGACGAGAATGTCTGCCAGGCGAGTCGAAGTAGACGTCTCTGTGGAGATGCTTCCGGTCGATTTGCATTGGCACTGCAATCGCATAGCTCTATGGTGGAAACGGCCCACGACGATGACATGTTGAGTTCAGCGATAGCAGACAAAGACTGAGAACAGTGATTGGTAAGACAAGTTGGCAACTTGGTCACTGTTAATAGCTGATAAGATTGGCTAAACTCACTCAGACTCAATATTGTACAATACTAGAACAGCATATGAAATCCCATAGTTATAATCAATACTCAAAAAGTGTACGACGAACAATGAGTTGACTATTTGGCAAAATCAAATGGCTAATTAACTGGGCAATGGCATTACAATTGAGTCCAAATTTGAATAATTTGCAGTTGTTAGCATGGAAATTCAATAATTTGCCATTGAAGAGTGAACGTGTACTTATCCCTGTGTGCTGGTGGTGTATGTGTTCAGACTGTCCTTGCTTTCGACCAAAAACCGATCCGAAATGTGCAAATGTTCGATGCAGTTATGAATTTTTAGCATTGACAATTTTCAATAATATTTCCAGCCTGCAGACAGCAATATCTACCCTCTCTCTCTCCATCTGCCTATGTCTCTCTCTTGCTAGTGTTTGGAGGATATACCCAATGACAACATGTCCTGTAACAAAATACAAATAGCAACGCCAGCCGGTGTCCTGCTTCGGCCTATCTCCCTCTAACTTCATGCCACAGCTCCACACTTCTAAAGTTCTATATTCAGAGTCAGTGGCAACTTACCCCAAAAAAAAAAAAAAAACTAAACCAACAAAATTGCATGTGGTTCCACGCAGTTTGCCACCCATTTGGTCACATTGGTCTATTGGCCCATTGGTGAGGGCCAGTGTGATTGGGCTTTTTCGTCCAACTCGTATTGTTGTAACGAAAATTCGTTTATTGCCATATTGTTGTCATGCCATTCGAATTTGTCTTCAAAATAGTTTCAACTGCCAGCGGGTTTATCTTTTGCCACAATTAGTTCGTAGTAGTTTGTACTGAAATATATTCTGTTATTATGAAATTTACAAAGTCATAATTTAGCTAAAAATCTTTAAAATTTAAATCAATGAAAATTTAATTGTTTACTGCCTTTCTTTTACTTCAACACTGGGTATAAATAAAAGATTACTACAACATTTTTATACCCTCTCAGGGGTATATTGGGTTTGTAAAAAGTATGTAACAGGCAGAAAGAGGCGTGGAAGACCCCATAAAGTATATATATTCCTGATCAGCATCAACAGCCGAGTCTATATAGCTATGTTTGTCTGGCCGTCTGTCCGTATGAATAAACAGACCTCAGAGATGGTAAGAGCTACAAGTTCAAACTTGGTCAGTATAGACCACATATTTAGTGAGTCAATACAAGTTTGTTTCCCTCTTTTTTGATGCCCGTACGTTGCTAGATGCAACATAAAGACAATGCCATTAAAATGAACACGCCCCCTTCGCTCAATTAAAGCGCAATTGCGTTGAAACTTTGCATACCTCCGACTCACTTATTACTTAACGTAAAACTTTGTAAATTGGCGTATACTTGAAGTCAAATAATATCAAACGATCCTGAAAATTGCATCAAAATTGGACTATAATTCAAAATGTTATTCGTGCAACGAAAATCGTTACTTTCGAGTAAGGCATAACCACGTGCATTGCACTGAGCTGTGCACTCAAGCAACGAAAACGAAAAACATTGTGCGAGCGAGATAGACATACAAATATATGTGCATGTTAAGTTCTTGCAGCAGTTACTCCAATTTGAACTCATTTAATTGGAAACGAAGCTCAGAGGGTATTACACGGGCGGCATGCCCGACTGACAGTTTCTTTCTTGTTCAAATAATTTTTGGCTCAAATTTATCAGCAATTTTTTTATAGCAAGATTGTGACATGAATCACTTTTTAATAATTCCTCTACTTTAAGAAAGGGCTTAACTAAATCCTAAATATTCACAAAAATTCAATGGAAATTATATAAATTAATAATGTATTCGTTTAATTTTTACATGGAAAAACGATAATTGGTGCAGAACCGATTTACATGTTGGACAGTTTACACAGAATCTATACCAAGAAAGTTCAGAATATGAGAAAAAGAAAGAGATAAATGAGTGAAAGATTTCTAGTTTGTAAAAAAAAGGCATAAAATTGCAAACCTGATTACACTCACCTGACTAATTTTACTATAGCTTATCATATCTAGTAGTACAACTAATCATATCAAGTACTTGTAGAAAAAAACAATTTACTGTCTATTTGCTGTATTTTAAAATTTTTTGACTTCTAACAGCATTTATTGATAAAATGCAGATGACAGCAGGTAATATGGAGTGCCATATGGAGGTAGCTTACCACAGAATTTGCTCAAACACACGCTCCCCCACGCCCACACGAAGTACGAACTGCATTCGTCATTAAGCATTGGCATTTAATATTCCATTTAAATATCCAAAAAGCTACATAAAATATTTAGAAAAATCTACTTTTGTGCTTATTGATTTTGTTAAAAAAAAGAGTGCATTTCAATAACATTTATGGGCTGTTGCTCTGATAGTAAATTTAAATGCTATAAAAATTATTTGTATATTCACTATTTCTATGTTCACTCATATATTTTTAAGATTTATGAAAAGTACAATAATATAACAAATTTAACTTTTGGTCAGTGAAATTTGTTGACATCAGTAGCTACTGAACCTTGATCCGCACTTGTTTGCTAAATACTCTTTCGGGGGGTATACCAAATTTCTAATGCAGCTTGTAAATAAAGCAGAAGTGGAAGTACTATATGGTAACTATAGTCTCAAATAAACAAAAAAATGAATGAATATCCGTTTTTATAAAACAAATATCGGTATGTTGGTCAAGGGTATTCAAATGTCGCTTAACTAAAATTACTTGTTTGTTTCGTTGATTCTTAGTTATTTATTTTGCTGTCCCTTTAAATATATTGCATTTTAACTTACCAGCTTCATATGCAATACATATTGTGTGCCATGTTTACCTTTATGCAATAAAATGCTCGAAAATATTTAATTTTCGACCATTGCACATATCAATCAATATTTTATTAGTTGGACTTGGGTTCGTTTGTAATCTGAGTTCCAATGCTGTGTGCAATGCCATGTAAATATTTGTGGCAATTTCAATTTCATTTTTTCTTCTTTGTGTCACTCTAGCTGTGAAGTGAGGTGGAGAGGATTCGAAAAGGGATTAAGCAGCGTGACAGGGAGAGGAAAGCGACGGTCGACGATAAGGTAACAGTTGTTAACTAAAATTATACTATGTGCCAGCCTGTTGCAAAACTAATGCCATGCCAATATGCAGTGCTTAAAGGCAGAACCAGCTGCTAAATTAGAACAAGTACTGAGAGAGAGGGCGTGAAAAAAATAAAGAAAATGTTTGAGAAAACTTCAAGAATTCGTTGCACGTTCGCATCTTTAACGCCATATGTTGACTTTTGCTACATTTTCGTGCTGAAAAACACACACATACATACATACACATACATATCCTTTATCTTATATGCGCTATTTTATGCCTGTTGGCAACAACTACAACAGCGTCCGTCGTTGGCCTACTCTTCATACCCGTTAATCGAATAGTAGGGGTATTTCATATTTATTGTTAACTTAAGTTTAAGATTAAGTATATAAAAAGAATGGCTAACATTTGCATCAGCAGATCATCAAACTTGTATGTAATCGGATGCACTTTATTTAAAAGGACACTTCCGCATTTGATTAACTTTTCGCGCCTTCAAAACTACTGTAATCCAGTTCAATTGCATCCAGATCGCCGCTATGTACAAATCGAAAGTTATAGCCGCTAAAATATTTTAGAAAATACGTGCGCCTTAAAGTATGCAATGTGTTTTTAACATTGGACGTAGATTTGTGCAACGGATAACTGATAGTCGAGACTTTGGCGTTGTTTCTAGCTTTTTTACATTTTTGCCCTTTCTCTCTTCGTCTCCACCATTTCGATCTCTCTTACTGTCTCTCTCTCACACACTCTCTCGCTTTCTCAATCTCCTTTAAGAGTTTTGTTGTAGTTGCTGTTGTTGTTGTTATTGTTGTTCTGGTCTCTGTTGCTGCCTCTTTTACCAATAGATTGTGTGCCACACTTTGGCATTTTATAACATAAACTTTCATTTATTTTCGCTCGTCTTTTGCCACATCTTTGTCGTTTGTAGTGCCTGTAATGCGCTCATGTTGCCTGGCATTGTAATGGCGAGCCACATATGGCATAGCCACAACTATACACACACTCACACACACAAACAGACACATACACATACCCATATACATACATAAACGAGTACACAAGATGCCGTCTGCTGTCTTGACATCTGTCTAACCATCCACACAGTATGAGTTTAGAGAAATACTCGTGAAAGTCATCCAAAAAACAAAAAAAAAAAAAACAAAAAAAAAATAACAGAAAAGAATTGTAGATTTGCATGCACATCAGCATTGGGCACACATTTATCTCGCTCACTGTGTCGTCAGCGGTCGCCAAACTAGGCCGCCAGTTGTTGCTTAATGCGACAAGGATATCCAAAGTAAAGGCCAAACATTTTGTTTTCTATATTTTAAAGTTGCAAGTTTTTGTATAGTTTGTTTTAATGTATAAAGGTTGGGTGAAAAAATTTATATTATTGTAAGTCTGATTTTTCAGTAGAAATAATTGTCAAATTGTCTAGAGCTCGACATAAAAACTAAAAATGGCTAAATTAACTGTATACTGTTATTATGCTGATGTTAAAGTTAAATTTTAAATATAATAAAATATTTTTTTAAAGTTAAAATAAAATATATTGCTTAAGCTGTTGGTATTTAGTGAAGTAAAGTAATTTTTAAAATATGTATAGCTGTTTTAATATGTTTTAATTTAATGCTTTGCTATTTTTTATAACACTGCTTTAAATTTGAATTTAAATTTAAAATATAATTTTAAACTTTTAAATTATTTTTATATTGTAACTTTAATATTAAATATGTCGACTTATTAAAGTCTGGCATTTAAATAAATAAAATAAAATATAATTTGCTATATTTTCTCTCTTCAATTTGCAGTATTACGCGCTCTTTATTGAATTTTAGCTTTTATTTTCTATAATAATCAAACAAGTGGATATAACAGCAGCCATATGCCTGTTTCATAAATATAGATACACACACACACACACACTCACACACATACACCCTGTTGAAAAGTGCTTACCTCTCGCATATTTGGTTTAACAACAAATCTATTCCGAATATGTCAGTTGAACGTCTTTTTTGTAAACCAAACCTGTCGTTCGCTCCCTGCCTTAGGCTGTCAGGACTGCCAAGTCGATCACGTCAAAACAAAATACGAGCAAAAAAAAACACCCCTTAGAAAGTCATTCAAGCATTATTTCAGATGGTGGCCCACACAATCGAACCACCATCCTTCGACCATTTGACTTAAATATTTTATGCAAATTTTCAATGTAATAAAAATTTCTTCATGTTCACACACACACACAGATAGAGTAAGAGAGGCAAATAAAAATTGATGCCAATGCCGTTTGTCTTCCAATACGTTTCCCTTACACTCTCGCTTCCTCTCTCTCTTTCGCCTTGTCTCTTACTCACCCTCTTTGTCTCTCTCTCTCAGTGTGACTATCTCTGTCATTTTGGCATTCGCTTTCAGCGTATTTGTGTGCAATGATTTTCAATATGTCGCAACTCTCGGTCCAACTTTGCGCTATCCGTCGAGCAGGGTTATCTTCCAAATTCCCCTGTACCTTTACCACACTCCCGCAGCTCCTTCTCCTCAACCTGCTGCTGCTGCTGCTACATAAGCTGGTGTCCCTTGCGCGACTCCTGGGCCACAGCAGCTTGAAACAAATGCCGAGTTAATGCTTTGCCTGACGTCGCCAGCGACAGCACCAATACAAACTACAATGAATGCCGCATGGACATGACCTCAATTGCATTGGGCACACACACAGACACACGCATACTATGGCATTCAAATTGGTTTGATCGACACCAATACCTAAGGGTTGTAATATGTGTGTTAACTTTCTGCCCGCCTTCAATCTGCCACAGCCCATGACAAGGCCAGAGTAACACATTGCCATCACTGTCATCTTTTAGGCTGACAAGTGCGAGTGCGGCATTACGAGATGTCGTCGCCAGTGCAGCAGCAGCAGCAAAAGCAACAACAACTGTAGCAACAACAACAATAACAGTGCCAACAGCAGCAGCAGCATCTGCTTTCACGCCATCATCTCTCTTCACTCCCCATTTCCGCACATATATTTTCTTTTGCAATTTTTTCCTGACATTGCCATTTTGTTTAACATATTGTCAAGTTGGCTTTAGCAACGGTTTTTATCATTTTCCATGAAAATTGGAGCGTCAACACTTTAGCAGGTAGTAGGTAGCCTTCCTAACCAGTGTATGTTAGTAACAGTGTAATGGCTAAGCTGCTGAGTGTCTGTCGGTCCAGTTGTCGGCTGGGTTCATTGTTTTCTGTTTACGATGCACTTAAATTTAATATTTAATTTTAATGTGTTTTGCCAGCAGCAAGTGCAGCAGCAACAAAGTTTCCACATGTCCATAGCATAAAACAAATTCAGTTGCAAAACAAAGTCGCATATTTTGATACACTGCAATTAGAATGCTGTTGGATCTAGGTTTAACTCTTTTAATATTTGACTATTTTATTTTAATTTATGTGATGAACTTTTTTTTTAATTTACATAATGAATTATGTAATTATTTTCTTATTATGAAAGTAATTGGGCTTGATTTCATTTACTAATTTACTTATTATTGTTTTTATATATAATTTTTTTTTTAAATATTTATTAGAAATATATTTTTAGTAAATTTGTTTAGTTTTTTTGTTTAATATAATACGAATCTTAAATATCAATTATTTTTTAATTTATGCAATGAACTATTTTTTTATAATTTTTTTAATGTATTAGGCTTCTTTTATTTATGTATTTAGTACATTAATTAATATATTTAACAGATGTACATATTTATACCCTCTGAGGGGTATATTGGGTTTGTCAGAAGTATGTAACAGGCAGAAGGAGGCGTGGCAGACCCCATAAAGTATATATATTCTTGATCAGCATCAACAGCCGAGTCGATATAGCCATGTCTGTCTGTCCGTCTGTCCGTCTGTCTGTCTGTCTGTCTGTCTGTCTGTCTGTCCGTATGAACGAAAGGATCTCAGAGATGGTAAGAGCTACAAGTTCAAACTTGGTCAGTATCGATCACATATTTAGTCAGTCAATACAAGTTTGTTTCCTTTTTTTGATGCCACGCCCCATTTGCCCACAATAAGCGAAAAACCAGACATACCTCGGAAAAAAATACAGGTTTTTTGCGAATATCTCGGTAACTATGGCACCTAGGGACACCAATTTTGGTATGCAGGTTGCTAGATGCAATATAAAAACAATTCCATCAAAATTTGTTGGATGCCACGCCTCCTTCGCCCACCAAACTTTGTAACTTTGCAAGCGGCTGGCTCACTTATTTCCTAACTTATAGTTTTGTAACTTAGTATTTAGTTGCAGACAAATAATATCAAGCGATTGTGAAAATTTAATTAAAATCGGACTATAATTAAAAAAGTTTGTCATACAAACTTATATTTTTATCGCAATAGCAGTGCACTGCTTTCGTTTACGCTGCAGTGTTGACAAGCAGTGCTTGTGTATTTAAAACTTACTCAGTGCACTGCTTGTGTGTATAAAATTTAAGCAGTGCACTGCTTGTAAGCAGTCCAAAATGAACTCATAATTGGAAACGAAGCTCAGAGGGTATTACACGGTCGGCATGCCCGACTGACATTTTCTTTCTTGTTTTTAATAAATCTGTTAAGTTATTTATTTAACAGGTTTTGTGTATTTCAATTATTTAACAACTTATGTAATGAACCATTTTAATCAATATGCTTAGTTACATATTTTGGGTATTTCAACTAATTACTATTTTATGAAATTCATTTTTTTTATTTATTTAAAAAACAACTATTTTTGATTTCATTTACTGAGTTTTTTTAATAATTTATAAATCTACGCATTTAGTTTCATTTATATTTATTTACATACCTGTTTTGTTAGTTGTTTAATTAACAAAATTTTTATTGATATAACTTAAAATTAGTTTACTTATTAAGATATTTAAATTTTTTACATATATGATTATTATTATAGATCTTTAATGAATTATTAATATAATTAAGATATTTATTTTATATTTAAATGTTTTATTAATTTTGATATTTATATGCTTTTATTTTTGTTATATTTATTCAATGAAATATTTAATGAATATATTTCTTTATAACATATTTATAATTAAGTGTATTTATTACGTAATTTAGTTTTTTTTAATTTCATATATTTTTATAATTTTATTTATGGTAAAATAAATTTATTTATAAGTTTTAAACGGATATTAAAACCTGAGCCTGATATTAAAAGTTATTGGTAGGAAAAATAAAATTGGAATCTAAACAGATTTCTAATCAGCTTTCACATAACAGCAAAAGTCTCAAAAGTTACTTGCCTGCACACTTAAGCAAGCTACCTCTGTCTCATATTTTATGTGGGACAGTGTAGACGATAGCCATTCACTTGTCTCATTTTGTCTGACACACATTTGTGTAGCACACTTTTGTGCGTCTTTGATGTGCCACGTGTGTATCTGTGTGTGTGTGTGTGTGTGTGGGTGTGTGCATTGTTTATTGCCTCCATCTGCTTGGCTTGCAGCATTGTTTAGCATTTTTTTATGTTTTACATAATTCCAATCAACAGTTTGTATCAATAAATAACATTAACAGGCCAACAACCCCGCTAATGAGACCCCAAGAAGCTACCTGAAAAAGAAACACAGACAGAAAAAAAAAATACACACACAGGCAAGAATAGAAATATATATACACACACACACACTCATGTATATAGCATTGAGTGTCTCGTAAAAATTTCAATTATCCTAAATGATTAACTTTGTTTATTACACTGCGAGGGTGCAGTGCTGCCGGTGGATAGGGGAAGGCCCAAGGACGCCTTGTGCCTCGTCCTGGCACATCATTTATCAGTTTATGACTTGATTCTATTATTTATTGGCACTCGAATAGATGTTGGCAGTGTGCGGAGAGGGGGGGTTGTATGGGGAGTACCCTCAATGCCTCGCAATTTCAATTATAATTATGTGTAAATCGTAAAAAAACGCGAGAAATAGAAGCGACGCCACCTTCTGCGCCTTAGATAAAAATCACTTAGTGTGCGTAGCACTCACACACACACATACAGATACATGCAAAGTTTATGGCTTACAAAAATCGTTAATAAATTAAGCGGAAATATATTTTTGCAGCCAGTGTGGAGGCGGTTCGCTGCTGTTTGCTGCTTTGTGGTTCGCTCCATTTGGTCCTTTTAGTAGAATACTCGTATAATAATGCTCTTGGCTGGCGTAATGGTTTTTTAATTTTAGTGTCGCTGAAATTATGGTCGAAACAATAATTTAATAAGTTAATGTCTTCTTCTGCCGCTGTTCTGCTGGTGTGTAGCCAAAGGCAAAGCAAAAGTAGCGCGTTGGCAGCGTAAACAATTTACATTTGTTGCCACAACAACAAGTGGAATTCTCTCTTATAGCAACAACAACAACAAGCAAGTAGTATTATTTATGTTTTCAGCATGTGTTCTTGTAGTTGTTGTTGTTGCTGTTGTTGGTATTTGGTAGCCAGCAGGTGCAAACTTTGCGGGCCAGGTTGTTATGGCCGTGTTGGTGTGGTTAAATGGTTTTCCCAGCGGGAAGTCCCTGAACGCTCCCAGTTTGTTGTTGTTGCTGCTATAGCCAGCGGCTATTAGCTACAACTAAGAAACAAGTAAGTAACTGATAAACCTACAATAAAGCTGTATACATACATACACTCTACTTAAATACCCGCACTGTTTCGTTTATTAAAATTTGTAGTTAAAATATTGCTGCTATTTGTTGCTGTATGGCAGGTGGTCCACATTAAATTTGATCCAAACACAATAAAATTTGTTCTAGTTACTTTGCATTTGACCCCAATCCAAACCCAAACCGGAATCTGCCCAGATGTTTGGGCTGTGAGCATAACCCTAACCTAACATGGCTCGTTGACATACCCAGACACAAGACATTGCGCAATGTAATGGCAAGCAACTTTATGACTTGATTTTTTATTATGGTATATGTTATATGGTACATGTAATTTCATGTTTTATGCTTTTTGGGTACCACATTTTGAAGGCTTACTGTACGCAGAATGGCTGCTTGGCCAGCAGCAGCAGCTAGACGGTTAGCTAGAAATTTTGCATAAATATTTAAGCATTATACTTTATGATTTTTTACGATTTTGTTTTTATTTACATTGGCCAGCCGCCCTTTCTGCCAAAAAAAAACAATGCAAAACATAATGCTAAGCCTACAGCCGCAATACCCTGTAGTTAACGACAAAGGCTAGCATACAACTCTTTAATGTGCATGGCATATGTAGGGTATTCAAATCAAATATACACGCTCACAGTGCAGCTCGTTTGGGTTGCCAAATAAAATAACATGGAAAAGCAACAAGACTGACGACAAGCCTGATATGCCATGCGTCCTGTGTGTCCTGTGCGTTCTGTCTCCTAGGTAGCCTGACATTGTGGGTTGCCATTTCGGGTAACAAGTGAAACAAAACAAAAACGAAAACGAATACGAAAAACGGAGTTAAAAAAGAAAAACACCCCAAAAATATGGGTAGAGTTGCTGGAACAAAAACACATACGCAAAACATAACCAATTTGTGTCATCATAATTGTAATTCGTCGTCTGCTGCTACTGTCTCGCTCTGACACACGAGCGGCTGTCTCTTTTGCTCAGCGTGTGCTGTCAACTCTTTGTCAGTCTGTCCGTTCAGTCGGTCCATTCCTATGTTTGCACAAAAAACAACCGCACTGCAAAATTCAGCTGGAGAGATTTTGCTATAACATATGCAAATTTTACAGGCTGGCTTTATTCAAGAAAGTTTTCATATACATATATACCAGTATACATACAAAATATATAATTTTTGCTGCACAGCAAACAAAACTGGGTTTAACTTTAAAGCAGACAGAGTGAGAGAAAGGTAGCCATTACTTTTGTCAAATTAATTTGGCAAATTAAACTTGAGGGAGCATCAATAAGCCACCTGGAATGCCAGTCATGCCAGAGTCCAGCAACGTCGAAACAAGGATCTGGCGATGGAGTTGAGTCTGTAAAGGTAAAAAGGTTGAAACTGAAACCCTTTGGCGCAATCAGTCATGAAATCCATTATGATGATTGTTAAAAGTATTTCTTGTGGCATTGCGCAAATAATCGTGGCCCCACAAGTATTTATAAAGTAATAAAAACATCTCCGAAATGTTTTCTGGTCAAATGATAAAGGTTGTAAACAGTCAAAAAAAAAATACAAAAAAACTTTAGCCAAAAGGAAATTAATAGCAAAAAGGACAACTATGCGAGCACAATACAAAACAAAAGCGAAATCAAACAAAAAGTAAAGAGCCATTGCTCAATAATGATGGCAAAGTCGGACTCTCTCTCCCTCTCTCTCTCCATATATATATATATATGTGGTCTCGATAAAAAGAGAGTTGTCCATGTTGGGGTAAGGGAAACGGAACTCATAGCCAAGCAATCAGCGCATAAGCACGCCCTGTAATCAAGCATTGACTCCAATCCCACCCAAAACAGAGGCACAGCGTGGCGAAATGAAAAGTTTTATAATTAAAATTGAAGAAAAAAAAAAGGAAAACAAAACGAAACGAAACGAATGAGTAGAGAATATATTCTCGCTCTCACTGTGTGTGTGTGTGTGTACAGGCAATCAGAGGAACTGTTCTCAAAATTAAATTCAACAAATTGTTGGCAATTCTTTGAAAGAACATTTCATTCTTTGCAAACATTTGGAGTCACTTGTTGGCTAAATCGTTTCCCGGAATCAGTCTAACCGCTCTGACCAAATGCTGTATGATTTGATGGTAGCTTTACAACATCATTTACTAATGGAAAATAGTGTAAGTCCAACGTTATAACATATGTCCATTTCGACATGCCCTACCAATAATAATGATAGCCTCCATTACGTACTTATAATTGCCAATATAATTGCTTGACCAATTTAAGTAGAAGCAAATCGGGGTTCAATGAAACTTAAACTATAACAGTTATGATCCTAAGGAATGTCCATCAATCAGATGCATATAGCACACATATTTGTGTGTGTGTGTGTGTGTTGAGGGCATTGATAAATTCCATTGCATATTAGTTGACAATTAGCAGTAATTTGAGTGATAAATACGCAAAATCAATTATTAGGCAAAGCGGCGTTTGTTTTATTGACATGTGGCATATTAACAGTTATGGCAATCCATTAAATATGCATTTGTTTCAATTACCTACAGTACCGTCACTCTCCCTCTCTCTCTCTCTCTCTTTCTTGTTCTCTGTTAGTGTGTGTGTGAGTGTGTGACTGAAGAAAAATGTTGAAAATTATGCTCATGCTAATGACTACCATCTAGAAGTTGAGACAGCTGCAATTGTTGCCAAGATACTTGTAGATGCACATGTATCACTTGGGGCATTTAAATTTTCAAGTTTTAATGCAAAAACCACAGGCACACAAACACACTCACACACATATACATACATAGAGAGAAAGTCTGACACATATGCATATCTGAGAGACGCAAATTAACTTATGGCAACAATGCGCATCGCAGGCTTCGTCCACATCATAACCAGCTTCATCATCTACAGCATCTTCCGCATCTTCACCATCTCTCCACATCTTTCCCCCATCATCGTCATCATCTTCATTGTTGTCGTTGGCTGTCGTTGACGATGCTGGATAATGGCTAGGTATACCTACCAGTCTGCAATGAATTCATATATACATACTTACATACATATGTATATAGTAGTGGCACAGTTATTATACAAATGCCTTGACGATGCAGCCAAGTAGTTGAATAGCAAATAATAAGCCGCAAATTTTGTTATATACGAAGCTTACAATGCTCTTTCAGCAATTAATTAAAAGCAAATATAAT
The DNA here is from genome assembly GCA_035047385.1 of Drosophila tripunctata. NCBI lineage: Eukaryota > Metazoa > Arthropoda > Insecta > Diptera > Drosophilidae > Drosophila > Drosophila tripunctata. Next base: position 4,700,413 of record JAWNPS010000334.1, read on the forward strand.
TTATTATTAAAATAGTTATAATACTAAGTATTAAAAAAAAGAGTAAATTATCTTAGCTATATATTTATTTTAAGCATTAAGTACATGACTCAAGCTTAAGTTATAATAAAGTATTTTATTATGCTATAAAACCATTTTCATTTGTTGATAAAATTACTCAAGCCACACCTAAGTACTTGTATTAATTGAGGTTAATACTTTATAGTAATAAATAAGTATTTATATGTAAATTTTATATGTGTAGTCCTTATATTTCTATATCAATGTAAGATGATCAGCTCACTGTCATGTTCGATTTTGAACTGAGTGGTCGAACGTTCTCAAACGTTCTCCTTCTCTAAAGCACTCAAAGAAAAGAGAGTCACAGCTGTTTGAGTGAGTTAAACTGTAAGAGGACTGGAATACTACAAATAAGTTATAGTAATTATTTGACAAATGTAGTTAATTCTAAAAAAATGGAAATAAATATATAACTTTAACATCAAATATAAATATCAACTATATATTCTATTATTAAGTCATTCTAACAGAGTAATAGTAATAGCAATAACAGTTACTAAATAATAATATTCCCATTTTTTAAGAAAATTGAAAAATATGTATAAAACTTAGTTAATTTATTTACATAAATATTTAAAAAACGCAATTTAGATATTAAAATAAATTTAATAGAAAATAATAATTTAGAGATTTTAAAAAATAATTGTAACTTAATGAATATGAAAGATTTAAAGTAATGGCAACTAAACGATTTGCAAAGAGTTAGAAATAATTTTAAAAAATGTTGCTTATATTCACTCATAATAGCGCTTAAGCTCACGCACAATTTGCAGGAAAATATCTAATAAAAATCCTTTACAATTACTTTGTATACAAATTGTCCACCGAACTACCGTCACAAACCTCTTGATAGTTTTGGTATACTCAATAAAAATGTAGATTATTTAGGTAAAATTTCGTTGCATGCTTTCGGGCGTCTCTGGAAATTGTGGCAATTTCTGTAGACTTTTGTGCAGCGAAAGTGCGCGCATGCAACGTACTTTTGCTTGTTTTCATTCTTAATTAATAATTAAGAAATAAGCATGACAACCGGCAGCAGTAGCGACAATTGTTGTTGTCGTTACTGTTGTTGTTTTGTTGCTGAGTGTGGCATTACTTTAGGCAGGCAATTCACGTGGTTTAATTAGCCAGTTGGATGATGATGTCTGAGCTTAAAGCAGAGCAAAAGCCACTTTCCAACTTAATGAAAATGGCCATGGCCAGCTAATTGCTAGTCTTGGTAGCAAACAAACCATTTGCTTTTGCTCAATGGATTTTTGAGCTTAGAAATTGAGAGAGGCAGAGAAAAAAGTAGAAGAAATACCATCCAATCAGAAATCGTGGCATTTTTCAATTCAATAAAATGCAAAAATATTGCATGGCAAATGAAGAAAACATTGTGAAGAAGCTCATAAAAATGTAAAAATTTTGCAGCCCACGAAGCACTTAAAAAGCGAAACCACAATGCGCAACGATTTTTCACTTCTCGTCGATGAATGTGTTAGTGTTGTGTGTGTATGGTATGGGTATGGGTTTGTGGGTGTGTTAGTGTGAACCAACAATCCATTGCCAATATGGCAGCGTGTGCTTGTGCGTGTGCGCTCAAACCAACGCACTTCCGGTTTAATTAAACGGAAACTGATTTAATTGCATATTTGATGAGCTGCGAGGCAGCGGCCAAATGGATGGCTAGGCGCAACACCAAGGTCCTTAGCCAACTGACATGTTGTTGTAATCCTTGTCGTTGTTGTTGTTGTTGTTGTGTTTGTCGCCAGGCGCACTTACTTATGCAATAGCAATAAGAAACAGTCGCAACGCCCAGGACTCAGGACTCGGGACTCAGGACTATATGAGTTGACGCTTTGAGAGCTTAGCATAAATTGTGATGAATACTAAAAAGGCATTTTATTTATGCCTCACTTAATTACACACACAAAAACACATACACACACAACCGTGTTGGAAGTGTCGATATTAGTCGTTTTTGCAACTGTGAAAAAGTAGCCAAGTCCTTAGCTTCACTGTCACCTAAGCGAGATAAATAAATAAATAAAATGTCAGTGGCGGTAAAATTAAGCTCAACGAGCAAGTTCCTGTCTTCATAGAGACACAAATTTAGACATGGTTTATGCGTACACCTAATGATGTTTCGTGAATCGATTTCGAAAAAGATCTGTCTGACCGTGTCTTTCGCGGAATCAATCAAAAACTAATGCGCAACTCTTTTGAGTTTGAGACACTTTTTATGTTATGATAACTTTAGAATCTGCATTTAACGTGAATTGACTTTTCATGACATAAATTTTCGCATAAACTTTGTATTTGTGTTTGTGTTTGTATTAGTATGCCGAGACTACGACCAGATAGTTAATTTTTATTATTTCCTCAGAGCACTCCACACAGCCAATGAAATTGACAGTGTCCAGTCCTTTTCACTCTCTTCCTGTCCGTCTGCTGGCTTTTAATTTAATGTGCGCATTTTTATGAACATGTTAATTTGATATTCAATAAAGTTGGTTTGATTTTCGGCTTTTAATGGATTCTCACATTTAATGACATTCCTTCCTTCTGCCATCTGCAGTTCCGTCTCCATCTACAGCTCAATGGCTTTCTCGCTCTTTCTCTCTCTCTCTTTCTCCACCTCTCTTCGGGTTCTGTTTTAATGCTCTCATACTCTGGCACCCTCAGTCAACGGTTCGCTGAAGATTACGGAGTCCACGTCCCTTTGCCACATTTTGGACAGGGACAGAGTGCGAATTGCTGCACAGCTTGTTGGGTTTCTGATTTGTGTACTTCTTCCCCATAAGTTTATTGTGGAACTGTGCACTGAGATTTTAAAATATTAAAATCTATGCACAAAAGTATGTCATAAAATGTTGGTTCAGCACTCGGCAAATACTATTTTAGCTCTGATTTTAATTAGCTTCAGTCATTAGTGTCAAAATGTTGTTAAACCGTGCTAACACAAGGCTTAGATGTACTTATCGGCAGAGATTAAAGAACACAAATAAATCAGAGACATTTTATAGCATCAAAAATAAAAAAAACCCGTTCTCTTCCGACAAATACATAAAGATTTAGGTTATTTTGGAAAGAAATAATAATAATTAAATAATATTGAAAGCAATAATTTTTATCAAAAGTCACTCATATATATATGTTTTTATGCAAACTATTTAATGCTGGGCAGATATATTTTCATCTCTATTAAATTAATATACAAAAGTGTATATAAAAATAATAAACATTTTTTCAAAATTTATTTAGCCGCTGTACATAAAATTTTTTATTAATTTTTGCCTTTTTGCAAAATTTATTTGCTTTAAGAGGTTGTTGCAAATAAGCATTAAAGCTGACTTTGAGTTTGAAATTATTTAATTTCCTTAATATTTAAAATACTTTCGCAACTTATTGCTTTGTTAGCGAATGTTTCTAACTTTTCGTTTGATTTTAAATTCCTTTAGAGACAACAAACTTGAGCTGATGATTTTTGCAAGCTCTGACATAACTAAGCTAATCAATTTGCGACATTTTAGCATCGCTTTCGTCATTTCACTTCTTCTCATTCTTCATTCCGATTTCCATAGTGATTTCTATAAATATTTTCTAGTCTGCTGAAGCTATTTTAAACTCTTTGCTGGGTTGCAGTAATCGGATTTCAGTGCTTAACCCGTTGGTGTATAAAACCCACCGGATTTTCATTTAACAGCCTTTGCAAGTTCAAGTCGTTGGCGTAGATGAAGACTTTACATTCTCACCTCTACTCTTTTACGATTTTGCAGCACATTATTGTGTAATTATGCGGCATCAGAAGGTAAGACATTCATTCCATCCAGGAGGTCAGCCATTGCTGAGTTATTATGACGGTTGTCTAGTTACCTCACCAGTTCACTCGCCCATTCCAGTTGCTTTATGAACACTCAAAATGCAAACACATAACATTAACAGACTCATTAACTGCGAACAAAGCAAATATAATTTGTAGCCCAATAAATTTGCTATATTTACTCAGAGCGTCGTATTCCCACTGTAATATGGTCTTAACAAATAAGCAGGACCCAAAAAAGCGGAAGCCACAAAAAGAATACATTGAAGACTAGGCAACAAGAGCGAAGCAACCAAGTATGGGAAAGAGACAAAAATAGATTCAAGTATCGGCAGAGAGAGAAAGAGATGGGAAAAAAATGTCGGGAATCCTTTTATTACTTTGGCGCGGCAACAGATTTTGCAGGCAGAAAAATGAATTTAGCATAAATGAAACATTTTTACGAGCTGCCATTACGGACAAAGCAACAACATGACAACAATAAAAAAACATACAAAAACTGAAACAAAACGAAACGAAACGAAAGTAACGAAAAACAAAAATGAATTGGAGAGCAACAGACAGACAGACAGACAGCCAAAATAAAACAAAACAAAACCAAATATTTGGTCAGACGACGAGACGCAAATGATGAACAGTCGAAATTTACGTATGCGCAATGCGTGCTACATATATATAAATCTTATATATACACATGCATTATAGACTTTATGTGCGTGTGTGTGTGTGTACAATATAAGGCTGTCAGAAGCTATAGACACACAGTTCAGTAGATAGCTCTGTGCAATAAAAAACATCATCGAAGCCATTTGTCAAAAGCGGCAAAAGCAGCTTCCCAGCGAGGGAATCAAAGTGACATACGGGCAGGGGGCTAGAGCAAAGAAAGAAAGGTGGGAGAGAGGGCAACAGTTCGTATTTCGTATTCATTGCCAAAAATCACAATAACTGTGATGCGTTGCCTTGCGTTGCGTTGTGTTGCGATGCTCGACTCGGTTCATTGTTAGAGCGCCGCGAAGTAGGCAACATAAAGTGGCAACGCACCAATTTCCCTTTAGCAGTTTAACGAATCCGAGTTCCATATAATATGTATGTATGTCAGTATATATGTATATGTGTACTTTTGGCTGACAATACGCTAACTTGTGTCCAAACACGCGCGTCTACAAAATGCGTTTTGGCCAGACTCATGACCTCCCCATCAAACCGGATACGGATACGGATGGTAGTACCCGCGTCTATGTCTGTGTTCGCGTCCGGAGCCACGTCCGGGGCATTTTAAAGCGTGCCTGGGACTTGGTATACTGTGAGAAACGCATAAATAATCTTGTTGCCTCACGGCTGTTGAAATGGCGTGAAATAATAAAAGCGACGTGAAAGCAATAGCGACCAGGCAATCGCAACAGCAAACAGCGAAAGCAAACGGCATTATAGCCCAAAGGCTGTTGAGTTTTGCAGCCAGATATTGCCGTAGTTGTAGCTAGTGTTGTTGTTGTTGTTTTACAGTTCTTGCTGTTTGGTATTCCCATTGTCCAGCTTTAGGCCATAGCCAGCTCAGTCGCGTGCAGTCCAGTTCAGTTGCGTCGCTTCGAGTCGAGTTGAGTCGAGTCGCCGTCAGTTCAGTTGAGTGCGTGCCAAAGTGAAATCGCTTCTTTTATCGTGTCTGCCATTTTTGCATAGTTCTCTAACTGACTATACGTATTGCGTATACGTAATGTCTCCGCTTGCAGAGTGCCTAAACTAGCAAGTCAGAACAAAAGGAAATCAAATAAAAAGAGTTAGCTCTGAGTAGCGCGCTGTTGGAAGAAATTTTTAAATTAATTAGAGAAAGAGTTAAGAATTAGAGCACAAAAAAACTCTACTTAAGTTAGTTAAACAGCAGAAAACTTATAAAATGGCAAGTGTCAACGAATTAAGAGAAAGTTAAATTAAATACACTGGCAAAATAAAACAAGCAAAAACGATTTCTAGCTTCGAAATTAATTAGAAAAGTCGGAAAGCACTCAATATTTTTGGCAAATATCCTAGTAACTATAACACATAGTTTCTCATAAAAAAAAAACAAAACAATTTGAAAATTTGCATGCCTCTAGCTGTCGTACGTAACGTAAAGTTTTGTATTTTCACCTTCGTTTAGAGACAAACAATTTCAAATGAATCTAAAAGTTGCATTAAGAACGGGTTAAAATCATGAAAGTTATCATAAATTGAAATGCGAAAATGTATAGCAGAGGCGCAGCCACAGGGTATAGCATTGAGCTATGGTGCTTCGCTAGCGTCACACAAGCCGCGAAAATGAAAAACCATATGCGAGCGAGAGAGACTTACTCCGATATGAACTCATATAATTGAAAATTCAAGTCGGAGGGTATGACACAGTCGATATGCTCGACTGAAATTTTTATTCTTGTTAAACATTTTGTATTGGTGTTGTTTGAAATTTTCAAGAAAGTAGAGGCCTTTTACATTTCACAATTTAAATTTAATAGTATATAATTGTATATAATTATTTTTACTAGTTTTAATTGACTTGATATCTTAGAGACACAGACATGGAAGTATCAAAATCTTAATGCGGAATGAAGCTTAAACCTAATGCAAATCTAGTATCTGTTTATGGCGACTGTTTACCTTTTGTCTGGGGCAAAGCATGTAAACGCTGTCAACGGACACACTGAAATTATTTATATCATATTTGATTTATGCGTGGCTGTTGGGTATAAAATAAGTATTCTACAAATAAGCGGGGCTAAGTATATGTATGTACGACTGTGACTGCGACTACAACTGTGGGTATTCATGCTATTTATTAAAGAATTTGCAGATACATGCGAAAGGGGGAAAGGGGAAGAAAGTGGAGGATGAAAAAGGGCAACTCAAACCACATCAAGCGCCCCAATGAACCCAATGAGGAAAAAGTCCTGTGCCAAGCTCTACACTTTGTGCTCCGTTGGGATTAGAGACAAATTAAAATTGTAATATTTTATTTATGTGAGTTGTGTGGAAGCTGCTGTTGTGGTTGTTGTTGTTATTGTTACGGCCAAGGAGGCTGGCAGGACATTTGTCCTGGCACATTGTCATTTGGGTGTTTGCCGTTGCTTGTGTCCGTTTGTGGGTATTAGGGGTTAATTTGTGTGTTTATTGCAGTTGGCCAAGTTTTGCGTTTTGAGTTTGTATTCGGATGCCGCGACGCGACGTGGGAGGCCAGCAGATACTTAAATGTATTTACACGCGATACAACAACAACTACAAAAGCCCAGAACAACAACAACAGCAGGCAATATGGCAACAACACGGCAGAATGGCAAACAGCAAACGGCAAATGCCGAACGGCAACGAAAAATTGTAGACTATTTAAGAAATTTATGTGCGGATGTTTCGCCGTCGGGATATTTCCGGTTTATGATGATTATGTTTTGTTCGCCCTCCCACTGCACTTGTACCCTCTCAGTTGGCCCCCTTCTTTCTCTCTCTCTCTCTCTCTCTCTCTCTTTAGTCACCATTCTGGCATTCCCCAGTCTGCTGTTTCCGACTCTGCTGCTCTGCCGCTGGTTGTGCTACGTTTTATTTTCGTTTATTTTTAACAAGCGGATTACTTCTTTGCCACGTTGTTGTTGCCCCTGTTATTGTTGCTGCTGCCTCTGCTACTGCCTCTGCTGCTGCTGTGTTCTTTTATAACTCAGTCTCTATGCAATAGCTTTGAGCCGGTGCTTGGGTCGCGTTTTCATTTCTTTTGTTGCTGCCAGCATAATGCATAATAATCATAACAATAATTTCTTTTATTTTTATTCCCCTTTTCTTTATGTTGAGCAAAAGTTTTTTATATTTCGTCAACACATAATTCTTGCGTGCATTTAATTATTATTTAAAAAGCATTTTTATGCATTTCAATGGAGTCCTTATATAGCTTCACTTCTTTTTTATAACACTTTGATGTAATTTGCTTATAAGCTAATAAAACTCTATTGTTGATGCATTACATGTAGTTTTTCATTTAAATTAAGTTTATTTACAATTACTATGAATTAGATTTCTCTACTTTTTATCTTACAACTTTTATAATTCATTAAGCTAACTTCTTCTGGCTAACTATTTTGCACTACCACAGCAAATTTGGCTAACAAAGCCAGCAAAGCCGCAGAGTCAAAGTGCTGCTTCAACTTCTTTAAAAGGGAACCACTCGAAATTTGTCGGAAAACAAAAACATACCACACACAAAATACAAAAACCAAAAGAAGCGCAAAATTAATTTGCTCGGCAATATGAAGAGCAGCAATAGAAATAAGAGCCGGAGAGCAGAGAGCAGAGAGCAGAGAGAAGAGCCACAACGTTGACAATGCATACAAAGAATGGTGGGTATTATTTTTATTTCTTTATACAAATGTGACATCGTCTGGCTTTTATTATGGGCATTCAGCTCACTGACATTACATTATGTGCCCCATGTTGTTGTTGTTGTTGTTATTGTTGTTATTGCTGTGGCCGTTGGTCAACGACCGGCCACAAAAAGTAATCTCTGAGCATAAACGCATATCCTGACTGCAATTATGCCGAATGCTGAGCATAATGCGACCACAATTTTCATTACCACACAACGAACATGGCCTTTTTGGACATGTCTACCAAAAATATCAGCGTAACAACAACAACAAAACCAACAGAAAAATCTGACTTTATAGTGTATGTGTGCGCTCTATTGGTGGGGTAAAGCTCAAAAAGCGGACACGACAAAGTCGCTTATTAAGCCAAAAACAATAACTGGGCTTTAACCCGACGCCTAGCTGCATGCACGCCTCATAAAAGTCTAATTAATTAAAATCGTGCTCGAGCCGCCCAGCAGCACTGACAACGCGACAAACGCGCCAACGGCACACCAGCAACAGTAACAGTAACGGCAACAGCACCGGCAACGTCAGTGGCCCAAGCAGCAGCAACAGCAGCAGCAGCCAACGCGTCGTATGCGTAATGCGCACTGGGACTTAGGCGGTAGACGCTAATTAAAAGCCTGCCGCACAAGTTTTCCAACAAACAAGTTCAGCAAATGGACTGTGTGCAAAAGCGAAGCATAAATACACTGAAATTTATTTGAATATAAACAAAGCAACATTTGTATTATTAAGGAAGTAAACAAATAATATACAAAAAATCTAATCACATTTAATAGCATATTATTGCTTATACTTATGATTATAAGGTAAAACGTATCAATTAGCCAACATACCCGTAGTGAAATCATAAGGCAGAAATAACCATCAGCTAGAATAGTTACAACACAGTTGCGAACACGCTTTTCATGTGAGTTATAAAGTTAATCAGGCCTCAAATGTTATCCCTAGTGCAAAGCTGAGGCAACAGAAGCGCCTCGATGGAATTTGATTAAAAGTACTTTTAATAAAGTTCTTTTTGCTACTACCATTGATGATATTTATTGCATGCGTTTTTCATGGCCCGCTAGAATGTTAATTAGTTTTTATGAAGTCAGTGTGTGTGTGTGGGTGGGTGTAGTGTGTGTCCTTTGTGTGTGCGCACAATCTAGGAAAGGCCTGCGGGATTATGGCTTATTAAAGGCTTATGAAAGTCAAAAGAAAGTTTACTTAATTTCAGTTAGTTAAGCGCCAATGAAAGCCATCCACTTGAGCATTGACCAAAAAGTTTGTTGGCCTGCCAAATGGCCAATAAAACTGGCTCGGCTCGGCTCAGCTCGGAACACAATCCAATAGGGACGCGCGACTTTGCAATTTCACAAAGAATTTTTGGATTAGACACTCTGGCAGTTTATGGCCAACACATAAATTCAAATGCTGCAACATAAAATCAAATAAAAATCTGCAATAAACATCAAATTGACAACACGTTGCGACCATTTTCTGCCTCTGCCACTGCCTCAGCCACTGCTTTTGACTTAGCCGCTTAGGGGACAATAACATTTTCGATTTATTAGCAGGAAATAATTAAAAATATTTGTGTTCTTTTTTACAAGTCTTGTGCCCAATTGGTTGACGAAGAATTATATGCGTGAAAAGGTAAAATTTATATTTAATTTACTTTTCTACACTATAAACAGTAGCAAACATAGCAAAAAAAAGCCACATTATGACTGAATGTCAAATAGAAACTTTTATAGAAACTTTTCTGTATTTTTTTTTTTTTCAGAACACGTTTCCGGGGTATTTTATCCAGTAATTGTAAACGCAATTGTGCGCACTTTTTTTGTTGTTGTTGTCAGCTTGAGCTGCGCATTTTAATGTGAACCCCTTTTAATTTTTTCCCTTTTCGTGTGATTTTCTTTTTGTACTGTGGGAAAATCTTTTGCCTGAATAAAAAATGGTTCGAAAAGAGTTCAAAGCATGCTGGGCACGTGCTGATTGATGTAAAATGCGTAATGAGTGCGGTTATACTTATGGGAAAGGACTATGCTTTGGGTATAGACAGATAGATAATGGCGGACCGATGGGCAAAAGTTTTCTAATTACGTGGCTGTTGCCAAGTGTACTTAGAAGGGTGTCCACCCTTTTTGTTTTGTGACTTCAATGAACCAATTAGAAGCAATCATAGAATTGGTACTCATGTATATCCTGCGTAAATATTAAATTCTACAAAAGGAGAATATTACCTGACATTTTATTTTAATTAATTTAATTTGAAAAGTTGATTGTAACACAAATTTAGCATAAAAAATTATCGCGTAAAAATAAAATAAAATTTATTTATTTGGTTCAAATACTTTATTCTTTTTATTCTTATTAGCTTTCTTATATAATACTTCAATTTTATATAATATTTGGTATAAAACCTAGATAAACAAGATATTCAGGATCCCGAACCTGTAATACCCTCTGAGTTTCATTTCCATCTAAATGGTCATTTGCGTTTTTATGTCTTTCTCGCTTTCACAAATACTCTCGTTTACACTGCAGTTTTAGCAAGCAGTGCGTTTCCTATGTAGCGGCTGCTCTTTATTAGAAGCTCATTGCTATGAACTTAAGCAGTAAGCGTACGTTTTTTGATCAATGATTTCTTTCTTAATAAGAATGCGATCTTGATGCTACTTTCATTCATCTTTTAACATTGCTTTTCTCCAAAGGAATACATAGTTACAAAACTATAAGTTTACCACTACGTGAGTGAAAGGCTTGCAAATTTAAAATTGGCATTGTTTCTTTTAGGCGAAGGCTGCGTGTCATTTGGGTGACGTATGATGTCATTCTCTTTATGTCGCATTTTGAAACCCGCATGCCAAAATTGGCGTTCCTAGGTATTTTAATTATTAAGATATTTGCCAAAATCTTGTTTTTTTTGGAGGTGAGTGTGGTTTTTCACTCATTTTGGGCAAATGGGGTATTGAAGCAAAATTAAAAAGATTCTTATATTGACTGACTAAATATTTAGTTTATATTGACTAAAACGAGGATTCTAGCACTTACCATTTCTGAGATCCTTTCGTTCATACGGACAGACGGTCAGCCGGACATGGCTATATCGACTCGGCTGATGATATTAATCAAGAATATATATACTTTATGGGGTCTGCCAAGAACTCTTTTGCCTATTACATACATTTAACGAACTCAATATACCCCTTTAAGCGTTTAAAAACAGACGGATGTAAATATGAATCAAACTTGAAGCAATTGAATGAGTTGATTTGCAAAAAAAAAAACAATCAAACAATATTAATGCAACAAATCGTTTTTATTTATAAAATCTAACAAATAAATTAGCACAGAAATTATTCATTATTCATTCTTATATTATTTGTTCAATTCATACATCAAAATAAATGATACAGGTACAATTTAATCCCTATATAGTTTTTGTAATGTGCGGTTTCTATTCATTCATTTAAGTACGATAAAACAAGATTTTCACAGCAATTTTATCAGTTTCACAGCTACAAATTGTTTGTGTTTTATTTGTTACTTATCAGTTAATTGAACTATTATCAGAACAAAGCAAATAAATGTCTAGCGATTATCACACTCTCTTACACTCTCTCTCTTTCTCTCTTTGATTCTTTGTATACAAACTTCTTATCAACTTTACAGTAGTTAACAAAGATAATTTAGTAGACCAGGTGCATGTGGTAGTGTCTCATTTGCCAGGACTTTAGGAGCCTTAAAAGTTTTACACCCAAACAACTTATAATTAATACAGCCAGTCCAATGCGACCAAAGAGCACCGGGGCAATATCCAGACTATAGTACTGCATAAAGGACATGTCCTGTTCGGAGAGACGCATATGTGGTGCTCCCTTATGCCGCAGAACGTACTCAGTCCACCACACGGCCGTTTCGAGTGGATTCATGGGTTGGTCGCGAAGTCGCATCGACATTTGCTTGGCATTTTGCACATAAATGGGATTCTCAATGAGTTCCCTTATGGCCTGTGCTGTTGATTCAATGCTCATTGTGGTAATATCTAAAATTTTGGCAACACCCGCGTGTTTCATTCGTTCCGCATTGCCAAACTGATCGTAATACATGGGCAGACACAGCATTGGCACCGCATGGTGAGCAGCCTCAATTGTGCTTAGGATTCCACCGTGTGTAATAAACAGCTTAACATTTGGATGTGTCAGTAGCTCACGTTGAGGTAAATAGGAGCTAGTATACATTTTCTCAGATTTGATGTTGGGCAGTGTTTTCTCGTCTACTTTCCAGACAACGTGCCAATGCAGACTATCGACTGTTTGCTGTAATGTTTGCATCATTAGTGGTGGCAGCCAATTGTTATTGATTTCTATGCCCATGGATATATAGATGACACCATGTTCTGCTTCATTCACAAAGCGTTGCAATGCAGGTTTCATCTCAACAACCGGTTGATTCATATGCATTCCCGCCACTTCCACCAAATTTGGCGCATTGGATCTGGCGCGTCCGAGACTGAAGTGGTGATTGATCAGCATCAATGAGAAATTGCGTCGAATATCGTAAAGATCACTGGCTGGGTGATTGAAGAATTTCTTATATAGGTACACCTGATCAGGTAGATAAACCATTCGTTCCACTAGCCACTCCTCTGTTATATATACCCAATTCCTTATCTTATCCAACAGACTGAAGCCATTCGAGTATCCCTGACGCAAGATTGGTTCGTAGACACTGGGCGCCTTATTACCAGCTAAATAATCGATATTCCAAGCGGTGCCATAGGCTGAAACTCCAACCAGGGGTGCATTAAAATGCTGCGCAATGCCATAGAGTGCATCTGTATGGGATGCCTGTATAATCACCATATCAAAATGGACGCTGGGATCCCGCAGCAATGCCTGAACACCGGCATCACTCAAAGTGAATAGCGAGGTATTATAAAAAACTTCCGCCACCCACGATGCTTCTGCCCACTTTGAGAAGGGTAATTGTGTCTGAAAATCGTAGTTAAGCAGATCTAAAAATAAGTGAAATAAAACTTTAGAATGAATCATTCGAATGAAGTTGACTAGTTTACTTACCTTCCAATTGCTGAGCCAGTTTTTTCACACGAATATGGCGGGCACCATCAATATTCTCCATGTGATCCACTGAAGAAATTATAGTTACCTGATGCCCATTACGAACAAGGGCTTGCAGATATGGTGTCACCAGCAAATAAGGCGAATAGCAAGTAAATGTGAATACGGCTAATATATTGGCCGAATGAGCTAGCTGAACAAAAATAACTAAACCAAGACCCAAAACCGGCAAAGCACTGGTAATGTGTGCTACCATGTTGTAGAACGTCTGTTCATTTCACAGCTCTTTCGTGTACTAACATTATTGAAATTGTGCGGTTTATATGATTTAGATAGCTGGCAAATAATGAGAGAGCCAAGTGAACTAATCTTATCATTTCACAGTTCAATTTTTTTTTTGACTTGCTAAGTAAAGTGAGCGCCCCTTGGACAACAGTTCAATTCCGCGTGTGCTTCTCATTGGAACAATTCTGTTTAGAATGCAGTTGCCACAGCTACCAATAGCGGTAATTGGACTTTCAATGTTGTGTCCCATCTGGGCTGCCAATATTCTGTTCGTGTTTCCCTTTAATATGAACTCGCAGTGCAATATGTTGACTCCATATATGCAAGTCTTACTGGATCGTGGCCACAAAATAACTCTAATACACGCGTTTCCATCATGTAAAATCTTGGATCAAGTGCATTCAATATACATAGAGGATCGGTATGAGACAATGACTGGTAAGTCAAGTTACATCTCAGACAGTATGAAAAACAGGATAAGAGACTTAAAAAAATAATTTATTTCAAATAGATGTCGACTTTAGTGAGCTGATTGACCCGACCAGGTGGGGTCAAGTAGGCACCGTGCGTACCTATTTGATGAAAGTCAGTCTCAATGTACTTGACAATGCTGAGGTAAAGCAACTAATGCAATCAAAGAAGAGCTACGATCTGGTGGTACTGGAGCCATCCCAAACTGATGCGCTGTTTGGAATGGCGTCACATTTCAATGCCTCTTTAATTGGTCTTGCCACAAGCGGAGGTGATTGGAACTTGGATACTTTGGTGGGCTACACGGCCTCCTCGACATTTGAACCAATTATGCACATGGGCTTTAGGCGCGGCGACACTCTACTGGATCGACTATACAACTGGATGCTAGTTTCTGAGGAATGGTTAGTGATAAATCTAGTTTTTGTACCAGCCATGCGATCACTCCACGAGCACTTCTTTGGCCATCTCAGTCGGAGTTTTGCTGAAATTAGACAAAGCTTCTCTATAATACTTCTAAATCAGCATTTTAGCCTCTTCGATTCACGACCTAGTGTTCCCAGCTTAATCGAAGTTGGAGGCATGCATGTGCCCAAACAGAAGCCTCAGCTGCCTCCACATTTGTCACAGTTTATTGATGAATCCCCACACGGTGTAATTTATATGTCTCTGGGAACAGAGATACGGAGCAGCGACTTATCAGCTACAACTCTGTCATTAATACTGGATACTTTTGCGACCTTGCCACAGCGTATTATATGGAAATTCGAGGGAAGTCGTCAACCCAATATAAGTGACAACATTTACATGAGCGATTGGCTACCACAACAGGCCATTCTGGCCCATCCTAACGTCCGCTTGTTTATCAGTCATGGTGGTATGCTGGGTATCATCGAGGCAACCCATTATGCTAAACCAGTGTTGGGAATGCCCTTATTCTTTGATCAGCTTCGTAATGTTGAGCGTATGCAGATGGAGGGAGCTGCATTGCTGTTAGATATCCGTAAAATGACTAGGCAGGACTTTGAGTCGTCTATAAGAAAACTGCTTGATCAGCCACATTTTCAAAACAATGTTAAGGCATTATCACAACGCTTTCGTGATCAACCTATGCATCCACTGGACACTGCTGTCTACTGGACAGAGTATGTATTGCGATACAAGGGTGCACCCCATATGCGAATCTCTTCCGCAAATGTGAAGATTATGGATTACTACTGCTCAGACAATCTGATTTTTATCATTTTACGTCTTAGTTTTCTTGTTGCTATTGTAGTTTACGCTCTGCACAAATTGTATCAATTTCTAGAACGACCCTCATTTATTAACATTTTATTTAGTACACCATACATGTTATTAACAAGCGACTGATTTTAGTGTTAACATACAACAAATAATATAAGTATATATAATCTTATAGCACACATTGTAACTATGTTAAGGTTTATAAAATTGAAAAATGTTACTTCCCAAGTATAAATAGAATTGTACTGTATTTACTAGTTTGAGATATCGAAATAATTTTAATGTTACACAGAAAATGTAATATTAAAGTTTGAAAGGTATACCACTAATTATTAACCTTAAATGTAAATTAAAGATATTAAAATATTTTTATTGTGTAAAAAAAATATATTACAAAAAGAAGTGTAATAATACTGGTTTTATTTTTTTGGGTAATTAACTTTATTTATGTTTATACATATAATAAATTTATTGTAAATAATGTTTGTTAGTCTTGTTAAAATTTGGTAACGACTGTTCAAATTTTTCTCTAATGACTCTTCTTAAACATTTGTATAGGTACAAAAAATGTTTAAAAGGTATATAAAAAATATATGCTGCTTACATATATAAATCATGCTTTTTACATATATATCATAAATTTATAAACGGGTAAATATAACCGATCCCTGATTAAACATAATATAAACCTTCAAAATATTGTTATTAAACGATCCGAAAAATTTCACCCAAATATAAAGAAGCTATACATAAAAATAATTATAAATACACTTATTAAATGATACTTTCACAAGGCTTAATTGGCAACAATTGTGTGAGCGATGCAGGAATTAAAATGCTGTTCATATTTTCGATAGCTCGGTCTAGCTCGATCCCACGCTTGCGTATCCTATATATACACAATGTTTATAACCATTGTAGCTAATGAATTTTTGAGATTATACATAACTGAATACTGGAAAAGTTTAAATTAAAATAAAGAACGCGGTATATAACAGTTGGGAGAGTTCAACTGTAATTTATTTATAATGTCATACAAAAAGTAAACACCTTCAACACTAGCGTGGACTGCTGTCTATAGTAATATATTAAGTTTTGTTAGAGGCGTAGCCATATTCATAGCGCTATTAGGATAGAGAGGGAGGACTTTAATGAGAGTTTTATGTGGCTTGCATTATATTATGAAATTCGTTAACAAAAGAAATTGTTGGTAAACACAAAAGTACGCAACAGAAGACGTTCCTATCAAAGTAGTTAAACGAACTGTTGGAGCAGACCGCTCGATGTTTAGCTAGCATAGTAGAAAATCAATTGAATAGTGAAATAGATATAATTAATTTGATATTTGCATAACAGAAAATCAATATAGTACTAGAATAGTGAAATAAATATAATTAATTTGATATTTGCCTATATTGAATGCTCTCTCTTTCTCTCTCCCTCTCTCTCTCTCTCCATATTTTTTTTCTTTTATTTAGGCTAGCATGTAAGTCTTAGTATTTTTTTATACGACTGCTGTTATGCCAGTCAGTCGAAATAAGATCTCTCATAGATCGCACGCACGTTCTTAAGTAACAATATATTTTGGTTTAAATTATAAATTTCTTATAAAATTGATCTAGCATTTTCTTCTTCTTTGAGTAGAAATTTGTGGCTCAATTTGTTTCCAATTGTGGCTAAACATTTTGTTTCACAACTGTCGAAAAATATTATTAAATATTTTTTAAAAATATAAAAAATGGCCAAAACTGAAGCCCAGAACCAGCAAAACGCTGGTCATATGTGCTCAAATGTTGTAGAATGTCTATATGTTTTACAACCTTTCGTGTACTAACAATATTGAAATGGTATGGTTTAAATGATTCAGATAACTGGCAAATAATGAGAGAACCAAGTAAACTAATCTTATCATTTCGCAATTAGATTTGTTGACTTGGTAGGTATAATGTGCAGCACTTGAACATCAGTTGAATTCCGAGCGTGCTTCTCATTGGAACAATTTGGCTTAGAATGCGGTTCCCACAACTAACAATTGTGGTGATTGGGCTTTCAATACTATGCCCCACTTGGGCTGCAAAGATTTTGTTTGTCTTTCCCTACGACGTAAATTCGCAGTGTAATCTGTTGACTCCATATTTGCAAGCCTTATTGGATCGAGGCCATCAATTGACACTTATACACGCGTTTTCCGGTTGTAAAATTGCAGATCAGATGCATTCAATATACATAGATGATCGATATAAGACATTGGCCGGTAAGTCAAACTATAAAAAACACAGGCAATCGATTATAAAGCCTAACAAAATTTCTTTTACATTTAATTCCAATCAAAATGATTTAATTTCATTTATTTTAAATAGAATTTAATTACATTGATATGTGGGACATGACCAAATGGGGCGGAATAAACTCCTTATGGAGGTTTTTCATTAAAACCAGTCTCAATGTACTCGACAACTCTGAGGTAAAGCAATTAATGAAATCTGGAAAGACCTACGATCTGATGGTACTGGAGCCATCCCAAACTGATGCGCTCTTTGGAATGGCGGAACATTTCAATGCCTCTTTAATTGGTCTCGCCACAAGCGGAGGCGATTGGAACTTGGATACCTTAGTGGGTTATACGGCTTCTTCGATATTTGAACCAATTATGTCTACCGGCTTTAGGCGTGGCGAAACTCTGATGGATCGTCTATATAACTGGGTGCTTATATCTGAAGAATGGATGGTAATCAATCTTTGCTTTATGCCAGGACTGCGAGAAGTACACGAGCTGTTCTTTGGTCATCTCAGTCGAAGTTTTGCTGAAATTCGACAGAGCTTCTCTATTATACTTCTCAATCAACATTTTAGTCTCTTCGATTCACGACCGAATGTTCCCAGCTTAGTCGAAGTGGGAGGCATGCATGTGCCCAAACAGATGCCAGAGTTGTCCCCAGACTTGGCACAGTTTATTGATGAAGCCCCACACGGTGTGATTTATATGTCTCTGGGAACAGAGATACGGAGCAGCGACTTATCAGCTACAACTCTGTCATTAATACTGGATACCTTTGCGACCTTGCCACAGCGTATTATATGGAAATTCGAGGGAAGTCGTCAACCCAATATGAGTCACAACATTTACATGAATGATTGGCTGCCACAACAGGCCATTCTATCCCATCCAAACGTCCGCTTGTTTATCTGCCATGGTGGTATGCTGGGTATCATCGAGGCAACCCATTATGCTAAGCCCGTGCTGGGAATGCCCTTGTTCTTTGATCAATTCCGTAATGTCGAGCGTATGAAAATGGAGGGAGCTGCATTGCTAATAGACATCTATAAAATGACTAGGCAGGACTTTGAGTCGTCTATAAAACAACTGCTAGATCAGCCACATTTTCAAAACAATGTTAAAGCATTATCACAACGCTTTCGTGATCAACCTATGCATCCACTGGACACTGCCGTCTACTGGACTGAGTATGTATTGCGATACAAGGGTGCACCCCATATGCGAATCTCTTCTGCCAATGTGAAGATCATGGATTACTACTGCTTAGACAATCTGATTTTAGTCATTTTACGTCTTAGTGTAGTTTTTGTTATTGTAGCATATGCGCTGCAAAAATTGTTTAAAATTATGTTAAGATCTTCATTTGTTTACAATTTATTCAATACACAATTAATTGAAAACAGAGGAATAAGAAGCAATCGAATATAGTTTTTGTTTTTCGAAAAACAATATTTCATGTATAATGCTTCTATAATATCTGTAGATATATTGTACCTATAAATGTACAATGTGAATATACTAATCTTATCATGAGCTTTATCAACTAGTTTTGTAGACTTGTAGTATCAAACAAAATGTTTGATGTAAATATGTTATAAGAGTTTTCTTAGTTCCAACTTACTTACGACTATTGTTAATTAGAACAAATAAAATACATATTTAAACTTATGTAATACTTTCAATAACTTTTTAGATGTTGTACCGTGAAATAAGTTTATCTGTTATCTGTAAATTGCAGTTGCACTGTATATATGTATTTATATAATAGAGGTTGAGTACTATTCACATGTACTAACCATCGATAGTAAACGATAATCTTTCAATAGTTTTCGATAGTGAGTTTCAAAAATTTGTTTAAATTTAATTTTTTTGAACAATACTTATATTATTTCTTTGCTAACCAAAAATTCTTATTTAAAAAAGTAAATGTGTTACAATGTTTTTCCTAAGGCCAGTCCTTCTATCAGAGACGACTATTCCAGCTTTACTGAACATGAGTTCGTATTCCGCAGACGTCGCTGGCACGTAAACATAATCGTTCAATGCCTTCTATACTGATTTGCTATGGCTTAAATTTATTTACTTTTGTCGACTTTTGATAAGAATATATCTATTACTTTGAATCACACACTTCTTTACAAACAAAGACGCTATCCAAAATGTGCTTTTTTTGTTTTGTGATAAGTAAAGCATGCACTTAAAACAATCAAACACCATCGATAGTGACGAACTACTATTGATGATGTCTCGATAGTGCCAACCCATCGTGCCATCGATAATTCTCCACCTCTAGTACTATATACATAAATAGTGAATATTATTATAAATTTTCCTTTGAAACGTAAAACATTTATTTTGTTGCACAGTCAATTCTCAGAGTGTACAGTTTCAAAAACACAAATTTGAAGCTTTTTACGCTCAATTTAACTGAGTGGGCAGACCAGTTATACATGTAAGTATGTAGTGTGCTCTCCTTATCAACGAATAAACAAACAAGAGCGTGAGAGAGGCAGATAAAAGAGTACGAGTTCGCAAGCCAGACAGAAGAAGAGGCAGAGCCATAAACAAAGAGAGTAAAAAAGAGAGATAGAGTGAGAGAGCGTTGCTTGCATAACAACTAAAAAATTAGTAAACAAATGAAAATGTTGACAGACACTTACGCGGTTGACGACGCGTCGCGACGCTCCCGTCAAAATAATCAAATGAATCTAAAAATAACAACAAATAATACAAAAACAAATAACAATTAGAACCCACAGCAATTTGAGAATGAAACATAACGAAATTGACGTTAGGCTTCACCGGTTTTTGGCGAATTCCTCTCACGACCTTCCGCAGTCGATTATCAAAGAGTGATTTGTTTGAGCGATTAAAATTTACCGAATTTTATTTGTTATTTGTTGTTTGCTGGTTTAGTTGGGAATGAAAAGGGTACCAGTGCGGTGCTTCAAGTAAAATGGAGCTGCGTCGTGTTCAGTGGTTACTGGGAGCGGTGCTCTGTCAGCTGTTAATTAATACTGGGATCGAAGTGCACAGTGCAAAGATCTTGGCAGTGTTCCCATTCCCTGGTAAATCGCAGTATATATTCGCCGAACAGTATCTGAAGGAGTTGGCGCGCCGAGATCACAATGTGACTGTGATCAACACCTTTGGCAGCACTGAGGTTGTTCCCAACTTTAGGGTAATTGGTGCCACAAAAATTCAAGAGCTGATGGCTGGTAAGTATACCAGATAACGAGTACACTGTGATAAGATATCTGTCATGTAAAACTTTGTAGCTTTCGGCAGTGCGGACTTCTCTCAGACTGCCGATCAGTGGACAACGCTAACAATGACCACACAGTTTCTCAATATGCTAACAGCCAGTGTGCTAGAAGATGCTGCAGTTAAGGAATTGATGGAGGGAAAGGAAACCTTTGATTTGGTCATTATGGAAACGGTACAAACAGAAGCGCTGTTTGGGCTGACGCAACACTTTAATGCTCTAACCATTGGCATCTCCTCGTATGGCACAGATCGGCACATTGATGAGCTAATGGGCAACATATCACCATTGTCCTTCAACCCCATGCTTTTATCCTCACGCACCGAGTACATGAGTTACATTGAGAGAATGGAAAATGTTTGGGAGGCATTTGTAGCCTGGTTGCACAAACGCCTGGTACACATACCCAGTCAGCGGAAACTATATCAGCAATACTTTCCCAGTGCTAGTAAATCAATGGATCAGGTGCTTGATGGTTTTTCCTTAATGCTGCTCGGTCAGCACTTTTCACTAAGCTATCCACGTCCCTATCTGCCCAACATGATTGAGGTGGGCGGTCTGCATCTGAAGCAACAGAGGGAGCCTAAACCATTGCCCACCGATATAGCCAAGTTTGTCGAGGGCGCTAAGCATGGAGTTATATATTTCTCTATGGGTTCAAACGTAAAGAGTGCCGATTTACCAGCTGAAACGAGAAAGGCATTGTTACAGGCTTTTGGCAATCTCAAGCAACGTGTTTTGTGGAAGTTTGAGCTGGAGAAACTTGAGGATCAGCCAGAGAATGTCTTGATTAGCAAATGGTTTCCTCAACCCGATATTCTGGCTCATCCCAAGGTGAAACTGTTTATCACACACGGCGGTCTATTGAGCACCATTGAGAGCATTTACTTTGGTAAACCCGTGTTGGGTCTACCCGTGTTCTACGATCAGCATCTGAATGTGCAGCGTGCCAAACAAGCAGGTTATGGTCTTAGTCTAAATTTGTGGACTTTAAATGCCGGCGAATTACATGATGCTATTTTGGAGCTGCTTAACAATGATCGATATGCTCAGGCCGTGCAACTTAAGTCTAAACTCTACAAAGATCAGAAGGATACACCACTTGAACGCGCCATCTGGTGGACGGAATATGTACTAAGGCACAAGGGTGCAACACATTTAAGATCAGCGTCGCGTGACTTGAATTTTCTTCAGTTACATGGTCTAGACACATGGGGTCTGCTCTGTTTTGTCGCCTCTCTCATAGGCTTGATACTTCTCTTTACTCTTTTGACCATATTAAAGATATTGCGTTATATTTTTGGAAAATCCGCAAAAAACAATACTAAACTTAAGGCTCAGTAGAGCGTTAAAACGTTTTCTTAATATGTTTAATATTCTGTTGTGTAATTAAAAAGAGATTAATATTGCGTGTTGATTATAATTTATTTTCTTAACTATTTTCTAATACTCTAATAATATTTAATTAAATGATACTAAAACACGAAAAAACAGTCTTGAAATGTAAACTCTATAACTATGAGCGATTTAAAATAAAACAAAACTTAAATAATCAACAAATTTGTGCTAAATATGGATTAGTCAGCATAACTTTAGTGGTATTTATAACTCTAATAATTTCTATGAGAGATTTGCTCTAACAAAAAAGTGTTGTTTTTTAAACTATAGAGTATTATGAGGCAACATTAGAGATAACTTTGTAAAAATGCTAGTCAAGCGTGATTTTGCAGTTTTTATTTTTCATGCGGGAGGCATATATGTTTATACGGCGACCTTTACGACGACTTAATACTAACGAATACTAGACAGATTAATCTTTTATTTTTACAAATATACATATACTTACATATGCATAGCACTGACTGATTGAGGCGGGCCCGGGCAACGATGCCAGTGAATAAATTAAATTTAAACGTCCGTAATGGGCGCTGAGAGCATTTGCTATCGCATGCACGTCGGACGGACTATCTAATCTCAACAAACTACGGCCCTAAAGTGGTCGTGTTTCATTTAGATCATTTAGTCGTGTTTCGGCATCTGAGTGAGATACACGGTTTTAAAAATGATCGCGTTGCGGTTAAGCAGTCTAGTATCAATACTTTTGCTACTGCCAAATCTTTTGGAAGGAGCTCGCATTCTAGCGATATTTCCTTTTCCGGGACCTTCGCAATACATCAATGTAATTCCCTATCTGAAAGCACTAGCAGCACGCGGCCATGAAATAACATCTGTAAACGCATTTCCTCAAAAGAAGCCAGTGCCGAATTTTCGCGATATTCCCGTTTTAGAAGTTTTCCACTCTTACGATGGTAAGTAATTGATTTATTGCCCTAATTTAGGTTCTAAAGATTATGTTGTTTATTGCAGACCTCATTAGCGAAGTTAGTGACGCCACTAGAGGTATATGGGAGGAAAACAATTTCATTAACGAGTGGTTTATAAACGTTACCAAAGTGGTGCTGAACAACGCTGATGTGCAACGAGAACTTCTGAAGCCTGGCAAGGATCATTATGATCTAGTCATTGTGGAGACTTTGCGCAATGATGCATTGTACGGATTTGCAGCGCACTTCAATGCACCCATCATTGGTCTGTCTACATTTGGAACTGATTGGTATATGGATGAGTTGGTGGGAAATACATCACCGTTTTCCTACACTCCGCTTGTCACAACGGGCTCGTACGATCGAATGACATATTGGGAACGTGTGAAAAACTTCGTTGAGTCTTCACTGGCCTTGATCAACTGGAAGTTGGTTCATATGCCAGTTCAGGTCAAGCTTTATGAGCAGTACTTTCCTCATATTGCACATAAAGTACCATTGCATGAACTGAGCAAGAACTTTTCATTGGTATTGCTTAATCAGCATTTTTCGCTGAGTTTTCCCCGCCCATATGTGCCGAATATGATTGAGGTGGGAGGATTACACATAGCTCACAATCCTGCACCACTTCCAAAGGATATGGAGGACTTTATTCAAGGTGCTGGTTCGGCTGGTGTTATCTACTTCTCATTGGGCTCGAATGTAAAGAGCAAGGATCTACCAGAGGAGAGAAGACAAATGCTGTTGAAAACATTTGCAAGCCTTCCCCAACGTATCCTGTGGAAGTTTGAAGACGATCAGTTGCCCGGAAAGCCACCTAATGTTTTTCTAAGCAAATGGTTTCCCCAACCCGATATTCTGGCACATCCCAAGGTGAAACTCTTCATTACACATGGCGGCCTACTAAGCACTATTGAGAGTATCCACCATGGCAAACCTATACTCGGCTTACCATTCTTTTACGATCAGTTTCTGAATGTCGAGCGTGCAAAGCGCGCAGGTTTCGGCTTGAGCCTCAATCACAAGGAAATGACATCAGCTGAGCTCAAAAACTCAATCGAACGGCTGCTAACGGAGCCCGGATTTATGGCAACAGCCCAGCAGATGTCAGTTCGCTATCGAGATCAACCAATGAGTCCACAGGAGACGGCCATCTGGTGGACAGAATATGTGTTGCGTCACAAAGGAGCACCCCATATGCGGAATGCAGGACAGGATTTGAACTTTTTTGCGTATCATAGCTTAGATGTGATTGGATTGTTACTGGGCGTCGGTTTATCAATACCTTTGATAAGTTTAGTGCTGCTAGTTCGGATATGCACTAAAAGTAAAAAGGTATCTAGTAAAAGTAAATTAAAGAACCAATAAGTTACACACAACTGTCAATTTTATGCCCTTATACTTTACATTTAATAATAATAAAGTGAAAATCAATACAATTATTAAAATATTAAACATTACTGATTTTCGTAGGTTTTTATCGATTTAAACGGTTGTTAAATATGATTGTATAATCTATCAGTATATTGAATAATAACAGTATGCATATTTTACAGTATTGGTTGTATGTAATTATCGCTCATTGAAATTCAGCTCATTACAGTATGGGTAACAAGAATATGCGCAAAAATATTCAGTAACCGCTCTCCAATCAGTTGCATACTCAGCGTATGCGTAATATTAAATTGCAACGCCATTTCCGGTACACACGTATGGTGTATGTACTTCTGCATATAGACTGTTATTTTTGGCCGCAGCGCCATCTGCTTAATCAAAAATTCATGAGCTGATTGCACTATTGCCAGTTGTTCAATGCTGGTTGTTGTTCGAATTTTATATTTAACATTAAAAGCTATACCGCTACACTGTGTGCTAAACACAATGATTTCAACACAAATTATTACCTGTAAAGACTTCTTTAAGATTCAACATTCGCTAATCAACACCGTTGATTTTTGATTTATTTAATTTTTAAAATTTATACGTGTTATTATTAATCGTATGTAGAGCTTTTAATTAATTTTTTAGAGCATCTAGTAAGTACAGCGCTTCATTTCAACTACTAAATAGTTTTGCAACTTTATTACCATATCGAAGCATCTCAAGCCAACCATTTTCAGCAAAGCTAATAACAACTACGTATTTGGCGAGAATGGTGAAAATTTGATATTCTGCTTTCTGCCTCTTTCAAATATGTATGTGCTTGAAGCAATTCAATTAGTCCTATACATAGATAGTTTGCATAGCTTAAAAAACTATGATTGATTTCGTTTACACTTGCCTTCGCAGATGCTCGGTTCGAGTTGTTTGTTTTACAACAATTTTTCAGAATTTGTCAAGGTGCGAAGTAAGAGAGTAAAATTTTACAGCAAGCAATATCGAAAAAAATTTGTGTAAGAATTTGATTAATATCATTGACTCTGATTCTGGCAAGAAAAAATCCATTCGTTGCATTTCTTACTTGAAGTCAAGAAATATTTCACTTTTTACTCAACGGACAATTGAAATGGTATGTTCCGTCTCTTTTTTATACCCTCTGAGGGGTATATTGGGTTTGTCAGAGGCGATTTGTATGTAACAGGCAGAAGGAGGCGTGGCAGACCCCATAAAGTATATATATTCTTGATCAGCATCAACAGCCGAGTCGATATAGCCATGTCCGTCTGTCCGTCTGTGCGTCTGTCCGTCCGTATGAACGAAAGGATCTCAGAGATGGTAAGAGCTACAAGTTCAAACTTGGTCAGTATCGACCACATATTTAGTCAGTCAATACAAGTTTGTTTCCTTTTTTTGATGCCACGCCCCATTCGCCCACAATAAGCGAAAAACCAGACATACCTCGGAAAAAATACATGTTTTTGGCGAATATCTCGATAACTACGGCACCTAGGGACACCAATTTTGGCTTGCATGGTTCCTATTTGCAATATAAAGACAGTGCCATCAACATTTTTTTGATGCCATGCCTCCTTCGCCTACCAAAAGCACCATTTCTTTGTAACTTTGCAAGCGGCTGGCTCAATTATTTCTAAACGTATAGTTTTGTAACTTAGCATATACTTGCAGACAAATAATATTAAATCATTGTTTCATCAAAATCGGACTTTAAATAAAAAAGTTTGTCATACAACGAAAATCGATACTTTAGAGCAAGGCATAACCACGTGCATTGCACTGAACTGTGCACACAAGCAACGAAAAACGTGCGAGCGAGATAGACACACAAAAATGTGTGCATGTTAAGTTCTTGCAGCAGCTACTCCAATTCGAACTCATATAATTGGAAACGAAGCTCAGAGGGTATTATACGGTCGGCATGCCCGACTGACATTTTCTTTCTTGTTGTTTCTTGTTTTCCTTTTATACCTTTTCTGGGTCAATATTAATTGTTTCTTCTAATTTACTTAGTAATCTTTCTAAGACTACCTCTAATACCATTTTGCTTATTTGCACAATAATT
Organism: Drosophila tripunctata; assembly: GCA_035047385.1. NCBI lineage: Eukaryota > Metazoa > Arthropoda > Insecta > Diptera > Drosophilidae > Drosophila > Drosophila tripunctata. The sequence continues at coordinate 4,727,057 of JAWNPS010000334.1, forward strand.
TAAAATTAAATACTGTTTGCATTTCAATACATATTTAGTTTCTACATTAATTTTCTGTTTTATTTGAAAAGAAACAGCTGTATTGTTTACTACATTTTATACTATATTACTAACTATAACTACAGTTTCTACTTCAAAATTAAGAAGAATTTCTCCAGCGTGGTAAATTATTACTTCTATTATTTAATTACTACGCATATTAAACATACTAGCTAAAATTTATGGTATTAGTTAAACTTCAGGTCTTTTGTGCTGATTAATGTATATAAATGGGATATATTTTGTAAAGTTCATCACTTGCAATTGAAATAAGTTTCATGACGTTTGCTCTGTTCGCTATCTTGGTTGCTCTACCCGGTAAAAGGGAACGCTGGAAAAGTCAACTTAGCTTAGAGGATTAAAAAATTTATGATTAATATAATTTTAATAAATACCAAAATGATAATATAATTATTAAATTGTATTTAAAACTAAAAACATGATAAAATTTTTTTTTTTATCTTTTTCTTATTTCGTTAAATATTTTTAAAACCAAAAACAAAATGTAATATGATATCAAACATTTCTAAATTATAAAGCACCAAAAAAAACACAGAGTATGAAGCATTTCTCAAATTGACGACAATTATTTAGAGCAGTAGAAGCAGTTAAAGATTTCAAGATTTAGTATAAACAATATGGTTTATTACATTCATATATAATAGCTACTTTAATTAAATTGACAATATTAAATAAAAATCTACAACCCTTAAAAACTAAGAAAAATATAAATTTAATATATGTATATTTAATTCACAAGACTTGCTGTGATACCTAACATATTAATCCAATTTTCCAATGAGATTTAGAGTAAAAGAATATGGACAAGGCTTTAATTTTTGGGACTTTACGTAAAGTTCTCAGCTAATTTACGAGAAGCGTCAACAACAACCACAATTGGTGTTCGTTTTTTTTGGATAGCACTTTATGCATACTTCTATCATCCAATTTGCAGTATTTGTTTATATGTATATAGTATGCTTATATATCTTGCTGTGCACTTTTAATGTGGCCGCTATAACAGCCGCCAACATTTCCGGCGCGGACGCTGATTTTCCACTGCGGCCATGGCCCAAAACAGTTGCAATAAGTTGCGCTAAAACTTTTACACGCCTTTTGCACTACCCTGCACTTCTTCGTCCCCGCCTGTGTCCAGCATACAAACTACTGCTGCAAAAAAGCTCGACGAAGAAAATAAAAGCGTTGAATGTGGGGCGGACATTTGTGGGCGTGGTCGTGACCATCACTGCTGCTTCTTCCTTTCTCTCCCTCTCTCCATCTCTCTTGTGCTGCTTTTGCTGGGTTTGCTGCTGAAAATTTGAACGCGCTGATGGGCATTTTTACAACTGAAGCGTTAACTATGCGCAACTAGCAAAAACAAGAAACAAAAACAGTCCAAAAAGCAACTAAAGTTTCCGATACTGAAAAAACACTGAGCAGAGTGCACCGGGTGGAATAAAAATCTTCGATTGCTATACAAAATATTTTTCATTTTATTTCACACAAGTTAATGGCCGACGGCAAAATAATCCGTAGTCCCTCTTCAATTTTTATAAGCAAAAGCGTATATATGGATTTATTCTTAAAGATAAAGTATACACATCTATCAGTTATTAAATTTGATTTCTATTTCTTAACTTAATTCCGTTTCACTTTTGGCTTAGGTGCCTTACTACCAAACAAGGCTTGCAATCCTCGACGTATGAAGAACACTACTCCATATAGCACGAACAGAATGCCACCATAGAGTACCAACATGGCATCCAGATTATGGTATTGCACAAAGTTCAGATCCTGAGAGGCACTTCTCAAGTATTTCGCACCCTTGTGCCGACTCACATGCTCCACCCAAAACACGGCACGATCCAGGGGCAATTGTGGCTGATCTCTGTAACGAGCAGACATGTCCTTGACTAATTCAATGGCCTTTGGATCATCCAGAATATGCTTGATTGCTGCCAGCAGTCTTTCAGATGTCAGATCTTCATAATTAACTGTCTTGCCATAACCGTTCTGTTCGGCACGTGCCATATTTAGGAACTGATCACCAAAGATAGGTATGCCCACAAATGGTGTGCCGTGGTAGATGGATTCCGTGGTGCTCAACAGACCGCCGTGTGTGATGAATAGCTTGACATTTTCGTGGGCCAATATGTCATCCTGTGGGAACCAGTCGGAGATGAAGACGTTGTCCGGTTTGCCCACCAAATTAGTTTCCTCAAATTTCCACAGAACGCGTTGCTTGAGTTTGCTAAAGGTGTCAATCAACGCCTGTCGCTTCTCTTGGGGCAGATTTGCGCTCTTCAAATTTGAGCCCATGGAAAAGTAAATGACGCCATGCTTAGCTCCATTGATGAAATCCTCGATGTCCTTTGGCAGTGGCTGGCGCTTTCGTTGGATGTGCATACCGCCCACTTCGATCATGTTGGGTGAGTAGGGGCGGGGGAAACTGAGTGAAACGTGTTGGTTCAATAAAACCAATGCTGCATTAGTGCGCATCTCATGGAAGCTCTTCGTGTTATTGGGGAAGTATTTCGTATAGACTTGTTCCTGTTTCGGCAAATAGTAAAACTTCATGAATAGATACTCATACGAGAGGAAGGCCAGATTGATGACTCGTTCCACAAACGACATGTGATCGGAGAATTTGAGCAGAGCGTGAGGCACATACGACGCTGGAGATGGCGAACCCACCTAAGAAATACAACGCTTAGACCTTTTTATAGTTAAAAAATATATATCTAGCTTACCATATCGGTGTTCCAGCTAATGGCACCAAAAGTGCCCATGCCAATTAGTGGAGCATTGAAATGCTCTGCCAAGCCAAAGAGAGCTTCAGAGAGAAATACTTCGTCAATCACAGCATCGAAGGTTTGCTTGGACGACATTAGCTGTTGTACACTTGGTTCCTGCAGCAATGCTTCAGTAAGTCTAATGCCTAAAGTTATTTCCACAAATTGCAATTAATACGTTATGTCATAAACTAATATTTATGTATGATGAAATCTTACCCATATCGTAGAAACCAACAATTTGCTGTATAATCGGTTGTTCAGACGTTTTTAGCAGATTGTCTACATCACCTGTTTAGATTAACAGTAATAAAAGATTTAAAATATAGATACAAACAAAATGTTGAATTGGCTTACAGTTTGTCTAACTTTATTGTGTCTACATAACTATAAGTATAGCTAATTTATTGTTGTGCATTTCTACACTTGCTATCTAATTAACCATATGTCAGCATTACAATTATTATCAGCTATTTGTGCCACTTGCGTATTGTTTTCAATGTAACGATAGACAAAGTTATGTAAAAAGTTTGATTTACTACTTACTGCCCATGGCCTTCAGTACATTGGGAATTGGAACATCGGTAATATTCTCAATGGGCTTCTTAAGAGCAAATGGTGACACGAGTGTCACCTGATGTCCAGCTTTAGCCAGTCCCTTGGCCAGTGCTGAACCGACATTATAATGTGATCGAGCACCGGTTGGCAGAACCAAGAGGTATTTGTACGCTGTAACACAGCTCAGCAGGCTGAGTATTAAAACGGCGCTTAAACAGGTTTTATTGCGTGCCATTATTTTGATTATAAATCACAGTAGTTTCAACAAAAATCAAATTAATTTTTAGTTTGTAAATTTATTAATATTCCGCACTGCCATATGCGATCTACACGCGTCACCCGCTCGATTCAAACTGACCAAACATTCGCAATAAATTCTCAATATATATGAAACACGCACGGAGAGTGAGTTGTTCGCTTCTCGCATATTAAATATTTATTGCGAAGTCACAATGATGAGTGTTTGATTTTATTTTAAAGTTTTATAGGTTCTCATTATTTGCCAACTGAAAAACTTATAAAACTAATTAAACTCGTGATTACTGTAAGTAGTCACCTGCTTGGCATAACGTTTTAGAATAACCTTTGTCTTTAGCACTGAGTAATCCAAAATATTTCGTGTTTTCTTTGCTCTCTTTCGTAATTAAATGGGCTGCCGGCTTTTTATATACAAATATATTTATATATACTGTTCGCTTCGCTCTTTTGCCGGTACAGATAGAAGGGAAAAAGAAGAATCCAAAAATAATCTATTTGTGTTGTGTTCCTTATTATATATATGTATGTTGTATGTATATATTTTCAGCTATTTCTATTGTGTCATTCTACATTTATCACACGCGCTACAAGCTTGTTTTCGCACTCTCTTCTTTTGACAAGAGAAGCTTGAAAGCGATTTTGGATTATGTGCTCTTTATGTTGCTCTTTTGGAAGAGAGAAATTAGAAACGTTTAGTTTTTCGGTATAAGCGTGGGAGAGTAAAAGACTTAGAGCTTTAAATACTGTAAGAGCCAATATGATATCACTTTTTTGCAAAACATAGCGTGAAAAAGTTTATCTAAATCATGCCGAATGATAACCAGAATGAAAAAACTATTTTTTATGTAAAATATAAAATTATGAAATACGAATTCGAGATATATGTTAATTAAATGTAAAAAAATTTGTTTTAAGATCCCAGTAAACTTGATATGTTTTTGTTTAAAAATACCGAAATTAAATCTACTTGCCAATATCAATAGTTTTTAACATAAATATGGGTATTAGTTTATAGCCTACTAAATTAATATTACTTACAATTAATTAAACTTACAATAAATTCTTTATTTTATATTTAAGAAGCATTATCTAGTCCATTTTCTTGCCGTGAATGCCGCCTTATCGTTGCTTGCCTATTTTAAAATTACTGAACCATAATTCAATTGTTCATTGCATACATTCTTCGATACTTTTTTAAACATACTCGATATTTTGCAATACACACACAAATTTCTCTTCCCACATCTGAATTCAAACTTAACCCAAATGAGAATCAATGGAAATAACTAAACGTTTCATTTTTGTAAAATAAAATTTTAAATTTATTTAAAAAACATCTTAACAAATTTCAACTAATTACGTTTTAGTTTCTTTTGCTTTGTCTTACTCCCACTCAGCTTACATCTAATGAATTTTACTAGAGCCAACAAGAGATATATAATAGCAAACAAAATGAAACCCAAACCACCAAAAATCATTGTTAGGACATCCAAATTATGATACTCTATAAAGTTCAAGTCCTGGGAAGCACTCCGCAAGTACTTGGCACCCTTTTGTCTGGTCACATGCTCCACCCAGTAGACAGCTCGCTCCAAGGGTGTTTCATGCTGATCCCTGAATCGTGCGGACATGGCAAGAACTTGCCGTGTGTAGCTCGGATCATTGATAACAGTGTCTATGGCTTTCTTCAATGTTTCAGTTGATAGTTGATCGAATCTGACCGTGATACCATAGCCGGACTTTTGGGCACGTGCCATATTCATATGTTGATCACCAAACATTGGAATGCCTATAACAGGAGTGCCGTGATAAATGGATTCCGTTGTGCTCAACAGACCACCGTGTGTGATGAATACTTTGACATTCTCGTGGGGCAATATGTCATTCTGTGGAAACCAGTCCGAGATAAAGACATTGTCCGGTTTGTCTGGCAAATTGGAATCTTCAAATTTCCACAGCACGCGTTGTTTGAGACTGCGGAAGGTATTAATCAAAGCTTCACGCTTTTCCTTGGGAAGATCTTTGCTCTTCAAGTTGGAGCCCATAGAGAAGTAGATGACACCGTGCTTAGCTCCATTGATAAACTCCTCAATGTCTTTGGGTAGGGGTTTTCGCTGACGTTGCACATGCATGCCTCCCACCTCGATCATATTGGGTGCATAGGGCCTAGGAAAACTGAGGGAGACATGATTGTTTAGCAGCACCAACGCCGTATTGCGTCGCATCTCTTCTAAGCTTAGCTTGTTGTTGGGGAAGTGTTTCTTATAGAGCTGCTCTTGTTTTGGCAAATACATAAACTTTTGATGGAAGAAATCAAAGGCGTTAAAGACCAAGTTTATAGCACGCTCTGAGAACACCATCCGATCACTAATTGGAAGCATAACATTAGGCACATAGGAGGGCGGCGACGGTGTACCAACCAATCCTGTGGTCCAAGACGAGGCTCCAAAAGTTGAAAACGCTATTAATGGAGCTTGGAAATGTTCTGCGAACCCAAAGTGGGCCTCATTCATAAACACTTCGCAGATAACAGCATCAAAGGTGCGATTCTCTTTCAACAGGCTCTTCACAGCAGGTTCCTCTAGCAGAGCATTAGTCAAGGACAGTCCCATGGCATGCATAATAGGTAATCTGCTTAGTATTGATTTCTTCGTATTCTCCATAATTTTGGTTTTGTGCGCTGCAAGAACAATTGTAAATTTTACATTATTATGAAAATAATTTTTATTCAATTTGTAGGCACGTATTAATAATTACTGCGTTATCAGCCGGCGCTTTGCTGATAACAGTGACGTGACACTTGTAGTGTTCGAGTTATTGACACTTACCCTCCATAACTACTTTAACATTAGGCAGCGATATATCCGTTAAGTTTTTAATCGGCTTCTTTTGTGGAAATGTAGACAACAATGTGACACTATGTCCTGCATCAATTAAGCCTTTGGCCAGAGCTTGTCCCACATAAAAATGCGACTTGGCTGATGTTGGCGATATCATCAAATAGGAGTAACCCAAGACTTGGCCCAAACTGGCCAACAACAAGGCACATATATAAAACAGTTGCATTGTGATGTGCTCAGTTCTACTACCTTCCGGCAACTGACAATATAACTCGCTGAACGGCCTTTTATTTTAGGTTTGTTGGGGAAATATTTGATAAGAGATAAGCTAAAAATTCGAAGAGAGCAATAACCCAACTCAGAAATAACACGAAGAGTATTAGATGAAACCTCTCTCTTAATAGCTCTCTTTCTACCAAAAAAAAAGGTATACAGCTGATCAAGGTAATTGAATAATATGATCTATCGTTTGGACTGATTCAAAGCAAACCATCAAGTAAAATCTTCAGTCGAATTTATCTCTAAACTGGATAATCCAACTCATGATTCGGCTGTTAGAAAGTTGGAGGCGACAAAGCTTAACATCAAAATTACTCAATTCTTTTTGAAATTTTCCCTTAGTTAAGGACAATCCCAAAGCAAATATAATGGGTTAAGTAGTTATTGCTGATTTCCTAAAATTCGCCATAAATTTGGATTTGTGTGCTGAAAAAATAATTGTGTATTTTGTATAATTACAAAATTATTTACAATAACGTTATTTGGCACGTATTTGATATTAGCGGCGTTATCAGCCGGTGTTTTGTTGATAACAGTGACGTGACATTTGTAGCTTTAAAGTTACTGACACTTACCCTCTATAACAGCCATAAGGTTATTCAGCGATATAACAAATAAGTTTTTAATCGGCTTCTTTTGTGCAAATTGTAGACAACAATGTGACATTATGTCCTGCCTCAGATCTTTGGCCAGATCCACATAAAAGTGTAAATCGGCAGATGTTGGCAATATCATCAAATTGGTGTAACTCAGGACTTGCCCAAAACTGGCCAATAACAAGGCCCAGATATGAAACAATTTAATTTTGATGTGCTTAGTTGAACTACCGACTGTTTACTGTTTTTTCATTTGTTTGGGAAATAACTGACACGAGATAAGGAAAATTCGAAGAGAACAATTACCCAACTCGCAAAGAACACAAAGATTATTAGAAGAAACCCCTCTCAATAGCTCTTTTTCTGTAGAGACTTATAGACTCTTAATGCTACTTTCAGTCATATTCATAAAGTTAATCAGTCAATACTATATCTCTGTTTCTACAAAGAGTCTTAGACTCATTATGCTACCATGTTAAATGAGTGGGATTCATAGAGTGGGATTCATTCATGTATACAAATTCATAATTTTAAATGTATATATGCATTATTGCTTTTTAATATTGAAAGCCCATTCTAGTTACGCATCGTTTGGCAGGCCTAAAAATAGATGCTAATTTATATGGCAGATACCATTGTGGAGCCCTATTTGAAAACACAATATGTCTATATGGTAAATATGTTGCATTGTTGTTGCTAAAAAGCTATCAGCCGCAAACAATACACGTGCCCGTTGATTGATTTCAAAATAGAATGTCAACAAAATTTAAATTCAGACAAGGAAAAGAATTTAAATAAGCAACAGAGCATTAAATTAAAGAGAATCACAGTGCCATTGAAACCTTTACAAGCACTCACATCGAGTGTGGCAAACGCTTCGAGGTGCAAACGCTTCAAATTGAAGGAAATGAAATGCCAAAATGACAAACTTGCCATTGCCCATACCCTGTGGAACCTGCCGACATTGGAAGGCAGTCAAAAAAAGAAAAAGAAGAAGAAAATATGAATATATGTAGAAATGTTATGTGAGCCAAAAGTTAGCTATGCAAAAAACTTTTCTGACGGCGCACTGAAAGTGAAAAGTAAATTTACGCAAAAGTCGCCAAGATGCAGGGAAAAGTGGGTATAAGTGGGTGTTGAAACTGTGGCAGATGTGGCAGGAGTGTGAGTGGAACTTGCAAAAGAATATGAAATGACAAAAATGCCAAATAAAACGGAAGTTCAAGCTGATTTGTTTGCAGGCGGCAACAGGCAACAGTCTCAGCAGCACCATTACCATCGACAGTCGTCGTCAGACGCATAGGCAGCCATTTTGAATGCGGAAGCGGAAGTTGCGTTTCAATCGAGCGCCTGATGAAGTTACGAGTGGCAACAAAAGTTCTTCGCAATACCACAATATGTACATGTGGCTCGCCCTAAGCACTCTATGTGAGTGCAAATAAATTTAGCATAACAATGCTTTGCAATTTGTACGCGAATACGGCGTATGGGTGTACAGTACGTATGTACGAATATGATTTAAATAAATATAATGCCCATAAATTTGGACAACTTTAAGGCAACACAATAACGTATATGGAAAGGCATGTCCTTTTGAAGGACCTACGAGTATTTGTCATATCTTAAGCTCATTCCCTATTCATTGTGATTCATGGCCAGACACTGCGGTCCTTAATGGCGCAGTAACGTAATTAAAAAGGCATTGCGGCGACAATACTTTTTATTTGGATTTTACTCATATATTGTAAACACACACACACACACACGTATACATGTGCACACTCATTCGCTCATAGCAGATTGTGCTTGAAATGACAGTTGCAGTTGCACTATGACAATATCCTCGAGCTGGGAGCCATGCCACAGGACTCTGTTGCCCGCAAGGGGTGGCCAATGACTGCAGCAGCAGTTTGCAAATTGATTGCGATTGTTGAGTTGATTGGCAGGCAAAATATGCAGACTCACACACACACAGTCACTCATAGAAGCACGCACACACTTACAAACATACAGTGACTGCATGCGACACTCACAAACAAAATCGACGCTTTGTGGTTTTCATTGTTGTTTTTCCATTTTGCTTTTTTTTTTCTTCTTCTCTTCTCGCTCTACGCTATTACAATTTTTTACCATTTATTTTTTGTGTTAGTCGTTTAAATTAAGTTCGTTTCATTTTGTAAACCTGATTTTTTTTATCGAATTTTAGTTGGTTTTAACACACGCAATTTATAAGATGACAGATAGTTTTTTATTTGCATTAGCTGTAAAAACAATTGGTCTTTATTGCCGCTTAAGTGAGTTTATTTGAAAATTAGATTATCTTTCGGGAAAGTCAAATATTTATACAGATTGTTAGAATAAAATGTATAAAAAATTAAGAGTTGAAAGAGTAATATAAATATATAATTACTTAAGATTTAGATTTGCAATAATGCAAAAATAATTTGAGTAATAAGTTCTCGCATTAGTTATTTTATGCCTATACTAAATAATTTGAGCACAATGTTCTCGCATTAGTCACTTTGTGCCTATACTAAATTCCAGACCACAAGCATTAAAATACATTTTTTTTATACTAAATACTAATTAAAAGTATAATTCTAATATCTAGACTCATCTACTGTACATTGACTAACTTTGAATGAATAATTGTATCTTGTTAATCAACATCATATAGTTTTAAAAAAACATAATTCATGTTTGGCAGCTTTCATTGGACCTATTATACATGAATATAGTAAACCATATTGTTTCAACTAAATCTTGAAGTCTTTTACTGCTTCTGGTGCTCTAAATAATTGTCGTCAATTTGAGAAAACCTTATACTGTGTTTTTTTTGTGCTTTATAATTTAGAAATGTTTGATATCATATTAAATATTTTTTTTTGGATTTTAAAATATTAAAGGAAATATAAAATAGAAAAAGATAAAACTAAAATTTGTCATGTCTTCAGTTTTAAATACGATTTAATAATTATATTTTCATTTTGGTATTTATTAAAATTATATTAATTAGAAATTTTTTAATCCTCTAAATTAAGTGGACTTTTCCAGCGTCCTCTTTTACCGGGTAGAGCAACTAAGATAGCAAACAGAACAAACCTCTTGAAACTCATTTCAATTTCAAGTAAAAAACTTTACAAAATATATCCCATTTATACATATTAATCAGGTCAAAAGGCCTGAAGTGTAACTAATACCATAAATTGTAATTCTAGTATGTTTAATATGCGTAGTAATTAAATAATAGAAGTAATAATTTACCAAGCTGGAGAAAATCATCTAAATTTTGAAGTAGAAACTGTAGTTATAGTTAGTAATATAGTATAAAATGTAGTAAACAAAACACAGCGGTTTCTTTTCAAATAAAACAGAAAATTAATTTAAAATATGTATTGAATTGCAAACAGTATTAATTCTTGAATTATTAGTATAAGTAAAAAAACGGTGTTAGAGGTAGTCTTAAAAAAATTACTAAGTGAAGTAGAAGAAACAATTAATATTGACCCAGAAAAAGTATAAAAGGAAAACAAGCAACAAAAAACAAACGGAACATACCACTTTAATTGTCAGTTGAGTAAAAATGAAATATTTTTTGACATCTAGTAAGAAATGCAATGAATGGATCTTTTCTTTGCCAGAATCAGAGTCAATCATACTAATCAAATTCTTACACGGATTGTTATACTACAGCGTTCGGAGTACGTAGTAGTATATTAGGTTTGTCCGAAGCGGTTTGTGTGTAACAGGCAGAAGGAAGTCTGGCAGACCCCATAAAGTATATATATTCTTGATCAGCATCAACAGCTGAGCCGATATGGCCATGTCTCTCTGTCCGTCCGTCTGTATGAAAACCTAGATCTCGGAGTCTATTAGAGCTACGGTCACCAAACTTAGTATGTATATCCGTTTATGCTGCAAGCAGTACAAACAAGAAAGAAAATGTCAGTCGGGCATGCCGACCGTGAAATACCCTCTGAGCTTCGTTTTCAATTAGATGAGTTCAAATTGGAGTAGCTGTTCCAAGAACTTAACATGCACACATTGTGTGTCTGTCTCGCTCGCACGTTTTTCGTTTTCGTTGCTTGTGTGCACAGCTCAGTGCAATGCACGTGGCTATGCCTTGCTTGAAAGGAACGATTTTCGTTGTAGGAAAAACTTTTTTAATTATAGTCCGATTTTGACGAAATTTTCACAATCGTATGATATTATTTGTCTGCAAATAAATGCTATGTTACAAAACTATACGTTCAGAAATAAGTGAGCCCGCCGCTTGCAAAGTTACAACGCAATTTTGCTTTGGGTGGGCGAAGGAGGCGTGGCATTCAAAAAATTCTGAGGGGTATAATGGGTTTGTCAGAGGCGATTTGTATTTAACAGGTAGAAGGAGGCATGGCAGACCCCATAAAGTATATATATTCTTGATCAGCATGAACAGCGTCTGTCCGTATGAACAAACAGATCTCAGAGATGGTAAGAGCTACAATTTCAAACTTGGTCAGTATCGATCACATATTTAGTCAGTCAATACAAGTTTGTTTCCTTTTTTTGATGCCACGCCCCCTTCGCCCACAATTGCGTTGAAACTTCGAATGCCTCTGGTTCACTTATTTCTTAACGTATACTTTTGTTACTTGGTGTATAATTAGAGACAAATACTATCAAACGATTGTGAAAATTTCATCAAAATCTAACTATAATTTAAAAAGTTTTTGACACAACGAAAATTGTTCCTTTCAAGCAAAGCATAACCACGTGCATTGCACTGAGCTGTGCACACAAGCAACGAAAACGAAAAACGTGCGAGCGAGACAGACATACAAATATGTGTGCATGTTAAGTTCTTGGAACAGCTACTCCAATTTGAACTCATCTAATTGAAAACGAAGCTCAGAGGGTATTACACGGTCGGCATGCCCGACTGACATTTTCTTTCTTGTTTTTTAATATTCTGAGCAGTTTTTGTTGGAATTAATCAACTACATTATAAGCAATCGTATATATAAAATTTTAAATGTTGGGAATACTGCGCCTTTTCTCATAAATAGGTTATTACAATGTTTGACTTATTAGTTTATAAGACATCTCACATTGAGTACTTGATTTTGATCTAGAATACGCTGTAGTATATTACAGTCGGTTCGCTTGATTATAGCCGTTTCTACTAGTTTCTTTTGCAAATTGTTATCTAGCCTGCGAATTAAATGCTAAGTGCTTTGGATGCTTTAAGTGGTTGACGTCATGGTTCAGAAGATACCCGCCCTGTGGTTAAATGTCAGTGACATATTAAGTATTTTACAGCTTCAGCTCCCCGGCGTCCCAGTGCTTAGCTCTGGGGAACAGAAACCATCAAATTAGCCTGCGGGCAGGCTGCCAATGCTTCGAAATTGTTTCAGTGCCTATGCCCAACAGCAACCGATGGTCAACAACAACCGACAAAAGCAGCAGCAACAAAAACAGCAATGACAGCAAACAAGAAGCAAGTTCCAAGTTAAGATCAAGCGCGTGCCAAGTTTTCTATGTTTTTCCATTTTATTTTACTTATTTTATTATATTTTTTTTTTTTTTTTTTTTGTAGGCTTTGGCGCACTTTGAAATATTAAAATTAATAATGAATACTGACGGCCTTTGCTTGTTTTAGTGATTGCAGGAAATTTTTTGTTGTCTTTCTTGCTATTATAAATGTAAAATTTTCATAATGACCAAAGCATATTGTGATGTCTACTCTCGAAAGACCAATTCAAGTCATTCTGGCTACTCACTTATATCCCTCTCTTTCTATCAATTGTGTTCTCCCTCTCTCGCTCTAGCTTTCAATACTCTGATTTTTTAACCACTAGCTGAGATTTTTACCAGTTTCTTTTTAACTCGCATTCAAGTCATTTTTTCTGCCAAATTAAATTTTATTTAACTGTTATGCAGAAAATTGGAAACAATTTTTATGACATTTTTATGTTTCACTGTGCTTTCACAAACACTCACTCACACACACAAACACACACACAAATATTGGCGCTAATTTGTTTTTAAATTATTTAACAATTTTGGACTGCCAGTTGCCAGTTGGTGCTGGCGCCGCGGCGCCAATCTGAAGCCAATGGAACATTTTGTAAGCCTGCCAGAATAATCTAATTAGATGCTGCCATGAACTGAGGAGTCTCTCTTTTCGTACGTAGACTGACTAGATGCTGGATACTGAATACCGGATGCTGAATGCCGATTTGCTTTATGCTACTTTCCTTGGCAACAGTTGTCGTTTATGGTTGCCAAATGTCATTTGGCAGGCAAAGCGAAGACATTGGCCAGCACCCCCTCACCTAGCAGAGGTTTGGGATTCGTGTTGGGTTTGAGGCAGCAGTTTTTTAGATTTGCTCAAAATTGGCTTAAGCAAAATGTAAATCTTGGCTAATAGTTTTTGCCTACATGCATAATTGTGCAAAACACATAAATTCACTTGTTTACAAGATTTGTGAGTGTCGTTCTTTTTCTAAGTTTCAAATAAGTAAATTTTCTATAATTAGAAAATACGTATTTGCCATTGCCAGAGACTTTTTAACAAGCGATTTTATATAAAATTTTATAATATATTATTGAGTTGTAGTTACATTTGAGTACAACATAAAATCGCTTAACTTGTGGCTTTAATAAATGCATGCTGAGATTTCTGACTGGCCATTTATAATGAAATTACAAAATTTACGCTAGGTGTCACTTGACAGGCTATTTTGTCGTGCTGAGGAGTTGGTCTGGGATTTCTGACTGGGCTTGCTTCTGTTACTGGGCACTGGGTACTGGCTCTGGGTCCGACTCTGGGTCGGCGAATTGCATCAACTCAATTGCCAATTAAAACGCATCAGCATTAATGCTGACCATGATAATGATGATAACGAGCTGCCGTCGACCATTGCACGTATGCCAGCAACAACAATGGTGGTTATAGAAAGAGATGCACTCACACATTGTGAGTGACAGAGACAGCATGGTGAAAAAAATGGAGTTAAAAAAAAAGAATGCATTGGCTGGCCATGATTGCCTCTCCGACTCTGGTGTTGACTGCGAACGCGGGTCCTTCAATGGCGCTGACATGTCGCCCGCAATGTCGTGGTCCTTGTCGTCCTTGTTGGCCTGACATCTGACGGTAAATTAAAAAGCATAAAGCTCTCGGACAAGAAAACTGCATGCACATGAAGTAGAGAAGCAGAGGAGTAGAGAAGCGAGCAGGAAAGAGGACTCAAAATGCCAGCACAAAAATTTATGCACGACTTGCATATTAAACGTGTGTTAATTTTAGAGCAGCCAACTACAATGATGCTGTCTCCCTTTATATGATGCACTTCAGAGGCTGTTGCCTCTGCTGCAGCCATTCTGTGGCTATTGCTGTGCGTTCGCCACAAAGGCGCTGTCAATTTTCATTGCACTGGACAACGGAGCGGTGAAGGGGAAGGGAGAAGGGAAAGATCGTCCTGACGTCCTATCGTCCAACGCGTCCTGTTCAAATGGCGCATGAAACGTCATTCTGAGACAGCACTGACTGACATTTGTGGTTGTTATTGTAGTTGTTGCTGCTGTTGGTGTAATGGTGGCGTTGGCTTCAAGTCGACATAGTGTTTGTGCTGCTAAATTGTAAGTGAACTCCACACTTGCCACAGATCTCAGAGTCGCGACGCTGGTCATGCAATTTTCCAGTTCAAAAGCTTAAAACAGAATTAAACTTTATGACTTGCCACACAACAGCCAGCAACAGCCACAGGATTTGCGGCAACTACAAAAAGGATTACATGCCATATGAAGAATAATGCGTGGATTTACGTTATTCTTATAGCAGAGCTACTCGAAGGCGACACAATATTCAAACGGAGCATATTAAATTTAAGAAATAAAAAAAACAAGGGCTTTACACTTTAGTCTGTTTAGAAAGCTAGTCACATTCAAAAGTGTATATACGAATCAGATTATCGTGCAGCACAAACACTAGTGCGAACAAACAAATAAATGTAATGAGTTTAAGTGTGGTAACGACAAAAATTGTCAGACATTTTATTGAGCAAATATTAAAAATATTACGAATCGCTGCCCATTAGAGGCAGCCGTTGTCCAGTCGCTTTACCACAAGCAGCTAAAGATACGGAGAGGAGAGAAAGACGTAGTTACAGCTACAGATGCGAGTAAGGCAACCACTTAATGCTGATATGTATGAATGTGGCAAGCGAATAGCAAAAAAATAAAAAAAAAGGGAATAGAAATAGAAATGGCACCCCTTATACATACAAACGTATCTACAGCAAGATAGCAAACTTAATGTAATAGCCAAAAGAACCAAGAAAGCAAACCAAACACAAACACAAGCACAAGAACAAACATTTGTGATGCTCATCCTGTTCCTTCTCTTGCTCATCCTTTTTCTATTTTTTTTTTTTTGTTTGTCCTCTGTTTGCTGGACATGTGTTTCCAATGGTTTTTGCGCCAACAGCCAACAGCTAGCAGCTAACAGCTCTCGGCCATTTAAAAACGCACAAAACTTGAACGGATGGCGAAAAACAAACTTTTCACAAGAAAAACTCACTTGGCATTGCAGTGCAACGTTATTTGATTTTTACACACCGATTTTGAGCTATTCTTTTATTAGATTTTTTGCTTGGCGTTAGTAATTTCGTTGCATTTTTATTTTACATTTTCTTTTGCTTTTTTTTCCCAAGCATTCTGCTGGCAGTTTAGCCAGTTGTGAATTTGTGAGATTTGATTTTAAAATTGCCCAGTCGAAAAGTGAATGAAAAAATGGGGAAAAAAGAAGGGTAAGGAGCATGATGTTAAGACAGCAGCAAGAAATGTGTACTCAGGGAATGGTGATCATGCTAAAGATACAGTCTCCAAGATAGGCAACTTTGGCATTAAATGTGGTAAATACTGAGCTCAGAATGGGATTTGTAAAGAAGAAAATAAATAAATAACTAATATGTAGAAGTATATTTGATATGTGAGTGCAAGTTTAAGCTTGCATTTCAGTAGCTCTTTAATATATATTTTAAAAAGTACCAACAGTTTAGGTACATGCTTAAATCGATGTAACCCAAACTCGAGCATCTGCCAGCAATTGCAATTTAAAGCCATTACGCTAATAAATAATCTGCCACAATTTAGCACATTGGAATCGATTTAATACAGCGCAACACGCCCACACAGGAGACGTCACAGCAGATGCCTGCATTAAGTCTAGAGATTCGCCCACTCAGAGCCGTATCCTCCTGTCTCCGCAGATCCACACACATATGTATGTACATATACATTTTTATAGATATTTATGCTGTGACAGAGAAAACGCAAAAAAAATTCATATGTTGGTATTTGTGCTGCTTTCAATTGCTTTTGGCACGATATCGACATTGCCATCGATGGCTGCTTTCAATATCAAATAATATTGCGCATACGTACTGTGCGCCTGGCACCAAAAAACTTACTTGGCTGCTGTTGCGCTGCTACTCCACTTACACTGAGTGCGTGTTGGCGCAATAATCAACAGTTATACCATGAATGCACAAACACATCGAAAAGTATACTCACACTCACACTCACACATGTGTTGTACTCATAATGCGCATTTTAACCCCTTTACAGCAAGGACTGTGTGATGCCCCTGGCATTCCCCATATGACACACCATATCCAAGTGATACGATAAATTTGGGATTTTCTTTGCATTATGCGCAGATTTTGCTGATTTCTCTAACCGCAGATTATTTGCTCAGTTTTGCACACTGTGGCTGCTCCAAACTTTTTTAATAATAAATAAAAGTGCTTAACTTAATTCGAGCTGTTCAAAACGTTATTTCAAACCCCTCCCCCCTCCGGAACAGTGAATATATGTGTGTTGTGTGTGTGTGTGCATTATGGATTTTCCGCTTGTATTTGCCCATTTTATTTGTTTCTTTGATTTACCCCACATACACACACACTTGCCCTCAGTGTGTGGATATAATTTTTCGATTATTGTTCAGTTTTTGTTTTATTTTTCTCCCTCTTTGCTGCTTCTCTTGTACTCTCTTGACCATATTTCTCGTTCTCCATTTGTGGCATTTGCGGCTGTTTACCTCGCCAGCGGCCAAAATGCAATTTATGTGTGTTAGCCAAAAGTGTGGAGCTTGCAATAACCACACACCATTTTGTATTTCGGATTTTGTTTTCTTGTTTTTATGCTCGGGTTTAATTTAACTTATCTTTTATGCTCATCCCACTTGTCAATTGTGTGATTTACGCGTCGTGTGTAATTTTCTATATTTGTTAACTAAACAGAAATCGATAAACTTGCTTATCGCAATCTCAGCTTACTTGAAGTCGATGACCAGCAATGATAAAACTGTTAATGAATGTATGTAAATGGCCATTTTATTGATTTCAATTCAATATTTGCTTTTATTACGAAAGCAAGTTACTTGCTGAAAACTTTTTGCTCAAAAAGCAATTAAAATTGCAATAAAATAAAATTAAAATAATATTGTCCATGAAAGGAGACTCTCTAATAACAGAGAATATTAAAAATCCCAGCAGTTGATATAAATCTTTTCAAGCAAAATACACACAAAAGCCCACACACACACTCAAACACAGAAGCACATATCGAATAGAATCATGCAAAAAGCTTAAATTCAGTTAAGTTGGAAGCATGCAAATGACAAATTTTTGCCAAAACAATATTAGAGGCTTTGACTATCTGGTTCAGCATGAGATTCTGATTCTGAGTGGAAATATTAGTAAATATTTTTAAGGTAAATTGAAATGCTTGTCTGACATTTGCTCCAAAATGAAAACCAACACACAAACCCTTACCCAGACAGCGTCAGTGTATGGTGAATGTGTGCTCTAAAACTAAATGCAATTATAGAAAATATTCTGCTTCATAATTTGGACCACAAGTTGCCTAGTAACTGGTTACAAAGCGTTTGCTGTATACATGTTGTCCACAAACCATTATTTAAGGTCAATAATTAAATATTTTCGGATGAATGTATCCATGAGTTACACAAATGCTCATGTGTATGAATAGTATGTGAGACCATAACCGAAGATTGGACGTTCCGCATTTAATTTCTGCACAAACATTGTTTAATAGAAATTCAGAGATATTTTCTGAGACATACTTTGGCGAAACTTCGTTGATTTTACATAAGAGACTTTAATTTGATATTTATAAGCTATAAGTGTATATAAATAGGTCACAAGTCGTTTTTGAAATATAATTAAAGGCGTTTCATATCCTCTGAGGAGTATAATTTGTTTGTTAACAGTATGTAACAGGCAAAACGATGCCTGTCCGTATGAGCAAACAGAACTCAGAGATGGTAAGAGCTATAATCTTCATTTAAGTCACTCAATACAAGTTTGTTTATTTTTTTCATGCCAATCCATTCGCCCACAATAGGCGAAAAACCCAACATAACTCAGAAAAAATAGAAAAATTTTACAGCCAGGATTACTAATTTTGAAATGCAGGTCTTTATATGCAATATATAGAGAATGACATCACTATTTTTAGGATGCCACGCCGCGGGCGCCGTCTTCACCCATAAGAAGCCAAGGAAATTGAGAACTTGCATGCCTTTAGCTGCCGTATTTCTTCACGTATAATTTCGTAATTGCTTTAAGAGAAAAGCAATATTAAACAATCCTCAAAATCGCATTAAGATTGGACTATAATCAAGGAAGTTATCATACATCAAAAAATGCAAATTTACAGCATGGGCTGCGTCCCTGTTTAGTGTATAGCACTGAGCTCTGCTGCAGCGGTGCCTTCACTTGAGCAGCGTATTCGTCGCGTAGTCTCACAATAATTTTTTATACCCTCTGAGGGGTATATTGGGTTTGTCAGAAGTATGTAACAGGCAGAAGGAGGCGTGGCAGACCCCATAAAGTATATATATTCTTGATCAGCATCAACAGCCGAGTCGATATAGCCAGGTCCGTCTGTCTGTCCGTCTATCCGTCTGTCTGTCCGTATGAACAAACAGATCTCAGAGATGGTAAGAGCTACAATATCCGTTTTAGTCAGTATCGACCACATATTTAGTCAGTCAATACAAGTTTGTTTCCTTTTTTCGATGCCACGCCCCATTCGCCCACAATAAGCGAAAAACCAGACATACCTCGGAAAAAATACATGTTTTTGGCGAATATCTCGGTAACTATAATACCTAGGGACACCAATTGTGGCATGCAGGTTGCTATTTGCAAAATAAATATAATGCCATCAAAATTTATTGGATGCCACGCCCCCTTCGCCCACAATTGCGTTGAAACTTCGAATGCCTCTGGCTCACTTATTTCTTAACGAACAGTTTTGTAACTTAGGATATACTGGGAGACAAATAACATCAAACGATTGTGAAAATTGCATCAAAATCGGACTAAAATTAAAAAAGTTTCTCAAAGAACGAAAATCGTTACTTTCAGGCGACGCATAACCACGTGCATTGCACTGCGCTGTGCACCCAAGCAACGAAAACGAAAAACGTGTGAGCGAGATAAACATACAAATATATGTGCATGTTAAGTTCTTGCAGCAGCTATGTTATTCCAATTTGAACTCATCTAATTGGAGCGGAAGCTCAGAGGGTATTACACGGTCGGCATGCCCGACTGACATTTTCTTTCTTGTTTTAATATATTTCCATCTGGTGTATTACTGAAAAACACGTGTTATTTAAGTGTTCAAAAATATTTTGAAATATATGCAGTGAAAATATTCTTTTAAAAATACATTTATTTGCAGAAACACCAATACATAGAATTAACAAATATTTTTTTTTTTTACATTTTTTCTACTCAAAAACCTTGTTAACCATTAGAAATTCGCTTAGATTATTTGGATTTAGTCAATACCTCTTTCATGCGATTAAGGGCGCTGCCAGCTTTAAACCACTCAATTTGCTCCTGGTTGAAGGAGTGATTCAACTTGATTTTATCGGAACTGCCTCCATTCTTGACTTCACATTCGATGGGTTGCCCAGGCTCCATTTTAGCTAAATTTAGCAGAGAAATTTTGCTGCTAGGTTGTATCTTGTCATAGTCGCTGGCAGTGGCGAAGGTAAGGGCAAGCAGACCCTGTTTCTTCAAATTGGTCTCATGAATTCGGGCAAAGGACTTGACTATGATGGCCACACCACCCAAGTGACGCGGCTCCAGGGCGGCATGCTCGCGAGATGAACCCTCTCCGTAATTCTCCTCCCCAACAGCTACCCACTTGACTTTGTTTGCTTTGTAGTCGCGAGCCACATCGGGAACAGCTCCCCAGTCATTGGAGCGTTGATTCTTGACCTTGTTCATCTCATTATTCTCGGCATTAGTGGCGCCGATGAACAAGTTATTGGATATGTTATCCAAATGACCTCGATACTTCAGCCAGGGACCGGCAGCTGAAATGTGATCGGTGGTGCACTTTCCTTTAACCTTAATAAGAACGGTGAGATCAGTCAGATCTTTGCCGTCCCACTTCTCGAAGGGTTCCAATAGCTGCAGACGCTTTGACTTTGGATCGACAACTACTTTGACGCTGCCGCCATCCTTGGGAGGAGCAGAATAGGTATCCTCTCCTGGATCGAATCCCTTGGAAGGCAACTCCTCACCTGTGGGTTCTTTGAGCTTAAATTTCTTACCCTTCGAGTCGGTCAGCTCGTCTTTCATTGGATTAAAGTCCAAGCATCCGACAATCGAAAGAGCCGTAACCATCTCAGGACTAGTGACAAAACAATGAGTTGCCGGATTGGCATCATTGCGACCCGTAAAGTTCCGATTGTATGATGTGACGATGGTATTTTTCTCACCCATCTTCACATCCTTTCGATCCCACTGACCAATGCACGGTCCACATGCATTGGCTAAAACAGTGCCGCCAAATTTGTTGAATACATCCAATATTCCGTCCCGCTCAATGGTTGCTCGAATCTGCTCAGACCCAGGAGTTACATTGAAAGGAATTGTCGCCTTTAGTCCATGATCAATAGCATCTTGGGCAATGCTAGCGCAACGTCCCATATCCTCATAGGAGGAATTCGTGCAGGAGCCAATCAGACCAACCCTAATATCCATTGGATAACCATTCTTTTTGGAGTTTTCTCCCAGCTTACTAATGGGGTGTGCCAAGTCAGGAGTGTAAGGGCCGTTTACCAATGGCTCCAGTTTGTCCAGATCAATCTCAATTACCTGATCGTACTTACAGTCTTTATCGGGTGTTAGAAGATTCTTATACTTGTCTGCTTCTGCGGCGATTTCCCCTCGACCCGTGGCACATAGATATTTGAACATGCGTTCATTGAATGGAAACAATGAGGTCGTTGCTCCGATTTCGGCACCCATATTACAAATGGTGGCCATGCCTGTACAGGAGATGGACTCGACACCCTTGCCATGGTATTCAATAATCGCACCTGTGCCACCTTTGACTGTTAGAATCTCTGCTACCTTTAAAATAACATCCTTAGACGAAGTCCATCCACTGATTTTGCCAGTTAGATGAACTCCAATGACATTAGGACATTTTAACTCCCAAGGCATTCCGGCCATAACATCTACAGCATCGGCTCCACCCACTCCAATACACAGTCCGCCCAATCCACCACCATTGGGTGTGTGAGAATCAGTACCGATCATCAGAAGTCCAGGGAATGCATAGTTCTCAAGAATAATCTGATGTATAATACCGCTGCCGGGCTTCCAGAAACCCAGACCATACTTGGCACTAGAACTGGCCAAGAAATCGTACACTTCCTTGTTGGAATCTATGGCTCGTTTTAAATCCAACTCGCCACACTTTTGTGCCTCGATCAAGTGATCGCAATGTACCGTCGATGGTACCGCCACTTTACTCAATCCCGAGGAAATAAACTGCATCATTGCCATCTGAGCAGTGGCATCCTGCATTGCCACACGATCAGGGCGTAGCAGCAAATAAGACTTTCCCCGCTCAATTACCTGATCACTAGGACTATCCAAATGGGAGTACAGGACTTTTTCCGATAATGTAAGCGGACGGCGTAAGCGATAGCTTATGCATTCCAGTTTCTGACTCAGCAGCTTATATGGCAATGGATTTCCCGATTCGAGCTTAGTCATCTGAACACCGGAGGCCTTTGAGCTCATTGGAGCACGCCATTGACCCATCAATGGTCCGATAGCTCTTCTGCATACTCTACGCACCCTTTTTGCAGTCTGTGAGATAATTTTCTTCGACATTGTATTAAAAGTTTTTAACAAAATATGTAAAAATATGTAGTAGTAGAGCGCTAAGAATTGCTAAAAATTTTGTTACAATAATGAATGAATTATACAATGAGACTATGTAGATAGACTAGAAAGATTTGAAGTTATTCGAAAAGTTGATATGTATATTTCTTTTGTTTTTACTTAATAAAAGTTTAAACAATTGTCGCATAAAATTTGACAGTAGTTGAAATGTCACAAACTACTACGAATAATACATTTCACACAGAGAGAAACATATCCATTGTTCGTTGTAATGAATGTCTGAGAAAATTGTAAATATTTAAAAAATTTCGTAGACTTACTGTAGATTGGATTAAAAAATGTCATAAGAGCGACTCAATTGACCTTCAGCTCACACTACGATCGGACAATAGACTCGAAACAATGAAGCTTCCAATGCTTATTAAATAATAGTGAGTGGAATATCAAATCTTAAAGTACTTTAAAAAGGTTTGCGATATGCACCTATGTATGTACTTATTGCAGATGGGTCAACATTTGTATGACTTACATCAGTGATTTAAGCTCTATTATCCACAAAATGGTAATGCTCTTTATTTACACAATATTGATACGAATGAAAGTATTGTCGAGCTGACCCGATCGTCAAATACCGCCCAGCAGACTAATAGCAATTCCACTCATGTTAACTAGTGTTGGGTCGTTCGCGAACGAACGAACAAAATCGAACTATTCGCTGCAGTGAACGAACTGAATATGTTCATCTTAATTGTTCTTTTTTGTTCAGTTGGTAAATTGAGTTCAGTAATTCGTTCTAGTTGCTGTTATTTGGTTTTCACTCTCCTGTTTTGAGCGGGTATGGAAATTCTCATTCACTCATTGTTGTAGGTGTTCACATTAAAGCGAATTTTTAGAATCATTTCTAGATGTTACGAAGGCAAAATGCAAGCACTGCATGTCGGAACTAAGCATTCCCGAAGGTTCGCAGAGAAATTTTAGACGGTACTTGAAAACCAAGCATCCATCAGACTTTGATCAAAAGTAAACGAAATTGAACTAACAAAAAGAACTACTTAGTTTACTATCTGCAAAAGAACGGACGAACTTGTTCAGTAAATTGATCGATGTTTACCCAACACTAATGTTAACAATGTCACCACTATTCTACATTGCCATCACTAGATATATTAACTGACAAACAGAAGCTGCTAGTTGTCTCCCTCTTACACATGAAATTTAAGGGAGAGATTTAGCTTTAAGAAGATCAAAGAGAAGCGTCATTCTAGATAGAGACTGAAATAAACAAAAGCGCTAAACGAATTTCATAAGACTATATAAAGAAATAATTAAATAATAGAAATGGTGCCGTCTTCAAAATGAATACAACTTTATTTGTGAATTACTTTATCAATGATCTATTGATGATGGGGTCGAAAATAATTCCTTTGTCTTTACATCTTTAACAAGTTTATTATATGTACAGTCGTCGGGGTATAAGAACATATCAGTTTGAAGTAAGTAAGGTAAATTAAAATGCAGCATTTTCTATATGTATATTGAACCGTGATCGGTTAAGAAACAGAAAAGAGTTTTAAGCTTTTGTTTATGGTGTATTTCGTTAATGGTGAGAAATTTTAAACCAAACATAGGTTTTGCACCTAGCAGAAAACTATCTAGCTTGTCTACACTAAATAATTGTTTGTTTATTTCCCATTTAAATTTCGATTAAAAATATATGTAAAAATTTAGTTCAGAGCACTAAAAATGTTTATATTTTTAAATGTTTAATTGAAAACAATATCCATCTGCAGTTTGTCGATTTATCTACAACTAGTAAATTGCTGATTGCATTTGGATTATTCATGGTCTAAGCTTTTGTGGAAATCAAATTTCTAACCATGCAACGGTTACAAATCCATTGTTCAATGAAGTGCACAGTTTTGAGATTTTGATGCAGTCGTCATTGGTAAAGTTGAATACAGAAACAAGGCTGAGGTGGATGTCAACGCAACCGATGTTTGCAACTACCAACAAAGTGAGCCATGCAACTCATACGAAACAGGTGCAAGCATTCTGTCAGGATTCATTCAGAGCCGAGCCTAACTGACTGCCACCACCTACAATGCAAGTGGCAAAAGAAGGACAGCATGTCATTTACTTATGGTGACACAATTGGAGAGCTACAAAAGGGAGATGTGGAGGTCAAAGTGTCAACTGCAAGTGAGATGCACGACGAACTGTGTCTCGGCATTCCGTGATTGTATTTGCCACACTGTACCGAGTGTCATAATGGATGGAGCAGGACAAACTGAGCGACGGACAATGGTCAGGCAGACCGGTAGTTGGCTGCACCACATTCAATTGAAATCGACGTGCCTGTTTGCCACAATGCCGTTGACAACGGTCAGCAGGCCA
Organism: Drosophila tripunctata; assembly: GCA_035047385.1. Taxonomy (NCBI): domain Eukaryota; kingdom Metazoa; phylum Arthropoda; class Insecta; order Diptera; family Drosophilidae; genus Drosophila; species Drosophila tripunctata. The sequence continues at coordinate 4,752,043 of JAWNPS010000334.1, forward strand.
CTGGTGTGGAGAGAGAGAGAGATGGCAGAAAGGGGCAGCTGGACAAACGTACAGAAGGACTCGACCCCATTGTAAGTAGGTAGCGGCCGTAACAATGCCAAAAATTGATTGCCAACTACTTGGTACACTCACACACACAGAAACACACAGACACACAAGTCTACAAAACTTATTTCATATGACAAACTGAGCTTCGAACTTGCCACAACGTTGACTATGATTTTCTATAATTGATGGATTCAATTTTGGCCCCATGAACGGAACACACAAAATTACATAGTTGACCCTCGTCCAATTGAATTTGGACAACATTTCAGTTCAGTTTTCAGCCTTCAATAAAAAGATAGCCTATATGTTCACTTATAGATACCCAGTACTTTTATGGAAAACAATATAAGCAGCATGGCTCTAAAGAAATGAAATGTCTCATTGATTTTGTCAAGCGTAGTACTGTATACCACTCTGCCAGTATTGTTTTAATGGGTATTAAACGACATATTGTACTTCAATAATGACAGTACGACAGTACTTGGTAGACATACCAAGTCGCAAATTAAAAATATGCAATTAGCTTAAATATATTTGCATCTTTTCTAATCGAATGGTTTCAGATTAAATGACCTTCAATGTGCTTCGACTTTAGTCGGTGAAGACAAAGGCATAGAATCAATTTTGTGTATATAATTCTGGCATATGATATAACAGATTTTCGCAACTATCCCACTTATTAGACGATGGTTTTAGAATAAAACATTTTAAATGGATTCTGTAGTTTGTTCATGTTGCGCAGGGCTATGTTGTTAGTTGTGTTGGTTATTTTGTCATTTTAAGTTTCTAGTTCGTCGACTTTTTGTCTGATTGGGTGCAAAGTAAATGCAACTGCAGTGAAGAGAAAACGCTTGAAAATTGCCGAGAAAATTTATGTACTACCCCGTTGATTGTGGTGGGCGAGTGAACTAGTATGCCACTGTCGGTGTCGGTGTCTGTGGCCAAAGTTGCAACAAAACTGAAACTTTGGACTACAAAAACAACAAAAAAGAAAAAAAAAAGTACATGGTTTAATCCTCGTTTTTGCAGCATCTAGCGAACAATACTTTTGTTTTTGCTGGCACTGCGCAGTTGCTGCTGCAGCCTCAGCACAGCTTGCGGTAAAACTTTTCAATAATATTCCCAAAAGTCCAGTCCAGACGTCGACGGCGACGGCGACGACAGCAATGACGACGACGACGACAACGGCGACGATGAGGACAACGAACAGCGTGAGTAGGATGACAAGAGACAACGAGAAGCAAACGGGATTGGCAAACGGAAGTGCCGCCATAGTTGGACATATAGCATAGTTTTGGGCGCTCTGGCAGCCTTATTGCCATGCTACCCGAAAAGAAAGAGCATACACTTATTCGTATTCCCAAATCGGAGATCTCTATTAAAACGGAACACAATAGAATGAAGTAAAGAGAATTTAATAGAGCAAAGCTTAAAAAGCGTAAAAAATTGTCAAAAAATATTTGAAAATAGTTTCAAATTATGCTAATTATATGCCAAAGACTTAAACTGAAAAATATACTTCTTAAAGTTTTTAGTAAATTCCAAATATGTAGCTTTAATATTAATTTAAATTTCTGGAATGCCAGGACACCCACGAGTGCAGCATTGTTTTAGTGTGCCCGGCAGACAAATTCAGCATTTCCCGCACACGTGGCTTTGGCGATTTCCTTTTGTGCAAACATATTTTACCGCAATTGCGGCACACGAGTTCTAGCGCCATTGAGCCGTAAGTAACAAAGCCCCGCCCACTGGCTACCGCCCACTGTCCATTGCCCAGCCACATCACATCACCATAATGGAACTGAGTTTCCCCCTTTGTGGGTACAAATATGGATTTTTCTTGTTTTTTCCCAGTTTTCCCCAGTGCGTCTAACTGCAGGCCGTAACTTGACCACTGTTATCCACTCCTCCTCCAACTGCAACTGCAACTTCAGCTTCATTTTCTTGTTTTAAATCTGTTTTGTTTTTCCCTTTATGCACTAAGCTCTTTTGTTTCTCAGTTACTGGCATCGCTGCGCTCCGATGACGCTGCATTAGAGCCAACTCGTGGTCAACTGGCGCACCTGGAGTATACACACACAGCAACATACATATAGATATTTCATATAATATGTATATCTGCACCTGGTTGTGGCCTGTTTAGATTCATGCAGCGCCGCTTTTATCCGCATTGTTTCCGTCAATAGACGCATTTGTGCGGGTCAGTTGGACAAAAAGAAAGCAAAGTCGGCCAGATTGACCAACTAGGAGGCTGCCCCTCCCTCTCTCTCCACCTCTGTTTCTGCACCTGCTCCTGCTCCTGTTGTGGCTGGCCTTTGTTGGCCGCACATAATTAGATTTAATTTTTCAGCTTTCAGTTTTTTATATTACCTTTACCACCGATGCCCTCGGGAGCAAATGACTCCATTTAGTAGCGTTGAAGTTATGAAATTCAGGTTTAAGGAGCTGCAGAAGGTACATTTCATGATGATCTAAGGGTATTAAAGCAAGCTGTAAAGTAGATACTTGAGAGTCCTTTAGCTAGCGATTTACTCTTGTTTATTGAGTGTAGCAGCACTCCCAAACGCAATGTTCTACTCTGACAGTTACTTACCAAAGTAAATATCCTTTTCCGTGGGCAGCACTTAAAAATACGCAAATTTATTGCCCATCTTCCATTTTGGTTTTCATCTCAAAACGGCCAAGACAGAGGCCGCTCCATCTGCAGTTCGTGGAGAGCCAACATCGCCTTGTGTCCATCAAGTCAACGATAAACCCTTGGTTTTTATGCCACTATCATAATACGAGTATGTACACAATTATTATTCCCCGGATGGATTATAACGTGAACACAAAACGAACAAGCGTAAATTCTTGAACTGTAGCTGAACGCCGTTGAACTCCCAGAGAGTTGAGACCCGATATCAGACGCAAGCCTTCAACAACACCCCCTGCCACCCCCTTTTAACTGGCGCAGAACGCAGTCGAGCGCAACAAAATGGACAAGAAACAATGACGGGGGAATTGAGCTTTAGCAAATACTTGCTTTAAGCTAAACAACTGCCTGTACTGCCAAAGTCAGTCATAGTTCTTGGCTCAGTTCGATTCAGTTCATCATGTACTGGTTCCCAGCTTTTCCCTGTTGGCCCTAATTGTTGCATGCTAAATTGATTTAGGCATATGCAGGTTTTTTTATACAATTAGGTAAGTTGTAGAGAGGTAGTATACGTATAAAGTATTTACTGCTGCACTTGGCAGAAAGTAAAACAAGTTGCTGGCATTTACGCCTAGAAATTAAGACGGAAATTAAAGAACAATTTTACACAAAACATGGTAAACTTTTTAAATTTTACAAATAATCTGCTTGTTAACATTTAAAGTGATCGGTTAACATTATTACTGTTTGAAAATGATATACAAAATATTATCGAATTTCATTTATGCAATCACAAATATTTCCACGTAATTAAAAAGGTTACAAATTTTATTTCTTTTCACACAAACTATATTATTGGAAATATTAATATAAATTATTTTTAATGAAACACATGAAAGCGTTTTATAACTTTTGGGTTGCCCAAGAAATCATTGCGGATTTTGCATTCATCGCTGACAATTTTTTGAACGGCTTGTGACTATCAAATTTAATTTTTTCTTTTGTCAGTTATTAGCAGTCACTTTTAGTTTTCTTTAGAAAAAAGCTGTTTATTTATATTTTTTTTGTTTTGCGTAAATTTTCACAAGGAGCCACAAATGAACATTTTCGCCATCATTTTCATTATTATTTCTCTTATGAAAAAAAAGCAGAGCAGGTTTGCTAAAAACTTATGTGATATGTATGGTGATAAGACATTAAAACAAAGACAATGTCAAAACACGTTTGTGCAAATTCCGATTGGGAGATTTTTGATTCAAAGATTCGTCGTCAGCTTGGTGGTATTGAAAGTGGTTTTAAGTTTTCCAAGGAATCAAACTATCAATTCGGATGTCTAAGAATTGGCCAATGTATTTACTTTCTATTGAAAAATCCGCAATGACTTCTGGAGTAACCCAATATATGAGTTGGTTGATTTTGCTGCAGTATTTAGCAATACTTTGCTTTCAAAAAACAAAATTTAAACAATTAACAAGCACCTGAGTAGTGACGGCGAATATACAGTGCCCGGCATAAGTATTTTGACAGCCAAAATAAAATTGTCTCATGTATTTTTTATAATTTTTTTAAATTTATTTTTAACCCACATTTACTCACATTCGTACAAAATAGTCACCTTTGGCAAATTTCAAACAAAAAACCATAAAAAATACCAAAGAGATTTTTGAAATTTTTTATTTTTATCACTAAATTGGAGAAACTTTTTGTATCAAAACATATTTGTTTTAGCCCGGCTAAAAAATGTAAAAAGTATACCTTTGCAAGAATTGAAAACTTTCCACGAGCACTTAACGGGTTAAGAAAAATGTTCTATTATTAAAACGGAATTTAGGTGACCTATCCATTGATACCAAAGAAAGTTTAAATTTTAAGTAGATTTAGCTTTAAGTCTTGTCAAAATACTTATGCCGGGCACTGTAGCTGACAAATTTCTGGGCATTAGGTGTAGTAGCTATTTGAAAACTGCGCTGTTCTATCATTTCGATCAAGATATTTTGTGAAAGCCGGAAATTACGCTTATGCAATTGTCATTGGCCTAAGTGCACGGGTGCTAGTTCATATCCGGACAGAGGCAACGCTACTTCAAAAATGTCGTAGAAAACGGTAAAAAAAAAACAAAAATATGTATTAAAGGAAATGTCGAAAACTGCCAACTGCAAGTCCAGCTCAGCTGTCTTTCTCTCATTCTCTGTCTTCTGTTCCCTTTCTCTCTCTCTCTTCACTACAAACTCTCTTAGACAATGGTGCGTAATTTGCTGAAATGTTAAGTAAAACGTAATAGCTGGGAATTGACAAAGTCGCTACTGGGGAATCCGAACTTGCAGCCAACCCAACTTCAAATGTCCAATGCCCAATCCCCAATGCAATCCACCCGCATGTCAGCAGCAATAAAAGTCAATTGTCAGCGTTGTCAGACATTCCGTTTTCCAGTTATTTCCATTCTTCTTACTCATTTTTCTTTTTTTTTTTTTTTTTTTTTTTTTTTTGTATTTCAGAGAGTTGCAAGAAATTTTCAGAATTGTAACTGCAGTACCTCTTGTCCGTTTTGCCTGAGCGATTTGCTAGAATGCAGCTTCACTTACACCTGGATCTGCAAAGTATGCAACATGCAGCTGTCACTTAACATTTTGTCAAGCGTCAACTGTATGCACACACACACACATATACGCACTCCTGAGCTGGACACGAGTTGGCTACTATGCTGAAATCAAAAAGCATCATGGAAAGGAAATGAAAACAAATGAAAAATGATTTTCATTTATGCACAAAATGATTCTGGAGCTATTTGGGTGTTTTCCTTTACAATTTCTTGCTTTTCTTTCCATTGTAGTGCAGCAAATTGCATTGGCCCTTGAAGCCCTTTAAAATTGAACTGATGAAATAACTGATTAATAACAGAGTTCAAGACTCAATTGGCTTTTAATAGTCGTTAAAGTAGAGACTTGACTTAGCATATCTCAAGTAATTTTTCGTCTCAACATAGAGCATCCACTGATCTATTTTTGGAATTAGCAGCTTCTAATTTACTAAGCCATTTTAAAGCACTTTTACAAAATTTTCCTAAGCAAATTCAGGCAAGAAGAAACACGGAAAAAAGGGATATTTCATGTATTTTTTTTTCAATTTATATTTTTATTTTTGGTGAAAATAATCAGGCAACTTAATTGAATTAAGTAACAAGGCAAAGCATAATAGGCGACAAAAAAAGGTCAGAAGAAAGTACCAGAACAAGAGCAAAGGCAGGAACAAGCCGCAAACACCAAAATTTATGAAAAAGGAGTGAAAATGTGCGCAAGAAGGCAAATAAAATTTAAGTGAAAACAAATAGACCAGCCGTCTGGTAAGGACAAAGAAAGGGTATGGGTTGAGGGAGTGCGGACGGGACGAGAATGAGTGGGTGTTTCATCAGCAGCCCACAGCGGCACGACCTTATTTATAAATTAACAGTAACAATTTTTCCTGCCGGACATACACTTAAAATTTTTGCGAGCATGAAAGTTTAATATTTTGTATTTTCTTTTTTTTTGTGTAAAGTTTTTTCTTTGCGTTTTTCTTCCTGTTGCCGACGAAAGGAAACCCGGACAAGGTCCTTTACCGTCGCTTAAGCAAATAATTTCTTTTCTTAGGCATCGGCGGAGGCGCAACTTACTCTTCTGCTTGGCTACTTTAATGCGTACAGCAATTGCAGCTCCAACTCCCACATCCTATTGGCACTGCTCTACGACTCCCAGAATGTGCCTGTTGTGTGATATGGTGTTTGTGTCGTCCTGTTTCCTGTTTGCGTTTTGTTTTTAGGCTGGCTGCTCCGCCTTTGCTTGTTGTTTGGCCAGCACTTCTCACGCACTCACTTTAGGGAATTTACCTGGCACTTTTGTCCTGTTTTTCAGTATCTCTTTAAAAGCATACTAAGCTTTAAGCAAATTCGTTATTCTTTTTTTTTTAGCAATTTAGTTTTGAAATTGTCAATTAAATATACGTATTGTGTGGTTATAATTTGCTTTAATAGCTTTAATTAAAACGTAAACAAATGTGTGATAAGCACTTGGGTAACTGACCGATTTTGAGCTGATTAAATTTTGTTGCGAATGATGAAATGTTGGATAGAATTTCGTTCTATCTTCGCCTCTATAAGATTATTTCGTTTCTAATAAAACTAAGTTTTATTATTTGCTAGCATAACTTGATCAATTTCGTGTTAGGTGTATTTCGTTACATATATCAATATAGAACCCTGACAACAATCAAACCATATGAATATGTGCTGAGCTTGTTTACCAGATTAGTGATAATTTGCAGGTACTACTTACATTACTGTTAGTAAGCATGACTGACCAAATTGTGTTTGGCAACTTAAAAGCTCTATTATCAGAGAAATAGAGAGGCAGAGAGTAAGAAGTAGATAGAGAAAGATCGGCAGAGACCCAACAAATTGTTATCAATAAAAGCCAGCACAATCGGCTGTCGAGAGCTCAGTTAATATAGTGAGATCATACGAATAGCATATACGGGTTTTCACTATGAAACTATTTTCGCTGCTGTTACTGACCTTCCTGGGTTTATTTTACAATGCGCCGCAGACGCACAGTGCCAAGATTTTGATTACTTTGCCCTTTCCGGGTCGTTCACAGTACATATTTGTCGAGACTTATATGAAAACTTTGGCAGCTCGAGGTCATGAAGTGACAGTGATCAGCCCCTTTGAGAATAAACCGGTGCAAAATGTACGATTCATTAGAGCACCAAAGATTCTTGAATATTATGACCGTGAGTACAAAAATCAAACCAGAGATAATTACCAGTTTAATTTAAATATTGAATATCTTTTATAGAAATGCTTAAGGATATGGAAAACACCGGAGCTTGGTCTCAAGTAAATCTTATGTATCAGTTTATTAGTATTGTTGCTGAGTGCACACTATCAGACAAAGGTGTGCAGCAATTGATGAACTCCGGCGAAACGTTTGACTTAGCTCTAGCCGAAATGATTCAAATGGATTCACTATATGGATTAGCACAACATTTTAACGCGTCACTAATTGGATTCTCCAGCTTTGGAGACGATCACCATATTGATAAACATATGGGTAACATATCGCCGCTCTCCTACAATCCGCTTGTCACCTCTCCACGTACGAATAAAATGACATTTTCGGAACGACTAATGAACCGTTTTGAAGCATGGTTCGAAAACATTGTTGCCTATCTAATACACGCTCCTGCGATGGAGGAACAGTATAAAAAGTACTTTCCCAATGCCAAGAAAACGATCTCTGAGGTCAGAGATAGTTTTGAACTAATGTTGCTGGGTCAACATTTCACTCTGAGCTACGCACGCCCAAGTCTGCCCAACATGATCGAGGTGGGAGGAATCCACATTTCCCACAAACCAAAACCCTTACCCGATGACATCAAACAGTTTATTGAATCTTCTCAAGATGGAGTGATCTACTTTTCATTGGGAACAAATGTGAAAAGCAAAGATTTGCCTGAAGAAACTAAAAATACTCTCATGAAAGTTTTTGCGGGTCTTAAGCAACGTGTTCTCTGGAAATTTGAAGATGATCAGTTACCCAATAAGCCGAATAACGTCTTCATAAGCAAATGGTTTCCCCAACCAGACATTCTAGCCCATCCCAATGTCAAGCTCTTCATCAGCCACGGAGGACTACTAAGCACTATTGAAAGTGTCTATTTCGGAAAGCCAATCCTAGGTCTTCCCGTCTTTTATGATCAGTTTATGAATGTGAAAAGAGCCGGTATCATGGGTTTTGGTCTCGGATTGGATCTACAGAATCTAAAGCAGTCAGAGTTGGAACAGACAATAAATACTCTACTGACCACACCCAGTTATGCCAAAGCAGCTTCCCTCATCTCCGAACGGTATAAAGATCAACCAGAATCTGCTTTAAATCGAGCCATATGGTGGACGGAGTATGTTCTCCGACACAAGGGAACTCCTCACATGCGAGCAACTTCACGAGACTTGAACTTTATTCAACTTCATGGACTGGATACCATTGCGGTTCTGCTGGGAGTACCCTTAATAGTCTTGTTCCTGATTATTAAACTGTTCTGCTGGCTAGTTCGTGCTGTCTTTGGATCTAAACAAAAGCGAAACAATAAGCAAAAAAGGCATTAAGTTAATGTGATACTTTTTATTAGTCAATAATTGTATCTCTTGTTTCTTAATTAATGTGCGCTTATAAGTAAAAATAATAAAATTAATGTCATTAATATTTAATATATTTGTTGTGTTCTAGTCGCACAATCTATTTAACAATCGGTATAATTTGCTACGATCAGTAGACTGTTACACCGTCAAGTTGTTCAGATATCTTTTGATAACATTTGTGAAGGTGATAAGAAATGAGGAAATTATTGAATTGATTATCACAACAAGAAATTTGTATTTCTGTCTCGCTCACACATATGTTCTCCGTTTAAGTTAGTTTAGTAACACAAAATTGTATTGACTGAATTAATATGTGGTATCGCTTTGTTCACACGGGCAGACGTAAATGGCTATATCGACACGGCCGTTGATGTTGATTAAGAAAATATATTCTTTATAGGGTCTGCGAAGCCTTCCTCTATCTGTTTCATAAAAAAATATCTACTATTACTATTAGATATTATGTTATTGAACATAACAGAATTATCACAGAATTTTATAACAGTGTTCTGAACATTAGCAAAGCTCTGTTATGTGATCTCTGTAAACTTTCAATACATGACGAAAATAAAAATAATGTAATCCTATGTCTTTATTTTTGCTTATCTTTAAAAGCTCACACCAGAAAAGCTCTCTCACTCTGTGAAAGCTTTTCAGCTTGCGATGACTGCACCTCTTTATTTATAAGAGCGAAAGAAATATTATTCCCCTCTTTAATAACTAACATGCTCTTACCATAGAATGTAAAATTTTTTGGCTCTACGGAGCATAACATAAGCCGGAGAGTGAACTTGTTGTTTCCGATATAAGCTAACACATTCGATACCTAAAAACTCAGTTAATGTTGTGGTATCGAACGAAAACCTCAAATAGTTTATTATAATGAAACTGGTTCCGTTTTTCCTGCTGATTCTAATTGGTCTCCTTCAGACGCAAAGTGCCAAAATTTTAATAACTTTGGCCTTTCCGGGACATTCTCAGTATATTTTTATTGAGACTTATATGAAAGCTTTGGCAGCTCGGGGTCATCAAGTGACAGTTATCAGCCCCTTTGAGAATGAACCGGTGCAGAATGTACGATTTATAACAGCTCCAAAGATATTTGAATATTATGATTACGATAGTAAGTGCCTGAACTTAAAATTAGTTTTGTAACTATCTATACATTTTACAGAAATTGTTTCTGAAACGAATACTCTTGGATTTTGGGCAAAAAATAAATATTATTCGTCGACAACAAGTAGTATCTGTGAATGCATTTTATCTGACGAAGGTGTTCAGCATCTGATGAAGTCTGGCGAAACATTTGACTTAGTTCTCTCTGAGATGGAAAAGACAGAGTCATTGTTTGGATTAGCGCAACACTTTAATGCAACACAAATTGGGTTCTCCAGTTTTGGATATGATCACCACATTGATAAACATATGGGAAATATATCCCCTCTCTCTTACATTCCACTTGTCACCTCTCCACGTAGCAATATAATGACATTCTTCGAGCGCCTAGGGAACCGTTGGGAATCATGGGTTGAAAAGTTTACGTACTTTGTGATACACTCCCCAGCCATGGAGGAACAGTATAAAAAGTACTTCCCCAATGCCAAGAAAACGCTCTCTGAGGTCAAGGACAGTTTTGAACTAATGTTGCTGGGTCAACATTTCACTCTGAGCTACGCACGCCCAAGTCTGCCCAACATGATCGAGGTGGGAGGAATCCACATTTCACACAAACCAAAACCCTTACCCGATAACATAAAGCAGTTCATCGAAGCTTCTCAAGATGGAGTGATCTACTTCTCACTGGGATCAAATGTAAAGAGTAAAGATTTACCTGAGGAAACCAAAAATACTCTCATGAAAGTTTTTGCGGGTCTTAAGCAACGTGTTCTCTGGAAATTTGAAGATGATCAGTTACCCAATAAGCCGAATAACGTCTTCATAAGCAAATGGTTTCCCCAACCAGACATTCTAGCCCATCCCAATGTCAAGCTCTTCATCAGCCACGGAGGTCTTTTAAGCACTATTGAAAGCGTTTATTTCGGAAAGCCAATTCTAGGTCTTCCCGTCTTTTATGATCAGTTTATGAATGTGAAAAGAGCCGGAATCATGGGCTTCGGTCTCGGATTGGATCTACAGAATCTAAAGCAGTCAGAGTTGGAACAGACAATAAATACTCTACTCACCACGCCCAGTTATGCCAAAGCAGCTTCCCTCATCTCCGAACGGTATAAAGATCAACCAGAATCTGCTCTAAATCGAGCCATCTGGTGGACGGAGTATGTTCTCCGACACAAGGGTACTCCTCACATGCGAGCAACTTCTCGAGACTTGAACTTTATTCAACTTCATGGACTGGATACCATTGCGGTTCTACTGGGAGTGCCCTTAATAGTCTTGTTCCTGATTATTAAACTGTTCTGCTGGCTACTTCGTGCTGTTTTTGGATCTAAACAAAAGAAAAATGCTAAGCAGAAGACGAATTAGAGGAAACATTTTTATATATAGTTTTTATCTAGCTACAGATAAAAATTTATTGATGTAAAAATAAGAAAATTTAAAACTTTTTTTCAAAAAAAAAAAAAAAAAAAAATTCTTGTTATCTAAATGGTATTGCCTGACTAAGCTCACTTTATCTTACCTATACTATTATTTACTTCAACGATTTTAAAATGTTCAATACAGTGATGTTAAAATGTTTAACGTAAAAACATTGTATAATTTTATAGCCTTCTATATTTTCAAATTAAAGGTTCATAAAATCATATCAATCCCAACCCCAACTTTGACATATGAATATTTATTTATTTGTTACTTGGACAATTTATTACAAAAATTGAGAACAATTTTGGTGCTAGTTGTGAACTTAGCAAGAATTTTGAGAGCAATTAAAATTTAAATAAACCAGTCTTTAGGTGTTAATTAAAAATAAATAGATATATTGTTTTTAAAATATATTTTTATCTCTCTAATTTTTTAATAGCTCGCTGCAGCTGTTGAAAATCTCCAGGAAATATTTTTAACGTCAAAACTTTATCTTAATTGCAGACCAGTTTTTTGCATGGTTTTGTTGGCTTTTAGGTCGGTCAATGCGTCATGTATACGTACACAATGTACATGTGTTGGCTGTTTGCAAGGACATGCCCCTAAATCTCTGGCTTTTTATCAACTTTAACTTTGAAACAAAATTCAAATGTTGCTTTTTTCTGCATCTCTTATTCTCTCTCTCTCTGTCTCTATCTCTCTTTATCTTGCTCTTGTGGGTGTGGGCGTTGCCCCTGACAACTGGTTTGCCGAAAAAACTCGCAGTGGCCATTTGCACTAAGTACTCACACTCAAAATTCTGTTTGAAGTTTGCGATGGCCACACCTGCAGACCAAATGTGTCCCATTCCAATACCTCCCCCTTGTTATCCCTCTCTCTTTTTCCTGCAATACTGCCATTTTCATTTCTGCTTTCTAGTTACACGTAAGCCGCGCCCGGCTTGTAAATTGTATCCGTTTCAGGCACATAAATTGTTGTCAACTTCCGTTGGCTGCGACACCGTCGCCAGCACTCCTGCACCTACTCCTGCTCCTGCTGCCGTGTCCAGCCGTGTAGAGTGCGCATTGACTTGAAAGCAGCTCTACTGTCCAGGTCCTAGGCGTATGTCTTTTTTGTTTGGCAAACTTCTGGCTTGCTGCTCCAATCGTTTGCGTTTTTTTTTTCCTTCCGTCCACTCGCTGCACAGGTTCAGGTTCAGCTTCCAACTCCAACGTAATTGAATTTTTAATCTCGTTTATAGTCAAGTGATCTCTGGCATACACTCACTGCCCGTGTACAACTGCGCATATTTTACGTGCCTGGCGCCAGGACCTAAGCTCAGTTCTCTAGTTTTCAACAGCGTCCAGCAGCAGGAGCAGCATCGGTCGCAAATAAAGTTGGCTGCTGTCAGGAGTGTTGGAGGAGCGAGCCATGGCCCCATTGGAGGATCTGGCCTCATAATGAGCCCCCATCGTTATGCTAAATAGTTGAAAAGGTAACTTTAGCAGCCGGTCAACGGGTTAATATGCACACTAAAATTGCATATACATATATATATATACAACTTTTCGACTGTAATAAAATATTTCATGGAATACAATTTGTGGGCGTGGCCGAGCAGATCCCAGTTATAAGCTATGAATTACCAGCTATGAGCAGGCAGAAAGTGCGCTATGCAAATGTTTTAATGAACTTGTGCCAGATTATACAAATGCAGATAATCTCTCATTCCCCACACTCTCCGCAAATTGAGACCAAAACTTTAACTGATTGCAATTTAAGTTCCGGAGGCAATCGGGCGTAACCCGGGAATGCCGTGTCAAAGGATTGTAAACGATTGCATCATTAACTTGCTTACGTGACAGCGTTCCGCTAAGGACGAAGTTAAAAACGAGGACGCAGGACAAAGTAGCCGAAGATGAAGACGGCGAACGGTGAATGCTAAAGGTTCAATTAAGGCGTAATTATAAGCAGCTCGACATTCGCCACCGTTGCATACTTTATGGCGTGACACATTTTTTTGAAGCATTAGATGTGTTTCTGGGTGTTTCAGTCACTCAATTATCGCAGCTTAGTCGCTGTTTCAAATACTTACATGGTCATTTTACGCATTATATTTCTCTAAATCGACCTCAATTTCAGTTTTCTAGGAAATATGTTAATGCTGTAGATTTTAATTTGGGTTTTCTTAAAAAAAGTACCCTCTCAGGGGAGAATTGGGTTTGTTGAAAATATGTAACAGGCAGAAGGAGGCGTGGCAGACCCCTTAAAGTACATATATTCTTGGTCAGCATCACAAGCAGAGTCAATATGGCAATTTTGGTTTATCCGTCTCCCTGACTGTCCACTATAGGCGAAAAGCCAGACACTCCTCGGCAAAAATACAGATTTTGGCGAATATATCAGTAACTATAAAGCTTAAGGTCACCAATTTTGGCATTCAGGCTCCCAGGTAAAATATAAGACAATGTCATCATAATTTTTAGGATATCACGCCCCCTTCACCCATAAGAAACAAAACAAGCAGATAATTTGCATGATTTTAGCTCACGTACTTCTAAGCTTATAGTGTTTGTAACTCCATATTAGTTTGGAGACAAACAATATCAAACGATTCTAAAAATTACATAAAGATCGGTTTATAATCCGGAAAGTTATCATTCATCGAAAAACGTAAATTTTTAGCAAAGGTGCAGCCACGTGCTTATCACTAAGCACAGCTGCAACGCTGACGCCACACGAGCACTTTTAACTCATATATTTTTAATTGACAGTCAGAAGGCACAATCGGAAAGCTCAACTGAAATTATTTTTTCTTGTCAATTTTTATGCGTAATACCAAGTTAGTCCTAATTTTGTCTCACGCTGTTTTTGAATGCACATGTCGTTATATTTTATAAAAAGTGTACTGGATAAATCTTTAAGTAATAAGTTATTATTATATTGAAATACATAATTCTGTTTTTGTAACTTGTTATAAAAGAACAAATAATAAATTACTACTATGACTATTTAAAATATAGAAAATTGTTAACTGTTAAGCAATTTGATGCACATATATCTTTTAAATGTTACCAAGTAAAATGCGTAGAAATATTGATATCAGTCAATTGTTTAGTATTGTTGTATTGATTAGCATTGTCTGGACTCTGAGATAATTATCAATTAAATAATTAAACAGTTCAATAGTTGCTGATAGATATTGGGGGCTATTGTTGCTTGTTAAAGTTACACATAGAAACGGTATTAGTATTTGCCATATATATGCATAGGTATTGTGTGTTGCAAATGTTTGATTTCCATTAAAATTACCCAACCGAAATGCTTATCTTAATTATAAGATTTTGCAATAATATTTAGATTAGTTTTAGCCACAGCAAGAGTACGTCTACCAATCTGTCTGTCTAACTGGGTACAATGCAAATGTTTGTGGCATTGGTCAAATGTTGCGTATACGTAATTTACATGTATGTGCAAGAGTATTTGTATGTGTGTGTGTGGGTGTGTCTGTGCGTGTCTTTATGCTGATAATTTTGTGCTGTATCTCTGCGGGTACGTTCAAGTATTCTGGCTCTTTGTCTGTCTCTCTCTCTGCCTGGAAATCGTGCTAAATTTTTTAACTGCAATAATTATACGGCAATTAGCAAAATGTTCAATAATGCAGCTATGCGAGGCAGCCGTTACAATTTTTGACTGCACTCGGTAAACTTCTAATTGCCATTAGCGCACTTTACTTTTTCAGCCACTTCTATAATGCGGCATGGGCTGTAGTCCGGAGCATTGGATGCCAAGCAGGTGAAATCCACTCTCTCTCTATATCTCTGCATTCCTTCCCTTCCAAAAACCTCCACCCTCAACCCTCATTTAACATTTTCCAGTTTTGGCGCGTAATTAGATCGCGTTGTTAGCTGTGCTGCAGCTGTTGGTTACCGAGTTGCCTAGCTACTGAGCTGCATAGCTGGCTGAATGTCTGACTGGCTGGCTGTCTGTAATTTAGTACTAATGGCACACTTAAAGTACAGGCAATTATTTCAGACCTATACCTGTGCATATAACTATGCCATCTGTAGCTTCAAAGTTGTAACTCGATTTCATACTTGAAATATCTGATATATTGTTGCTGTTGACCTAAATATTTAATAATATAAATACTTATTGGTATGCGTTATACCTCGAATTTTATTGCAAATAAGAAATTATATAAAGTTCTTGATTAGCATAAATAGACTAGGTTTATATGGCAGTGTATGTATACCCAGAGAATTTTTATAAAAAAAATACATATTTTTGACAAATATCTCAGTAACTACGGAATCTAGGGACACCAATTTTGGCATGCAGGTTGCTAGATGCAATATAAAGACAATGTCATCAAAATTTTTTGGATGCCCAAATAAATTACAACTTCATTGAAAGTTCACATGCGTCCAGCTCACGTATTTCTTAACGTATAGTTTTGTAACTTAGCGAATACTTGAAGACAAATAATACCAAACGATCCTGAAGATTGCATTAAAATTGGACTATATTTAAAAAAGTTGTTCATACAACGAAAATCGTTACTTTCAAGCAACGAAAACTAAAAAAATTGTGCGAGCGAGATAGACACACAAATATGAGTGCATGTTAAGTTCTTGCAGCAGTTACTCCAATTTGAACTCATATAATTGGAACTAGATCTCTGAGAGTATTACACGGTCGGCATGCCCAAAAGAAATTTTCGTTTTTGTTAATGCAATTCAAGTCACATATAGGCATGTATTATTCAATAAACCATTTCCAAAATGGCATAACTCGATAAGTATTTTAAAAATCACATCTAATCTCTTGCCTTAAAATCATGGTATCAGTTTCTGTATCCTGACTAAGTAACAATCGCAAAGCTAGCTCCCATCGAACTCCCAGAAGATCGAACTGTAAAATATCTATTTAAAATATTTTTAAATAAATTACACATATTGCCCAATTTTATTAATTTAATTTATGTGATAAATTTCAGAAAATCTTTGTTGCGTTATAAATGTTGGAATACCTTAAAGATAAGTATGGGAAAATTAAAAATCTTATACAAACCTTATTCAATAAAGAAAATTCGTTAACAATATGTTTTTTTGCCTAGGCAAAGTTCTTTAATATCAGTGGCCGTTATTTACAGTTGTAACTTAAAACTCACACAATATTGGCAGTTGTTTAAAACACCCTAAACTAACAGCTCTATAAATCCCATCGAGTAAAAGTTTGAAATACCAACACTTTCCGCTAGACAGACACAAACATATGTATGTTTGGGTGAATGTGTGTGCGAGACAATCAGTCTATAACTGCACTTTTATGTGCCAGCTCACTGGAGACTAATGCCGGCGTTATCAGAAATATGCAAAAATCAACTCGGCTGTTGCAAGTGCCACAAATGCCGCAAGTGCTCGCCTGCCAAACAACGCAAAGCAATATGCTTTGGTAATATTTTTTTTTTACATCTACAAATGCTCAGTTTCTTACGAAAAAAAAAATAAAAACAAAAGCGAAATACATAAAAAGGAAAACAACCAGTTTTGACAAGTTCTGTGGGCGTTGGGGAAACAATGTGATGTGTGCGGCATGTCTTGATTTGCATAAGCCTCGCTTCAGGATTTTCTCTTCTCTTTGCTTTTCCTTATTTTCATTTTTTCTTTTAGCGTTTTTATGACATCGACAATCGATAGTCAGATAGAGCCATAGTGCACTCGCTGTTCGGGGAGCCATCAATCAAAATTTCACATGTCCAATACCATTGCCAAACACAGAGAGAGAGAGAGACAGAGGAAAACAAAGATAGAGACATTTCACTGCCATTCAGGGCCCACAGCAAACAAGCTCAAACCAATGGTAAGCTGGCACAGCAATTGTGGGTTTGCTTAATTAAAATTCATGTGGCTCGAATTAATAAATGCGAGTAAAATTTGTGCTACATGTCAAGTAGAATTCAGGGATAAATTTTCAATTATTATGAAATTTAACATTATTTAGAATCAAAGACACATAGTAAATTATTATCACTTTTACATCTACTCATACCTAATTTATTTGCTTAAGCCATGCTTAATTCTATCGTGCTTTTGGCTTAAAAGTATTTAGCATTTCTTTCCTTGCGATATGTATTTATTTTGCATTGTTATTGACTTGCACGTTTGAACTTGCTTAAAAGTTCTGGGTTCAATATATTTTGCTGTCGCTTTATTGCTGCTTCGTTTCCAATACTTTTTTGTGTTCTTTTTGTTTTTTACTTGGTTGTTGTTGCCGGCGGCACCCAAAGCGCTCATAAATCAAAAAAAGCTGTTGTTTGCTTACAGGCGCACCCACTCTATGTCTGAGTGTAGCTTTGTGTGTGTGTGTTTGTGTGTGATGTGTGTATAAATCACAAAGCATGTCCTTTGCCAATACAAACACAATTGAGCATGCATATGCAACAGCAGTGTGTCTCAGTGTGCGAGGCGAACAAAAAGTATGCAAAAGAAATTGCGTTAAAAAAAAATTTGATTAAAAAGTTTGTCGCCGTCGTAGAGTATGTACATATACATAACATACATATATATATATATATATATATATATATATATCTGTGGCTCGTTATATGTATCGGTAACTGTCACTGACACACAGCGCACACTGTGGAGTAGAGAGTTGCAAGAAGACTGGAGAGTGGCGAGAGAAGAAGGAGTGGAGGAGTCAGCGGACATTGTGCTTATCGATACGAGGCCATTGGCATGCCATGGCCAGTGTCGAGGCATGTTATAAATCTTTCAAAAGCCAAACGAAACGGGGCTTGAATTCAATTTTACAACTGACAACTGAGACAAGGCATTTGGCCACAGGTTCGCTGCCACACCGTCTGCCCACATACCATACTATATACCATAAATATTTATAATTAGTAGCACACTTTGAAGGCTTGTCAATTGCAAATGTTAAATATATGTACATGTTTCAATGTAGATGTAGATGTTTCAGTTAAGTTTTTGGGAATATGACAAATTGCTCAACTTGTTTGTTTGTCCACGTTCCACCTGTCGTATGCGCAATTAAAAGTTTTTACAATTCCCCTCCCCACAGCCGTAATTGTCATTTCACAGCAACTGTTAAATTGTAAAGTTGTGTGGCCCTGTACTAATTTGTGTCAGCTGCAGCAACGAAATTAGCCTTGTTAGCTTAACGTGTCTGCGTGTAGAAATGATAAGGTCCACCCTAAACCACCTCTCTGTGCTTCTCTAGTTGCAGCAAGTTCAAGGTTGTACAAATATTTGCCATGCATATGGCGCCTGACTCTCTAGTGTGGCGCTAACAAGCATTTTCCTTCTCATATCCTACAAAGGAAATAGGTTTTCCGTTGCATTTGTTACCAAAAAGTGCACAAAGAGAAAACAGGGCCGAGGTTAGGGCAGGCACGTCCTTGCCAAAAGAAAAACTCTGAAGCATAAAAAAAAAATAGTAAAATGCCTAGATAACAAAAAGGGAAAAGCAAATCACGTTGCATTCAGAGAAGCTGGCAGCAACAAAAAAATGCGTAACAATGGCTACAAAGTTATATGTCAACCTAGAACTGTGCAATACTAAATGCACTCAATGCCACCAGAGTTGTGGTGAGTTGCTAGCCATGTGGGTGGGTGGTTTTAGTGGTGCGGTTGCTTTTTTGTGGCTTACCACTTTCGGAGTCCGGACTTAGCACAGAAAGTTGGGCATCAACTTTTAAGCCCGGCTCTGACTGGGAAGCCAGGCAAAAAACGGTCGAAAGTTTTGGGTGAGTACAAAAAGCCGAAGCTGTTGGATAAATTACAGATTGTACGAGACAAGATATGGGGGTTTTAACAGCTGATAATAAAAGTCGAGCAACGAAGCTGAAAATATGGCAAATATGTTATGTACAGAGAAAGACTGCAAATAAAGTTGTATAATTAAGTGAAGGAGCGAAAGAGTTTGAGGCAAATGAAATTAAAGTTGAGCAGGCAAATTGATATTAAATTAAGAAAAGTTGTATCTTAACGATTAAGTATGTATTGGTGTTGGCCAACATCTTCAGCTATAATGTTTACAGCTATTTAATGAGCTCGTTCATTATTTTTCTTTACTTATATGGCATGTTCAGTTGCTGGGGATCTGTCTACTGAGTTTCAGTCTGCGCTTTCGATTAACATCGTTGAGTCTGCGAGTTGGGTGAATCAATATGCAAATTTGTGAATCAAGTTGAAGTTGAGATTCAACTTGGTTGACTGGCAAACAACCTCAATCGAAAGCTAGGTGTGTATTTGTCCATGGCTCTCTCTCTCTGTCAGCATGTGAATATTGTAATTGAAATCGCATCGAGACGTGAAATGAAACGTAAAGTCATCGAATCAATTGAAATGAAAATTAAATTAAATGCATACGCTCATACATTTATTCATACTCACTCTCGCGCTCTTTCCCCCTCTCTCTCTCTCTCTCTCTTTTTCTCTCTGTCTGTTTCTCTGTTATACAAACGAATGCATATACCGACTGGATAATACGAATATACTCATACATATCACAGTCCCATTCACATTCGCACACATAAACTCAATCTTAATTAAACACAGACACGCATATTGAGTTCCTTGAAAGGAAAAGCATTCGTTTGACTCTGACTCACTTGGCAAAAGTAAAGTGGTTGGTGGATAGAGGGGAGAACTGCTGCTGTATAGGAAAGGCAAACGAATCCATGAATATGTGCCTTTATGTTCACACATCACAATATTTTTATATCGATTCTGAATCGGCAACATTGTGGGCTATTTGTATCTACAGATACACTGCGATTTATTCTTTGATTACTTCTAATCACTGCGTCACTTTTGCATCTCAAGTGCATGAATTTAATCTGATGGGTTGCTTTTCATTCATTCAAAATGGTTGGAGAATGTCTTTGATGTGCTTTCGAGTTAACATAGTATAAAGGTTCTGTTTCTAATTGAGCATGAAGTTTTCAAAATGTACGAAATAAAATTAACTTTTCACTCATATGTACATACATTACAGAGTATGCAAATCGTTGCTCAAGTAAAATCCTTAAAAAAAACTCATGTAGAACGAATTTTATTAAATTGAAATAATTTCAAAGCAGCGAAAACGAAGTTTACTTATGTTATGTGTTATTTTGCGGTTCAGTCGCATTGTGCGTATTTGTTTAGGCGAATTTGTTGGGCAAATGCAAAGAAAAACCCGCAAATCTAATTTTTGAAAAGGCAAAAAAGAAATTTGACAGTAATTTCGATAGGAAAAGCGAACATTTGTAGAAGCTTTTAGCGCTGCTTAGTTAAATTAGCCACTTTGAGGCGAAAGAAATCTAAAGTGGAAATCTAATAATCAAGTCGAAAGAAATGCTTGGATCAAATCAAATATGCTCAGCCAATCGTCGCATAAATTTATGACATATGCAAAGGACAACTTACAACTGCTAGATGTCCTGCCTTGTAATTTCATTATGGAGCAATCGCATTTGCAACAAACAGCAGGAAAAAAACATCTGTATACATAGCATTTTATGGTATATGCGAAAAATGTAAAGACATGTCCAGTTGGAGCACTTGGTAGAGCATAAACTGAAACTAATTTTCCACTTTGCAGCACAATCTAAGCCAATGGAGTTGGCAGTTGCTGAAGCTTCTAATTCGCTCTAGAAATACTTTACCTAAGCCCAGAAGAAATTGTTGCAGAATGTTACCTTAAAGCTGCTTTTCAGGTACTGCAATTTTTAAACGAAAAAATTATGAACATTTTAAAACTTTAAACACTGAATATTTCTCTTACAGTTACTCGTCGCTAACAGATTTTGTAACAGTTTCATTCATTCGATTTGCCGATCTCATTTCATTACCTAAAGCCGGTTTTCAGGTACTGCAATTTTTAAACGAAAAACAGATTTATTGGGTGAAACACATCACCAGAATTTTTCAAATCATTTTAAAACTTTAAACACTGAATATTTATCTTACAGTTACTCGTCGCTAACAGATTTTGTAACAGTTTCATTCATTCGATTTCCCAAACTCATTTCATTTGGTCCACTATAATTAACACTCTGGGGTCGCTTTTCATCGTTATCTGCTGATCCAATCATAATTAAGCCGCCAGCTACTAAAAATGTCAGAGCGATGGCCAAATATCCGGTGGCATAGATCTGTGGTATGCTCAGAAAGAGATTCAGATAGAACAGCAAATGGCGAGTTCCAGCCACCATATGATATGCAAATGGAAGTGCGACTAAATATTTTAGTACATTAAATATAGTACGACTGCATTCGCAACTCTCTATCTTCCTAGCCAAAGCATCGACATTGATATCACAGCATAATCCAGATATTCCAACTATCCAAATACCTACAGCCAGCACAAATCCACTCATTCTCAGAAATATAGACAACATTGAGGTCAATTGTGGCTTATAAATAGTCAGATGTGGCGATAGTGCTCTGCCCAACTTCATATTCCTCTCATCATATCCCATGGTTGGGTAGAGAGCGGGCATAATTCTCAATTCGATTTTGGGCGGACCAGGGGGTACTCTCCTGTCGTCCATCAACGGTTTCTTACCAGACCCTTTCTTACCAGACCCCTTCTTACCGCACCCTTCGAGCTCATCGTTTGATTTAATTTCGGATTTTCCTTCATCATCATGGTCACCGTCTTTATATTTCGAATACTGCATTGTCTGATTGATCATTGGAGCAGTCAAAATTCGTTGATTTCCATACAGAAGAAGTTGAGCACTTCGCTGCAGAGGTCTGTTGATGTAGCGATTCCTGTTGGGATCGCAAGTTAATATATTAAACAGTAAAAAAGTCTTAGAACCACTTACATGGTGTACATTAAGATATTTCAAAATAAAATATAATAAAATCTCGACTTGACCGTAAAATTTAACACAATCTATGTAAACATGTAAATGTAAACGTAAAAGTTTAAACTCAAGGATAGACTGATGATAAACTAAATCGATAGGTCAATTCTAATAAATTTTACTTTACTTTCATGTAATTTTTTTTTAATTTAAATCATAAAACAGTAGTAACTTTAACTTGTTTCGCATCAAATTGCTGCGAGGCTTCCCATTCTGTTGGATAATTGAAGCACATTTCGGACTTCATAAATGTTCATAAATTGCTATAAGTTGCCAACTTGCCAGCATCCAAGCAATCTAAGGTCCAAACTTTTGCTGCATGCCAAGCGCATTATCAAATATTTATAGCAAAAATTTTGTTAAGCGTTTCAAAAATGCATAAGGGATGGCAAAAAGCAACTACAACAACTGAACTGCAACACCATCTACGAAAAAACAACACAATGTTGACTTTTCGCAACGCACAAATGTCAGATTTGGTTTAGTTTTCCCTACATATTTTTTACCGAGTGCCAGAGAGCTTGCTAAATCATATGCAAAAATGTTTTTTATCGTATGAAGTTTTTTTTTCGCTTTGTGTTTCACTTTTTTACTTCATACTCTTTATTTGCACAGAAGGGTACAAAAGAAAACAACTGTGTGTGCAATATAATAAAAGTAAAAAATATATATTCCGTAACAGTCCAGTTTGTCATATGTTTATGCACGTGTATAAATTTAAATACAAGATTATAAGTCCAACAATACAATTTATAAAACTCTGTTTAATATAAAGATATATTAAACTTTACTCACCATATTTGTCGATGCTACTTATTGAGTAGTTTGTTGACTTTCAGAATATTTGAATTTATTACGAAATAAATTAGAGTATAATTTATACAGTTCTGTTAAATAGCGATTTTGATTTAAAAGTTAAAAGAAATGTATAAATTATGCCATTCAGTTAAGTAAATAGTCATTGAAAAGATAGAGGACACCAGTATACCCTATTTTTTGGTCTATTTGCTTCCTAGATTTCAACAAGCTAATATGTTTGTCGATTCTGATTGATTTAAAAATTTCATAAAAATTTTGAACATTTTATAATGAAAATTAGTCTCTAACAGTCGTGTTACTGCTTTTCTAACTAGTTACTTGCATATTCAGTTATATAAAAATAAATAATTTTTCTTGCTACTGAAACGTTTATGACACATTCATTCAGGCGCCTGAAGGCTTCGCCAAAGAACATAACAAATTGAAGAACACTTTGCAAAGCCAACACTATATGACAAGGAGCAAAGTATGTAAAATGATTACATATCGTATAAGTATGTATGTACGGTATATATGCATATAAGCAAATACATGCATGCATACATATGTATCCGTATACTGCTACGAACTGACAAAAAAGGTTGAGCTGAAATTTAAACATACATAAATATATGAAAAGTTAATTTGAAAAAATCTCTTTTGACAGAACGCGGCGGGTGGGTGGTAGCTCGGAGGTTGTCCTGAAGTGCTGAAAGGGATGGAGGGGCGGAAGTTCTGCCAAAAGACGCAGCTGTGATGTTGTTGTTCTTTCAGTGGCTGGTAAAAATTTCTGCTGTTGCTGCTATTGTTGCTGCCAAGTCGCAGTCAGTCACTTGCACGATGCTGTCGAGCTGCAGCAACAGCATCGTCGTCCACAGTAAACGATGAAAAATGTGCAAAAATTGTACACATACACACATAGAGACAGAGAGAGAGAGAGAGATAGCGAGAGGGAATAAGGAAAACGCATAGGGGAGCAGCTCCTGCTGTTTATGTAGCCTTGCTACGTGTATAAATAACGGTAACATTTTAAATCAGTCGAGTGACTGCAGGAAACGGCGAAGCGAAAGCTCAAACTGGTGCCAACTCAGCGACGTTACTGACAACCCCTATTCCCAGTCTACAGTAACCAGTTACCAGTTACCCTCGCCCGATTTCCCAGTCTCCCCGTTTCCATTTACTCTATTCCCTGCCGCCTGTCTGCCTTGTTGTTTTCCCTGACATTGATGATGCTCTGCGTATGTGTATGTGTGTGTGTTCGTGTTAACGTAGCCGCAACAATTTCATTCCTCATACATTTCTGGTTAAAACGCTGCCTTGTCTCTTGAAACGCAACCATGTCGCCTCGTTTCCCATTCCTGTACTTTCTTCTTTATTGTATTTTTGGCTTGTCCAACAATGCTTCATATATTCTGAAAAATTTATGAAATTTTAACCCATTTTTCCCGAGCTTGGTGGCGATTATTAAATCTTGTCTTTTAATTGGTTTTTAAAATTTTAATTAAAAGTGAGAATAAATGATACGACAGAGAGAGAGAGAGAGAGAGAGAGAGAGAGAGTGAAAAAGCGAAAGTCAACCAAGGGATTACAAGATATACGTTTAGATTTAAATCACTTACAAATTTAAAAAACACTTTTTTAGTCAGATCATTAATTTTTACAAATACTGCAGAAAGCAAAAAATTGAAAGTATAGTCGAGCTTATAATTCTCTCAACAAATTACTTTCGATTAAATTCATTTAATGCTAAAAAATGTTTCGTTAAGTAAAACTTTAAAATGGTATGCCAGTTTGCATTTTTATGAGTGAAGGGCGAGTGCCATCTTTATGTTGTGTTTAAGAACCTTCGGGTCAAAATTAATGTACCCCAGTATCATAGTTACTGAGCTATTCATCAAAAACTTAGATTTCTTCAAAGGTATGTCTAGGTTTTGTCTTATTGTGGGCAAATTGGAATTGACAACTAAAAACAGAAAGAATACTTCAGATCGAGCATCCCAACCGTGCACTACGCTCTGACTTTAATTTCCAATTATATGTGTTGAAATCGGAGTAAACGCAGCAAGAACCTATCATGCACATATGTTTGTATATCTTTCTCGCTCGCACAAAAGCTTTCGTTTACGCTGCATTGCAGCAGAGCTCAGTGTTACTACGTATTTTGATGTGTGATAACTTTCTTGATTATAATCCTATTTTAATGTAATTTTCAGGATAACATGATATTGTTTATTTCTAAATGAATACAATGGTTACAAAACTATATATTAGGAAATACGTGAGTTTAAGGCATGCAAAATTTTCAATTATTTTGGCTTTTTATAGGCAAAGGGGGCGTGGCATCAAAACAATTTTTATGACGTTGTCTTTATATAGTATCTGGGAGCTTACATGCAAAAGTTGGCGGCCCCAATAGTTACTTTTCTCTTTGATTAAGTTTTTTTCAAGCGTCCTTAAGATTGTTATAAATTTTCAAGAGATACTGTACACAAATGTAATGTTGCTTATAAAACCCCGTAATTTGTAATTAAATATTATAGTTGCTTACTGTAGAGCGCACATTATAATAGAAAACATTAAGGTAGCACAAGGGCATGTCATTTAATTTAATTACACAAAGAAGACAAAGTTCGAAATGCGTTTGATATGATGAGACAATCAAAAGTCGAAAGATATTTGTAGTGCATAATCTTTAGGGGCTGCATAACAGCTCATTGGACACACAACGCGGACATCGAATAATGATTCAAGGGTACTTAAGGCGGCAGGAGTGTGGGAATTCCATTAAGTTTATTAAGAGGCTTTAATTAGTTTATATAAGTATACAATAACAACAATAACAAATGCTGCTGCCCGTGGACTACTATAAACGAAGAGAAAAGAAAAACGTGCCTACATTTCATTAATTACCGAGCTGTCAAGGCAACCAGCGGCCACTTTAAGATGCTTCTTACCTTTTGATGGCCCCCGGTGTCAAGTAATTTACAAAGCACAAGCAACAATGAAACGGCAGGGTATCGGCTGGGGACGACCAAAGAATTGGGTATACTCTCAATTGGAAAGTCGAGGGTTCTGATTGAACACTCGCATCTTAAGTTTTGACGTTAATCTTTGATTATGCAAAGCAATACAGAGTGAGTGTGAGAGTGGGGCGTCAGTTTCGCTGACACTTCATTATGTGATTTTAATTTGAGTACAAGTTTTGTATATATATATGTACTGGACTGTACATTATGTATATACATTTACAACAATGCCAATGCCGGCAGTCGATAAAATCTCATTTCGCAGCGAAACGTTTGATCTTAATTAGTATACTTGAATGTTCTCGCTCATTCAGTCGAGTGTCAGCTTTGCATCAGCGTCATCAGCAACAGCAGCAGCATCATCAGCAACAGCAGCCGCATCATCAGCAGCAGCAACACAAGCATCAGCGAAAATAACAAAATGTCGCAAATCAAAAATGTGCTGCTTTGGCGTACGCCGGAAAGGGAGGCCGGATAGCAGAGTGGATACTTCTCATGATCTCGCTAGGTTGATTGGCAGTTTTGGCCCTTTGCCCTGATTGTTGTTGTTCTCCTTTCCCAGCTGCTGCTGCTGCTTCTGCTTCTGCTTCAGCTTTTTGTCTAAGCGGATTTCATTCGCATATTAATTGAAGTTTACACAGTGACAAAATCAAGCGGCCTGGTCACTAATTAAATAGAGTTCCCTTTGGGCAATCGCCTACTGATTTCTGCACAGTGTATCCGTCGCGAAGAAGTCGCGTCAAATTGTCAAACACGCGCATAGAGTTTTCGGTGTGGGTAAATATTTTTCAATTAAAATGGCTGCCAGGCTATTTGCTCAGCACTTTGACGGCTTGCATAAAAATTTAGTGGTCTCATAGTTGCCCAATTGGTAAAGGTGGGCGGGGCATGTCCAAGTAATTGCATGATGAGCATTCGTAGAGACATTGCGGTGATTTCTTCAAAATGTAATCAAGCTAATCAACGCAAGGTATTCAGGAATTTAATTAAAACCAAACCGCAACCAATATAAAATTTATTCAATTTCAAAGATGAAAAATCTAATGAAGTAGAAAGAAAATGTTCATAGAAATGTTTTGCTAATAGAGTTTTTATTAATCTCTATAAAATATTCACAAGTATTCGATGCAACTGTGAGTCTTAAGAATTTGATTTTACTAAGATATGTTTATATAGTTTTAAAGTTCTTAAATTAATAAAAAATATGGCTAACCTCTTGAATGCTAAGTCATGAGATTGCCCAAAATGCAGTTGGGTTTACGGTTTGCTCTACACTAATTAGCCAGGCACTTTAACAGTTAGGCACACAGATAGCGGTATAACATAATAATATTGAGCATACGCCGCGTACTGCACTGAAATTTCAGCTAAATCTGCTTTTAGCCGCATTAGTTGCCTGCCGCATGGTATATGGCTTAATTACCTTAAACTTTACAAATATATGTATGAGTGTGATTATGTGCCAGTGTGTGTGTGTAGGTGCCTTTAATTTTGCTGAACTCGAAGTCAAAGTTTTTGAGTACCTATGAATTTTGTAAACGGAGCAGAGCACTGCAGACATAACAGAGAAACTAAGTCAAACAACCAAATCACTAGGCAAGAAGCTAAAAACCAAAGCTACTCAGCTGCTCAGCTGTTCACCTGCTCTGGCAAACTGTCGATAATTAGCTAGAAAAGTTTTAGCTTGGCCATTAACACGCATTTGGTGCATAATGGGCCTGTCTGGCATGGATTTCCTAACTGCAAATGGCAATACCTCTTGCTTTTCAGTGAAGCCAAGCAAAGGCATTAACTCAAATGGCTGAGCAATAAGGCAATGTCTTGTGGCTTTAGGCCAAAAGTTTCAACCACTTGAACTTGATGGTAAGCGGTAGCAAGAGCAACATTTATCAACAATTGGCACAACAATAGTCTCACACTTCA
The DNA here is from genome assembly GCA_035047385.1 of Drosophila tripunctata. Classification (NCBI taxonomy): domain Eukaryota; kingdom Metazoa; phylum Arthropoda; class Insecta; order Diptera; family Drosophilidae; genus Drosophila; species Drosophila tripunctata. The sequence goes on from JAWNPS010000334.1 coordinate 4,780,053, forward strand.
CTGGCGCTGAGTGTTTTATAATTAAAGTCAGTGAAAAGGATCGAAAAAGTCCTTGAACTCATTCCCCCAATACCAGCAACAACACCAAACCACGAAAGTGGCTGCATTGCGTGTGGCGGTAACTGGCAATATGGCCAAGTTGCAGCCACAATTGTTGCACGCACACTGCCAGTCAAGTGAAAAAAATGTTTACAGTCATAGTTACCTACATATACATATACATATACATTCTATATTCCATACAAAGACTCATTTGCATAGTACAAAATGAATTTCATATTTTTGCCTCTAGCAAATTGTGTCGGCAACTGCAAAAAGATTCTGTTGTGGTAGGCCAACTTTTTTGGGCCTGATAATTTCTTAATACTGAAGCCCTTTTGATTGCAGTTCACTCTACAAGTTAGCTAAGCCAATTCAACAACTTTTTGAAGTTAAAAGCGAAGAAAACGGGGTAGACAACTTGACTAACCAACTTATGTACATGTTATGGATAGAATTGTTTGAAAAACATTCTCTTAATTATAAACAACATAATTTATAGTGTCTTATAAATATACATATGTATTTTGCGTTCATAACCCAGACTTAGATATCACAGTTATTGAATATTTACCTTTTAATTTTTACGTACTTTAATCTTTTCGGAGTTTTCTAGGTTTTTTTTTTAAATGTTGCATAATTTTTTCAATATTTGGCATGTCCCAAACAATTAAAATTACGGATCAGTGATTTAACTCAATGATTTTAATTCAAACATTATTTTTAAGTACTAATAAATTTTACTTAAATTTACTATTATTTTTTTTTAAATTCTTTTTATTTTGGTTTGATCAAACATACTTTAGTTACAAATTTTCATTCAAGCGCGAACTTAAAAACAATCCGGGACATTGGGATGCGTAGTAGACACAATTAGATGGTAGTCCCACAGGGAAAAGATGCCCAACTAAAGTTTTAAGAACGCACAAAAATGATTGCATAGATTAAGGATAGGAACAATATGGAAGTTGATCCAAAAAGAATATTTTAAGTCTTTTCCAAGAAGGGCAGTTAGTATCCAAATGCCTTGTAATTGAAATTATTACCCGATATTTTTTGTTATTTGAAAATTCATAAAAAGTTTTGAATTTATTGATTTTTGAATTCATTAATAATTATGCTCAGAATGGAATGAATAATAATGCATTGTACCTTATGACCTTTTATTTGTAAAGTACATTAAAATATATAAATTTATTTATATTGATTTATTACAAAATTTGGTTTAAATTTGTTATATAATACAGCAATTTTATTGTAATCTAATATAACGTTTATAACATTTTTTTCAACTAGTAAATAGTTTTTGGCAGCGTTCAATGGCTTTTACTTAAAGACTTGCACTTAAACTAAATGTATCTTTTGAGCAGAAGAGCGAGTGCTCTGGTTACTGCTAGCCTGTAACTGTCATCAGATTTACCAATTTTCAACTTACAAACGATGTGTTTCTTTTGAGTGTCACTTGGTCAGTTCGACGAGTGGGCCACTTGGGGTCCTTCAGATGTCAATGGAACTGCAGCAGACATATATCAATAGCTTTCGAGATTGGCAGCAGCAGCAGTAGAAGCAGCAGCAGCTGCATAACCGCAACATGCCAGACTTAAAAATGAGCCGTTACAGCTGCTTCCGCTTGCCATTAAGCCAAGTGTCCGGTTCGTTCGCTTTGTGAGCGAACTGCATTCGTAGCAGAGTAGCGGGGGTTAAAATAAGTAATTGCATTAAAGCCAGAAAAATTACTGGCAGTTAAGCTGCCTGCTGCCTGGTGCCCAGTGCCTGGTGCCAGCTGCCAACTGACTGCTGACTTCTTTTATAGTCCCAGAGGCTACCACTGTCGTGTCTAATTGAATTTTCCAGCGCCTCGCTCATTTATTAATCCGATTTCAATCGACTTGCAAGTCCCAGGTGCAGCATTGCATTTCCCAGCGAATTAATGACATTTATTAGCCGCATTTAGATTGCCATCAGCCAACCTGAAAATTGAAACGAAAACAAAAACTGAAAACGAAACTTAAATAGCTTCTAGTTCACTTGATTTTATAGCCTAAACACAACTTTAAATTTAATTAATTTAGCTATATTTTTAGAAGATGATGTTGCTGCCTTAAACTGTCATAAAAATATTTCGCATAAACTGATGACTAGAACGTAAGATAGAAAGAGAAATTTACTAGCCTATTATTATTCACATTGTCTCACAGTCGCCCATTGTGCCGTGTATCTATAAATTGGGTCAAATGTTTTAGCTTTTAGCTTTTTTTTTTCTTTTTGGTAGCTGCCTGCCTTTTAATTAGCATGTTTATTTGACTTTGCCTGTACGAGTGAGCGCCAAAGTTTTTAGGGACTGGCTCAGAGCCTGAAACGCTGTGCTGCTGTTTCACGTACGAGGCGTATGTGTAATTTCTGTATATATAATATACATACATATGTGTGTGTGTGCGTTGAGTGTTGATTAAACAAATTGCAAATGAGTTTCGGTTTTTTGTGTAGTATTTGTTGATGTTGTTGTTGCTGTTGCTGTTCTTGTTGCTGTTGCTGTTGCCGTTGCTTGTGTTGATGTTCTGCATTATGTGCGTTGGCCAAAATAAACAAATACAAAGCCTTGGGTAAGACATGCACTTGAATAAACTCTTATAAAACTAAATAAATTCACAGTCACACAAAGACAAACTGTAGTTAAATACACAAATAAAAACTAAATGCTGGCAGTAGGCGTCTCTGTCGCTTCTGCTTCTTCCTCTTTTCTCCTATTTCTACAACTCTTTCTATTTGCCTGTGTGTGTGTGTGTGTGAGTGAGTTGTGCAAATGACAGTGAGTTATTTAAGAAATGCAATTTCAATTAAATATGCAAAATACTCAAAGTCTAATTTAGACAGTTACCCATTGTGTCGAGAGCTTTACCCCGCATTGCCTGGCAACGACTGTTTTGCAGGCAAAAACTTGCTGAAGATACTTAAATATTTATATGAAGAGCTAAAAATGCAGCAGCAGCAGCAGCAGCAACAACAACAACAATAGCAGCAGCAACTAAACTTTGTAATCAACAATTTGCATATTTGCTTTGGCAATGGCAAAAACTCTGCCACCTTCACCTTGTTCGCAGTGCATTCTACTTATTTTTTTTTTTTAACCATTTGTTAGTGCTGTTATTTTAGTTGTTTTTTTGTTGCAGAGTCCTTAGTAGCATTGTTTCATTATATTGTTGCTTTAATACCCTGCGTTCTTTGAAATTGTAAAAATAAGCATATTAGTTGGAGAATTTAAAATATAAGTTTTTATAATTAACATATTCAACTGAGATTCTACAAGACATAGTATTCAATTAAAGTTTGAGTAGCACAGAATTTAAATACGAGGTATGTGCTTGTCGATCACCATGAACTAATACACTTTTAGATGCTTTTAACTGTTTGTTAGTTGTTTCGCAGTTGTTTGACTATTTTTTTATTTTGTTTGTTTTGCAGGTTTTTAAGCATTTGGCGAGCTGAAACTTACTTCATTTGCGTTTATGTGATTTTCTGCTCTAATAACTTAAACCTAACGGCTCTTTACACTGAGCACAGAAAGTATTACTGCATAGGTGTACTCGTACTTTATATAATAAGTATTAATGGCAAATTAAACAAACGCTGTTAATAACTGCAATTGTTGTTGCCCAAATTTTGTACGTCTTTGTACTGTACTTTAATGGGCCAAAGACTTTTAGCTGATGGGCGTGGTCGCGGAGCCTGACAGGTTTCGACCACTAAACACTGACCATAAACGTTTAGCTGCAAATTCTATTCATTCAGCAGCTATTCAGCGTTTGTTGACTGGATAATTATGTGGTGCGTGCGAGATTTATGCGCAGCAAGCGACCAGCGTTAGCCAAACTAGGCCAGGATTAAGGTGAAAAGACAGGACTCGAATATTTGGTTGATGGCGTTGGAATTGGAGTTGGAGCTGTAGTGAGGGTAGGGTTTGGGGTTGGGGCTGGAGTTTATGTTGCCGCTGACTACGCTGCATGTGTTGCAAATAAATTGACTGCCTGTGGAGGCGAACGATGAGCAAACAATGCGGCGTAGGAGCTGACACTAAATAAGCAGACTTGTGTAGGTGCAAATGTTTTCCGCCATTTATGTAGGAGTGTGTGTGTGTGTATGTGTGCTACAATATTGAATATTGCAGACACAACAGTCTCGGTCTTAGTTCGTCCTATGCGCGCGTGCCTTGAAATTAAATGTCGTTATAAGTAGGCATTTATATACAACGCAAGACATTGCAGAAACACACACTCATATACACACACACACACACACGCACACGCACACACGTACACTTCAATACACATACTGTGCCATAGAGTATACGCCACATATTCATTTACCGAATCGACTTTCGACAGTCAGCAAGTCAGTCTCAGTTGCGTTTTGTTTGTGCTGGAGTTTGTCTTTTGCCACACAAAACAAATATTGAAAAAGAAATAAACGCAAGCTAAATAAAACAATATATTATATAAAAAAACTTGAAGCTGACACATATACACTCACGCATACACACGCACACACCCATGCACAGTTACATGAGGATGCTTAAGTAAACTGACGATATCATTAGGTTCATTGTATCACATGCTCTAAAAATTTGCTTTAAATTTTTAAGCTTACTTGAATAGTATTTAAATATTTTGTTAACTGCAAGTGTTTCCAATAAATGTTGCTATAAAATAAGAAAATTTCAGTGGGCATGCCGACCGTGTAATAGCCTCCCAGTTTTATTTCCAATAATATGAGTTCAAATTGGAGTTACATGTACACATATTAGTATGTCTGTCTCGCTAGCACAACGTTTTTCGTTTGCGGTGCTAGCGTGATGTCAGCGCTGTAGCTGAGCTCAGTGCAATGCACGTGGCTTTCTTAATTGTGGTCCGAACTTGAGGCAATTTACAGGATAGTTTAATATTGTTGGTCTCCAAACATATGATAAGTTACAAAGCTGTAAGTTAAGTCATACGTGAGCTAGAGGTATGAAAACTTTTAATTTCTTGATGCTTCTTATAGGCGAAGGTGGCAAGGCATCCAACAAACTGTGATGGCATTGCCTTTATACTGCATCTAGCAGCCTGCATGCCAAAATTCGTATTCCTAGGTGCCATAGTTACTATGATATTCGAAAGGAACATGTATTTTTTTTTGGGGTTTGTCTGGTTTTAAAATAGGGAAACAAACTTATATTGACTAGCTAAATATGTGGTCGATACTGATTAATTTTGAGCTTGCAGCTCATACTATCCCTGGGAACCTTTCGCTCATTAGGACAGACGGACATGGCTACATCGACTCGGCTTGTGATGCTGATCAAGAATATGTATACTCTATGGGGTCTGCCAAGCCTCCTTCTGCCTGTTAAATAATTTAGTTACTAAAAGTTCATTTATTTATTTATTTATTTAATAAAAGGCAGGCTAAGAACAGTCAGGATGATATGGCATAACATAAAATATCTAAATGTAATTTAAAATTATGAATTATGGTAACTTTAATATTGAGATTAAAACTGAAATGAAGAATATTTTAAAGTTAATAAGTATACCAAAAATTATTCCATAACTTGCTCCAAGAATTGTGGAAGACCCAGAAAAACGCAATTAGATCATCATGAAACAAAAATTGTTTATTCGATAGATTTCGCATCTAAAGGTGACAAGAGATATAATGAAAGAATTAATTTAATTAATTTACAAATATTTGCACTCTTTTCAATACTATTTTATATTGAATCCTATTAAATACTTTACCTAAAATAACATTTTTATCAAACCATTTAATACATGATTATTATTTTTTAAGTTTTTTTTTGATATTTTATTATAATGACAATCATTACATGATTTTTTAATGGAACTTATCTCCGGTCTTATACATGAGTTGTTCGAAGGTTGTGGCAAGTAATAGCAACTTGGCACACTGAGCCACTTGACTGCCTTATTTGTTTCTAAAAACTTTTAAATGATCAGCTGCACTAATTTATTCTAGAACTCTTGAAACTATTTAAATATTTATTAGCATGTTGTATAAATGTTGTACATTTAAACTTAAGCTACTATGCAATGTTCTAAGTCGAAAACTTGCGGCTTACATAAGAATTGGCAGCTGTTGGCATTCAGCATTGAGACAATTTATTTGCCACTCTGAAGACTTTAGTTCTTCATTAAGTACAACCCAATTACATTCTGCAAACGCATACAAATAACACTAAGCACACACACACACTTACACACAAGTTTATAGTACACTCATCTAATTATTCTCTCAATTATAAATCCTCGTTGCTGTGCTCCTTGGCTCCCTCAATTCATCATTCTGTGGCTAAACGCCCCAGAGCTTCAAGTGTTGTTTTTGCACATTTGTGTGTGTGTGTGTGTGTGTGTGTAACGCATTGAAATTGCAAACAGGCAGCTGGCAGCAGGCAGCATCATTACAAACTGAACTGTAAGCGTTTACAATCGATGGTAAAGCAAATCATTGTCATTACGTGGGCGTAACCGCACGCACACCCCATATATATATACATATATATAGAGTATACACACACATTGTGAGTTTTGTGAAAGACATGATGGACGTAGGGAGGGGGGAGATTGGGTGTGTGAGGAAAGTAATTTCCGCACAAGTTTGTGGCTTCTGCCTGCCAATAAGTTTGTATTTAGTAGCAAGTATTGAGGCGCGTGCATTGTAACAGTAATGAGCTTTAATCATAATTGATTTACAATGTCTCCTTGCATCGGGGTTCTGTCATCAATGCCAGTCAGCATTCCAAAAGCTCCCAATTTCAATCACAATATCCATCAGTTAACCCGCACACAACCGATTTATGCGCTGCAATAAACTTACTCAGACAAATTATGCCTTCTCGCAGCCTTGACTGCTCAGCTGACTGCTGAGTTCATTTTTCAAAATATCCCTCCTAAATCTCTTTACCACCACCACCACCACCTCCCCTTTCATGCTGGGGGAAAAAACTTTGAACGCTTTGCAGCTCAACACTCGTCGTTTATTGACTTATAGCCATGGCTGCCAGTCAGCTTAGAACAAATGGCCCCTTCGCACAATGCCAAAAAGTTTTTGGGCCAGGCCAGAATAATGCCAGAATATGCAAATATTTTCAACAGCCAAAAACTTTTAACAATTGCAACTTATTTGGGGCCTGTTGCCACTTGTCGTCTTTTGCATTTAACAACAGTTTAAAATCAATTGCATTATTGATATGTCTTAGATGGACTCGCTGTGAGTTTTCAATTCAAAAGCAAAATCCGTTGGATAAATAAAGCTTGATTTAAGCAAGAATGTGCAAAATGTAAATGAAATGGGAAAAGAAATATAGTTTAGGGGATCAGCAAGAATTTTTAAGTAACTCTTAAGGAAACTTATCTCTTTTAAAATATCTCTGGAAACATAAACTATATGTTCCATAAATATATCAATAAATTTGTTTATTCCTTAGTTTTATTTAAGCTATAAGTTTTATATTATAGTTACCTTAAATATACTTTATTTCCCATTTATTTAAAGAATTTTAAAATTTCTTTTGCTTCATTTTTTAGCAAAACTAGTACAGAATCAATTCATTTTGAACATAAATAATAGTTTCCTTTAGTTCATGTGGACTCACTTTGAGAGGTAAAACTAAAACTTGTGTATGCTACGGGGCATTAGATTGATAGTGCTGGATTATTTTAATGAACATGGACACTAGATGTTAGGGAAGTTGGGAAATTCCTGAGCATTCTCCGAGAGTTGAGTAGAGAATGTCGTTGAGAAGCAATTCATTTGTCAGTTGCAGATTCACTGATTGGCTATTAAGTTATGCGACATCATAAAGATAAGATAGTTGGTCTGCTTTAGTCTGGACTGTCATTCATTAGCAGTGGGTTAGTGTTTGGCTGGCATCTCTGCTTAGTTAGTGTGCAGTATGCAAATTGTTGCCACTGTAGATATGTATATTATGCACTTTACTAACTTCAAGTCTGGCTCACAATCTTTGCTGCTGCTGCTGCAGCAGTTTAAGTCTTGACTTTGGTGTTGGCTTTGTTTGTTTAATAAATTTGCCTTGCCAAAGACAATTTCAAATTCTTCCAGCAATTGCCAAACAGCAGCGATTGCCATTGTGCCACACAGCCATAGTAATAGCTCGGGGGCCCCTGGCCAGCCATTGCCAGCTGCAGTGCAACTGTGCAACAGTAACAGTAACATCACCATCTACAGATTCCGGTCCGGTACCGTTCGGAGGACAAAGGAAACCAATTAACAGTCGCCATTGTTTCACTTGGTAATTCAACTAAATTGCATGCTGCCCCTTTACCACTGCCAGTGCAATAGTTGTTGTTGCTATTACTGTTGCTGTTGTTGTGGCTCTTGCAGTTGAAGTTGCATAAGCAAATCTGCCGAAACTCCCCAGAGTTCAGCAGTTGAGCTGCTTTATCACCACAAAATGTTCGCCTTGAACAGTGCTTGCATAAGCAGCTGAAAGGGAAAAATAAAATTCTTTCTTTTACGTGCAACATTTGTGTTTTGTTCTTCACCTCTTTCGAGAGATATAAGCCAAGTAGTTACTGTACCTTATTTAACTTACAAATTATTAAAGCTTTTTAGAAAAAAGAGTTTACAGTGGTGAGCACATGTGGATAAATTTCAACCATTGGAATTATATTCTGTACGTTTTAGTACAAATATGAAAGAAATCATGCAATTTTATCAGATCATCTTGACCAACATATATCTACATAAGCTCGTCTCTGTATTTGCGAACTTTGTCATGAGAATGATAACACTATTGAGAAAATACAGATTTTTGACATATATTTCACTATATTACTGTTCGGAAACACGAAAATAGATTCATTTCTCGAATACATAATGCGAAATTGTAAAGTGATTGTATCGATAGTCTATGTTAAAACATTAACCGATATATCGTTTAGTATTTTAAGTAACGATGTTAGTGTTAAAAGCCTATCGAAATGGTTCTCTACAACAGTTGGGAGAATTTTCCGTTTCTTTATGCAGTGATGCTTCGAGACAACAGATGTGTCTGCTCGATAGCAATCAGAATAATCTGAATAAATAAATATAATAAAATCGAATCTCTTAACAATAATAAGCAATCAAAACTAAATGCTTTTTTGAAGGGAGATATGTATATGAAAAATTGTAAAAATGGAAATATGGAGCAAAGGTATACAAGAGTTGTTGGAGTATGCAAAACATATAAACTCATTATTAGTACAAATTACTCGAATACAAAGTATTAACTTGTCAACTTTATATTTTTTGATTTATCCGAATAGTATATATCGTGATATTTTTCAAAGTACCAATAAGCGAAGATTGTGAATGTCAATGCAATGATTCAAATTTATACATAAAAACTGTGGGTTTTTTTTTTTTTTGTACAAAATAATAAATGTGGAACATGCTTGAAAAAACCTCACCACCAAGTTAAAAATTTTATGAAAAAGCTAAATTACTTAAATACCCTTCTTCTCACCCAAAAAAACATACACTTGCACTTTTAAAAAACGTTGCCATTTAAAGGCAATTATTCTAGGCACATTATTGTACAAATGTCAAGTATAGTATGGTATTATAAACTAGATTCCATCTGTCAAACGCATTATACACCCTTCATATAGTCAAATAGTTTCTTTAAAATTAATATTATTTATTAACGAAAATTTAAATCTTAAAGAAGATATTCAGTTGAAGCGGCTGTTTTAAGTTGACTTGCCTGTTAAACACTGTTAATTCATTCACATACAGAAGCTCAATGCTAGAGCCATTCAAATGGCAGAAGTTATGCAAGCTGCTAATCAGCAGCTGGTGTCCGGCATGGAATCATTTGGGCATGGCTTTTGCTTAAATTAGCTATGGACCAATGGTGCAGGTCAACAAATGGTGCACTGCATGTGGCAACAGAGACACAAATTCAAATGGCAAACTTTTTTCGGTTGACTCTTCCATGTTTTTTTTTTGTTGTTGTTTCTCTCTTGCTCACCATGAACCGACGACGAGCCACAGCTTGGCAACTGGCAACTGGGCAAGTTTTCATTAGCATTTGCTATAACAAATACCACAGAAAGCCACCCATATGACCGACCAGTGGCACTAACACACCCACCCACACCCACACCCATAGCCAATACTAAAATACCGAATACAGTGTAGCAAGTAGCGAGATGCAAGTGCAACCTGGACAAACATTTTCATTGGTTTTCTTGGTTGAACGTTGCTTGGTCGTTGGCGTCGCATTTGAAGCGCGTCGAAAATGCATTTGCAGCGTGGTTGATGGCGACGTCGGCGATCGAAAGCCTGTTTCATTATACCCCTCACTCTTTCACACTCTCTCTCTTTCTCTCACTCTCCCTGTCTTTTTGCGTGCGTGCCTGTTTGCTAGGATAAACGATGTAATCCAGTTGAAATGGAACTTTTCACATTTAACTGCACACACTGCGCACCGACAACGAGTTCAGACAATGGCCGTGCTCATATGAAAGTGCGAGATGGATGAAATGGATGAAAAGGCTGCTTGTGGAGGGGAATGTGATAGTGTGCGGACTTTGCCTCGATAATGAAAACTTAAATCATTGTAGGCAAACTGCATTGCTCAGCAGCACTAACCATATATGAAGCATACATGGGGTAGTCACAACTTTCTTATACGCTGAAAATATAATGAGAGTAAGGTAGAAAAAATTAATTTGATTTAGTAACATTTTTTAATATTTGCAGATACTTGATTCATTGATATAAAATACCAGTTTGTAAAAAATATATATCACTTGAGATAAAGAGAATTTATAAATTTTTTTTTAATTTTTGGGTTATACATCTTGTTTTAGCTGAAACTCAATACATTCTAAAACCGAATGACACTTTCAGTTAATCGTTTGTAATATTAGACATATATGTGTAAGTGTCTAAGTGAAAAAGATATAAATTGTTACACCTGCTGTTATAATACCTATAATATGCTACTGCAGATAGTGCATAGTGCATAGTGGTTGCAACTGAGCAGCTGTGGACTGACTCATCCTTTCCCACTCTCGCTTTCTCTCTCTCTCTCTCTCTCTGTCTTTATATATTTCTTTCTGCTGTTTCCGTCTCTTTTGGGAGTCTGTCTCTGAGCTGCAAAGTGTTTTCGTTTCGTTTCATTTTCGTGGTCCGTTGCGTGCCAAATCCATGAGCGTGCAATGGCCGCAAAAAGTTGCTCGGGACAGAATGACCAGGACGAGTTGCGTCAACCTTTAGTAGCCTTTTGATGACTTTTCGCCAACGACGTCGACGACAACGATAGCGTTGCTCTTTTACTTGCCGTTGGTGTTGTTGGTGTTGCTGTTAACCACAATTTGGTTCATGTTGTTGTAGCAACACGCCCCATTGTTCTTGTTGGTGTCGTTGATGGCGTTCAAATGAAAACTTTTCCAATTATTGCGGTGCGACGAGTGAGTCAGTGGGAAATACTTGCCCAGATGGAAGGCAGAATGACCAAAAGAAAACCAAAAAAAAAAAAAAAATGAATCAGTGGCAGACAAACAACTAAATGAGCATCAAATCGAACTCGTGCACCGCATAATGAGTGCTCGGTGTTTGCGGGGCTCGGCCCCTAAGCTACCCAACAACGCCCAGGTCATTAATCTAATTTGTGGCCCCAAAACTCGAACCAATCGAATTTAAAATGAATGTGTATATGACTGCAAGGTGTAAGTACATCGATCAAATCATTTTGTACCGATTGCCTGCGCAACGACAACGACAGCGAGAACGAGAACGACAACACCAACGTTCAACCCACAACATCGCTTTTCGGCTGTTAATGATGATGATGCCTAACTGCCAAACACAACAACAACAACAACAGCAACAACATTCGTATCGCAAACAGCAACAATAAACAACAATGAGAACAATGACAATGACACGTTAAGCTTCCGTATAGAGCATGAGATTGCAATGTTGGAAACGCCAGCAAAGTTACCAAAACAATGGCGTTCGCCATGCCGCTAATGCTTGCCGGAAGTGACGCCATATTGTTTTTAGTGCTTTTGTCATTTACTGACGATGTGGCCACCGATTGCTCCAACCTATCCAGCAATGACAATGCCATTGCCTTAGCTGCTAAGCAGTGCTGTGAAATTCCACAAATAAGTTAACAAATGGCACATCATTTGGTTGTTCACACACACACTCCCTCACACCCCCATACACGTCCCTTCACACATATAACACATGGCCGCTGGTGTGCGGCTTGTTTCATGATTAAATCGGTTTATACTTTTACTTGAAACTGTATCGCGTTTTATTCAATTCAATTACAAATTGATTATTAATTGTTGTCATCGTCATTGCTAAGGTTTTTTGTTTTGGTTTATATAAAAGTTTAATTAAACTTTAAGAGTTTGTTACATTTCATTCTTGTGCGAGAGAGATAGAGAGAGAGGAAGACTCTCTCTCTCTTTTTCTCTCTCTGGCACACATTCGCGCTTGCTCACTGTGTCGATTAATTACACGTCTCGGCTCTTTTGGAAAGTTTAATTAGTTTCGCTTTTAATTGACAGTTGAAAAACTTCAGCAGCCTGGCATTTGACATGTGGTGTGCATTTCTGTTTGTGTGGGCAAGCGCCAGAGAGCGAGAGAGAGAGAGAGAAGTACATCGATTGAGAAAAAGAGACAGCATCGTGTCACGTGTAGTTACAACAATTGGTAAATGAGACATATATTATATTAGAGTAAGTGATATTTTTTAAATTGATCAACAATTTTCCTTGAAAGAAGTTAATTAATATAGAAAACGAATGCAATTAACTTGTAATCAATACCAATAAACGTATTGCTTACAATTTAATTGCATTCATTTTCCTTACCTTTACTGAGTTGTAGTTTTCGATTTCTATACCTTCTGAGGGGTAAATTGGGTTTGCTTAAAGTATTTAACTGGCAGAAGTAGGTCTTGGGAGAACCAAGCATTACAAGCCGAGTCAATATAGCCATCTTCGCGTGTCCGCCTTTCCGTATGAGATGGTAAGGTCTACATTATCCTTTTAAGTCAGTATTGACCACATATTCCCTATTCGACTACAATTAGCGAAAAAATGCTAGTTTTAAGCCAATATCTCTTACCTAGGGTCACCTGGCATAAAAGTTGCAAGATACAATATAAAGACAATGTCATCATTATTTTCTTGAATCCCAACTTCTTTCAGAATCAGAAAACCAATTGAAAATTTGACTTGCCTCTCTCTACCTTACGATTTTCTTAACGTACATATGTTTATGTTAACTTGCAGCGCATTCTCTGATTTTAATTGAAAATGGAAGTCAGAGTCAGATCGGGATACTCGACTGAATTTGTATACCCTCTAAGGATGTATACTGTGTTTTCTTTCTTGTTAAACACATTGTGTGAACTAAAATGTATATTTGTTTTATTAAATCCTCCCAAAGCATTTTCAGTAGCTTTAATAAATATAAAAACTCAAATTAAATTATTTCATATTATCTTCATAAAAGTATAATGTTTTGTGTCATTTTTCTTGATAAGTGTGGATTTTAAGTATAGTAATTAGTATGGAATTCACTTAAACTATTGTGTTGCTCTCTGCTTAAGTATGGAAATGTATTTCTCTGGTAAGTATTGTTCAAAAGTCAATGGAATACGCATTATTTGCACTTTGTCTTAAGTGCGCTGAGCACCGGATCCACATCCAAAGTCACTCTCTCTGTCTTTCGTGCTGTCGTACTGTTGTTAGAAGGACGAGTCAGTGGTTAGTGTAACGATATTTGGCTGGCAGTTCAGTCTGTGGCAGTAACTGTTTCTTGTTGCGTAAGTCAACAGTCGCAATGTTGTGTTAATGTTGGCTATATGTTTTCTCTATGTCTCCAGTGCCTTCCTGATGCCCCACTCAAGTATTTACCCATGTGTGCATATGTGTGTGTGTGTGTGTGTGTGTGTGTCTGTTTGAATGTCCTGTCATTTGTTGACCAAATAAGTACATGGCAAGCAATTTGTATTTGTTTTACTTTTGCCAAGCGAAGCGAGCGAGTGTAGAGTTTGCCAAAAGAAGATTGAGAGTGAGAGAGTGAAGCTTCGGCACGCACCGATGCCAAAAACCAAAGGACTCAACTAATTTCATATTAAAACATCGTTTTGCATGCAGGAGCAGCATCGGCATTGGCAACGGCATCGACATCGACATCAACATCATCAACACTGGTCAGTTTGAGTCTGTGGCAGAGTCGGTTGAGGAGCTGCAAAGAACATATTCTGCACGTTGGCACTTTGAAGCGGCTCTAATGAATTTGATGTGCCCCAAAAATTCTTTGCCCTTGGCTTCAGGGCAGTTATTGTCATATGCGTATGTGTGTGTGTGTGTGTGTGTGTGTGTGTCACATAATTGTCAAACTCATTCTGCACAGCTGTCAGCCCAAAGGCTAAGCTATGTTGTGGAGTGAAGTGGTGGTAGTCTGTACACTCACTGGTGTGGTGCTGGCATGCAATTAACATTTATGGCCTTTTCTCTTCTACCATTTTTCTCTGTTTCTGTTTCAGTTTTTTTTTTTTTTTTTTTTTTTGGCCAGCCTTGCAAATACAGCTTAAAGCAAATCAAAGTCAGAACGGTAATCCAATGAGCTGGCATTTCATTTTGCCTTGAGATTCATAATAAATTGTAGATATACAGTGAGAGAGTCAGAGCGAAAGAGAGACAGAGAGAAAGAGAGAGAGAGTAGGAAAGTTAAAGTGAATTACAAATGAGTGGGACTGTTCAGCGAAGCGCAGCCACAAAATGGGAGTCTCAGCAGAAAAAACAACTCGGTTGCTTTGCACTGCTGAAAACCGAAAACCCGAATTATCGACAAAAATTTGTGCTCATTATTGAGGCCAAAGGGCGACGCACATAAATTTGATGCGCTGTCCTTTTTACACTGTCCCGGAAATTGTTGGGCACACAATTTGGTCGTCGCTCAAGCGCGCCTAATCAAAAGATAAATTCCCAAAGACATTGTATAGTATATGTATGTAGTTACTTAATACTATATGTCCTATATGTGGGTAGTTACACTCGAAATTGATTACAAATAAATAACATAAGGCTAGCGCAGCTAAAAAGTAAAATATTTTCAAAACAAATTATATATTTTAAATTAAAAATGTGATGATTAGAATTTCTTGTCTGTTGTTTGTTTTACATGGCAGTGTTAGCAACCAAATATATAACATTTTGTTGCAGTGATCCCACTGTAAAGACCTACTCTAATCCATGGCTAGTATGTATTTGAAATGTATATATATATATGCATTTTCAATCGGATTTCCTTTGACTTTTATTTTTGGCTCGTTGTATTTGATGCTTTGATTTGAACTTACGACTTTACTTTGGCAGATTTGTATACATACTTGTATACTATATATATGTTATTTGACCGCCTGTGCTGTGCCTGTGGTCGGCTGCTGTGACACGTCGTCTGATGTTTTTGGTCTTTTGCTACACCCACTTAAACTGGGCACGAATCATTATTATGCTATGCACAGTTATGTGCCTGACCCAAAAATATGTAAAAAGGCCGCGTAAAAATCCTTTTTCTTTTTT
Organism: Drosophila tripunctata; assembly: GCA_035047385.1. Taxonomy (NCBI): domain Eukaryota; kingdom Metazoa; phylum Arthropoda; class Insecta; order Diptera; family Drosophilidae; genus Drosophila; species Drosophila tripunctata. The sequence continues at coordinate 4,795,712 of JAWNPS010000334.1, forward strand.
GGCCTGGCAAATCGGGCAATCTGCGCCGTCGCCTCGTCGTTTTTACCCAACGTCATATAAAATTCAACTTTTGTGCTGAATTTTTGAGTCTATCTCTTTATGTGCATGTCTACCAAATATGCAAGAGTATAAGTGTGTGTGTGTGAGTGTGTATGTGTGAGTGTGAACTTTATGCTGCCTAATGTCAACGTAAGACACGCCCCGGCAGCGGCTCAATTTCGCTTTATGTTAATTTAAACATGTGCCGCTCTGCGCATAAAATATGAACAGCTTTCCCATTTCCATTCACATTTTTTTTGCCTCCTGCTATTTTATATATGGCATACATATGTATATCCTTTTAAATGTATCCTAAAAGCTAGAAACTGACCGCTATTCATGATGTTGCTGCTGCTATTTGTTCTTGTAGTTTTCGGGTCAAGTTAGTTTGTAGTATGTGTGCTTAAGATTTTCCTTTTTACTTTTATTTCCACCACTTTCACTTCCTTCTGGTCACATATGTGCTTTGCTTTTCCTCTATCTTCAACTACTAAGCATGTGTGGTGTTTAAAATACTTTCGTGTGTAGTTTTGTTGATTTCTTGTTGTTGACTTTGATGTAAATATAACTTTTCTATTCGTTACCTTTGCTGTTGCATAGTCAATGTCAGTAAAAGTTACAATTTAGTAAAACCTGAAATACTTTTAATCTTGCAAAAAGCAAATGTACATTTTATTCAAATATAGACCAGCTTATTGAGTTTATGGTTCTGAATTTGTGAAAGTAGTATTTAGCTTACTGATTGAATAATTTATCATCTTTTTATTTAACATTTTTATGAATATTCAATATAAAAGATACCTTAAATTCATAGAAAGTAGTATGTTGGAAAAATGGTTACAACTCGAACTGCTTTGATTTAAATCTAAAGTGAATAAGTTTCTTTTCTTTGTAATGTTTCTTTAAATTATTCAAAATAAAATGTATTTCGAATTTATGAATTTTAATTTTAATTTTTCTTTCAATTTTCCAACATATTAGTCTGAGATTTAATGCACTGCACTAATCATTGCTCAAAGATAAAATCTATGCATTAGTCTAGCACTCTTAGAGCACTTTTAATTCGACTTAAGCCAAATTCTGTGGAACCAACTAGAACCCAAATCCAACACAATTTCTTTTTCATTTGTCTGTCAAATATGAGATTAGTGCTTGTAAGCATAGAACAAACAGCAGCCACTCGTTCAGCTTGTTGCCAAAAATTATGTTTGGCTAAATTTTTTGTTGCCCCGGGCATTTGTGTTTTTTTTTTCCTCATCTTTTTTCATCTCTTTCCTTGTACTGTTCAAATGTTTTCGCAATTTAAGTAAATTAAATGTGAGTGTGTGTGTTTTGGTCAGTTTATTTTGTTTTTGTTTTCTTTTTTTATCATATAAGCATTTTAATTAGATGCATGATTAAAAGCTTTTCTCTTTTATTTTTTTGAATGCTCCCAAAATGCTTCGTTTTAATTAAAATTGCTGCCCAAGACAAAAAGGAGACTTTAGGAGATTTTAGCATATTTGTCATATTTAAAAGTCTGGATATGGCTGATTAAGTTGAAGGTCAGACTCGTCGCATTGTTTTAGTGCCGCTCTTAAGCTAATGTTGGATTTTGTAGTCTGACAATTTGTCGGTGCCCTGGGCATACATGACGGTTTGGCTGTTTAGCAAAGCAATTGCGATTGCCATAAATTTGCAAGGGCCCCAACAGATTAACTGTGAAAATGGCCACAAATTTGTGCAATACCAACATCGAGTGAAGCACAGTGAGAAGGGATGGCGGGTCAGGGTAATGCAATGAAATACACTTTGTGGCATAGAAAATGGGAAATTAGGCACATTTGCGGGGGGGCAGGTCGTTTGTAGGTCATGCGATGTGCTTTCATTTACCATCTCCAATCGAAATGCGATCAACGTACACCATTTAAAACTCACTCACACACATTCACACTTTTATATGCATGCCTAATACACATACACACACACATACGCATCCTTATGCGCATTTAATGCGCTTAATTGTATTGGTAATGCGCATGAAAGCCTTCAATTATGGCCAAAATATACTATTGGCATGTGAGTGTTTCTGGTGTGATTAGTCCATACAAATTGCAACAGTGTCGTTTGTTACACAATCCAAACTGGCAAACCAAAAACAAAACAACATGAACAATGCACTATAACAATGTCAACTGCATTTAATTTATTTGTAATTTGAAAATACAAACAACGGCAACAAACAAACACACAGTCTCCTTTTTTCTCCTTTCGACTTATTACTCCCAAAAAAAAAGTTCAAATATTTATTGACACGACTTGATGTAAGCAAATGCACAAAAAGTGTTGCATACGTCAAGGCGCGAAGTGTAAACATGTGAAATTGTTTTGACCAGAAGGTAAAAATTGCGAACGATAAGTTGTAATTAACAATATAAACAAATGTTTAACTCATTTGGTGTTTTTTTAACAATAAAAAAGTATTTTAATAAGTTCTTTTTAGATATAAGCTATTAACTATAACAGATAGTAAATAGAAATAATGCAACTCGAATTAAATTAAAAGATGAACTCAATAAATTACCGTACATTTCTATAAAATAGTATTCTATATAAAAGCAAGATACTTAAAAATAATTAAAATTAAAAAAAAAAGCATATTAAAATAAGTTGCTTTTAAATATCAGAAAATACTAAATATAATATATAGCAGGTAAAATTAATACAAATATTAAAAATCCAAAGATGAATTCAAAGAAATAACAAATATTGTAGCAGGCCGATAGTATCACCACTAATAACATGTAACATACCATTGTCATCACTAGAAGTTTAGCAGTTTCAGCACTAAGTAGAGATTAAGAATAGTTGTCTCACTCTAACACATAGATATCTAGCTTTAAGCATTGGAAAAGATCATTCGGTTATGTGACGGCAACAAAGAAAGACGCAAGTTGTGAAATAAAGAACTTAGTAAAAAGAAATATATAACCGTCTACAATATTTCCAATAAAATTAAAGAAACAAGTTTTTTAAATAAAAGCAAGACACTTAAACACTTAAAAAACAATTAAAAATGCACACAAATTGTTTAGTACTCTGGTGACCCAAACACAAATTGTGCAAAAATGATTCAAATTAAAATAGAGTGCATAGGTAGTAAGAATAAAACTGTATTTAAAATAACCACTTTAAAAAGTAACATTCAAATTGAGAACAGTTTATAATTGCTTTGTTGTTGGCTTGGTGGGAAGCTAATCAAGAAACTAGGACATCTGCCATTTATATGAACTTTCTGGAACTCAAATTAATCGATTTAATTGAAGACAGCAGAGCACAAGGTAAAAGTTTTTGCCGAACAAAACTTAATTTCAGTTTATTTACTATTGAGATTCGAGAATGCTGTTGCCAGTAGAAAGGTGAAGGGCTGTGTAGGGGAGGGAGGCGGAGAGATGCGATCGAAACAATCAGCTAGCTGTCAATCTATGTGTTTGTGATTGATGCTGCTGTTATTCTAAAGAAAAGTATACTGCCAATGCCCCACAGTGTTCTACAGTGCTCCACAGTGCACAAAATGGAGCACATTGTAGATAATTGAGTGGATTGCATTGTTGCTTCAGGAATAAAGTAAGAACGGGCACCTGCAATATGTAAATAACAAAAGAAAGCCTCAGGCTGCCAAGGAGATTGGTTGCTTTGGCTCTCTGTCGTGTTGTGAATAGTTTTTGCCAGCGAGTGCAAAGTAAACACATTTAGTTTGAGTGCAAATCGAGTTTGCATTTACTTAAAGGTATGGCAGCAACTAGATATACCGATATACCAAAATATATTGATGCACTTCTGATTAAATTCGCTAAATCGCCTTAATGCAAAACTAAATAATGAGCATATTGTTAGTTGATATCATTGTTGTGCATTCAAGTCGTGTCATCTAACTTGTGGCAAACTTTAAAATGCTTAAAATGTATCAGAGAGAGAGAGATAGGTAATCTCTATGTGGCAAACTAAGTATTATGTTGCTGCCTGCATGTTATTTCCTTAAGGCTTGCGGGTACAAATTCAATTAAATATTCAGCAAAATTGCATTTCAACTGCTTTTCTCTGTTGACAAGTTTGCTGTGACAAAGCGCAAACTTGCGACTAAAGTCAGCAAACAGAACTAATTTCATATGCCTTGTAGCCAATTTTAGTTGAACAAATGCAACAACAGCAGCAACAGCAACAGCAAGAGAAACAATAAAACCAGTAGAAGCTGTAGAAGCAGCTTTTCAACTTATGACAGGGAAAATAATGTGGGCGAAACAATGAATTATGCACTTGGAAATAAGTTTGGCGATGCGAAATTGGAGCGCCGTGGTTGCCAGAGCTCAAACCGTAGCCATAAACCGAAACCAGCTAGCAAATCACTCATAAATGGCCAACGGAGCATATGGCCAGTGGGTTTAAAATGGGCCATCATTTGGGCCATACACTGGTTGGCCATATATGTATGTACATATAGAAGTACTCAAAACTGTGGATGAGTTTTTCGGGAGGATGTTTGCGAAACTTTTGCGCGCTGGCAATTTGCAAATAGACGCACAGACAACAACAAATTTAGTGCCATTTAATGTTGCAAAATGCGTACGATGCTCATAATAATTCATAAGCAACATTTTGCAATGGCATCATGTGGGTGTGTCAGTGTGTGTGTGAGTGAGTTTATGTGTGAGCGTATGTGTGTGTGTGTGTTTGTGGGAGTGTATGACGTTTTATATATTTCACAATCAACGCGTTAAGTTGAAAGTAATGCATCAAAATTGTGCAGTCAGCCGGCGGCAGAGACAATAACAATAGCATCATGCCACATGCAACTTGCAACAAGGAACATGCAACTCCCCAAAGTCTGCCACCCGTTGCACCAGTGGACCGAGAGATTCTGACACAGATGGAGTGAACTCACTGGAGTAGCTAGCTGCTGCTCAAGCTCGTTAAATGATGATCTTCTGCCCTGTAAGTCAAGAGCTAACACAATATTACGTATACGCAATGTGATCAAAACATCATGTCGGAGTTGTCG